>OU343224.1:27835761-28215612 GCA_910596185.1 Chrysanthemum makinoi
TTTCCGAAAATTCAAAGATGCTGTCAGATTTTTAAGGTTAAAATGAGTCTTAAGCGTTCTCTAAATGAGTCGATTTATCAAAAATATATTAGTATACTTTAACACGAAGGTAAGGACATATAAAACGTAGAAAACGGACTTATAAATCACAAAGTTATTCACATTTTAAACAAGCTTGTCGTAACTTTTATTACAAGTATAAAACACTAATATATTTTCTAATAGCCAAAAACTAGTTGCCGCTAAGGACCATGTTGGGAGTCGTTTTTAACATCGATGGAGTACTTTTTATAAAACGATGTCTTCTAGTAAAAGTAAGTTCACCTAGCCTATTTTCCAAAATGTTCAACCGTCGTCAAACGAGTTGTAACTAATAAAATACGGTCACTTAAACTTTGCCGAAAACTACCCTTAAACAATATTTTTGGTACAAGTACCCTACTTTACCTATGTTTTTCTTCATGATCGAGACCTCTATGATGAAAATTTAAAAGCTAAGACTTTGAGATAATGCTACAAGCTTTCCAAAACCGTTGAGTTTGTTTTCTAACACTCGATATTAACTATTTTACAACTAGCTTTTCGAGGCCATTTAGTCATTTTCATGAATTGTCAAATTATATTGTTTTGCGACGAAAAACTATAATTTCATAATAAATCACTAAATGATTATCGTAGGATATCATTTCAACGAAAATACTTGTAAAGTAATTTATAAATTGTCAAGACCAAGGTTGTCAAGATCGGGATCCTACCCAAGATCGTTTTCGTGTTTGCAAGATCGTGATCGTGAAGATCGGATCGATCTTAAGATCCTACTAATGTTATTTTCTAATAGTTTATGTAATTTTAAATCTACAAATTCTAATACATTATAACCACAAAATACTATGAATGTTTCATATAAATGTTATCCTAAATTATGATTATAAAATATTTAAAAAGATTAACATGTTGTTTTTTGAATTCTACAAACAACCAACCTATAAATTTGTAGTTTTTAGTTTGTAATCCGAGAAAAGTAAGATCGATCGATTAGATCGAAGATCGTATGGTCAAGATCGACAGATCTAAGCTTGCAAAGATCCTATGTAGATCCGGATCGTTTTGCTTTGCAAAGACGTAAAATCGTAAGATCCTAAGATCGATCGGATCCCACAACTATGGTCAAGACGTTATAAGATTATTTTTCGGCGATAAACTTTATTTTCAAAAATTCACAAGTGGTATAGATATCATACGAGCTACATGCACGACATTATCTCGTGACTAATATTAGAGCATATCATTCATATTAGGTTATGATAGAGATCGCACCTCATTTCAAAGGTATCTACTTTGTCACCATAATCATTGCATCGTGAGTTTGTAGCCCCACTTTTACTGCTTATTTGTTTTATAAACTCTTTGGGGGAGATACATGCTCAACTACTTGCTTTTACTTTTCCCTTATATGAACTTAAATAACTGTTGTTTCACTACTTATGCTAGTAAGTAGATTGTGCCCTAACTAAATTGATCACTATGTTATGAACACTATTATTTGAATCACTTTCCTTGATTTTGAGCCCTACGCATATATATAATTGAACTCTTTTAACTTGATAGGAGCATATTGGCATAGATTTGAACACTTTAACTTGATTTAAAATATTTTGACATATAATTAATCTCTTTTAACTTAATATTGAACCTTTTGACTAGTTTGACTTGTTTGAACTTATTGAACCGTACGTGCTATGACCCGACCCTAAAGTCTCCCATGATCAGAGCATCACTATAAAGTCTCCCATGTTCGGAGCATCACTATAAAGTCTCGCCTTATTGGTGGAGCGTACAAAGTCTCCCTTGTTCGAAGCAACCTTAAGCCTGGCCCTGAGCGTAATGTCTCCCTATGGGAAAGGAGCATTTTCAATCTAAATTCTCCCATGTTCGGAGTGTTCTTAATTGTATATAATAGTTGTATGACGTCTGTTCATACATTCAGCATTGTTAGTCTCCTATTAGTAGATAGTAGTATGATAGCGCTATTAGAGGTCCACCAACCTCTCGCCCACTATGTTACGGATGCATATTATTTATTCTAGGGGCTTTGCCGGCATACATTATTATATACGGTGCTTTGTGGTGAACTATTATGACCAGTATACTGACCACTAGACACACTAAATTTTGTGCAATGGGTTGTGAACACACAAGTTGCAAGTTTTGTATGGGCGAAACTTGGAACTGAGTGGATTTACAATGCCTTTGCTTTGTGAACTCTTATGATAACGTGCACTTGACTTCTAGACATACTACTTTTGGCAGTAGGTTGTGAACACACAGGTTGCAAGTTTTGTATGGGCGAAACTTGGAACTGAGTGGATTTGCAATGCCTTTGCTTTATGGACTATTCTAAATGACCAAAAACTTTGCCTTTGTTGCATGAGCGTTCTTTAAAAGCTTTACTTGTTAAACAAACTCTATGAACTCACTCAACCATTGTGTTGACACTTTTAGCATGTTTTATCTCGGTATCTAAGGCATTCACTTCATGGCATGCATGTGGACTTATCATAGAGTCGCGATGACAACGCGTCTCACATATATTTTATGCACTTAACTATCGTTTGATTGTAACAAACTCATTTTGGTAATTTGGTAATCTATTGGGACCTATGTTTTGTAAACTCTGATTATTTTTACTTAATCAAACGATATTTTCAAAACGACACTTTAGGTCGTTCGATATAACTGTAACGTTGATGCTATGACATCCTCCCAAGGTATTCCATTCCGCTGTAAAAAAGCTAATTTGGGGGTGTGACATGATAGTAGAGTACGAAAAGTATTGACTAGATTTGACTTATGTAAAGTCAAAGTGGTATGTAAGTGATCAAATATGTGGTCAAATGTTAAGTGAGTTAGTTATGGATGTGTTTAGTAGTGTCTATTTATGTCTTATGTGACATAATGACATTAGCAAGAACCGCTTGGATTAAAGAAATAAAGTGAGAGATGGAATGGATCAAGCGCGATAAGTGGGTTATAGTATGTTTAGAGTTGCAAGATCATGTTGATCGTTGCAATGCAATGTGTATGATTTTGTATATGTTGAGATTGATGTAGAATGAGATTGAGTTTTGTTTGGTTATAGACGAGAGATTTCGGGGACGAAATCTAAATAAGGGGGTAGAATTGTTAGACCCATATTCCGGATTACAAGTAGCCCCCAGTTTAGATGGATTGACGAGAGTTTAGCACGATTGACTAGTCAACTCGATGGTCAATCTAATAGTTAACATGTGGGACAAAAATTGCTGTGTAATAGTTATGGAAAATAGAGGGCTTAAGTTGTTAAGTTATAAAGTGTTATAAAGTTTAATGTGGCCAAAATGGAAGCAAAGGGACTTAAGGGACCAAAAGTGTCAAATAGTGAAATAGCTTTACAATAAAGAAAGCTTCATGTATTAAATCGAACTTCTCAAAAGTTCCAGGGGGTTTGTGAATGTCGATTTAGAACAAAGAGAGGGAAAAATAATGGTTATTGGATGATCAATTGATGAAGAGATTAGAATTCTATGGCAAGAGTTAGTCCCTAATTGTTCTTCTCTTCAAGATGTAAAGAGGAGATTTATGATGATGATTATGGTGGGTAATCTTAGCTTGGATTGCTAAGGTTCTTGTGATGATGCCACGATTTGGATTAAAGCTTAACAATCGTAAGTATGGATGTTAGAAGCTTATTTGTAAATAGGAGCTTAGTCGTAGTTACCGAGCTCAAAGTCAAGGTTGTACCCCCGTTGGTCTTAAATGGTTTGTGAACGTATTGTTAGGTGTCAAGTTATATGTTAAGGTTAATGAAGTAATCGAGTTGTCCAACGGTTGTTTAAAAGTATGGTTCAAGTGTTTAGAGTTATAGTTAAAGGGGTGTTTGGCACAAAATTAAATATAACCTTTTCGGGTTGTTAACGGGTCCAGTTATAATGGAATAGGTTTAATATGTTATATTAATGATGTCTATTAAGTTTGGTAGTGTTAAAGGTGGATTATAGTGAAATGGGTCAAAACGGTTTTGGCACAAACCCGTTACTTTTGCAAGGCACTAATCCAAGGGTCAAACAATAATTTTTTTTGTATGGAAATGAGGTCAATGATTTGTCTAAGAAATCTGGAAAGTTTCGTGGTCTAACGAGTTCGGGAACTATGTTTTTCGGAAAAAAGGTCAAAAGTGTACAAAAAGTATGCGAAAAGGGGTGTTTGGAGTGCGTAATGAATTTCGGTTTGGTACCAAAATTTGGAACCAAAACTCCAAATTTCGGTATGAAAGTGAAATTTGGAACCAAAACTCCAAATTTTGGTATGGAAGTGAAACTGTGAACAGATTTTGTCGGTTTTTGAAAAATCATATCTTTTTAACCGTAAGTGTCACGGGTCGCGCCACCCGTCATTCAAAGATAATTGAGTCTAGTTTTATTTAAAAATAGTCTCAAGATCCAGATATTTATATATTTTTATCAGATTGTAAAAGAGTGACAGGGGTCAGCCAGGTGTACTTTTTGAAAATTTTCACATTTTTAGTCGAGTCGTTCAAGGGTGTTACACCGAGACTACTCAAGCTCACGCACCCTATGTGGTGTCGAGGGCCGATGTACATCAAACACACTTAAAGCATACAACACACCCCAATCTGTGATAGAAAGCTAAACCAAAATTTTAAGTTATATTAGCAAGTCAAACACCCTCTTGGCTAACATCTCGTGAGCCGAGCCAAAACTACCAATCATCCTCAAATAAAATAAGCTCAACCGAGCTTATCACAACCCAGCAAGCTATGACTCTAGAAGTATGTTAACGTACAAATAATTAAGCAAGTTCATTCCAAGAAATTTTGTGGCCATTTTGGGTCATTGACCGCACCGACACCGATAACGAAACCAGCAAACACCACTTATAACAATACATCAACAAATTAAACCCGTGTCGACAAAACTCACTTTGAGTTAAATAGTTATAGCCCTTTGAGTTAAATTTAAAATCTTAGTGGTTTGGTTGAAAGATTTGGTGTTTCGATCGTCCAAAATGGTGCTACAAATTAAAGTGTCCAAAATATCTTTTTAACATTTTCTATGTCAACTTTAAAGAGGTATAACTTGGTCATATTTCAAGATTTTTCATTTATTTCAACTCTCAAATTATGTTTATGTGTTGAATTCAAAAGTTAGCGGTATTGCTTGTGGAAACCAAAGTTTAAACCCCAAGGGGTCATTTTAAAATGAAAGGTCAAACTGACCCAATTTTCATATTTGTTTATGTGGCTTGTTTGGATCATATCTCACTCATGCATGCATTTTTAGACCTGAAATTATGGGAAATATTTTTATGGGCTAACATGAGTGTCCCAAAAGCCTATAACTTGAATCCATGATCTAGACCCTTTGCTCATGGAAATACCTAAACATGTCTAGAACTAAGTAAATATTTTATCTCGTCTGTTTGAATGGGTTAAATCACTTTATAAAATCTACAAATTAGAGAACACACTTAAGACATAGTATTTTGAACTATGTAAAGGGTTGGAACAGGAACACTTTTAAACTTGGTAAAATGGTCACTCGACTCATTTCGGGAAAGATTCATGATTTTTACTAGCCTAGTGCTGTAGCCCAACCCCTATAACTAATTATTATCTAGGTATTTATCCTTGTTGGTAATGTCTCGCAACCAACACTACCTCTTCGTGTTGGTACATAAACTACAAAGACCCCTAGGTGACTCATCTAGGCTATGAACCCAAGCAAAATTCCAAGGTCTATATGGTTCTAAGTGCGACTATAAACAATTATCCCACGTTATCACCATTGAAGATCGAATCAATTTGCAAGGATTAAAATATTTCATGCAAGCCGAAGTAAACGCAAAGAGTTTTACCTAGAATAGCATACGAAGAACAAGAAATGAACATAATCAAGCAAGTAAAACATAACAGAATGATTAATGTAATAACTTATCTTGATGATACTTTATGCTCATAAGGTAAAAGTACTAAAACCTTCCTAACTCAAATCTCTCAACATATTTGTCTAAAATGGCATTAAACATGGGAGCATCAGATAAAACTTCACAAACTAGTAAATCAAGATGCAAGTCTTTGAGCTCATAATTAAGATTTGTTATGTGTTCTTTAATTGAGGTGTTTCATTAATTTGATTAATGGAGACGTCACTTTGTGAGCTTGGAGTGTGTATTGGGTCTTTTGGGGTGCTTTGATTTGGTATGAAACACGTGTTGATTTAGAATACCTTTTTGATGCGTTCATTTTGAAAACAAAAACTAGGAGTCGAAATTGATGAGATTGAATTGACATTGAGTTTCAGGATTTTGACGATGTAGCTAAGGAGTGTACCGATCATTTAGTCATTGATGACCTTCATGAGAGCATCAATTTTATTTGTCATCTCGCATTGTTATTGCTTAAAATCGGCTTTAAACTTGAACAAACGAGCTTCATGAAATTCCACGAAATATGACGCTAATCCCTTGAGGTTTGATTGGCTATTAAAAGCTTGAGGAGGATTATTAAATGTACGGTTGAATTAGTTTAATTTTGTTTCCACCTAAAGTTTGGGTGATTTTTTCATGATGGGTTATAAGAATCACCAAAATTGTTTGGCAAAGTTTTGAAAGTGAACCACTTACCTCCCACTTTGGTGGTACGCGAGGATGCATAATCAACAAAAGCTTGCTCGTGATTTTCCAAGCCATCATGCGTGTTATGAGCACCACTACATATTACACATAAAGAAGTAATTTTTTCACTTGAGCTGAAGATTTAGGAGAATTATGGGATGTATCAAGATTTTTTTCACTTGAACAGTCATAAGCGTTAGAAATGTTAGACATTGCTTTAATTGACTTGCCAACGACTTCACGCGGAGTCACTCCAACTTTCATTGTCATAGACGGTCCTCTATATTGGCCTATAATTCCTAGGCATTCTTATCATGGAGCTTACCACCGACATCATAGTTGAAAGCTCGCTTAGTCTAACAATTGACATGATCATAAAAGATCTGGATTTGAAGCCAAATATCGATACCGTGATGAAGGACCTTTTGAAGTAAGTCCTTAAAACGAGTCCATACATCATAGAGAGATTCATCATTATGTTGTTGGAACATCAAAATGTCATTTCAAAGTTTTGTAGTTCTTCCCGTGGGAAAACAGAGCAGAAACGGGTTATGAGATCATCCAAAGTCGAGATAGATCTCATGCAGAAGCTCAAGCCAATTGCTAGCTTGATCAGGAAGAAGAGAATTGGAACAAACGCAAATGTGTAGTCTCTCTAGAGGCACCTTTAAGGTCAATGGAATTAATGATTTTAAGAAAGTCCTTTTGGTGTTGGTTTGGGTCTTCGGACTTAATTCCGTGGAATGCACATCCCTTTTGCACCAACCAGATCGATTCAGATCATTAGTGGCATACAATGGCCGCTTCGGGCATCTCATTCGTGTTACGATAGCCTTCGTGGTTAGGATGGGAATACTCACCTAAAGTGAGATCCCTAGGTGGTATGATTAGTGGAACAGGTAGCGGATTTGCATCACCTATGATGATGAGTTGAATAATGAACGGGAAAATAAAACAAGACACAAAGAAAATAAAAACGAAGAGAAAACTAAGAAAATAGAAAACAAAAACACTTACTTGATAGGAGTTTTGTGAGGACCAAACAAAACATGATAAGAAACTTAGACTATTCTTTAACAAATACGACAAAACTTGATGTGTGAATTGAAAACACCAAAGTTTTTCAAACCCCAAGGCAAAGGTACCGTCTGTTGTAGTGTAGTAAAGGTAAGACCGTGGATTGATCGTTTCTAGAGGAATAGTCTGGTAGGCTCCTAAACTATGAAAGATTGATCTAAGAGACGGAATAAGATTATTTTTGGTATTTTTGTATATTAATTGAAAGTAAGTAATGTCGAGGGTTTGGAGATTTTGATTTTAAACTAATATTAACCTAATGACAATAAAATAAAATGGCAAGAAAAAGTAAATTGGTGAAAATTATATGATCGACCACGATTTACTAAGAGTGGGCTTCTAATATTAGCTAGTTGTCTTTACTAAATCTATCACGCATTGATTGGTGAATATGGAAGATATATCTATATTAGTGTAGTGCCCTTGGTTCAAATCCTAAACCCTATAATAAATAGCCTAGTGCCTTGGTCCAGCTCTACAACTAATTATTGTGCATGTATTTATCAAGCTCGTTAATGTCTCGCAACCAACACTACCTCTTCATGTTGGCACATAAACTAGAAAACGACTCAGCTAGGCTAATAAGCCATGCAAATTCTAAGGTCTATATGTTCTTGGTCCGGATATAAACAATCATCGCAAGTTATCACTATTAAAGATCTTATAAATTCGCAAGCAATAGATAAGCACAAACACCAACAAGCAAACAAGAAAAAAACAACTAAATAATAAAATATTTTATGCAATCCTAAGTAAACACAAAGAGGCTTAGCCTAGCATAGCATACCAAGAACAATAAATCGAAATAATCAAACAAGTAATAATAAACATATGTGAATGATTAATGTAATAACTTATCTTGATGATACACTTGAGTACATACGTAAAGTATTGAAAACCTCTTTAAAATCGGTTAGGGTTTATCTCATAAAAGTTTCGCACGAATTATGAGACTCAAAGCAATAATAGAAAATATAGAGTGTGACAACGCCTATCTTATGGTTGTGATGCGCCACCACGCCATCGATTTAGTGTTTTTTCCACTGACTTCATGCGCATCGTGTCGCCTTATAAATCGTGACGGCATCACCATGTCCGTCTCCACACACTGACCAATTACGAAAAATTGGAAAACTTCATTTTTCTAATCACTTCTAGAGACGACGTCAGATTGACTTGTCGGTCACACTTTGTGTTAGTACAATTTGTGTGACGGGTTGTAATGGATCTGAATGTAGCTTACCGAACCGCCAAAGAAGTTTATGATGGGGTGATCTTGTACTAATCCAAGTAGTTTGATTGATTTTCCTGCACAAGAAGAATAAACCGTTAACCTTACCGTGGGGACGGACCCCACGATTAGACTCCGGCGTAAGAGTAAGTACACATTCTTGAGAGGGAAAATAGGAGTATGTGTGTATAATTATGAGAGAAAAAGTTGTACCGTATGGGGATTAGAGCCCCTTTTATAGGCGAGGTTTGCCTCTAGGGCTTCCTAGATTCTCGCATGTAGTGGTTAGTTGCCGGAGCCAGATTCCTGGCAAACAAGGATTTTTGTTAACGCGACGCGGACATAAGAGGTCTAACGGTTGAAGGTTCAAATTGTTATGTGTCTTATGTATGCCTTGAGGTCTAGACCATAGCCAATTTCGCCATTGGGCTTACTATAGGCCCGTGGTTTGTAATCATTGGCCTGAGCCCGTGCAGCGATAGTATGTATTGGGCCTAGTAGGCTGCATATATACTATACGCCATCAAGTCTCCTCGCCTAGTATGTTCAATGCATGAGGATATTGACACGTGCATGCGTGGATGTCACTAGACTTGTTGACTAAGCGCTTTGTCGTTCCGCATTTTTCTTTTGAAATGCTTCTTCACCTTTAGGAACCGCTACGTCATCCAGCCCATCCATACTAGTATGTCCAGCGTGCGAATATGGTCTCGTATGGTGGATGTACTTAGACTACTTCCTTCAGATTATTTTCGCTTCTACACCTTTTGAAGCATTTTCTTGACGCCCCTTTTCTTGAAAGTGTTTTTTATAACTTTTACGGTTGGCAATTTTTCTATTCTCGTTGATTTGAATCCATGGGCCCTTGGTCTTCTACCATTCTTATCCTCGTGTTTTTATTTGATCGTTGGATTAGATTGCTTCCGATGCGCTGTCCTCCCTTAGGGTTTTCTTGGGTAATCATCGCTCCGCTTGTATAAATACCCTTTATTTTGGCTTTAGCCCATTTTTCTTTTTACCGTTCTTTTGTTGCATACACTACTCTTCAATCCGATTTACCTTTGGTCAGATTCCCTTCTAAGTTCCTCATTCAAAGTTAGGTTCTTGATTCCCTTTTTCTTATTTCGTTATGGGTAGTTTTTCATCTACCAAATCTAAACTATCACAAAAGGCACTTGACCATTCTTGTATTGATTTTTGAGTTTGCTAATTTTCACCTCCCCTTGTCTTCTTTTCTTGTTTCCATTCTTGACTACTATCATATTCATATATCGCGTCAATACCTGGTCGCTAAAGTTTCTCAATTTGAGATTCTTTGTTTTGCACTTGGTATTGAACCCTCTGTTGGTTTATGTTAATACAAATAAGCCGTAAAAACGTTTATTTATATTTTACGATCTTCTATTGTTTTGTCGATAACAAACGTAAAATCATATATTAACAAACAAACAAAATAATGTAAATGGTTTGAACATAATAGTTTCTAACATATTCACATTTTCACATAAAACACTAAAACAAGTATAAGTGATTTTATGATTTAGTAATACATATGTACAACAACTAGTGTTTACATAGTTGGATAAAATATACACATAACTAGTATGTAGTATATTGGGTAATATAAATGGGTAGAAGCTTAAGTATCACAACCCATTAGGCAAATACATTAAATGTAGTTGGGTACAACCCAAAGCCCATAACCCATGGATCTTGACCCATAACCCATTGCATGACATCATGCTTATATCACATATGGATAATACCCATAACCCATGGATCAACCCATACCAAGTGACTAAGTGCATTGCACTTAAAGATACATTGTATCTAGCCAAAGATCCATGGTTCAACCCATGACCCATGACCCATAACCAAAATACCCATGGTAAAGAGGAGCGTCCATGATCCCTAGCTTTGTGCTAGCGGATCCCAAGTGGAAGGATCCGTGGGATCCGGGGTACAAGAGGATTTTTCCTCTATAAATAGTGAGCCATTTCTTCATTATTTCTTATCCCTTTCTAACACACTTTTCTCGAAAGTTAAATTCACTAACCTTAGATCCAAGAGATCTATGTTTGTAGTTTTGTTTTTGTGTGATCTTTAGGTTCCTCTTAAAGGCAAGATCACCCTTTGAAGTCGAAAGCAAGCTCAAGTCCATGAGTTGCCATGATTCTCATCATCAAGGCTAACAAGTCTTCTTTGTTGATGATTCTTTCTTTCTTCAAAGAAGTGTAGTGTTGAAGACATTTAGTGAAAGATGCTTCAAGAGTCAAGACTAAGATATTAGTGAAGGGTATCTATCGCCTATAGATAAAGCACTTGTAGGTGCTTAAAAAGTCAAGACAAAGAAGAATTAGTGAAAGGTGCTTAGAAGTCAAGATAAAGAAGCATTAGTGAAAGGTGCTTAGAAGTGAAGACACAAGACATTAGTGAAAGGTGTCTTGTAGATCTAGTCAAAGGCATTGTGAAAGGTGCCTAGATGTACATTCGATATGGTGTGCTTCATGTACGATAGACTAGATAGATCCAAGGATATTGATATCCTTGATGATGTTGTAAAGTAGTAGATCTCCTTCGGGATTAGTCGCTGGTGTAGTGTGTGGTAGTGTCCTGCCCAAAGCTAGCCCTAGTACCTAATAAAGGTAGGCGAATCGTTTGAAGGTGTAGTTGTAACCACCGGTAAAAATCTACCTTTATACTAATAGTAATTCATTTTTCTACCTACATTTTTTTCCCTACGACTAGATAATAAGCCGCACTCACAAACTGCACACTCTCATAGTTAATGCCTTTGTTATACACACTCTTAAGTGACAATGGAAGTCTCACAATAATGTCATACTTGAAACTTCCCGGCATGGTCACCCATGCCAGTTGTGCCCTCACATAACATACGGGATGTCCGGTATAAAGTATCCTTATATCGTTAGCGTAATTCCCATAAAATGTCGCTAAGTAAATTAGGGTTTTCTTACAGTATTGATTTATAACAATTTCGATACTACGTCATAAACCCTAATGTACAAACCATTAAACTTAATGTACAAGTTTAAAGCATAAAACCCTAACTCTAAGGCATTTCCCGGTTAAAACCCTAATTTGCAAATCTTATGATTTTATGTAAATAAAATCACAAACTAAAAAAGATATATGAAACTTTTACTAATTTACAAGGTACAAGTTTATTAGACCAATGTACAAGTCATTAATGCATAAGATATTCATTTATATAAAATTCATTGTAAACCTTGGTGTACTTAATTTTAAGCACATTGTACAAACTTTTCAAGCACAAGTCTTAAATATATATTTCATTTTTAGTAAAGTACAATAAAACAATGCAAATGTATACACCATAGTGCACTAAACTTAAGTCTTTATTTTTATTAATTACATGCATATTGACCAAAACTAGCTTTTACCTAAAGTAAATTAACAACTTAACTAAGTACTTTTACCATTTTTACAATAGGTACAAACTAAAAAGCCTTAAGTACAACCCTAGAAGCTAACCTCATTTACCATAGTTAAAATGAACTAAACTAGTTATTAATTAGTACCAAGTGCAACTTGTAAAAACCCTAGCCATAAACCAAGTTACTTGTACATGAATTTTACACATCATTTTTTTTTACCTAGACTTACCATGGTCAAACATTAGGGCATACCATGGCTGTAAATGTGCCACCCCACATCTTTAGCTTCATCACATGCAACCTGATAAACTCCATGCACACCTCTTCATGTTCCATTGAGCTCACTTACACCATCCATGTGTAATTGAACACATCATTATGTCTCTTGTCTGGTGAGACAAGGTGACTTAAGCACTTGGGAAACCATGCATGCATTTGCCTATAAATAACGCCCATATCCTTTCTTTTTGAGTCCCATGCAAACACACACATGATACTATATTACCTACATATTATACGCCCATATAACCCTCCAATACTCACAAACATTCAAAATTAAGACCCTAGTTCATATTAAGCTAGAGCTTGGAAGGTGTGAAGTAACTTGGTGATCTTTAGCAGCCATATAGGCGTTTACTTGAGACACACAACTCATAAGCTTGTAAGTACACTCACACTCTTTTCTTTAGTCATTTTAATCATTCAATAAAACATATAAGTAACTATAGACTTGTGTCATATGGAAAAACAAGGTCAAAAATGTTTTTTATAAACTCTGAACGTTTCAGAATCTGTTAAGCCCATAGACAAACACCTATTTGAATGCGTTTTACTTAAATGTTAGAACATGTTAAGAGTCTATTTAACAAGCAAAATAAACATCTAATCTAGTTACCAACACCCTATAGGTTTATACTAAATAAAATGCAAGTTTTATATTTCTCCTAATGAATTTACACCAAAAAAAGGCTTTACCCCCCAATTGCCCCGCATTTATCTACATTGTGATTGAAGTACTAGGGTCATCCAAGGTACCGTTGTAAAGACCACCGATACTACAAAACCCTTAACCCCGGTTAAAACGCCTACTCGTTATCTCTAAACACTCATTTTTGTCAAAAGTCATAAATTGCCAAAAGCTTTTTACAAATATATGGGAAACATGGGATTTTGATAAATTTGTTTAGGAACTGATAGAAACATTAGAAATGGGTGAAACAATATTTCACAAGGTCGCATGCAAAAGGTATGGTTTAAAACTGAAATTTTCATAAAACGCGTGGTGGCCAAGTGGCCATATTCGTGGACTTGTATCTTTCTAATCAAAGAGAACTAGGACATGAGACTTATACCATTTAAAATATCTTACAAGATAGTGTTTGAAGGGTTAAATGCGCTGTAGAAACCCTAGCTGGTCTTGTGTAAAACATGCCCTCTTTAGCCCCGTATTGCCCAAAACAACAAAAAGCATATAACCCCCTACTTTGTTAAATCATTGCGACCAAACCGTAAGAGCTTAGGACCTCTAGTTTGAACCATTAGAAAGACCACCAGAAAAACTCTTGAAAGGATTAAGAACGTTGTAAAAACCTATTAAGGCCACGCTTTTATTCACCCGTACTTTTATCCATTTAGGCCAAAAATTAGTAAATTTCTCTTATAAAATTTAAGCATAAAAATTGTAAATTTTTGTAAAAAAGTTTTGACTAAAATGTAATTTTTCTGAAGATAGTCATATAAGGGCTGATTTTGTCAATAACCCATAGTTGAGGGTTTAAAGTGTCATTTTTGAAAGTACAAGGGTAAAACTGTAAATATTTAAAATTGTAAATTATAACATTTTGGAAACATAAAATATTTAAAAACTTTGGTTTTGATAAAACTTATTAATAATTATTTGCCGAATAATAATAAGTATGATAAGTATATTTAATTTTGTAGAGACTTCATGTTATTTCCGTCGCATAAACTTATATACAAATACTAAATACGTGATATACCAAATCAGGTCAAGAGTCGGAGCAGTTTGTTCATATTATCTAATTTTTTTCATCCGCACTACAATAACATCGAGGTGAGTTCATAGTCCCACTTTTACATAATTGTTTTCAAAACTTGTGGGGAGATACATGCTACAAAACCGAACACAAGTATTTTTCTCAGGTGCTATCCCGATTGATATTGCCTTAATACCATCATGCCACTAAAATCCCCTCATATCATGAACCATTAATCACTTTGCGAGTGAACGCGAATATCGTGAATAGATCTATTGGAAGTTGACGCCCCATTTGTGTTAGCCGGATAGGTAACCAAATGCACGTTATTTGAGAATACTAGGAGAATGGCAAACTCCTACCGAGGGATTGTTACTTACATCATCTCTATGATGTCAGTAACTTACATCATTAGTTCATTACTATGATGCCGCATGTTAAGGTTTTGCGGTCATGAGACTTAGGGCAATATACTGTATCTGCAATATTCTGATTTTACTATGCTTATCTTGTGTTCAAATGATTATTATTCAAACACTATGGATTCACTCAACCTTTGTGTTGACTTTTAGCATGTTTTATCTCGTGAAATTAGAGCACGACTGCACGGAGTGGCAATGGACTTTCTTATATAAAAGGCCCATTTTGTTATCATTCACAAGAATAAAACTATGTATTTCCGTATTTCCTTTGGGACCTTTATTATGTAAACTCTGATTTAAATAAATGAATGATAACTGTTTTATCTAAAACGTCTCTTTTGAGCCGTTTATCTATTATTATGACTGTGCTCCATGAAGTAATACCCCAACCTTAATTCCGCTGGTATCGAATTTGGGGTGTTACAGATTGGTACCAGAGCCATAGTTATAGAGAACGGAATACAAACCGAAACTATAACTCTTTTTCACACTTAAATAAAGTCCTCCGTGCTACTACACTGGTCGCACACTATTTATGCATGTTTATACCGATTATTTATATATATAATGAGGTATTTATAATTACGGGTTGTTACAGAGTTATGTCTTTCTACCCCTCTAGTCCTAGTTTACCGAGTATGCACCGGAGGAAACCTACCCTACAACGGATTCACCAAGCCACCACCAAAGCACCGGAGATGCGCATTGGATGGAGTCCGATCCTTCCGAGGAACCATTTGAGGAGTTCGCAGTAGTACCCGATATTGATCCAAAGATCAAGGCACACTACGGAGTCGGAGGACGCTCGTGGTACCCGATATCGCCCATTTCCGGATGATCCGCATGGTTGCTAGGAGGGAACATGGCACATTTGCCGAGGCTGCCATCCGACCCAAATCCCCATCCTCTGACTCACCGCCGCATCACCTTCCCACCATTAGACAAAGGAGATTTCGAGTGCTAGAGCCTTATGAACCGAACCATTCATGGAGGCATCGTTATCATCCTTATGGTACAACCTATCTAAACACACCTCGTACACCTGTTAGATCATGTGTCCACATGTCATCAACATCAATAACACCTTCAAACCTGCACCACCATCGCATCCGCCCTAGGAGAACCTTTGAGAGAGCACGAAAAGGATAATTCCTGCGCCTCCACACACACACATGTTACCTACACTACCATCCACATCCGCACGAGTCCCGCCATCACCACATTTAGATGATATTGCTGAGAAGGAAATATCAACATAGGAGGAAACCGATCCTACCATAGCTACAGATGTTACCTCTCCATCTCTCGAGGATCTTGAAGAGGAGGTGAGAGCTATAATCACCCGTACAATGCCTTACGATCACCAACTCCTGACTACCCTACGCCACCGCGGGTATTCGAGACGGGAGAAAGTTCGCAAGCTGCAATGGACCGACCGCCTACCCTTCCTACGCTTGTAGCACGTATGGAAAGACATGAGGAACAAATTGATGATGCTTTAGGACACCTTGACAATTTACCACTTGAACGTATAGAAGGAATTGAAGGAGAAGTAGAGGAGTTAATCACTAAGCAAGCAACCACGGGGAAAAAGTTAGACACCTTGACAACAGATTTGCAAGCAACTCGTGAAAAGGTGCATAGTCCGGAGCAACAAGATGACAGATATGTCAAGATCTTCCTTTGTTATATCATAATGATCTGATGATGTCAAATATAATGGCGATTCAAAGTGATGATATCATGAAGATTTACATTACTACCCTAGAGATAATGATGGAAGATACTCGGTCCAACAATGGGAGTATATACAGATCTTCACAACAAGATCGAGAACCGAGAGCCGTCTTGAGGAACATCCGAAATCACTAGACTAAACCTTTACCTATTTAGCTCTTGTATTATGTCATAGCCATGAGTATGTAGCATAAATAAAGATACTTGTATCCTTTTTGTTGTACAAATTTTACAAGTTACTTATGGCTATATGTGGTTGTAATATTATGCTATGTTATGGTATCAATAAAGGTTTATTACGAAAAATTATTTGTTGTGGTTATGTTGTTATGACTTCTATACACTTACCTTGTAATTTGTTATAACATAACATGATCATTCTAAATATATTTTCCCTGTGTCATTAATAGAAATATGGCGCGCACAAGAAATACTAACGGAACAAAACACCGAACCCGCTATGTCTCAAGCCGATATCCAACAACTAGTTGTGAGACAGTTGTCAGTCTTGAGAGGCAGCAGAAAGATTGGCCCGACCGAAATACTAGCAGCCTAACGGAGAAGCGCAGACATGTAGCTCGCAAGTGTACTTACAAAGATTACTTTCATGAACTGAAACCCACCTTTTCAAAGGAACCGCGAGCAACTGAGTTGGCTCGCTGGTTTGAGCGAACAGAGACGGTATTCATGAGGAGCGGTTGTTCTGACGACTGCAAGGTCACTTTTGCTACGGAACTTTATTGATGATGCCTTATCTTGGTGGAATGTCTCTACCAAACTATGGTATGGAGAAGCCTATCAACTCATGGGCTGACTTCAAGACAAAGATGCTAAAGAAGTACTGCCTCGCAAGACTGAGATTAAGAAGTTGGAAGATGAGTTCCACCAGCTGGTGGTGAAAGGAACTGACCTCAAGACTTACAACCGAAGGTTTCAGGAACTGGCAATGCTATGCCCAACTGTAGTGCCTGATCTTGAGAAGACATTGGAGAAGTATATCGAAGGCTTTACCTCGCAGTATCGAGGGAATGTCACCTCATCAAACCCCAGTCACTAGAGAGGCAATTTCCATTGCTCAAACGTTAATGGATCGAGAAGTCAAGCGTGGTTTCACCCAGGGAGGTAATGATCACAAAAGAAAGCTTGATGACAAAAGGACAACCCATCATCACAACAACTACCCTAACCATAACACCCACAACAACAATTACAACCGAAACAACAACCCTCATTACCAACATAATCGAAACAACCATCACCAAGAATGAACCGGCGCAGGAAATTGCCAAAGCTTATGTAGCCGCACTGCTGGAGGCGGTGGCTATGCCGAAATCTCATTATGCAACCGATGCAAGATGCACCGTATGGACCATGCTTTGTTAAGTGCGGAAAGTGTCACAAAACCGCCACAAAACCAAAGATCAGTAGGCCAAAAGCTAATTTGCACCTGTAGAAGTGATATGTCACGGGTGTGGTGAGAAAGGACATTACAAGAATCGATGTCCCAAACGTAATGGCAACAGTAACAACACGCCCGTGCAAGAGCTTACGGCTAGGAGATGCAAACCTCAGACAACCCGATGTGGTCAATGGGTATGCTTTCTCTCAATCAACATTTAGCTAAAGTATTATTTGATACTGGCGCCGATAAAAGCTTTATATCCATTACTTTTTACTTAAACTCACCCCAACTGCCCTAGATAACACCTATGAAATAGAACTAGCTAATGGAAAGTTAGTAAGCACTAATACTATAATCCAGGGTTGTACTTTAACTCTACTAAACCAACCTTTCAACATAGACCTTATGCCTATTGAACTCGGTAGTTTCGATGTTGTTATTGGAATGGATTGGTTGTCTAAGAACCATGCGAGAATAATATGTGACGAGAAGGTGGTTCACATCCCTTACCAAGGGGAAACGTTGATCATTCGGGTGATCGAAGGACTAAATTAAGCATTATCTCATACCTCAAAACCATGAAGTATATCGACAAAGGATGTCACACGTTCTAGCTCAAGTGACGAGAAAAAAGACGGACTAAAAAAAAGCTTGAAGATGTACCAATAGTGAGGGATTTTCCGGAAGTATTCCCGAAGAATTGCCTGATTACCACCGTTCGTCCGTAGAGTTCTAGATTGATTTAGTTCCGAGCCACACCAAGTAGCACGCAGCACTTACCGTTTGGCTCCGTCTGAAATGCAGGAGCTATCCAACCAAATGCAGGAGTTGTTAGATATAGGTTTCATTCGACCAAGCTCTTCACCTTGGGGAGCTCCGGCCCTATTCGCTAAAAGAAGGACTGATTTACGGATGTGTATTGATTACCGAGAGTTGAATAAACTTACAGTAAAGAACCGATACCCGTTACCAGGGATTGACGACTTGTTCGAACACAATTACAAGGGTCGAGTGTTTATTCAAAGATTGATTTGAGATCGGGTTATCATCAATTACGAGTAAGGGAAGAAGATATTCCTAAAACGGCGTTCAGGACGAGATACGGTCATTACGAATTCCAGGTAATGCCATTTGGGTTGACAAATGCACTAGCTGTGTTTATGGATCTCATGAACAGAGTGTGCAAACCTTATCTGGACAAATTCGTAATAGTGTTCATTGACGATATTCTTATTTATTCCCGCAATGAAGAAGAGCATGGGGAGCATTTGAGAATTATTTTGGAGCTACTCAAGAAGGAGCAATTGTACGCAAAGTTCTCCAAGTGATTTTGGATTCGACTGCATAGCTTTTGGGCACGTAATCGATCAAGATGGAATTCACGTGATCCTTCCAAAATAGAAGCAATAAAAATGGCCAACACCTACCACACCTACGGGTACGTCAATTTTAGGACTTGCTGGATATTACCCAGAGATTCATGAAGGATTTTCAAAGATTGCCAATCTTTGACTAATTAACTCAAAAGAACAAGAAGTACATCTGGGAAGAGATCGGAAGAAGCATTTCAACTACTAAAGCAAAAGTTTAAGCTCTCATTCTAGCACAACCTGGGGGAGTAGCGATTCGTTGTTTACTGCGACGCATCACATCAAGGTCTGGGAGCGATGTTAATGCAAAGAGAGAAAGTTATCGCTTATGCATCTCGACAGCTCAAACCACATGAAAAGAATTACACAACACATGATCCGAATCGAGCGTAGTATTTGCTCTTAAAATCTGAGGCATTATTTGTACGGCACAAAGTGACAGTTCACTGATCACAAGAGTCTTCAAGATATTCTTGATCGAAAGAATTGAATATGAGGCAACGTGTTGGTTGAGTGCTCACGATTGTGTAACCTGCTACCATCCTAAAAGCAAATGTGGTAGCAGATGCTTTATGTAAAGAACTGATTAAGCCTCTTCGAGTCGAGCCTTAGTCATGACCATTAATCAATTTACCGCCCTCGATTCTCCAAGCGCAGATGAAGCAATGAAAGAAGAGAATATTCAGCCAAAATTTACGAGGTATGGACAAGATAAGTTTGAAAGTCGTTCGATGGAACTCGCTGCATAAAGAATGGTTGGTTCCACATTATGGTGATTTATGAAACGTGATTATGCATGAGTCACACAAATCGAAGTACTCCATTCACCCGGGGTCTGAGAAGATGTATCAGGACCTTAAAAGGTATTACCGTGGCCAACATGAAGGCTGACATTGCTGAATATGTCAGAAATGTTTGACGTGTTCTCGAGTGAAAGGGAACATCAAAGCCGTCCTGTTGATTCAACCGAGATCCCCTATGGAAGTGGAGAGAATAACAATGGATTTTATCACCAAGTTGCCTAAGACGTCCAAAGGTATGATACAATTTGGGTCATCATCGATCGTCTCCACGAAATCGCGACTTTGCCAATCAAGGAGACTGATGAGATGGAAACTCGCAAAGTTGTGACCAAGGAGATAGTTTCACGACATGGAGTGCCATTTCAATCTCGATCGTGACGCCCGTTTCACATCCCGATTTTGGCAATCACCTAAAGGCTTTAGGTACTATTAGACATGAGTACTGCTACCACCCCCAAACCGATGGACAAAGTGAAAGAACCATTCAAACAAGGGAAGATATGCTCAGCATGCGGTAATAGATTTGGTAAAGGATGGATAGACACTTGCCTTTGGCAAAATTCTCATATAACAACGTTACCATGCCAAAGATCAAGGCAGACCGTTCGGCACTTTATGGGCGAAAGTGTCGACACCCGTGTTGGGCCGAGGTAGAGAAGCTCAACTCAACTGGTCCTGAAATCATCCAGAAACCACCGATAAGATAGTGCAAATTCGCAACATCTACAAGCTGCACGAGATAGGCAAAAGAGTTACATGATGTAAGGCTAAAGCCTATGGAATTTGAAGGTGATAGGGTTATGCTAAAAGTATCACCATGGAAAGGTACGGTTAGGTTCGAAAAACGGGGAAAATTAAATCCTAGATACATAGGACCATTCAAGATTCTGGAAAGGATCGGTCCTCAGCCTATAAACTCGAAGCCCTATAGAACTCAGAATACACGCTCTACTTTCCATATTTCCAACCTAAAGAAGTGTTTGTCTTGATGAAACACTTGTAATCCCAATGAAAGAACTCCACGACAAGCTCAATTTTGTGGAAGAACCTCTTGAGATAATGGATAGGAGGTTAAGCAATTAACACACGGCCGAACCTATCATTAAGGTGAGATGGAATTCTAAAGTAGGACCGAATTTACTTGGGAACGGAAGATCAATTCCGTAAGAAGTACCCACACCTATTCTCCGACACAAGAAACAACACCGAGTGAATCTCGAGGACGAGATTCCATTTAAGGAAGTGGAGACTGAACCACCGGAAAATCTACCTTTATACTAATAGTAATTCATTTTTCTACTACATTTTTTCCTACGACTAGATAATGTCGCACTCACAAACCGCCACCTCATAGTTAATGCCTTGTTATACACACTCTTAAGTGACAATGGAAGTCTCAATAATGTCATACTTGAACTTCTCGCATGGTCACCCATGCCAGTTGTGCTCACATAACATACGGGATGTCCTGATAAAATATCCTTATATCGTAGCTGTATTTCCCAATAAATGTCGCAAATTAAAGGTTTTCTTTACGTATTATTATAACAATTTCGATACTACGTCATAAACCCTAATGTACAAACCATTAAATTTAATGTACAAGTTTAAAGCATAAAACCCTAACTCTAAGGCATTCCCTGTTAAAACCCTATTTTAGCAAATCGTGTGATTTTATGTAAATAAAATCACAAACTAAAAAAGATATATGAAACTTTTACTAATTTACAAGGTACAAGTTTATTAGACCAATGTACAAGTCATTAATGCATAAGAGTATTCATTTAATATAAAATTCATTGTAAACCTTGGTGTACTTAATTTTAAGCACATTGTACAAACTTTTCAAGCACAAGTCTTAAAAATATATTTTATTTTAGTAAATACAACTAAACTATGCAAATGTATACACCATAGTGCACTAAACTTAAGTCTTTATTTTTATTAATTACATGCATATTGACCTAAACTAGCTTTTACCTAAAGTAAATTAACAACTTAACTAAGTACTTTTACCATTTTTACAATAGGTACAAACTAAAAAGGCTTAAGTACAACCCCTAGAAGCTAACGCCCCCATTTTTACCATAGTTAAAAATGAACTAAACTAGTTATTAATTAGTACCAAGTGCAACTTGTAAAAACCCTAGCCATAAACCAAGTTACTTGTACATGAATTTTACACATCATTTTTTTTTACCTAGACTTACCATGGTCAAACATTAGGGGCATACTTCATGGCTGTAAATGTGCCACCCCACGCCATCTTTAGCTTCATCACATGCAACCTTGATAAACTTCCATGCACACCTCTTCATGTTCCATTGAGCTTACTTACACCATCCATGTGTAATTGAACACATCATTATGTCTCTTGTCTGGTGAGACAAGGTGACTTAAGCACTTGGGAAACCATGCATGCATTTGCCTATAAATAACGCCCCATATCCTTCTTGAGTCCCATGCAAACACACACATGTTACTATATTACCTACATATTATACGCCCCATATAACCTCTCCAATACTTACAAATATTCTGAAGTTAAGACCCTATTTTATTAAGCTACAAAATAAGGTGTGAAGTAACTTGGTGATCTTTAGCAGCCATATAGGCGTTTACTTGAGACACACAACTCATAAGCTTGTAAGTACACTCACACTCTTTTCTTTAGTCATTTTAATCATTCAATAAAACATATAAGTAACTATAGACTTGTGTCATGTGGAAAAACAAGGTCAAAAATGTTTTTATAAACTTTCGTAATGTTTCTGTAATCAAGCGCCCATAGACAAACACCTACTTGGAATGCGTTTTACTTAAATGTTAGAACATGTTAGGAGTCTATTTAACAAGCAAAATAAACATCTAATCTAGTTACCAACACCCTATAGGTTTATACTAAATAAAATGCAAGTTTTATATTTCTCCTACTGAAATTTCGCCAAAACAGGCCTTACACCCCAACTTGCCCCGCATCTATCTACTTTTTGATTGAAGTACTAGGGTCATCCAAGGTACCATTGTAAAGACCACCTGGGATACTACAAAACGCCCCCTTAACCCGGTTAAAAAGCCTACTCGTTATCTCTAAAAACAGTCCTCATTTTGGTCAAAAGTCATAAATTGCCAAAAAGCTTTTTACAATAAATATATGGGAAAACATGGGATTTTTGATAAATTTGGTTAGGAACTGTATTAGAAACATTAGAAATGGGTAAAAAAATATTTCACAAGGTCGCATGCAAAGGTATGGTTTAAAGCTGAAATTTTCATAAAGCGCGATAATTGGCAGTGGCCATATTCGGTGGACTTGTATCTTTATAATCAAAGAGAACTAGGACATGAGACTTATACCATTTAAAAGAGCTTACAACATAGTGTTTGAAGGGTCAAATGCGATGTAGAAACCTAGTGGTCTTATGTAAAACATGCCCTCTTTATCCACATTATTGCCCAAAAACAACAAAAAGCATATAACCCCCTACTTTGTTAAATCATTGCGACCAAACCGTAAGAGCTTAGGACCTCTAGTTTGAACCATTAGAAAGACCACTAGAAAAACTCTTGAAAGGATTAAGAACGTTGTAAAAACCTATTAAGGCCACGCTTTTTATTCACGTACTTTTTATCCATTTAGGCCAAAAATTAGTAAATTTCTCTTATAAAATTTAAGCATAAAAATTGTAAATTTTTGTAAAATAAAGTTTCCTTGGACTAAAAATGTAATTTTTGTGAAGATAGTCATATAAGGGCTGATTTTGTCAATAACCCATAGTTGAGGGTTTAAAGTGTCATTTTTGAAAGTACAAGGGTAAAAACTGTAAATATTTAAAATTGTAAATTATAATATTTTGGAAACATAAAATATTTAACAACTTTGGTTTTGATAAAAACTTATTAATAATTATTTGAGCCGTAATAATAATAAGTATGATAAGTATATTTAATTTTGTAGAGACTTCATTTTATTTTCGTCGCATAAACTTGAATACAAATACTAAATACATGATATACCAAATCGAGTCAAGAGTCGAGCAGGTTTGTTCATATTATCTAATTTGTTTTCCATCCGGACTACAATAACACCAGGTGGGTTCATAGTCCCACTTTTTACATAATTGTTTCAAAACTTGTGGGGAGATACATGCTACAAAAACCGAACACAAGTATTTTTACGTATGCTATCCTGATTGATATTGCCTAAGTACCCTCTTTATCAGTTGCCACTAAAAGTACCTCATATCATGAACCATTAATCACTTGCGAGTGAACGCGAATATCGTGAATAGATCTATTGGCGATTGGCCCCATTTGTGTTAGCCGGATAGGTAACCAAATGCACGTTATTTGAAATACTAGAGAATGGCAAACTCCTACCGGAGGGCATTGTTACCCATCATCTATGATGTCGGTAACTTACATCATTAGTTCATTACTATGATGCCGCATCTTGTTAAGGTTTGCGTGTCATGAGACTTAGGGCAATATCTTTATCTGCAATATTCACGATTTTACTCTTGCTTATCTTGTGTTCAACTGATTATTATTCAAACACTATAGATTCACTCAACCTTTGTGTTGACTTTTTAGCATGTTTTATCTCAGAAATTAGAGCACGATCTGGCACGGAGTGGCAATGGACTTTCTTATATAAAGGGCGTCCATTTTGTTATCATTCACAAGAATAAAACTATGTATTTCAGTATTTCCTTTGGGACCTTTATTATGTAAACTTCGATTTAAATAAATGAATGATAACGCTTTTATCTAAAGCGCTCTTTGAGTTTATCTATTATTATATTTGATGAAGAGTGTAAATACTCATCATTTTTGTACAATATAAACTGCAAAATCATCAAAACAATGAAAACACATCAAAATGATAAAAATATCACAAATCAGTGTTTTATGTGTTTTAAATGCAAAAATATCAAAATCAGATGAAAAACATATCAAATTTGCAAAAATTGCAGTTTTAGTCCCCCAAGTTTCAAAAATTGTCAAAAATAGTCCCTGAGCCATAATTTCAAAAGAAAAGTCACCAAAGGTCCTTTTTAAATCATAACTTGTCAAATTTAGTCATTTGGTGAAAAATGTCAAAAGTTTGAGAAAATTACAAGAATGGTCCTTCAAGTTTGAAATTTGGCAGAAATGGCCCTTGGAAAATTGGAAAATGGCAGATTTGGTCCCTACTTTGAAGCTTGTCAAGATTAGTCCCTTGGAACAAATTTGCTTAATTGGCGGAATGGTCCTTGAAATTCAGAAATTACACATTAAGTCCTTGTAATATTTAAGCCTTAATATCCATTTTGGACCTTTCACACACTTTGGACCCTCCAAATTGCTATTGTGAACCCCCTTTGATTATTAACCCCGGTCAAATTTGGTTTGACTTACCCCTTGGCGCCAAACATTCTCCTTCCCCACTTGTTCCCTGCTTCACCACTGCAACACATCTCCAAGCCATCCCCCCTCCATCACCTTATCTCCTCATTGTCCCCCACCTCCACCAAACTCCAAAGGCAATAAATGCCTCTCCCCATCCCACTCAATCTCACAAACGGTTAAAATGATTTTGGCGCCAAAACACTTTAAATGGCTAGGATCACTTTGAGACATCCTATGGTCAAGATTCATGCTGGGAACTATTCAGAAAGAGGAGAGATGAAGCTTGGGATGTATAAAAAGCCAAGAGATGCAACAAGGAGGGAGTTAGCTTTTATTTTTTAACATGTATGTCGTTTTATAGTTCCTTAGTTTAAATCAGATTCATAGTTGTATTTTCAAGTTCATTTGTACTCAAGTAAACCTTTTTAGTGTATTTTAACTTAATTCAAGTGTCAATTTCAGTTCAAGTTCAATTTCATTATTATATGTCAACTGTTGAGATTTTGCTTTTCAAACTCTTGTGTTTAAACTTTCAATAGCTTAGTTACAGTATCAATCAAGCTTATACAAGCTCATAAAAGCTTTGTATAAGCTTATACTTCAGTTTCATTCACTTTTGAGCCTTGGTCAAAATAAGTCAGCGGTACAAAAATTGATGCAGAAGGAATGGGTTGGTTGGACATGAGCATAGGTTGAAATGGAAGCTATGGGTTGGATTGAATTAGGGTAGTGGTTCATGGTTCTCATTTTGCTAACCATTGTGGTTTGGACTATTTGTAAGTCAAATCCAAGTTTTATGCATAATTTGTATTTGTAGTGTAAACTTGTGTAAATCTGTTCTAATAGCAAAATCGGTTATATTAAGTTGAATTGATCATAATATAAGCTAGTTCGTGTTTGGATCTTTTAGTTACATATCAAGTTATAAAAGGGGTGTTTGGTTTAAGGTTTAAACTGCTCTTCAAGCTTGTGCAGTGGCTTATGTTCATTAGTTCATGTTTCTTAAGTTCAGTTGAACTCATTTTAGTCAATAAACTAGGTCTGCTAGCTCTAGAAGTCAAAATTACTTTGTAACCCATCTCCACTGTTAACATTTGGGAATTTTAGATTGCAGTTCATCATTTTGTGTTTAAATATCACCAACCTTACTTGCATTAGGCTTAATACATCTTATAACATCCATCTCAGCTATAAAATTGGTTCTAAAGTTGGAAAAAGTCAACATTCTCAATATCTTGAAAAGTCAAAAAAGTGTGAAAAGTGGTTTTGAGCTCGCTTACAAGGAATTGTTTTGAGTTCATAATTGGGTCTTATCAAGTGAAGTTTGGTATTTCAAAAGCTCAGTAGGTGCTCTTTCTTGCTATCATTTTACCTGATTTTTACAATTTTTCCAAAAGCTTCAAATAAGTCTGTTCTTTTCTGCCAATGCCCTTACGCGCAAAGTCAGTGAATCTGACTTTTTCTCAAAGAAAGTGCAGCTAGTGCACGTGCTCTCAAGAGCTTAGCATGGTCTGGTTTTGGTGAAAGTGTAGCTGGCAGGTTTTTAGTAGAATGCACTAGTGGTTTTCTGTTTTGCTTATTGAATAAGCTGTTGGATAAGCTTGAACAGTGGACCTGAACCACTGATTTGTTCATAAGCAGTTAGCATTAGATTAAGGATCTGAGCTTTTAGCTTGTTAAGAGTAGGTAATTTCAGTAGTAATTAGCTTAATCTAGTGTACTTTAGCTTTGTTCACTGTTTAGTTGCATAAGTAGCTTATTTGCTTATTCTTCCTAGCTTATTACACTAGTTGTTACACTATAACTTTTAATTTCTACACATAGCCTGCTAGTTTTTCATTTTTCATAACTTCATAATCTTATTTTAGAATTTTCCTGAAGTTTTCATAATTTTTTGTCTTCATTTGCTATTTTTCTCAATTTAAATAGAGTTTAATCAATTTTTAATTAGCTTTTATTGAAAATAATTGAGAAAAGGTTCCAAAAAATAATTTTCCAATTTTCTTAGTTTAAGATAAATATAAAAAGCATAAAAAAGATTTTTCCTTATTTTTCCTCTTTTATTTGGTATTTTTCACAATTTTAATTAGATTAAAATAGTTTAAAATTCCTAGAAAATAGAAAAATAATCAGAAAAATACAAAAATAGTTTTTAAAATTTTAGTTTGATATTTTAGACTTTTCCAATTCATAATTTTATTTTTCTAGCTTTATTTCCTATTTTCTTGTATTTTAGGTAATTATTAAATAGTTAAAAATAGTTTTTAATTAATAATAATTAGATAAATAGTTGTAAAAATAATTTTCTTTTTCTAAATATTTTCTTTTATCATTAGGATTGTTAAAATATCATTTTCATATTTTTAGGGTTAATATTGTGTAAGTTTCACGTTTTTATTGTTATGCGTAGTAGATTTTAATTTGGTTTTATAAAAACATTAAAACAAAAACATCATTTTAATTATAGTGATAGCGTTTATTTAATATATTTTATCTTTTTAATCTTCTTTAATTTGCATTTAAGCCATTGTAATTTGTTGGCTATTTCTGTAGTTATAATCATAAATCAAATCTCTGTATCCATTCAAATCTTCTCGATCACTAAACGTTTGATAATTCATCGCATAGCTCATTTGGGACATAACGACCGGGAGACTCTATACTCCTCGATCTTCATTGATTTCGTGCTTAAGCAAAGATTTTAAGTTTTCTTAAACGCGTGAGAGAACTTGATTTCTTGGCCGCATCAATTTTGGCCCGCCGCTGGAGTGTGCTAATTGTCTTACGTCTAGAAGATTAGTTGTTTGAATACTCACTCATCTGTTCATATCATCCATCTATATATATATATCCATATTTTTATTTAAAAATCCAAAACCCAAAAACAAAAAAACGATATAAAACACAAAAATATTTTTCTTTTGTTTATATATATGTATCAAATAATAAAGATACAAAAGATTAGTCGTTTTCTTTAATAATAACAACTTAAAAGATTACCACCGCAAACCAAGGCAGTGCACTACCTAACTGGGTGTGCGACCATAATAAGTTCCCGAACTAAAGATATAAAACTTGCCTTTGTGTCCTTGTGATTGGTGTACCTTTTTCAAAGAAGCCATTCATCTTGGATTATTGGTTAAGTTCACTGTTGTTTTGCCTCGATCTTGTGTTAATTGATTTTGTTGTGATATCGACGTTTCAGAACCAGAAAACCCATAAAGATTCTTCTCACCCAAGTTTTATAAAACGTCTTCATAATTCTCATTCTCATCTGAAATATCTTCATAATTCCATTTCTCTCCTTAACTCTGAGAGTCCTTGAGTTACGTCTAGTGTATGCGCGCACTTTCAAGCAAGCTCGTGAGAATTCGTAACCATAACCAAGCGTACCGAGATACGTACCGTTGAACAACCCACCATGTCTAGAATCCAGGGGATGGACCAAGTCCAACCGATCCACACAATCCAGCTCCCGATCTGAACTATGGAGGAGCTTTGCCAACCGCGATGAATGGACGGGGTGGTCCAATTGCCCCGGTCAACATCGAGGCAACGGATTTTGGACTTAAGCATCACATGATTCAACAAGTCCAAAGTTTTTGCCAATTTCACGGATCACCGGGTGAAGATGCCAACAAGCATCTTGACAAATTTCTCACTGTCACCCAAAGTATGAAGCAAAATGGGGTCACCGATGACGCCCTTCGCTTATACCTCTTTCCTTATTCCTTGACGCTTCATGCCACCGCATGGTTTGATCGTCTTCCCAAGAACTCAATCCATAGTTTCGATGAAATGATCTCCAAGTTCTTGGCGAAATATTTTCCACCGTCGATGGTGACGAAACTAAGGAATGAAATCGGCAATTTTAGGCGCTTCCCGACGAGTCCTTATTCGAGGCATGGGAACGCTATAAGCTTTCAATTGACCGATGTCCGAACCACAACATGTTGCTTGTCACCCAAATAGATACATTCTATAACGGGTTAACACTGAGACATCGTGACACAATCAATGCTTTGCCTAGCGGTGGTACCTTTATGAAAAGGCGACCCGAAGAGTGCTATGATCTCATCGAAAATATGACTGCCCACCACAATTATTGGGATTCCTCTGCCGAGAGGAGTGAGTCAGCGAGATCCACCACCCTTCCATCTTCGGAGTTCACCACTCTCAACAAAAAGTTGGAAGAGATATCAGCCGCCATGCTTAAAATGAATCACACAAATGCTAATCAACAAGTTAATGCCGTGAACAAGAGTTGTGAGACTTGTGGTGGTCCACATCCTTATTTTGAGTGTCCAGCCTCCGGTGGTTTCACTCAAGAGAGCGTATATGCTGCTCAAGGTTCCTACAATTCGGGGGGTAACTCCTACCAACCGCAAGGGGACCGTAACCTTCTAAGCTATCGTTCTAACAATTACCTTGGACCACCGGGTTTAATCAAAATCGAAACAATCAAAGCAAATAATCAGTTTAATCGAATCAGAATCGAATTTTCAAAATCAAGGTTCTCAAAATCAAGGGAACTATAATCAAAACCGATTCCAAGCTCCACAACAAACTGTTCAAGCTCCACCTCCTCAAGCTTCCATTGACATTGTTAGTTACATCAAAAACAATGAAGCTAAGATGGTGTCCATGCAAAATCAGATTACCTCTATGAGAAATGATTTTACATCTGAGATTAGAACAACTAGTAGCAAGATTGATCAGCAAAATAGCAAGATCGATAGCGTGCTTGCTCTTCTCGTAAGTCAAAAGAATCAAGTTTCAACTTGGGATCTCTTCCAAGTAAAACCATTCCCAACCCTAAGGGTGAGTTGAATGCTATTACCACTCGTAGTGGTAAGACGCACAATGGACCTATGACTCCAATGCCCCCTCCACCTGTGGCAATGAGTCAAGTTACCAAGGATACAACGGACGAGGTGCATATCTCAAGCCCACGGTAAATTTGCACAAGTCCAACCTTCGGTAGACTTACCTCCAATTCCGGAACCCGTTGTTCCGATGACCAATCCTAAGCCTTCACTTCCTTATCCATCAAGGCTTAATGATCAAAGGCCCGACAAAACTAATCAAAAAATGGAAAAGCTTATCCAAATCTTTCAAGATTTGCACTTCGAGATTAGTTTAGCGGACGCCTTTCTTCTTATGCCCAAATTCGGTCCAACAATCAAAAGTCTGCTGACTAACAAGGAAAGATTTCGAATTGGCTAAAACTTCTTTGAATGAGAATTGTTCGGCGGTTATCCTTAAAAAGCTTCTCGAAAAGCTAGGAGACCCCGGAAAATTTCTCATCCCATGTGATTTTCAAGGAATAGTTCAATGCTCCGCCTTGGCCGATCTTGGTGCAAGCATTAACTTGATGCCACACTCCATGTGGAAAAAGCTTTCATTACCTCCGCTTACACCTACATGTATGATCCTCGAGCTGCGGACGCAAGTTCTCGTCCGCTAGGTATAGCCGAGGATGTTTGTGTAAAGTAGAAAATTCCATTTCCCCCGATTTTGTTGTTGTCGAATTTGATGCCGATCCGAGTACCCTCATTCTTGGGAGGTGCTTCTTAAAACGGTCGTGCATTAATCGACGTTGATAAAGGGGAAATCACTTTGAGGTCAAACAAGGAAGCCGTTACCTTCAACCTCGATCAAGTTACGAGATATTCCCCTAGTTATGAAGACACTTCCGTCAACATGATTGATGTCATTGACATTGTGTCGGAGGAATATTCTCAAGGACTTCTTGGATTCTCGAGTGGCAATCCCACTTCGGTTGATCCCATCGTTGCTCTCTCTTCCACATCCCTCACTCCGTTTGAGGGAAGTAACTCTATTTCGGAGGAGATTGAAGCATATTTGTCTAGTGATTCAGTTTCATGGGAAATTGATCACGCCCCTATTGACATCGAGGGAGATATTCTTCTCATCGAGAAGTTGCTCAATGATGATCCCTCATCACTCCCTCCTCAAGAACTTCATAAAGAGGAAATCAAAACGATTGAAAAATCTGATGATCCTCCCGAGGTCGAACTTAAGGACTTACCACCTCATCTCGAGTATGCATTTTTGGAGGTTGACAATAAATCACCCGTCATCATTGCTAAAGACTTGAGTGAGGATGAAAAGGCCGCTCTCATAAAGGTTTTGAAGTCACACAAGCGAGCCATCGCTTGGAAACTTTCCGACATCCAGGGGTTGACCGAAATTTTGTACTCACAAAATTCTCCGGAAGATGACTCCAAACCGGGTTCAACACCAAAGAAAGGTGAATCCTAAAATTCATGAGGTTATCAAAGCGGAAGTCATAAAACTTCTCGATGCCGGATTGATTTACCCTATTTCGGATAGTCCTTGGGTGAGCCCGTTCATTGTGTTGCCCAAGAAAGGTGGCATTACTGTTGTTGAAAATGATGAAAACGAGTTGATTCCTACTCGATTGGTTACGGGATGGCGTGTTTGCATTGACTATCGAAAGTTAAATGAAGCCACCCGTAAAGACCACTTTCCTTTACCTTTCATGGATCAAATGCTTGAGAGGTTAGCGGGAAACGAATACTATTGTTTTCTCGATGGTTTCTCGGGTTACTTCCAGATACCCATTGACCCCCAAGATCAAGAAAAGACCACATTCCACGTGTCCTTATGGAACATTTGCCTACCGACGCATGCCTTTCGGCTTATGCAATGCTCCAGGTACGTTCCAAAGGTGTATGATGGCCATTTTCCATGATATGATCGAAAAGACTATGGAAGTCTTTATGGATGATTTTTCGGTCTTTGGGAATTCTTTCCAAACATGTCTCTCCCATTTGGACAAGATGCTTGAACGTTGTGAAAACACGAACCTTTGTCTAAATTGGGAGAAATGTCACTTTATGGTCAAAGAAGGCATTGTCCTTGGCCATAAGATCTCTAAGAAAGGGGTTGAGGTGGACAGAGCTAAAGTTGATGTTATTGCAAAGCTACCTCCTCCCACAACTGTTAAAGGAGTTAGAAGTTTCCTTGGTCATGCCGGTTTCTATCGTCGTTTCATTCAAGATTTCTCGAAAATATCCTGGCCTATGACCCGACTTCTTGAAAAAGACACTCCTTTCGTCTTCTCTAGTGAGTGCATTGAAGCTTTCCAAACTCTTAAGAGGAAGCTCACGGAAGCACCAATTCTAGTTGCCCCCGATTGGGACCTACCATTCGAGCTTATGTGCGACGCAAGTGATTTCGCCATAGGTGCAGTCTTGGGGCAACGCAAGGCTAAACATTTCCAGCCTATACACTATGCTAGCAAAACTTTGAACGAAGCTCAAGCACATTACACCACTACGGAGAAAGAATTACTAGCGGTGGTGTATGCTTTCGAGAAGTTTCGGCCATACTTGATCTTGTCCAAAAGCATAGTGTATACGGATCACTCGACCCTCAAATATCTTTTTGCTAAGCAAGATGCAAAGCCGAGATTGATCCGATGGGTTCTCCTCCTACAAGAATTTGATATCACCATCCGTGATAAAAAGGAGCGAGAGAACCTAGCGGTGATCATCTTTCCGTCTTGAAAATCCTCATCAAGGTGTGCTCGATATAAAGGAGATAAACGAAACGTTTCCTCTCGAGACACTTAATGTGGTATCTCATCGTGGAGATTCTAGTACCCCATGGTTTGCCGACTTCGCAAACTATCATGCGGGTAACTTTGTTGTGAAAGGGATGTCGTCCCAACAGAAAAACAAATTCTTTAAAGATGTTAAGCATTACTTCTGGGACGACCCTTACTTGTTTAAGGTTTGTGCGGATCAAGTCATCCGACGGTGTGTTCACGCCCAAGAAGCCGATGAAATTCTCAAGGCTTGTCATCATGGACCCACAGGGGGACATAATGGCCCGAACTACACCGCCAAGAAGGTGTTTGATTCTGGTTTCTATTGGCCCACAATTTACAGAGATGCCCATGACCTCGTCAAATCTTGCGACTCTTGCCAACGTCATGGTAACATCTCTAAAAGAGATGAAATGCCTCAAAATGCCATTCAAGTGTGCGAGATCTTTGACGTATGGGGCATTGACTTTATGGGGCCGTTCCCGTCTTCTCGAGGGAACAAGTATATACTCGTGGTGGTCGATTACTTGTCTAAATGGGTGGAGGCGAAAGCGCTACCTACCAACGACCTTGAGTAGTGGTGAAGTTTTTAAAGTCTCTCTTTGCCCGTTTTGGAACTCCTCGTGCCATCATTAGTGATCGCGGCACACACTTTTGCAATGACCAATTCGCAAAAGTGATGCTTAAGTCGGTGTCACCCAGTCTCTCTACATCGCGTATCACCCACAAGCTAGTGGGCAAGTGGAAGTTTCGAACCGTGGTTTGAAAAGAATCTTGGAGAGGACCGTAGGCGAAAATCGTGCCTCTTGGTCGGACAAATTAGAAGATGCACTTTGGGCCTTCCGTACCGCTTACAAAACACCCATCGGGTGTACTCCTTACAAGCTCGTGTATGGAAAGGCGTGTCATCTCCCGATCGAGCTTGAGCACAAAGCCTATTGGGCCTTGAAGCATGCAAATTTCGACCTCAAGTCTTCGGGTGATCATCGGAAAGTTCAACTCAACGAATTAAATGAACTCCGTGATCAAGCCTACGAGAACTCTTTGATCTACAAAGAAAAGACAAAGAAGATCCATGACTCAAAGATTAAGAACCGCATTTTCAACGTTGGTGACCGAGTCCTTCTTTTTAATTCTAGATTGAAGATCTTCTCGGGGAAACTTAAGACCCGTTGGACTGGTCCATTCTCCATTACCAAAGTGTTTCCATATGGCACCGTCGAATTATCTCAAATAGACGGGCCAAACTTCAAAGTGAATGGACATAGATTGAAGCACTATTTTGGAGAGGACATTCCCCATGTGGTTGTCCCGGATTTACAAACTTTCCCCATGAACCAATGAATGCGGGGATCGAGTCAAGCTAGCGACTCGGTAATCAAAAACAATAGCACACTATATGGGTTTTCACCCGTATTTCTGACTTCTTTCTATTTTCTACCACCCTAGTGTGGGGGGGGTTGCCCCACATGTTGTGTATATAAAGTTCTAAAAAATTCTCTTTCATAATAATGGCCGTAATATTTTCCTTTTACGTTCTATGTTTCGGCATAACCGCCGGTACTTTGAATATTGAGGGCAATATTCATTTCTAAGTGTGGGGGAATTCTCACGAATTTTATCATATTTATCCACCCATTCCCCATTTTGGCCAAAATTTTTTTGGAGTAAGTGTTTTACACTTACTCGGCTTGGTTATCATCCGCCATGTTGTAAGACAAAAGGATAGGCTAATCCAGGAGCAAACGGCTCTTGGTAAAGATTTCTCAAATCCGTTTATATGGCTTGCAATTTGCCCAAAATTGTATGGTATTCAGCTCACCATATCCTAAAAAGTGAAGAGTTGGCTAGCCCGCAAGATTATGGCTTGTGGTAAAGGCAGTGGAAAAACCATAATTGGTAATCAGCTCACCAAAGATAATATTGATAATTTATCTAAGAGTTGGCTAGTCCAGAAGGGTACGGCTTCTGGTAAAGACAAATCAAATCCGTTGGAAGCTGGTGGTTTGCTCAAAATCACATGGTTATCGGTGTACCATGGTTCTTACTTGAACTGAAACATTTGGCTACTCCAGAAGTAATGGCTTTTGGTAAAGAGATTAAAATCCATTAAGTTTTTCTCAAAAGATTGCTAGGGACTAGCAATATCTCAGTGTGGGGATTGATGAGTGTCTAAATACTCATCATTTTTGTACAATATAAACTGAAAAATCATCTGAAAACACTCAGAAACACATCAAAATGATCAAAATATCACAAATCAGTGTTTTATGTGTTTTAAATGCAAAAATATCAAAATCAGATGAAAAACATATCAATTTTGCAAAAATTGCAGTTTCAGTCCCCCAAGTTTCAAAAATTGTCAAAAATAGTCCCTGAGCCATAATTTCAAAAGAAAAGTCACCAAAGGTCCTTTTTAAATCATAACTTGTCAAATTTAGTCATTTGGTGAAAAATGTCAAAAGTTTGAGAAAATTACAAGAATGGTCCTTCAAGTTTGAAATTTGGCAGAAATGGCCCTTGGAAAATTGGAAAATGACAGATTTGGTCCCTGTACTTTTGAAGCTTGTCAGTATTAGTCCCTTGGAACAAATTTGCTTAATTGGCAGGAATGGTCCCTTGAAATTCAGAAATTACACATTAAGTCCTTGTAATATTTAAGCCTTAATATCCATTTTGGACCTTTCACACACTTTGGACCCCTGTCAAATTGCTATTGTGAACCCCCTTTGATTATTAACCCCGGTCAAATTTGGTTTGATTAACCCCTTGGCGCCAAACATTCTCCTTCCCCACTTGTTCCCTGCTTCACCACTGCAACACATCTCCAAGCCATCCCCCCTCCATCACCTTATCTCCTCATTGTCCCCGGCACTCACCAACTCCAAAGGCAATAAATGCCTCTCCCCATCCCACTCAATCTCACAAACGGTTAAAATGATTTTGGCGCCAAAACACTTTAAATGGCTAGGATCACTTTGAGACATCCTATGGTCAAGATTCATGCTGGGAACTATTCAGAAAGAGGAGAGATGAAGCTTGGGATGTATAAAAAGCCAAGAGATGCAACAAGGAGGGAGTTAGCTTTTATTTTTTAACATGTATGTCGTTTTATAGTTCCTTAGTTTAAATCAGATTCATAGTTGTATTTTCAAGTTCATTTGTACTCAAGTAAACCTTTTTAGTGTATTTTAACTTAATTCAAGTGTCAATTTAGGTTCAAGTTCAATTTCATTATTATATGTCAACTGTTGAGATTTTGCTTTTCAAACTCTTGTGTTTAAACTTTCAATAGCTTAGTTACAGTATCAATCAAGCTTATACAAGCTCATAAAAGCTTTGTATAAGCTTATACTTCATTTCCATTCACTTTTGAGCCTTGGTCAAAATAAGTCAAAGCGGGTACAAAAATTGATGCAGAAAGGAATGGGTTGGTTCAGACATGAGCATAGGTTGAAATGGAAGCTATGGGTTGGATTGAATTAGGGTAGTGGTTCATGGTTCTCATTTTGCTAACCATTGTGGTTTGGACTATTTGTAAGTCAAATCCAAGTTTTATGCATAATTTGTATTTGTAGTGTAAACTTGTGTAAATCTGTTCTAATAGATAAATCGGTTATATTAAGTTGAATTGATCATAATATAAGCTAGTTACTGTGTTTGGATCTGTTTTAGTTACATATCAAGTTATAAAAGGGGTGTTTGGTTTAAGGTTTAAACTGCTCTTCAAGCTTGTGCAGTGGCTTATGTTCATTAGTTCATGTTTCTTAAGTTCAGTTGAACTCATTTTAGTCAATAAACTAGGTCTGCTAGCTCTAGAAGTCAAAATTACTGTAACCCATCTCCATTAACTGTTGGGAATTTTTAGATTGCAGATTCATCATTTTGTGTTTAAATATCACCAACCTTACTTGCATTAGGCTTAATACATCTTATAACATCCATCTCAGCTATAAAATTGGTTCTAAAGTTGGAAAAAGTCAACATTCTCAATATCTTGAAAAGTCAAAAAAGTGTGAAAAGTGGTTTTGAGCTCAGTTACAAGGAATTGTTTTGAGTTCATAATTGGGTCTTATCAAGTGAAGTTTGGTATTTCAAAAGCTCAGTGGTGCTCTTTCTTGCTATCATTTTACGATTTTTACAATTTTTCCAAAAGCTTCAAATAAGTGTCATTCTCGGCCAAATCGCCTGCACCAAAAGTCAGTTGAATACTGACTTTTTCTCGAAAATGCAGCTAGTGCACAGTGCTCTCAAGAGCTTAGCATGGTCTGTTTTTGGTGAAAGTGTAGCGCCGGAGTTTTAGTAGGACTGCACTAGTGGTTTTCTGTTTTGCTTATTGAATAAGCTGTTGGATAAGCTTGAACAGTGGACTGAACCAATGATTTGTTCATAAGAGCTTAGCATTAGATTAAGGATCTGAGCTTTTAGCTTGTTAAGAGTAGGTAATTTCAGTAGTAATTAGCTTAATCTAGTGTACTTTAGCTTTGTTCACTGTTTAGTTGCATAAGTAGCTTATTTGCTTATTCTTCCTAGCTTATTACACTAGTTGTTACACTATAACTTTTAATTTCTACACATAGCCTGCTAGTTTTTCATTTTTCATAACTTCATAATCTTATTTTAGAATTTTCCTGAAGTTTTCATAATTTTTTGTCTTCATTTGCTATTTTTCTCAATTTAAATAGAGTTTAATCAATTTTTAATTAGCTTTTATTGAAAATAATTGAGAAAAGGTTCCAAAAAATAATTTTCCAATTTTCTTAGTTTAAGATAAATATAAAAAGCATAAAAAAGATTTTTCCTTATTTTTCCTCTTTTATTTGGTATTTTTCACAATTTTAATTAGATTAAAATAGTTTAAAATTCATAGAAAATAGAAAAATAATCAGAAAAATACAAAAATAGTTTTGAAAATTCTAGTTTGTTATTTTAGATTTTCCAATTCATAAATTTATTTTTCTAGCTTTATTTCCTATTTTCTTGTATTTTAGGTAATTATTAAATAGTTAAAAATAGTTTTTAATTAATAATAATTAGATAAATAGTTGTAAAAATAATTTTCTTTTCTAAATATTTTCTTTTATCATTAGGATTGTTAAAATATCATTTTCATATTTTTAGGGTTAATATTGTGTAAGTTTCACGTTTTTAATTGTGCAGACGCTATGCGTTCGTAGATTTTAATTTCAGTTTTATAAAAACATAAAAATAAAAACATCATTTTAATTATAGTGATAGCGTTTATTTAATATATTTTATCTTTTTAATCTTCTTTAATTTGCATTTAAGCCATTGTAATTTGTTGGCTATTTCTGTAGTTATAATCATAAATCAAATCTCTGTATCCATTCAAATCTTCTCGATCACTAAACGTTTGATAATTCATCGCATAGCTCGCTGGGACATAACGACCCGGGGAGACTCTATACTCCTCTGATCTTCATTGATTTCGTGCTTAAGCAGTTTTAAGTTTTCTTACGCTTGCGTGAGAGAACTTGACGGTTTTGCGCGCATCAACTGTGCTCCATGAAGTAATACCCCAACCTTAATTCCGCTGCGTATACCGAATTTGGGGGTGTTACAGTAGTTCACCTTGGAGTGAAAGAACTAGGTACTTAGCCTAGTACCTTATAAAGGGTAGGCGACGTTGTGTAGGTGTGGTTCACCTTGGAGTGAAAGAACCCGGTGGTTAGCCTAGTACCGGAAAAAGAGTAGGCGACGTTGTGAAGGCTTCTCCGCCATAAGGAGATTGGTGTAGTGATTACAAACTCTCGAGTAGGTGACACGGGGAGTGGAGTAGGGCAAGGAAGGTGACCTTGTAGCCGAACCACTATAAATACTTGAGTTGTGGTTTTGTGCTTCTTACTCTTATCTTTTCATTACTTACCTTTATATGTTTGTTTATCAACATCCAACACACACATCCAAATAGATTGACATAAGTCGATCTAAATAAATTAAAATGAGGTTTTAATTGGTAAAACTATTCAACCCCCCCTTCTAGTTTTCCACAATTGGCATCAGAGCTTCGTTACCAAGTTTTGTTGAAGTATATTGTACTTTAAAAAACTGGATACGATCCATGGTTAATTGAAAACTACAAAGAAGGTTTTTCATAAAAGCAAACACCATGTTCTTCAAAACTATATGTTTGGATGTTGTGTTGATAACAACATTTTTTTTTTACCTTTTCATTTAAATGCACTAATCTTCTTTGTCATGTTGATTAGACAAAACTCATACCCACCAAGCTTTAGGAGTCGCTTGGTAACAAGAATACCTTCCTTAATAAGGTATCTTAAACGCAAAGGAGCGGGAATAGTTTAAGTGACATTTGTAAAGACATTCCTAAGTGCGCTAGAGGTATGATTCTCCTTTCACCTTGCTTGATAATTAAGTATACCAATTTAGGTATTTATATGATTATCTTTTGTGTTCATACATGTATTACATGAAGCTTCGTTAGGAAGCCTCTTTCTTACAATACGTGTTATGTTTCTCGTCTATAGTCATAGTATATTAAACTTATGTTTTATTTCTTTTCAATCCAATAATAAAACAAAACACAAATTTCAAAAATTCTCCTTTTCCTATTTATAATCCCACCGTCGGCCACTCTACCAAAACCATCACTTTTTCAAATCCTCCAATTTCAAAATTTTCTCTTATTTAAAAACTTCATCTTCCTCCTCATTTCATCTCAACCGAAACGAAAAAGATCCGTCATCAACATGGTTTACATCGCACTCGTGCTCATCGCCCTAACACTCATCGCACGTGTGTTCCCTATGATGAAGTTCACATATGGAGACATTTACTTTGTGTTGTTAATCTACATTGGGATCATATACCCAATCCTTTGTATCATCCTTAGTATTGAAATGCAATATTATTAATAATCTAATTTATCTAGGTTGTTGTTATCATAATGTGTTTGTCACTTATTTTGATCTATATGTTTTATATTCTTTTGTGATACATTAGAAGTCATGTATGCATGCTAAAAAAGAAAATGTAGGATAAAACATATATCTTGGTATAAAATTATGAGATTCAAAAATCTATGCGTTTTCATATAAATGCAGTTTAAATTACAGGATCTACGGATCCCGGCAGTTATACTAGCCGGATCCCTTTTGAAAAGGAACCGTGGGATCCGTCCTACTGGAAAACAGTTTTTTCATGCAAATCAAAAACCTCTTTTCTTCTAAGAGTAATACTCCACTTGTATGTCAAAACCTTGAGTATGTTAAAGTGTTAAATACCATTGTTAATAAAAATCTAGTAAAAACATTAGATCATCATAGGTTGACCACAAACATCTCCTTTTATTAACTCATCATTTTTATAGGTTCAACTATGACGCATGAATATGAGTTTGATTTTTCACTCACTAGCGTCTACACTCCGAACATCTCTCTCGAACCCAACACACCTGGCAATCATGTCCGTGGGTTCAATAATCTCGAAAACCGTCACTTCCACGAAGGACGAATTGTAGACACCTCTCTACAATTCGAAGAAGGTATCAATACCTCCTTCCAGGCCATAGGACTAGAATGTCTTCTTGAAATCAATGAGAAGATATGTCCAAGGTTCATAATGGAATTCTTCCGTCAAGTCCAACTCGTTAAATCGAGGATCGCTTTCTATCTCTTTGGTTTTATATCTAAAACTAAAAGTTCACTCTAACCCTTGGGCATTTTGCTCACATCCTCCGGATTCCAAATCATGGACAATGTGCCTTCAGAAAGATTGGTCTCTTGATTCTCTCTTCAACTTTAAGTGAAGAAAATAGTCCATATTATTCACACATACCCTCTCTGGAAGATTTAAATCGCATAATATGCAAACCTCGACCATATTACTCCGATCCAAACATTATCTTTACAAGGGATATCCGAGAAGAGTACAAGCCTCTTGCACTCATCCTACGTGAAAATGTTTGGAGTCTTAGGGAAATCGAGAAATCCTTCCCGCTTGTTGTGCTCACATGTTGTACTGTTTGCTAACACAACAACCATACAATCTCGCCTACTTCTTCATAAGGCGAATTGCAAATCTTCAAGGCTCCAAGAATAAACTCATCCCTTATGGAATGTTCTTAACACGCCTCTATCATAATGTTATGCACTTCCATCCTCTATTTCAAAGTTCGTTGTACGTACTTGTGAACAAGATGATGGAACCGCTAAACATATCTCTCATGAAGACTTTCTTCATTCTTGATTCCACCAACACTCATCAATCACATAATGATCCTCCTAGCGAAAACACTCAAGGAAACCAATAGTAGTACAAAATAGGATCAAATCTCTTGTACTCGTGCTTTATCAATGTAATCCGATTTCCTTCATGAAATAAAACATTTTACATTTGATATCTTAATATTAGAACTCTCTTTAGACTACCCTTGAGATATAATGCATTGTCAAGATCATTGCATACCTTTAGTAAAGGTCCTGCTGAGCAGATGGGCGGATCCCAAAGATTGTACTAGATGGATCCCTACTCTTAGGGAACCGTGGGATCCTAAAACAAGCAGAAAATGCAATTGCAAGCATTATATTTCAAACATATCCTTAGAACACCTCACACACTAAGCTAAACATAGTGTCTTAAGGCAAAATTAAGTCCTTATCAAGATAGGTTGATCTTTCCCACTCATACATAACTCACCTAGATCACACACTAAGACTGTAAAACCTGAAAAATCTAAAACCTATAAAAGACTAAAATACCCTTGGAACCAAGAATAATAAAATACGTAAAACTCGTTTATAATAAAGTACGGAAATTAAAAACCTAATAAATAAAAACTTAGAATATAATTTAGTGGATGACTTTAATACGACGAAAGAAGTAAATGTTTAAGCTAATAAGTTGGGCCGTTTGGACTCGTGTCATTTGTTTTGTTTTGCGCCAAGCCTAAGCCCAAGAGGATGTTTGTTTGTGTTCGTGTGAGCCAAGGAGGAGGGGGGTCAGCCCATTTGTTTGTGTGTGTGTTTTCGGTTGGATCCAAGCCAACCCAAACCCAATCACTTTCCTAATCTAACTCAAATACTACAACTATAAATACAACACATAATCACTTAATTGGAACCCTAGTTTTGCCTCTCCTTTTCTTTTTCTTTTTGCTTTCGGCCGAGAAATTCCCAACACACCTTGGTGTCGATTTTTCTTATTCAAGTGAAGGTATATCGTTTATTCATCTTCCTTTAACATACCTTGCATGTATATGTCGAGATATATTTGATTTGTCGCGTTTCTTTTCTTTTTGTTTTTGGGCAGAGGTGGTAACAAAGGAAAACTAGAAACCCTAATTTATATTAAGCGTATGATTGATAAGGAACGTGTAGGTGATAAGTAATATTGAATCGGGTCATGTATATGTTGAACTAATGTGAGCCGAGACATGCATGAGTGGACCGAGACATGCATGAGTTCGAATGGAATATTAAAACATGTAACTTGAATATGTAATGTTTCGATGAGCTAGGTCTTGTATAAAACATGCTAGCCGAAACCCTAATTGAACCGAATAAGTGTATATGAGATTTAGACGTGTAATAAATAAGTAATGGGTACGTAAACATAAACCCTAGTTTAATATGTTAAGCGTGTAGGTATACAAAACCCTAATAACGTATGGTCACATGAAATCAAAAACGTGTATGATAAAGAGTAAAAGTAAAGAAGGTTATTAATTACGTATTAGGTTAAGTGGAGAGTCATTAAGACGTAACATGTAATGAATGCATATTAATGAGATATTAAAGAGTAAGAAACCCTAGAACGTAAATAAGAGTATATTAGGGTTTAAGCTAAATATAGTAAGTGTTATTTCATGTGTGAGTTATAACTTATAAAACTATTTTCTCATTTAACTTAGACTTTAATAAATGATATAACGAACCCTAATCGACAACATTAATTATAAAATACTTAAGACTTATTAATAAACCCTAAAGTATAAAGATTACTAATTATGGATACCAAATATTTAAAAGATCATTTTGACGATTATGGAATCATTAATAACTTGGACGATCGCTGTGTCTATAGGTTCACGTGAAGAGGAGTAATCCTTTGTTTTCGTCTTTCGCTTTTGATCTTTTGCTTTCGAATAAGGTACGGATATTCCGACCTTTTGAGAAAGGTTTGTATGAAGTTTTCTTTTCGATATCATATTAGGATTTCCTAAACCTTTGCTATGAACCCTAATGTGATTATTCGAATGTTGCTTATCTGAACTTTGATTTCTCAATTATAAAACATCGATTTTTGAACTATCGATATGAAAACTATGATTTTGGAAAGATGAATGATTTTTCGATAAATATGATCTATGTCATTTATGACATTCTTATTTGATTCGATAGTTGACACCCAAGCCAAATATAACTAGTCATGGGGTTCCATGTCCGTCATCGAAATGCACTTTCTCGACATGACTCTAGAGGCGAGAGAGTGATGTTACGCCCGTCCCTTTCTGTTATCTGTATGAGCTCAATTTGAATTATGTTATGAATATTTGTCTCAGGCGTATGGATGCATCCTAGATCTGTTATATGCCATATATTATTTGTTATTTGTTATCTGATGATTGATGCTGCGTGCATGCACGTCCTTCATAACTCTGGTAGGTCTCCCTACAAATGTTGCCTTATGTGATTATAATATGTTTTACGATGGCATATGTTCGGGCTTCGAGGTAGTTAAACTATAAAACTTATTCTTATATTTCAAAATTATCTTTTGAAATGAATATGACTTCACATTGCTTTCTTTTACTTTATTTAGGTATTCGATTTTCGTTTAGATTCATTTTGCTTGTATATCTGCCTTTGGGCTTTGTAAGCTCACCGCACTTTTCTTTTCTTCCTGGCGGTATATAAGCATTGGAGCTGGGGATTGCTTTGGGATGAGTGCTGAGTGGACTTACCTTAGAGATTTAGCTTTGATATTATGATGCCATTTAGACTTATGCTTTAGACATTTCATTTGGAGTTTATTTTTCCGCTGGGACCTATGTATTGAAGTCTTTTGACTTGGATTATTTCCATATTTATGTTAAAGATTTCTTTTGGTTTATATGTTTGCTTTGATATGACACCATTACTTGTGATTCCTTTACCCTTGTGGGGTCGGGTTACAATTTATGGTATCGAGCAGTGTTTACGACTTGTAGTCGGACCGTGACATATGGAGCCTAGGTTTGAGACTTTAGAACTTAGGATTTGACACGTGAGGATTTGGGTAGACTTTAGGATTTCTTCGTGTTTCTATTTAGATCTCACCTTTGTTCATTTTGCTAATCGTTTGGATATCATTCAGGATGGTTCAAACTCGCCGTAGAATACGGTAACTTCGGGAGGGGACGATGATGCTCCCGACATGGATGCTGCGATTGCAATGCTCTCAACTCTCTTTCCTCGGTTTGACTACACGAGATGATGGAGCAGGTGATCAACAACATTCGTAATCAGAATGGTGCTTCGGGTAGTGGTGGAGGAAATCAACCCGTCGGTATTCATACTTGGATCGAGCGTTTAAGAAGTGAAGCCTCTTTCGCTTAGCACGCCGCTACTCCTCGAGGCAGGGCTGGATCACTCATATTGAGAAGCCGCTTGAAGTGGGTTGTGGAGACGATTTTAAGACTCGTTTGGCTTCATTCAAATTGGAAGGTGATGCTTTGAGTTGGTGGAAAGCATTGAAACAAGCAAGAGGAGGTGATGCTTTTGCTGTGACTTGTACTTGGACTGAGTTTCGGACTATCTTCTACAACCGTTACCCCGATGCTGAAAAGGTATGAGAGGATTATCAGGCGATCTACAGCTTTGATAATGAGACCTCTAATGAGTACATGAGTAGGTTTATGAGGTTGGTGAGTTTTGTTGGAGTGATTCTTTGGAGATGGTAGGTGCCAAGCTAAGCACTTCAAGTGGGGACTGAAGAAGTGGGTGTTGGACCGATTGCTTAATATTGAGTATGAGAATGTGTCGCGACTGTAATGATGCTCGTAACATTGAGATATTTCATGAGGTTTCGGGTTCTAACAAGCGTAATCGCGATGGTGATCGGATTCAAGGTAGGACTCAAGGCAATGACTATAAGGGAAACTCGGGTAGGAGTTATGATTCGAAAGGTCATGTGGATAGGAGTTATGATCGTGAGGTCGGTCGGGAAGGAATGTTGACACTGGGCGTTAGAGAGCGAGGGTCAAGATAATAGAATCTTTGGTAGGAATGGAAGTGATCGTCGAGAACCAAGGTAACAATAACCAGCGTTACAACAGGATCGCCCAGCTAGAGGAGGAGAATCGAGGGTCGTCGTCGGATCTTCTAGTCGCAGAGGACACCGGTGAGGTTTTGCCACCCCACCTATTTGTACTACTTGTGGGCTCATCCAGGCGGTGTTTCAAGGCCACTGGTGGATGTTTTGGTTGTGGTTCCACTACTCACAAGATTAAAGATTGCCCTAAGAAGAATCCGGTTCCTCGGAAACTACATCAAGCCGCCAACTACTACTGGGCGTGTCATGCTACTACTCGTGTAATCAGGTAGGAGCGAACAGTACCATTACGCACTCTTTTCATTGATGATTTCTTGTCTTCGCTTTTTATTTGATATCTGGCGCCACACACTCTATTATATCTGCACATCTGCTAGAAACTTAATATGAAGCCCAAACCGTTAACAAATCACTTATCGATTGCTACGCCTATGAAAAATCATGTGATCATTGATCGTAAATATGTCGAGTGTCCTCTTCGTTTTGATGATCGTATTCGCTTTGCAAATCTGTATCCTCAATATGGTGCGACTTTGATATCATTCTAGGTATGGATTGGTTGGCTTACCATAGAGCTTCAATCGACTGCCATGCTAGAACGGTGATCTTTGGAGGCGTAAAACATCTGAATTAGTTTATTATGGTTCTCAACCCCTTAAATCTGTTAAGCTCATTTCCGCTATGAAGGCACGAATCATGATTGCTCATGGGTGCCAAGGTTTTCTAGCATCTGTCAAGGATACATCTTTGGAGAGTCCTAACATTGATAGTCTTTCGGTTGTTTGCGAATTTCTTGACGTTTTTCCGGATGAACTCCTGGACTTCCCCAGCTTTCGAGAAGTTGAGTTTAGCATTGAGTTAATTCACGGTGTTGAACCGATTTCGAAGGCTCCGTATCGTATGGCACCTGTAGAAGGAGTTGAAGGAACAAGCGCAGAGATGATAGAAAGCGGATTTATTCGCCCTAGTGTTTCTCCATGGGGTGCACCTGTCTTGTTTGTGAAGAAGAAGGATGGAAGCATGCGTCTATGTATCGACTATCGTGAACTCAATCGTATTACTATTCGTAACCGTTATCCTTTGCCGCGTATAGACGATTTGTTTGATCAACTGCAAGGAGCTAAGTTCTTTTCGAAGATTGACGAGGTGGCTACCATCGATTACGTGTGAGGGATCAAGATGTTCCTAAGACCAAGCGTTTCGTACGGATATGGTCATTCGAATTTCTCGTTATGCCTTTTGGTTTGACTAATCGCTGCTGTGTTTATGGACCTGATGAATCGTGTTTTCCATGAGTTTCTCGACAAGTTCGTTATTGTCTTCATCGACGACATCTTAGTTTACTCTAAGTCGAAGAGAGCATGAGCAACATCTCGGATAGTTTTGGAGATTTTGAGGAAGAAGAAGTTTATGCATAAATTTTGAAGTGTGAATTTGGTTGAGACAAGTTGCTTTCCTTGGTCATATCGTATCAGCTGATGGTATAACCATGGATCCGTCTAAAGTTGAGGCTATCACTAAATGGCCAAGACCTACGACATGTGACCGAGGTCAGGAGTTTTCTTGGACTTGCTGGTTACTATAGGCGTTTTGTTGAAGGTTTCTCTCGTCTAGCTTTGCCTTTAACCCAACTGATGAGGAAAGGTGAAAAGTTTGTATGGACGGATGAACGAGAGAAGAGTTTTGAAGAATTGAAACGGAGATTGGTGTCGGCTCCTATTTTGACTCTTCCAACTGGATCGGGGATTTCAAATCAAACAGCGATGCATCTAAGAAGGGATTAGGCTGTGTTTTGATGCAACATGGAAAGGTAATAGCTTATGCTTGGGCAGCTAAAACCTTATGAGGAGAACTACCCAACTCATGATCTTGAGTTAGCTGCGGTGGTGTTTGCGTTGAAGATCTGGAGGCATTATTTGTATGGAGAGGCGTGTGATGTATTCACTGATCATAAGAGTCTCAAATATATTTTCACTCAGAAGGAACTTAATATGAGACAAAGAAGATGGTTAGAACTTCTTAAAGATTATGACACTAACATTCGGTACCATCCGGGTAAGGCTAACGTAGTTCGGCACGCTTAGCCGGAAATCAGGCATTCTTGCGAGTATCAAGATTGAGCCTAGGATTTTGCGTGATTTAGAGAGTTTGGATGTTGAGTTGTGTGCAGGTTTTGATGGATCTTGGGCTAGTATGAAGGTGGAGTCGAACCTTATCGCAAATCAAAGAGCTCGGAAAAGATGGCGGCAGCCGTGGGCCGTGGCGCAAAATGTTGAAGAAGGTAAGCAGACGGAGTTTAAGGTTGATAATGGCGGTATTGTATGGTATGGAGATAGGCTTTGTGTTCCCAATGATGGTGCCGTGAAAGTTATGGCTGAAGCTCATAGTTCTCCTTTCACTATCCATCCTGGTTCTACCAAGATGTATAGGATTTGAAGCGATACTTTTGGTGGAACGGCATGAAACAAGATGTGGCGACGTTTGTGTGAAGTGGCGTATGATTTGTCGGCAAGTGAAGATTGAACATCAAAGGGCTAGTGGATTGTTACAGCCATTGGAGATTCCAACATGGAAGTGGGATAAGATATCTATGGATTTTGTGACTGGATTACCTCTTACTAGGAAGAAGCATGATGCGATTTGGGTGGTTGTTGATCGACTAACCAAATCGCTCATTTCTTGCCAATTAAGAAGGATTATGGTATTGGTAAATTGGCGGAGATTTTTCAGCAAGAGATCGTTAGACTTCATGGTACTCCGACATCTATTGTGTCCGATAGAGATCCGCGTTTTACTTCTCGTTTCGGAAGGGTTTCTTGAAGCTTGGGGTACTCGACTTAATTTTATACGGCATTTCATCCTCAAGCAGATGGTCAGTCGGAGGACTATCTGAGACCGAAGATATGCTAAGGGCTGGTGCTTTAGAATGGACTGGCAGTTGGGATGAATATTTATGTTTAGTAGAGTTTGCTTATAACAACAGTTGGCATGCTAGCATTAAAACGCGTTTGAACTTCTTTATGGAAGGAAATGTAGAGCACCTATTTGTTGGGATGAAGTAGGTGAGCGTTTGATTGAAGGACCGGAAATGATCGAGATCACTAATGAGAAAGTAGCTGTGGCTAGAGAGAAATTGAAGGAAGCTAGGTCTCGTCAGAAAAGTTATCTTGATAAGCATCGTCGTGATTTAGAATTTCGGGTTGGAGATCGAGTGTTTTTGAAAGTTTCGCCGTTTAGAGGTGTGAAACGTTTTGGAATCAAGGGCAAGCTTAGTCCTCGATTTATTGGACCATTTGAGATTTTGGAACGTATAGGAGAAGTTTCGTTGTCGTTTAGCACTTCCGCCTCAGTTATCGCATGTTCATGGCGTTTTCCATGTATCACTCCTAAAGGGATACAATTATCATCCGTTACACGTTGCTTCTTATCCGTTTGATCAAATTCAATCCGATATGTCTTTATTTGAAGAACCGAAGCTATTCGGAAAGACAAGAAAAGTTATGAGGAATAAAGTCATTCCATTCGTTAAGATTCTTTGGAAAAATCATCACGAGCGTGAGGCTACTTGGGAAACCGAGAGTCGATGGTGCAAGTTATCATTTCTTTGAATAGTTTGGTATGTTCTCATTTCGTTTTCGTTATCGTTTCGTTTCATTCAATTTTCGAGGACGAAAATTTTTTTTTAGAGGGGAAGAATTGTAAAACCTGAAAAATCTAAAACCTATAAAAGACTAAAATACCCTTGGAACCAAGAATAATAAAATACGTAAAACTCGTTTATAATAAAGTGCGGAAATTAAAAACCTAATAAATAAAAACTTAACGAATATAATTTCGTGGATGACTTTGGTACGACGAAAGAAGTAAATGTTTCGCTAATAAGTTGGGCCGTTTGGACTCGTGTCATTTGTTTTGTTTTGCGCCAAGCCTAAGCCCAAGAGGATGTTTGTTTGTGTTCGGTGAGCCAGGGAGGAGGGGCGAAGCCCATTTGTTTGTGTGTGTGTTTTCGGTTGGATCCAAGCCACCCCAAACCCAATCACTTTCCTAATCTAACTCAAATACTACAACTATAAATACAACATAATCACTTAATGGAACCTAGTTTTGCCTCTCCTTTTTTTTTTCTTTTGCTCGGTAGAATTCCCAACACACCTTGGTGTCGATTTTTCTTATTCAAGTGAAGGTATATCGTTTATTCATCTTCCTTTAACATACCTTGCATGTATATGTGAGAGATATATTTGATTTGTGCGTTTCTTTTCTTTTTTTGTTTTGGGCGAGGTGGTAACAAAGGAAAACTAGAAACCTAATTTATATTAGCGTATGATTGATAAGGAACGTGTAGGTGATAAGTAATATTGAATCGGGTCATGTATATGTTGAACTAATGTGAGCCGAGACATGCATGAGTGGACCGAGACATGCATGAGTTCGAATGGAATATTAAAACATGTAACTTGAATATGTAATGTTTCGATGAGCTAGGTCTTGTATAAAACATGCTAGCCGAAACCCTAATTGAACCGAATAAGTGTATATGAGATTTAGACGTGTAATAAATAAGTAATGGGTACGTAAACATAAACCCTAGTTTAATATGTTAAGCGTGTAGGTATACAAAACCCTAATAACGTATGGTCACATGAAATCAAAACGTGTATGATAAAAGAGTAAAAGTAAAGAAGGTTATTAATTACGTATTAGGTTAAGTGGAGAGTCATTAAGACGTAACATGTAATGAATGCATATTAATGAGATATTAAAGAGTAAGAAACCCTAGAACGTAAATAAGAGTATATTAGGGTTTAAGCTAAATATAGTAAGTGTTATTTCATGTGTGAGTTATAACTTATAAAACTATTTTCTCATTTAACTTAGACTTTAATAAATGATATAACGAACCCTAATCGACAACATTAATTATAAAATACTTAAGACTTATTAATAAACCCTAAAGTATAAAGATTACTAATTATGGATACCAAATATTTAAAAGATCATTTTGACGATTATGGAATCATTAATAACTTGGACGACCGTTGATGTCTATAGGTTACGTGAAGAGGGAGTAATCCTTTGTTTCGTCTTTCTGCTTTTGATCTTTTGCTTTGAATAAGGTACGGATATTCGACCTTTTGAGTAAAGGTTTCGTATGAAGTTTTCTTTTCGATATCATATTAGGATTTCCTAAACCTTTGCTATGAACCCTAATGTGATTATTCGAGCTGTTGCTTGCTCTGAACTTTGATTTCGAATTATAAAACATCGATTTTTGAACTATCGATATGAAACTATGATTTTGGAAAGATGAATGATTTTCTGATAAATATGATCTATGTCATTTATGACATTCTTATTTGATTTCTGATAGTTGACACCCAAGCCAAATATAACTAGTCATGGGGGTTCCATGTCCGTGTCACAAATGCACTTTCGACATGACTCTAGGAAGCGATAGAGTGATGTTACGCCACGTCCCTTTCATTATCTGTATGAGCTCAATTTGAATTATGTTATGAATATTTGTGCGTGGGTATGGATGCATCCTAGATCACATTATATGCCATATATTATTTGTTATTTGTTATCGATGATTGATCTTTGCGTGCATGCACGTCCTTCATAACTCTGGTAGGTCTCCCCTACAAATATGTTGCCTTATGTGATTATAATATGTTTCACATATGGCATATGTTGCGGGCCGAGGTAGTTAAACTATAAAACTTATTCTTATATTTCTGAAATTATCTTTTGAAATGAATATGACTTCACTGTTTTCTTTTACTTTATTTCGTATTCGATTTTCGTTTCATATTCATTTTGCTTGTATATCTGTTCCTTTGGGCTTTGTAAGCTCAGCCGCTTTCTTTTCTTCGCGGCGGTATCTAAGCATTGGGCTGGGTATTGCTTTGGGATGAGTCTTGAGTGGACTTACCTTAGAGTTTTAGCTTTGATATTATGATGCCATTTAGACTTATGCTTTAGACATTTCATTTGGAGTTTATTTTTTCCGCTGGGACCTATGTATTGAAGTCTTTTGACTTGGATTATTTCCATATTTATGTTAAAGATTTCTTTTGGTTTATATGTTTGCTTTGATATGACACCATTACTTGTGATTCCTTTACCCTTGTGGGGTCGGGGCGTTACAAAGACGATTGTAGATCTACCGTTTCGTCCATAATCCATTACTCTTCCGCTCTTAGACTCACACTTCACTTTCTACTTGATCTCTCCCATCTAGCCTTAGATATCTTTTGATTATGGCAAAATTGATCATTAATCATCCTCACCTCAAAATTGATCAAAGTTGATCAAACTATAGTTTTTCCCATCTCAAAGCTTCTAGGATATTTTCCAAAACACTATCCTAAATCACAACCTGATCTCTAGGATCATTTAGCTTCAATTGACACTCTAAATCTTTAGTGTCATCCTTGCTCATCCATTGGTACTCTTGAAAGTTCCAAATCCTTCCATAAATGACAATCATTAGCTACATCATTTATTACCTTCAAGTACTCAAGCACCCCTTCATTTAAAACACTTAGGAGAACTGAAACACTCAAGATGATATAGGTCTTAGATCTTAGAAACATCATTTCCACTCTTTCATAGCTGAAAGCGGATCCCTAGGATTAGCCTAGACGGATCCTTTTGAGGAAGAACCGTGGGATCGGATTACGATTATCAAATCTTTCTAAAAAAATCATTTCAACTCATCTTCCTAACTCAAACACTCCATCTCATCTTAAATGAGTTCCTAGATCGGTGCAACCTCACAGTTGACTCTTGTGCGTGTCAATCATCACATTTCAATGAATTCTAGTGGCTTAAGGCTTAAATGCTCTTGCCAAATCTCTTAGTTTATAAACCACTATGTTAGGACCTCCATAGTCATCACTCTCATCCTAACCGACTCTTGCAACCTCTTGAAATCATCTCATCATGAGGAAAACCCCAAGTAGTAACTTATCACCAAGAACCACCCATGAAAAGGCTCGTGTTATACATGAAATCTCTTCAACCAAATCATCTCCGGTCAAGCCAACAAATGATAGGATCCTTCCTCATCTAATCAAACCAATTCCTAAAAGGATAGTACCCATAAAGCTACCAATGCCAAACACCACCATACCTCCTAGGCCAAACAATATTATCTCCACTAAACCATCACCATTGGTTCCTAGAGCTATTTCATTTACATCCTCACAATCATCACCACACCTCTACAATTGAGAGGACTTGCCTCCTAGGCCGTCTCATCCGCTTCCGCCGACAACATTCTCCTCATTAGGAGGAATAATGGCTCAAAATCAAGGTGTTGAGTCAACACTTGCTCCGGCTTCCTTTTCGCCGTTTCCATCATACAATCCCATTTGGATTATGAGAAATCATCAAAGTCAACCACCCGGTCATATGGAAGTTGACACTTCTCTACCACCACCATCATTCTTGGTTGAGTCATTCTCAAATGTACCTCCACCAATCCCTCCATCGTTTGAAGCTCCACAAGCCGCTTCACTTGATCCCTCGCATCAAGCCATTTCATTCCTTCCACCACCACTACCTAGCCATGACAAAGATTGCTATCATTTTCAACATGTTGAAAGTTTGATACATGAAGTACGAAAAGACCAACGTTTCATGTTCTATCATCTCCTCGAACGTTTCGACGAGATTAAACCTAAACAAAACTTGAGCTAGAAGATTTTAGTGGTGTCCTAGCATCAAGCGATAGTTAATTTAGAAATCCCTATTCATGTATTTTCTTATTCTCTTAGTTTTTAGAGTCATGTATATCATAACTCTAGTTTTACTAAATGGAATTACATGCTACTTGTTAATTTTATGAGCACATGATTACCTTGTACTCATATCTCATTTTTTTTTGTGATAACATTACTTGTTATATCACATTTGCTGAAATTAAACAGACTATCGGATCCTCACAATTGCCTAGGCGGATCCCTACTAGGAGGGAACCATGGGATCCGTGAGACGAAAGCTTCTTTTACTAACTTGAATCACAATTGCAGGAAATTGTGAATTATACTTGATTTCTAACCTTTGTTTTGTAGTTATTCAATTTACATATGAAGACTTTGACATCCTAAAAGCTAGGGGAGCTTTATGTCAAGCATTACATGCTAATTACTTGCAATACTAGGTTTACATTTCGTGACATCCCTTTGAAAAAATTGCAATCATCAAGGGGAGCACATTCGTCTCGTAGACGATATCTTTTGCAAACTTATTTGCAAAAAAACTAGATTAGTATCATTTACTTGGCCCCATAGGGATGGACTCGTCAAAGGGGAGTAAAAGACGAGATCCTTTCCCGTTATTTGCTCTCTATTTCTTTTTACTTTTTTTTCTTTCACATGTTTTTATAAAAATAATGTGTTGCCTTCCAAACACTTTTGTTTGACAAAGGGGAGAAAAGTAAAAACTACAAATTCAAACTTTTACAATTTTAGCTTTTCCTTAAAATAATTTTATGTTTTGTCATCAACAAAAAGGGGAGATTGTTAATACAAATAAGCCGTAAAAACGTTTATTTATATTTTACGATCTTCTATTGTTTTGTCGATAACAAACGTAATATCATATTAACGAAACAAACAAAATACGTAAATGGTTTGAACTAATAGTTTCTAACATATTCACATTTTCACATAAAACACTAAAACAAGTATAAGTGATTTTATGATTTAGTAATACATATGTAGAACAACTAGTGTTTACATATTTGGATAAAATATACACATAACTATTATGTAGTATATTGGGTAATATAAATGGGTAGAAACTTAAGTATACAACCATTAGGCAAATACATTAAATGTAGTTGGGTACAACCCAAAGCCCATAACCCATGGATCTTGACCCATAACACATTGCATGACATCATGCTTATATCACATATGGATAATACCCATAACCCATGGATCAACCCATACCCAAGTGACTAAGTGCATTGCACTTAAAGATACATTGTATCTAGCGAGTTCCATGGTTCAACCCATGACCCATGACCCGTAACCAAAATACCCATGGGTAAAGAGGAGCGTTCCACGGATCCCTAGCTTTGTGCTAGCGGGATCCCAAGTGGAAGGGATGTGGGATCAGGAACAGCAGGATTTTTCCTCTATAAATAGTGAGCCATTTCTTCATTATTTCTTATCCCTTTCTAACACACTTTCCCCACGAGTTAAATCTCACAACCTAGATCCAAGAGATCTATGTTTGTAGTTTTGTTTTGTGTGATCTTTTAGGTTCCTCTTAAAGGCAAGATCACCACCTTTGAAGTCGAGCAAGCTCAAGTCCATGAGTTGCCATGCTTCCTCATCATCAAGGCTCCTGAAGTCTTCTTGTTGATGATTCCTTTCTTTCTTCAAAGAAGTGTAGTGTTGAAGACATTTAGTGAAAGATGTCTCAAGAGTCAAGGCGAAGATATTAGTGAAGGGTATCTATCGTCTATAGGATAAAGCACTTGTGGTAGGTGCTTAGAAGTCAAGACAAAGAAGCATTAGTGAAAGGTGCTTAGAATTCAAGACAAAGAAGCATTAGTGAAAGGTGCTTAGAAGTGAAGACACAAGACATTAGTGAAAGGTGTCTTGTAGATCTAGTCAAAGGCATTAGTGAAGGTGCCTTAGATGTACATTCGATATGGTGTGCTTTGATGTACAAGATAGACTAGTATTAGATCCAAGGATATTGATATCCTTGATGATGTTGTAAAGGTGTAGATCTCCTTTGGGATTAGTCGTTGGTGTAGTGTGGTAGTAGTTCCTCCATTGCAATGGAACTAGTTGCTTAGCCTAGTACCTAATAAAGGGTAGGCGACGTGTGGTAGTTCACCTTGGAGGGAAGGAACTAGGTACTTAGCCTAGTACCTTATAAAGGGTAGGCGACGTTGTGTAGGTGGGTTCACCTTGGGTGAAAGAACCCGGTGGTTAGCCTAATCTTGCTTGGAAAAGAGTAGGCGACATTGTGAAGGCTTCTCCGCCATAAGGAGATTGGTGTAGTGATTACAAACTCACGAGTAGGTGACTCGGGGAGTGGAGTAGGGCAAGGAAGGTGACCTTGTAGCCGAACCACTATAAATACTTGAGTTGTAGTTTTGTGCTTCTTACTCTTATCTTTTCATTACTTACCTTTATATGTTTGTTTATCAACATCCAACACACACATCCAAATATATTGACATAAGTCGATCTAAATAAATTAAAATGAGGTTTTAATTGGTAAAACTATTCAACCCCCCCTTCTAGTTTTCCACAGTTTATTTAGGTGTTTTTATGTTTTTTCTCAAAAACATGGTTGGCTTTATTTTCGTAAACGTGTTTATAGCTTTGGCGTTTGTTATACCAAACCCCTTGATTGTCTTAAGAGTTGGAACAATCAGTTTTTATGGGTTAACTCATTTGCTTGTCCCTCTATTCATCCTTTCTTCGTTGGGGGAAATCTTCCTAAGGATGTCACTCCTAGGGATACTGAGTTTGATCTTTGGACACGTTGTCTCCCTTTTACTAATGCTTCTTCTTTGTTAAGTTTAGGAGCCTTTCTTTTCTTTAGTTGGGTTGAGCCATAATTATACTTTGGGCGATGACTTTTACTACGTGTTCTATGATCAGAGAATCGGGTGGGTATACCTATATCTATGTTTTTCCTTCTGCTAATTTATTCTTGTTTTGTCCTGATTTGCGTTTCTTCTTCGTCTGTTTTCTCATGGATCTGTTGTCTTTGGTTAAGAAGAAGAACCCTATGGAGTTGCTTGCTTGATCCTGCGACCACAAGGAGGAGATGAGTTCCTTTGCTAAAACCCGTAGAAGGTGTTACTATTTCTCTTGCCCATCCCTCTTCTGGTGAAGTTGGATGTGTAGCTCTCCGTTCGGACGTCGGAGCTTCTCGACCGCCTGGTGATATCGTCCTGCGACCTGACTATTCGGTTTATGATATTGGTTTTGATAGTGGTATGGCCTCCGGTTCTGGGAGGAAGAAGAGGAAAGCTGGCACCAACCTTGTCCATTCCCCTAAGAAGGTGAGGAGCGACCTTAACGATTCTGGTAGGGCCTCTACTGGTGGTAAGTTGATAAGGATTTAAAACGTACACTTTTAAGGGGTCATTTAAGCCCTTAATCGCCCACTTTTATATCCGTTACTGCTTAATTTCATTCCTTTTCACTTTTTAGGTCTCTTGAAGGCAAAATGCTAGAATGATGCTTATTTGGACGAAAAGGCATGAATATCTGAAGAAAATGGCTAAAGTCAAGATCAAGACACTCAAGCTGCTGGAAGTGCACCCGATGGCGTTAGAAACAAAGGGCGACGCCGTCCCTATATTTGTGACGGCTCAGGAGCGAATTTGCTATTTTGCACCTGACGACGTCAGGCTTTGAAGAGTAGGGCGTCACAAAGACTTTTCTCCTCAGACGGTCTAGATCCAGACTCAGATGACGTCCCAAAGTTGACTTTTCCAAGACGAAACCCTAATGGCGGCGATCTGACGGCGTCACAATTAAAAGGTGACGTCGTCGCAGTTGTAACTCTATATATATAATTTGAATTTTCAGACTTTTAGGAAGGTAGACTTATGGAGTAAAAACCTAAAACGATTGTAGTCCATCTTGGACAGTATTTTAGGGTTCTAATACCCTATTTTACATCGAGATAAGTTATTTATTCCCTTGATTTCATTATGTCTTTGATTGAATGTGTGTATGCTTGCATGTTTAACATGTCCGGCTAATTTACTTGTGTGTTTGCTTAGATCTATGTAACCTAGTTATTGAATATTGATTGGTTGTCTCTTATCTTAATTGTAATTGGCTTAGGTAGGAGTGTTATCGGGTCGGGTTGTCGGGTTATCGGGTTTATCGGGTCGGGTTGATTCGGGTTTTCAGGTAGAAGAAAGTAACCCGCAACCCGACCCTATAAGGATTCGGGTTATCGGGTTCGGGTTGATATCGGGTCGGGTTATATCGGGTCGGGTTAATCGGGTTATCGGGTCACTTGGTTATTTGGCTTAATTAGTATGTCATGCCTCAAGTATGCTACTGAAAGAAAAATAATGCTAGATTAATGACGTAAAACTTTGTTATGATTACTTTACCGAAACTTTGTATTACAAGCATTAGGATTACATGGTGACTTGAGCATAAATGTTGTGCAAGAAAATTAAACGAGAGGATCAATGAAGTTCTAGAAATAAATCATACTGAACAAGTGAACATATATAAATACGTGAAACATCAAATCTTTCTTTTTTATTGAAGGATTTAAAGAAGATGTGGAGAAAACAATCTGGGAAAGATACGACACTAAAATTATAGTTCATATAAGAGGAAGTCAAATGAGAGTTAAGTCCGAATAAAGAATGAAAGCAAAGGTTTTATTAAGCTTTGTATAAAAATTTTAGATTATAATTTAATTGTAATACTAGTTGCAGTCGTGTATTTGACTCAAGCTCAACGACGTCAGTCCACACAATTACAAGCCACATATCGTATAAATTACACGCTAATATGTATTTTCCTTAGCTATGGAAATTAAAATAAAAACAAAACCACAGTATCTCAGTAACTCATTAATTTCTTGTCTTTGAAGCATTGATAATTGACAAAAAGATGCCATGATAGGCTTCTTCTATAGATTAAGAGGTGAAGACCACTAGCATTTGCAAATTAAACTCACGTATGTATGTTATACAGGAAGTGTTGTATACGTTAATAAAGAAAGACTTAAGAAGAAAAAAACACTTGTTAATGAGCTTTTATTCAAAAATAAAGATTTATTAATATGTCATTATATCTTATCGGGTTGACCCGATAACCCGATAAGAAATTAATTTGGACCCTAACCCGACCCTATTAGGTTATCGGGTCTATCGGGTTGACCCGATAAACCCGATAAGCTAAGTTGGACCCGAATCAACCCGACCCTATAAGACTTTATCGGGTTCGGGTCGGGTCGGGTCAACCCATTTGACACCCCTAGGCTTAGGAGTGCTTAAAGCCATCGTTGTGTTTTTAATGCTTGATTAATCTTTGTTGAATCTTAGCTTATAGTTACTAGTGGAATTATAGGCTAAATATCCAAAGATAACCTTAGTGTTAAGTTTATGAATCCTAGAGATTTCGTAGTCATTAACCTTAGGTAGCTTCAAAGAGTTAGGGATAAAAGCACACCCTACGACCTTAGAAAACACAACGCGTTAAGAATAAGGACGTGACTATTCAACCATCAATAAAAGATAACTAGGGAGTATAGTATCTAGGTAAACACATCTTTAATCATCATACGAGCACACTTCAATAGACATAGACTACCCCTTAGATTAGATAATTAGATAAGTAGAGTAATCAGTAGAAGTACCACCCCCCAAATCCAATACCCCGAGATCGTACCTTTAATTTTCTAAAAAACATAAAAAAGATAAAAATTAATCTTCCTCAACCCCAACCTTAGCGTAGTAATTTCTCACTAGCATTCCTATTCCTCTAGAGAACGATATCAATCCTGAGGCTTACCCTAATACTACACTACAACGATTAGGTCACTGCCTAGGTGGTTGAAAAACTTGCTCGAAGAAAAAGAAGTTTCCTTTGACCCTAACGGCCGCGATGTACGCGTATCAAGTTTTTGGCACCGCTGCCTAGGAATAGAATAGCTAGTTAGGAGTCTATCTCGTTTAGGTTCCCTTGCTTGATTCCTATCAAGTAAGCTTTTTTCTCATTTTTAGCTTCCTCGTAGTCTATCCCCCTTCTTCGTGACCTTTGTTAGTAACCCTATCACTTTTCATCGTGGAAGGTGATAACCCATCAAACAATAACCCACCACCAAATAAACCACTTTCACTCAAACCCCAACCCATTGACCAACACAATCGCCATAGCCGATATGTGAGTAGAAACAACGATCTTCAATATTTACAAAGGGTATTTGACAGGACAATTAGGGATGTTGTTGAAAAAGCGGTTAGCGCCTCAGTTGTTGGCTCTATGATTAGCAGTAGTTCGGATAATGGTTTAGTGAATAAAAATGTGAATGAGGAGGATAGTGCTTACTTCAATCTTTACCCCACTAAGGAAGAGGTTGCTTACCACCAATACATAATCGACAATCCTCGATCACCCATCATTAGGATATGCCCAAAGATTAGGAGAGGAAATCCTTGGAAGATCCAAATCCCCTGTATGATTGGATATACGAATGTCAAGCACGCCTAAATAGATACGAAATCTCCCATTAAAGTGATGTTATCAGCTGTTTACAATGACATTATGAATGAGTGACTTAAGATTAGGAGAGACCCTAAGTATCCGGGTGGGGTTTGCAATTTTGTGGGAAGAGTCAAGGATGTACACGTCTTTATAGGAAATTTCACCTACTTAGTTGATTTTGTGGTCCTAGAAGACATTGGGTGTGTCATTGACTATAGCTTGTCCCAAGTTGTGCTAGGAAAACCATTTGTTGAAAAGTCTAAAATGAGCTATAACAAATCCGAAGGAACGGTTATGTTTATGGAAGGGAATGATGAGATCACTTATAGGATACCTTGGAAGATAAATGGATATGGTCCTTTATCCCTTTATGAGCGAGACAACATTAGAGCTTTTGAGGAAAAAATCAAAGACGATGTTGAAAAAGGTTTGAACTTCATGTGGGAGAAAAGGAGACTTTACTATAAGGATTGTTTGACCCTCGGACCCAGGTATAGAGTAGATGAGAATTTTGTCAATATGATAGAGTTTTCATTGAGGATGAAAAACGAGACCACGTAGGGGCACAACTTCGAGTCTAGCTACAAGACTCATAAATAAAGAAAAGCGCTTCGTGGGAGGCAACCCATGCTTAATTGTTTGCTTATTTGTGTGCCATATATCTTTTCATTAATTGTTTATTCTCATGTTTGAATTTGTGAAAATGTTTTATTTTGTCTTTAACCTCGCCTTAATTACATATAAAGGTATTTTAAAAAAAGGATAAGTGTTGGGAAGATTACACACGCTTTTAAAAGAGCGTGAACATGAGAATTACAATTCTTGAAAAGATATATATGTGTGTTTGTTAGAGTCAAATGCTTGTATCGAGTCATAATGAATGTTTTGCAGGAATTTTTCCAGATTCTAAAGATGTAATTTTTCCAGAAAATCGCAGCAGACAATTTACATCGTCTGGATAACCTCGGCATCAGATTGCAACCCGACGGCCAGAAGGAGGAGCAGAAGAAACTTATCTTACTTTCTCTCGTTTTCTGTGCTACTTATAAATTTTTGGAATTTTCAGGTCTTAATTTTCCAGAAAATCTGTAAACATCCATTCAACAAGCAATATATCCTAGTTTAGTAGAGTCATATATAGTTTTACCGCCAATTTTACGCGAAGGTTTCGTCTATTTTCTTAAAGTGTGCAGGTTTTATTTATCAAGAAGAAGAAACATAAGATTGGGTATATCCTAGTTTAGTAGAGTCATATATAGTTTTACCGCCAATTTTATGCGAAGGTTTCGTCTATTTTCTTAAAGTGTGCAGTTTTTATTTATCAAGAAGAAGAAACATAAGATTGGATGGAGCTTTTCACGCATACCTTCTTCTTTTCCTTTATTATCAACTAATCCCCTATATGAAGCTGGAACGTCTACTGAATCTAATTTTGGTTTGCTCCATCTTGATGGTTCTCCCCCCCCCCAGGTTTGTTGTTTACGTTTTTGTCTTTTTGTAATTCCTTTATTTTTTCCGCCTTTTATTCACTTGTTCTTTACTTGTTTATTTGCAGTTCTCCTGCGCTTGTTGTGACGGATGCCGTCGTTACTACTGTCCTTCCTGTTGGGAAGGGGAAGGGTCAAGTGGATGTTCCTTCCTCTCTTCCGGACAGCTTTTCTCCTGTCGGCGGTATTCATCCAATTCTTGATGACCTTTCGGACCTTGATATCTCAGCTGGGGACATTCGTTCTGTTGATGATCCGGACTCTAGTTCTTCGTCTGGTGTTCATATTCCGAAATGTACTGTTACCCAGAGTTCGCTTCTTGATGATGTTGATGAATGCCGTTTATGGTGGACTAGTTCGCTCCTCCTAACTTCTTTTCCGTTGTTCGTAATATGGGGTATGAGCGTCCCCTTGGTAAGTTTAATGTTGCTGTGGCACGACAATTTTGCTTTAGTTCTGAAGTTCGCCTGCGTTTAGAGTATAATGCTATGGAGCGGAAACGCTTATTGTCATTGTTGGCAAGTAAGGATAAGGAGATTTCGGCTCTGGAGTCTAAGGTTGCTAATGCTACCTCTTCCGAGACATCTTTTGTTGTTGCGTCTTTGGCAACTTCTGCTGTGGAACATTCATCTTTGAAGAACCAGAATTCTATGCTTGAAGAAGAACGAAATTCTCTTCGAGCTGAGGTGGCAGCACTTCAATCATCTCTTGATGCAAAGGATTCTGAGTCATCTACTTTGAGAGCTGAAGTTGTTGTTCTTAAGTCTCAGAATTCCAACCTTTTAGGACAGGTGTGCGTCCGTGCCTTTTTTGGTTAGTTGTTCCTCTTGTTTGTTTCCCGTTGTCTTCTAACGTTGTTTTGTTTGCAGATACGGATCTTGGAGGAGTCATGCTCTGAGCTCCGCAACCAAGTTCCTTCCCTTGCTGCTTTGGAGGAGGAATTTTGTAAGATTCAGGATGCTAAGATGGTCGTTCTTATGAAAAAGGTTGATTCGACTGTTGCTGATTTGTATGCCTTGGCTAGTCATCTTGATGAGGAGTTTTATCCTCGATTCCTTACGATGTTGTCTAGCCGGCGCTGGTTGTTAACTAACGGTATGAGCCTTGCCGTGTTTAAGTGTTTGAATTCTCCGGAGTATACTGCTGCAATGGCAGAAGTTATTGAGCGTGCTGTCAATAAGGGTATGCAAGAAGGCTTAGCGGCGGGCATTATTCATGGCAAGGAGAAAAGAGAGCTTGCTGTATATAACCCTTCTACGGAAAATCATTACATTTCCGCCGTAAGGGCCCTTGAAAATGTGGAGTTTTCCTTGCTCTCCGTGCTTAAGTCTAGCAAGGATGCTGGTATTACAGAAGCTATGGATCTTCTTCAATTCGTATTGATGGGCCTTCCGCGAATGCTCCTATGATTGCAGGGTTACAACCGGATCTTGAGTAACTTATCGTTCCAATTTATGATAAGGATGATAATTTCATTTTTGGCACTAGCTCTTTGTCTCGTTCTTTGGAAGTTGTTCGGAAGAGAGTTGATCAGGTTAGAAAACGCCTTGGTGCTCATCAGTTATCTGCTGCCGCTGTTTATAATTCTTCCGTTGATCCTTTGTCTGCTCGCAATGTTGTGGGTGTGGAAACATCTTCGACTTGTGAGTTAGCTTCTGCTTGCACTACTTCTTTGCCGCCTATGCCTCTTCCTGTCAGTGCTCCTGATATCTCTGCGAGACCTCTTTCTATTGAAGATTATGATATTGGTGGGTCTAGCACCCTTGTTGAGGTTGCGAACGATCCGCATTCTGGAGTTAGTGAGGTCCCTACTGTTCTGTCTGAGCCTGAAGCGAGTGCGGTACGCCTTAGTGCGGACTTAGTTTTTCTTGTCTTTTCTGAGATGCTTTGTAATCTTCGAACAATTTCTACGTCTTTGTTTCTCTTGTGATGCTTCGATGGTCGCGTGCGACTTTTGTTTGTATTTTTGCACGTTGTTCATTTACTTTGTGCTTATGCTATGACTTTTTCTTTATGCAAGTTTCTGATACTTTTTGTGTATGCCATTTTTCACTTTTGTATAGCTATTTTAACGTTATACGGATATGAACGTAGTTTATAGTCTTTTGCGCACATCTCTCTTTTTATTTGTGCGATGCTATTTTTAACGTTATACGGATATTCACATTTGTAATAGTCTTAGGATAATTTTGGGCTATCCTCCCAGTACTGGGTTTGCAATACCTCTTATGTACTTTGGTGATTATGTTATTCACCAGTTGGTTATTCGTGATAACTCTTTGTTATTCGGAAATAACATATTTGGGTCATGCCCAATTTTCGTGCTTCTTTAGCGTCTTATGCACTTAATAAAAATGAAAATATTTAAAAAAATAAAAAAATGAATGTAGCTAATCTTCACTTTTTATTCATTTGATGTATTAAAAAAAATTTAAAAACTGTAAATTCGAGTACATATTTTCATTATCAATTGTCCTTACCCTTTTTATCCAGAGTCTTTTAACTGGTGACGCTCATTCCTTTGCGGAGCTTTGTTGATGGCGGTCATCACTCTTGAGGAGTGCTTTTGCAGTTATGCTTCTCTTCACTCTTACGGAAGTTTTGTTTTAATAGTTGTCCATGGCAGTTTGCCTTATACATAATAGTTATAATTTCCTTTCTTGAAGAAATGTTCCGACCGGATTCGCTTTTGCTGACGTTGTCATTTTTCGTTGGCATCCCTAGTGCGGGTATTTTCCTTTTCTTTTCCGAGTTTTGAATCCTCGTTCTTGTCTGCTATCAGTTTCTTGAAGGAGTTCCGGTCCCCGCTTCCTCTTAGGGCTGCTATATTCTCCCTACGGGGTTCCATGAAAAGTTCGTGGGCTTGCAACTGTTTCTCGAAAGGCCGTGACGCTTTCCCTTTCCTGCTGTTTTTTTTCATCAGCGGGCTTATTATGTTGTAGGGTATACAACAAGTTCGATAGGCCTTTCAAGAGGTTTCCTTTCTGAACCCGCCCTGTTGTGCGGTAGTGGAAAGGCTTTTAGTGAGGTTGTTTTTCCATCGCACAGCTTTTGTTTTATCCCAGCGCCCACAAGCTGACCATTTGTTCCTTAAACCCAGTCTATCCAACCCGATATGCCTGGATTAGAAGACGTACGCTTGTTTAGGGGGCGGGTTTTATAAACAGAGGAATGAAGGCATAGTTTTCATCCTTTGTTTGTTTGTCTTTCCTAGGGAAGCTTCTTGTTAATTGGGGGGGCGTTTTACGCATTACTTTGTGCCCCACTTCCTTTGTTGTCCTTCCTCAGGGACCAAACTCTTCACACCTTCAATCACACCCCTCGACCCATTTCTCGTGATATAATTCATTCTTCCGCTTGGGACCCAATAGGAAGGAACTATATGCACTACCAAAATCTCAAAGGGTTAGTGAGAGCTTTCTTGTTTTAAGCTCCCACCTTTGGTATGCCCTATGATCTCGGTATGTCCACGCAAACTTCAATGGACATGGGTTTTGGCAGAAGGAATGTTGTGAATGGTCACGGAGGTTGGTTATTATTCGTCATTTTAGAACGACTAGTTGTTATTATTTGTCACTTTAGAACATACTTCAACTGACTCGGCCTTTACGTTTTTCTTTTGGGGGTAAAGGTTCAGGTTATGTATGGGTTTTTTGGAAACGACAATGCGGTGGCCGTGTGTCGCTGTTGATGGTCGGCCATATTCTTTTTTTACCATACACCATCGTGTTCTTCTTCTAAATAACATCTTCAGCTTCTTTTTGGTTTCTCGGGAAATTTTCCTTTGCCTTATGTTGTATGCCCGTTTTTTTCAATGAAGGAGTTGTTCCTCTTCACTTTTTCTGCCCTTTCCCTTTTCTTTACCCCTCGCATTTATAGCGAGGATTTTAATGTTTTCGCGTGCGTTGGCATTAATTTTCATTTTTTTATAGGCGCGTGCCTAGGCTCGTAGCCTGAGTGCCTATTGTTTCTGTTGGATTTGACATAACATTTCTCGGGAAGGAACGAAAATCTGTACTTGCAGATTTTCCCTTCTTTTTGAGCATTTGGATAAGGCTTATCCTTTTTTGCTCCCATCTCTACATCGCTTTCCGATTCGAGACCGGATCCTTTCCTTAGTTTCTGCTATTTCCCGTCTTTGCCGTGACTGCATATTTCTATCGGGTTATTATACTTTCTGTACGCAGTATGGAATTATGGATGTTTGCGCGTCTTATTCCTTTGGTATAATTTCCGATGGGTTTTCTTTTATCCGCGGCATGTTTCAATGTTCTTCATCCTTCCTTATGGCTTCTCTTCATGCGGTCACCCACGGTTCGGTTTGTTTAAAAGTGGCGAGGTGTGTCTTTGATCCCTCTATTTGCTTCTTAAATCTACTCAGTGGTCTACTCTTTTTATCTAATCACACACTTCCTTGCTTCCAGCTTCTGCCTTGATCCTTTGTTTTCGTTATTTGCTAGGGTCTACAGGGTCGGCTTTCCACTCGTTCTGGTAAGGATGTCCATTCGAACCGTATATATATATATATATATATACATATCTATCTATATATATATATATATAAAGGGTAAAGTTAAAATAAAAAGACAAATATCCGTAAAAAGAATAAAAAGATTTTTTTAAATTCTAGAAAAATTCTAAAAAAATTCCACAAGATCGGGTATGTTGGTGCATAAAACTTTTGTGAAAACATTTTTATAATTTTGAGTTTTGATACGTTTTTTTTAATGCACAAAAATGAATTTTGATCTTAAAAAATTTTGATGCACAACATTTTCAACTTGTTTTAGTTAGATCTTAATGTTATTTTGATGTAAAAAGTCAAAAGAAGTTGGGTGCAAAAACCAATTTTTGATGCACAAAAAAAAATTTAATGCGCAAACGTATTTTTTCATTATTTTTTTTCGGGAAAAATATTCACTTTTAGAAAAAAGTTTCTCACAACTTTTTCATGCACCATCATAACCGATCTTGTGGAATATTTGGGGAATTTTTTGAGAATTTTTAGAACCTTTTTGAAAAAAAATCATTTTATCTTTTTATTTGATCTTTATCCTATATATATATATATATATATATATATATATATATATATATATATATATATATATATATATATATATATATATATATATATATACTTAGCACGCTTCTTCCTGCTGCTCTCCGATCCTTGTCATCGGTTCCTTCTTCCTGTCTTCTCTTTGCTTTTTTAAATGTAGACATTCTTCCGTGGTATGTCTCGCCTTTCCATGAAATTCACAAAAGTTTTAGCTGACTTTTTCTTCGATCGCAGTAGCCGAGGGCTGGCTTGGAGACTTAGCTCTTCTTGGTGCTAGCATTTCATCAAACGGCTTTTCAGGCTGCGGAAACCTCGCGACCCTTCTCTAATCTTTGACTTGTTTTTCAATTCTTTTCTGAAGCATTGTCGATGCTTGGTTGTTCTCTCCGTTCGTCTTTGTATCCAATATTTCCTTTTATCACGACTTCCTGCGGCTACTTCCCCTCTTAGGAAGGAAGTAGTTATGCTCATTAATTCGTTCATCGACTTCGGAATTCTGTCGTATAACCGCTTAATCAGCTCCGGATCAGTGATCGCATGTATGAATCCTAAGACTTTCATAATTTCTGGGGCTCCCTTTATGTCTCTCGTTTCTTCTTTGAACCTCCTTACAAAGTCTTCTGTTAGCTCTCCATCCGTTTGCTTGATATGATGAAGCTCTACAGGATCTTTGATACGTTTCTTTTGTTGTAGGAAGTTAGTCAAGAAGACTTCCTTTAGTTTATCATAGCTGTCTATTGACTCGGGTGGAAGGTCGTCAAACCAGACCCTAGCGGATCCAGTTAGTGTGGAGTTGAACATGTGACACCACGTTGGCATGGCCCATCGCTCCACCTTTTCTGCTGCCTGGAAGATTTTGAGATGATCCTCTGGGTCTCTGCTCTCATCATATGTTTTCACGTTGGTTGGTATTCGTATTTTTATAGGCATTTCGAAGTAGCGAATAAGTGGAGTGAACGGATCAGTCTCCTTGCGGACCCAGGTCCTAGCCAGGTTAATTTTGACCTCTAGTTTGGTTAAGAGAAAAGTTACTTGACCAACCAACTACGCATCGATTATCCATTCAACTCATCTATATCTATTCAAATCGGGTCGGGTAACGATTGTCATCCCTGGTTCTTTAAATCCGTATGCCAAATCCATTGTTATCTTAACTACATTAAATAGAAAAAATGTCAAAGTTGAATGTTGAATTTTTCAACAATGGTCAAATGTGAGAGAAAGAGAATGTTGAAAAATAAAATAATTAAGGAAATGTTAAAAATTAAATGATGAAACTTGATGGCCATTATAGTGATGAATTTTTTGAAAATGAAAATATTGAAGCTTGTTCTACAAACTTAATAGTTATTAAAGAAAAAAAGGAAATAATGAATACGATATGAGCCATTTTTTTTTACTGAATATATAGTTCTGTAAATAAAACATATAACATAGCTGTTGTAATTTTATTTATCTATTCTCTCTATCTTCAAACCGATCCCCTTTCTCTCTTAACCTAACACCTATAGCCGCCACTATAAGCGCCCTTACGTATTTAAATAGCCAAACTACAAGGACGATTTTTGTTATTTACTCTAATACCTGCTACTAAACCATCATATACTAATCCAAAAGATATCACGACACATTATATTCAGTTATTTTGTTTTCATTGCCTTTCATAGTTTCATCTTTCATAGATTTGTATATTAAGGCAATAACAAAAATGACTTTTAACCTCACGTCATTAGAGAGAAAATGAAGATTAGTCTTATTTTTCATATTACTATCAAAATTCACAAATGAAGAGCATCCTCATATAAGTAGATTGGCCTAAGATTCACGTGATCTGACACAAATTAGTACGTGCAATAAAGGTCTCACGTTATTTCAAGAAAACGCCACAATAAAAGCAAATCAACGAAATTGTTCGCTCACAAAATTTGTTCACTGGATACAAATTACCACCAGTTACATCACGTGTAATAGAGTATATATGTCGGCGATACTAGGCACGAGCTTTACTTTACCACAATTTTTATTTGAGCATTACAATGAAAAGAACATGCAAAAATATCGATCCATCTAAATTTTGCTACACAAAACCGTTATCTCTAAGCCTCGAAACAAGGATAAAATAACACGCAAAAATATTGATCTAATTGGAATTTGCCGAAGACTATACACTGCTGCCGCTAGGCGCGGGTACTCGTCTAGTATAATTATATATATGAACTGCTCGTGTGTTGAAATTAAGTGTGAAATGAATCCGTCTTTTGTTAGACATAGTAGAAAAGTTTAATATAGATCCAACATTTTTTAAACATCAATGAACCAATCATAGTTGCCTATTTTGTTAAAAATTAAACATCTCGCAAATCGTTAATCGTTACGCAAAACGAATCATACCATCGCGACAAAAATTAAATCAATTTTTATAAAAGGGCACTTCTATATACTTTCGACGAACTATTTTTTCGATTTTTTTTCAGTTACGTTTGGGAAAATCACATGTGATTTTTCCAAACGTAACAAAATTCGAATAAAAAGTTCGTCGAAAGTATATCGAAGTGTCTGTCTACTGAAAGATAAAAGAATACTCCTCGTGATAGTGTATTATTTTCACTTACAATTTTATTTTTAAAAAAGAGATAGAAAATAAGTTTTTTTTCATTTTGATGAAAAAATAAATAATTATATAATTGGTTTATTGATTTCATTTTATTTATCTAGTTAAGAGATCAAAAACGGTGGGCTATATATTCTACTTATGGGAAGCTCCATGGGTTGCCTATTACAATAAAGCCATAAAAAGGTACAATTAAAAACCGGATTAAGAGATGATAATGAATGTTTATCCATTTTAAAGTTAGAGGAGAGTTATTTTACATACCAAACTTTTCTTAGACTCATCTTCACCATCTATTTAAAAAGAAATCAATTGTTGAGATTAAAAGCATTTTATTATTTCACCTATTTTTTATAATTTAAATATCTCTTAAACCGTTAATCGTTAAGTGAAAATATTTACACCATCGCGACGAGCATTTAATTATCTTTCTATAGACGGGCACTTTGATATACTTTCGAAAAAAGAAAAAAAACTAGTTTTTTTCACGTTTTTTCGTTATTTTTCGTTTTTTCGTTCTTGAAATTTACATAAAAAGATCATATATGATAAAACACTAAATTGAATATCACATGTGATATTAGTGTTAAATCATATATGATATGTAATATCACATGTGATATTATATGTAATATCATATATGATATTACACTAATATCACATGTGATATTACATATCATATATGATATTACACTAATATCACATATGATATTCAAATTAGTGTTTTATCATATGATGAAATTTTAATGCAAATTTCAACGTAATCTAAACGAAAAACTTAAAAAGGTGAAAATACGAAGAAAAAAAAATTGTCGAAAGTATATCAAAGTGCCTATCTATAAAAAGATAATTAAATGCTTCGCATATGATATTTTTTTTACGCTAACGATTAACGGTTTGAAAGATATTAATATTTGAAAAAATGATGAAAGTCGGTTTTAAAATTGTTGGGATTAATCTCATCCATTAGATCAAATAAATATGGATGGTGAAGATTAATCCCTTAGTATGTAAATAATCTTTTGTCATCAAATGATCTTTTATATTAAAGTTAAGAGGAGAGTTATTTTACATACCAAATTTTTTTCACATACCAAGTGACTCATCTCCACCATCCATTTAAAAAATCAATAGGCTAAGATTAAAAGCATTTTATTATTTCACCTATTTTTATAATTTAAATATCTCTTAAACCGTTAATCGTTAAGTGAAAATATTTACACCATCGCTACGAGCATTTAATTATCTTTCTATAGACGGGCACTTTGATATACTTTCGAAAAAGAAAAAAAACTAGTTTTTCCACGTTTTCGTTATTTTTCGTTTTTTCACGTTCTTGAAATTTACATAAAAAAAAACATATATGATAAAACACTAAATTGAATATCACATGTGATATTATATGTAATATCATATATGATATTACACTAATATCACATGTGATATTACATATCATATATGATATTACACTAATATCACATATGATATTCAAAATAGTGTTTTATCATATATGATTTTTCAATCTAAATTTCGATAACGTAAAAAAAAAACTTAAAAAAAAACGTGAAAATACGAAAAAATTTTGTGAAAGTATATCAAAGTCTTCTATCTATAAAAGATAATTAAATCTCGTCAATGATATATTTTTTTTAACGCGATTAACGATTTGAAAGATATTAATATTTGAAAAAAATGATTAAAGTGGGTTTTTTAAATTGTTGGGATTAATCTCATCCATTAGATCAAATAAAAATGGAGGGTGGAGATTGATCCCTTGGTATGTAAATAATCTTTTGTCCTCAAATATCTTTTATCTAAAGTTAATGATATTAGGCGGATTGAAGTTACTGGCATTATTTTGCATTATGTCACTATCATCACCTACAAAAAGACAAATATCCCCCGCACGATTCATGAAATAGAAAATAATAATTTGTTAGTAGACACAAATTGACAGCCAAATTTATGTTTAGAGCAATAGGGCTATGTTTGTTAAAACTAATTGTTAATCGTTAGTTGTAAGCTCGTAACGGATAATTGTAAGCTGATAACTTGTAGATAAAGATGATAACTATAATTAGAGGTGGTAATCGAGTCGTGTCCGTAGGGATGACAATGGAGCGGGGAATGTCGGGAATTGTATTTACCATTCTCATCCTCGTTTTTACTCTTCATCCCCATCCCCGTCCTCATCCTCATCGGGGAATTGCTTTACATCCCTATCCCCGCCCCCAATGTGGATTCGGGGATTTTCTATCTTTATGAACTAACATAAATTTTCCACCAACTCATCGAAAATATAAAGAATTTTAACTCATAAAATGTTTCAAGAAACGTGCGTACATCACAAATAGTTGGATTTATTACAATTTCAATTCAGCTTTAAAGCATCCTTAACATTGTAACATCACATATAATATAAAAACAATATGTATCATGTGTCGGACAAAATAATAAGTAATATGTAGTTGGTGCTTATTTTTCTAATTCTAAAGGTACTTGATTCTATTAATATCATATACGCATATAAATATACATGTCGATACTCATAAACATATATACATATACATATACAAGTTAATCGAGTATGGTTATAAAATATAAATTCTAAATACTTATACATTAGAATGATCGGAGTCGGGGTCAGATTCGGGAATTTATGTTATCTCCATCCCCACCCGATCCCCGGTTTCATATTTTGGGGATTCCCCATCCCCGGTCAACTAGGTGATTCCCCAGTCAAAATCGGGTTTGGGGATCGGGTCCCCATCGGGTACGGATTTTTTTACCATCCCTAGATGTATGAAACGAAAATAATCTTCAAGAGTTAATTGCATTTTTGGTCCTTGTGGTTTGGCCAAATTGCAGGTTTGGTCCTCAAAACTTTGAAAGTGCAACGATAGTCCCCATTTTGAAGTTTGAGTTGTATTTTTTGTTCTTATCGGTGTGAAATGACCAAATTACCCTTGTCTTTTTTGAAGATGACAAAGAGTTTTTTAGCATTTAACTTTATCCAAGGACAAAAAATGCAATCCAAACTTTAAAATGAGGACTATCGCTGCACTTTCAAAGTTTTAAGGACGAAACCTGCAATTTGGGCAAACCACAAAGACCAAAATTGCAATTAACTCTAATCTACAAAGAATAGAACAAATGGAATATGGAAAATACTTTCTATCACTAGAGAACTTTACAAGATAGCTTTGATTACTAATGAACTCTTATGCATGTCATCTACAAATGAGGCTACACCTATTTATACTACTATGTACAAGCTTCTACAAGGTTCTTTGAGAAGCTTCTAGGTTATGAGATTTCCATATGCTTTCTAGTAAGTTTTTTAGAGCTTCCTACTTATTCAATCTTATTCTATAAGCTTCTATGATTATCCATCATCTTTCATGAGCTTCTAAACTCTTCCAAGCTTATCCAATACCTCCCAAGAGAAGTGTAGAATAATCCGAAATCTCGATCATACTTGAAAATGATCTAGTCGAATGGGCGAGTCGGGACATTAAGCTTAAGTTCTTCAATTTTTTGAGTGAGTTTAATTAAGTCTGTAAAGTTTGGCCATAATTCGGTGCTATAGACAAACATTAAGATATACACATATACGGAGTCATAACTAAAATTTACTAACCTACACATTAAGATATAACTCAAATACTTAACGCTAATCTTCGATCCCATTAGACTTGCATAAATACTTTTGGCATTAAACGGAATTAGAAAAATCTTGTAAGATTTCGGAATGTAAGTTCCGAGCCAAAAATTTAGAGATCAAGGGACCAGCTTTTGGGGCAAAGGACGATAGGTTGCTTGTCTCAGAGTTCGGTTCCATCAAGACCTTCTTTGGGTTATTCGCACACACCCTTTAAAGTCTAACTTTGTCGAGTTTGACATCTACATTGCTCACTTATGTTTTCTAAAATTTTAGTGGTTCATGCATAAGCTCGATCGATTGTCACTATATTAGATTATTTTCTTGGTCGGTAGGAGAATCATATACCGGCTTTCTTTTTAAAACCTACATAGTCTTGTACCAAATTAATTACTAGTTTAGTAAAGACAAAAGAAAGTTGGCCGTCTCAATCCTATTGTTTTCTGAATTATTGAATACCGATAAGCTAATACGGCCAGAGATGCTTGCACATGCAATTTACCTTATATTCTTCATATTGGAGTTTAATAATCCTCATTCTGGTGACCAATTTCGGGAAAAAGGTTGAATTTGTCTTATCTGATAGAACTAGTTGCATAAATTATCTCCGAAAATGTTTGCATGATTTATCTCGTGTTAGATTATATACCTTTACACATAGCATTACCCTAGTACATTGAGATTAAATGCTGTTGTTGTTGTATAGCTAAATTTATAATGAGCTGCAAGAACTTATCATTAGCCCGATATATTAAGGGGGTGTTTGAATTCTTTTTAATTTTAAGGAAATTTCTTTTTTTTCTTAAATGTGGAAAGTGCTAAGTGTGCTCACCCTCTCAACTATTTCATTTCATATCAGCGTCATATAAAAATTCTCTAAGCTCTATTTACTTTCATAATATACTCAAATTCTTGCACCACGATCTCTCTTATCAGCTAAACTTACTCTCTTCTTGTTAATAAAAACGCACACTACATACACAAATCTTTCACTTTCACTTTCTCTTTCTTTGCAATCAACGGCAACAACATCCCGGAAAAAGGAAAAGAATTTCGGTATCAAAGGGAAGGGGCGATCTTCCGCTGAGGTTGTTGTCTGCGCGCCGGTGCCTCCTCATTGTCCCGTGACCTTGCTTGCTTGCCATTCCGTACACTCTTATTCAACTAATGCTGCTTATCTTCTTGTTTTGAATTGAAATTAGAAGTTTCAAAAGAAACATATATGAATCATTATTTGAGATAAAGTTAGAATTACTTTTTTACTATCAGGTTTAACTTAAAATCTTTGATAAATCGATTTAAATAAAATTTGCAATAAAATAAAGGGCAAATTGTCTGAAAAGGCATCGAACTTGCCACCTTTTCCTTTTGTGGGCATCGAACTTTTTTTTCTTCCTAAAGTAGCCCTAAACTTGCATAATTTTCCTATTGTAGCCTCTAATAAAAATTAATTACATAAATTTACATAAATCATCCGTGTGGCTCTAAACAATTACACCGTTCATGTTTAACTTAGAATTACTTTTTTACTATCAGGTTTAACTTAAAATCTTTGATAAATCGATTTAAATAAAATTTGCAATAAAATAAAGGGCAAATTGTCTGAAAATGCATCGAACTTGCCACCTTTTCCTTTTGTGGGCATCGAACTTTTTTTTTCTCCTAAAGTAGCCCTAAACTTGCATAATTTTCCTATTGTAGCCTCTAATAAAAATTAATTACATAAATTTACATAAATCATCCGTGTGGCTCTAAACAATTACACCGTTCATCCTTGAGTCAATTACATAAAAAGTCCCTGTGACACTAATAATTTACACATTTCATCCTTATAGCTATAAACTTAAACTAATCCAAGCAGCCACCATCCACCGCCTGCCACCATCATCCGCCGCCTGCCGCCACCATCCAAAAGCTTTTATCATCACTGTCCTTGAAAAGCTTTTATCATCACCGATTCCTAGAGTGACAGCAAAGGAAGGATAGTTTAATTGTGCTTCCGGAATTACTTTTGAGCATGTAACTCTTTTTTGCACAATGACCCCAACTTGTTTGCTTGTATAACCTAGACCACACAAATAAGGTATGTAGTCGTTGGATTGAATGTCAAAAATAAGTCCTGGATCACTAGCTTTCGATGGGTTGACATGTCCAGAACCTTTAGCAAATATGTTTGCAGGGAGCTCTTGCTCGTCCTGGATGGGTTTGCCATTCAGGTTTAGCTAGTCTGCTGTGGTCATAATTGCGGACTTAATGGCTGCTGGTGACCAATCAGGATGTTCACTTTTCAACAATGCAGATATCCACGAAGATGAGGGCATGACATCGAGTACCGGAGATCATGTTAAAGCGTGGATTGTGTGCGTGTCGAGTTTTCACAGAATACAGGCCAAGCTGCAAGTACACTAACTCGGGGCCAATGATATCGGGCTTAACAATTCCTGGACTTGTCAAACTAGGTCCTCTGGATGAGAAAGAAGCCACCTCGGGAGCATCTTTTACGCCATTCAGTTCCTCGAAATATGATGGTAGCAATAGGTGATGAACTTGAATTGATGTATGTCTTGATCAAAATACCATCTTTATAACCAGCGTGTGATGCGGGAAGAACATGAGCATCACTTCGTAGTAACCCTATCCGCCACTTGTTTGGCGAGAATCATTGCGCCTCCGGCATCTTTTCTTGTCAGTCCTTTGTCAATTCTAGCTATACCACCACCTCTGTCACACAATACAACTTTTCCTTTGACATCAATTAATGATCTGGTGCACACTATCTGCTTGTTGACCACCATTTAACCCTGGGTACACGAGAGGCAAAAAGTCTTGAGGGAAATCTTTTGGTTGAAATAAGGATTCTCCATCTAGCAAGTCCTTGTTCCCAAGAGATACGGTTGCTCTTATCTTTCTATCAACAGTACTAGCACAAACTGTGAGAATCCATGGTGCCTCATTTGAAAGTGTTGAGTTAACTGGCCCTGAATTAGCATTTGAACAACTTACAAAGATTCCTTTCTGAATAGCACTAAATGCGCCGATTGCGATACCATCCTGATAATATGGAAGCAAAGCTCCACCAAGTGAGAGTGAAAGCACATCTACTCCCTCCTCAATAGCTGCATCCATGGTTGCTAAGATAGCACTTTCGGGATAACCAACAAGATATCACACACTTTATACATGGCCACGTGAGCAAGTGGTGCCATTCCGCTGCATTACCATAGGTATTTCCGAATACATTGGCACCATCTACAAAGTTCCCACCAACGATACCAGATGTATGAGTCCCATGTCCTTCATCATCGAGTGGTAAACCACTATTAGTAAAATCTCTCGCTCCAATCAGCTTATTGTTACATCCCGGAACTTCACATTTGCCTCTCCATTTTTGTGGTGGAGTAGGGACTCCTGCATCATCAAAAGAAGGATGGCCCGGTGTAATTCTGGTGTCTAGAACCCCAATAATGATTCCTTTTCCGTAGTTTGATCCTCTCCATAGTCCTAAATTCTCATGTAACCCCAAGAATTTCGGGGTATGAGTTGTGTGTAGTTCATACACCCTTTCTGGTGTTGCAGATATGAACCCATCAAACCATTTGGGCGCTCCATCCACGATCTAAACCTGATTCGATCCATTGACTTTGATCTAACTTGCATCTTTTTGATGATGGTGGCGTGGCAAAGTGGAGGTGGTTGTGGTGTCGTTGTGGTGGTGCTAGAGAGAGAGGAGAGAGGAGAGCATTAAAAAGGGATGTGAGAAAGAGTAGAAGATAGATTTTATGATATAAAGTTACTCAAGGATGAATGGTGTAATTGTTTAGAGCCACATGGATGATTTATGTAAATTTATGTAATTAATTTTTGATTAGAGGCTACAATAGGAAAATTAGGCAAGTTTAGGGCTACTTTAGGAAAGAAAAAAAAAGTTCGATGCCCACGAAAGGAAAATGTGGCAAGTTCGATGCCTTTTCAGACAATTTGTCCTAAAATAAATACTTTATTGAGTACTTTTCTTTTTTCTTTAAATGTAGTCTTAGAGAATATGTTTAAGGATTGGAATTTGCAAAAGTGGTGGTATATTATAGCAGTTGTGGTAGTTATTTGTAGGGGTTGACGCATTTATTTTTAATGTAATCAATAACTTAACTATAATTTTTAGGGCTATGTTTAGCTTTTCTTTTTGGTTACAAAATAAAATAATGCAAACACTTTTTGAAATACTTATTTCAAAGCAGTTTATAAGAGAGCAAGGTAGAGTGAGTACTTATAATTTTTATAGGTGTCGACATGTCATTATGTGCCTTATAACACTATGGCATAAACACTCTCCCAATAAAATTCATATCACATCACAGAAAGTACATCATTCACTAACCAAAACAAATAAAATAAAGAAAATCTATAATTGTCATCAACCCAATGGCTATTTTCTTATAACGCTAAAGCCCCGGTGTAGTATAACATGTCATAAGGGCGCAATAGATGTAAATTGACACCTATATCATGCTTAAACACGTGTTGGTTATGTTGCATTTTGATCAAAATATCTAACAAACCATTGAAAATGGCTAAAGTATATTTTGGATTTCTAAGTTATGGACATGATTTTACAAACTAGCCTAATGATCAAAGTTGCATTTTTATGTATATTGCACAAAAAACTGTTATCATCTTGTAAAATCACTTGCACCATTTTATGAACACTTATTAAGTGATTATAAAAATTGATTTTTCAACTAGCAAGAATCTTCCATTTGAGAAAGTTATTTAAATTTGAGTTCACCTAGTTTACATTAACTTCCCATTAAGATAATTCATACTTTATTTTAATAATAAGACCAAATCACTTTGTTTTGATTAAGAAAACTTACATAAAATACTTGCTATCATTTTATAAAATATTACATTATAAACTTCACAAGTTTTATTTACTTCATTTAAACAAATTACTATCATTAAAACAAAATGTTTTAATCCCGTGTTTGACCAACTAGGTAGCATCTTCTCTAGTAATTCAAATGTCATCTTTCATGGAACGAGGATTAGCCATTTTGGCGATAATCCAAGACCAAAGAGGAAAGCATCAAAAGTATTTTTTTTCATGAAAAACACCATTAGCTATTTTAAGATGTTGTGTGCTTAAAAATTTAGGTAAGCAACTTAGCTCTTTAGCCCAGTCATTTTCTCGTTAGAGAGGAAATATTTCAAACAAAACATTAATAACCATTCAAAACGGGCATGGAATGGGCATGTGTAAATCCGACGGATCTTTATAAGATCCGTCCCTCGGGTTGGATCTGTAGGTTTCGAATTCAACTACTACTTTGCTTATTTAAGCCACCATTTAGTAACATTTAAACCAAGCTTTTGCAATATGAAAATACACATTCTCAAGTCTTCAAAACCCTCTATAACCCTTGATTATAATGTTTCTAACCCTCATTTTTTTGAAAGCATATTATCACATAAAGATCCATTAAAACAAGCTTATAGTTCTTGTCATTCTCATCCACCGCAAGCACACTTGCATATGAAGATTCACCAAAACAAGATTTGATCTTTTTTCATCTTCATCCATTGAAGGATTCTTATTAAAAGAATATCAACCGTATCAAGCTTAGAGTTCTTGATGTTTAGATTAGGCATTCATCTCTATTAGACAATCATGTCATGCATCACTATCATGCAACACCGTGTATCATCACCATATAACACCTTGTATCACCTATTATATTCCAATGTATAAGTTAGATGGTTTATGTGTTTAGACCTTAAAACACATTGGTAATAGGTTTAGTTTGTTTAGGCCATAAAACATAAGGGTAATAGGTTTGTTATGATTGAGCCATAAACATACGGGTTTTGGTTGTACCTAAAGAAAAACTTGATATCGAGCTTAATATTAGTAAACTTGTAAGCGACGTTGTAAGATTTTCTGCACATAGAAGAGAGCTTTTTTGACTTAGTGAAGTAACTGTCGAGTCAGAAACTCGGCGAGTGGAGTAGGGTAAGGAGGAACTCCGTGACCGAACCACTATAAATCGTTGTGTGCGCTTTGATATATTTTTTACTTATTGATTTGTGTTTATATTTTTGTTGTGGTGATATGTTTTCTTTTATACTTTCTACTATCATTGTATATGTAGAATTATTATTATCACTTATCATATTACATCACACTTTATCGGTTATTTGATATGAAAAACTTAAGTGTTTTAATGGGAACGTATTCACCCTCATCTTCGTTTCCACAAAACGATTATTGTTGTTGAATACAACTGCTTGTTCCGGCGCGCAAGGGTGCATCGTTGTGGCTACAGTTTCGATTCCTGTATGATTTTATTCGGAATTCAGTTACGAAGCCAATGTCACAAACGCCGTCAGATAACTCTTAACGGTTTAGAAGCTATTGTTAAACCAATGGGCTGCCTTTTTTTTTAGTGGATGGATAAACGACGATGGCTAGAGTTTAACGAGGCGTCATAAAGGCGTTGGCTCTAGGCCAGCTAGGTCAGAGGATCGAGCTCATCGGATACCATGTTAAATAGCAAAAAAAATATATTATTGAATGTGTTTTTGTGTGATTACAAAAGAAGATTACATATGTATTTATAATAAACATGTAACTTATTGGATAAGCAACCACAATCATAAACCTAATAGACTCAAGCACATAATTAGGATTGGTCTACTAATCTAGCATCCAATACTCCCTATAGTTTGAACGAGAGGTATTCGGATATCGAAACTGAAACAAATGTTGAAAGTCGTTGCTTCTTCATTTTTTTTTCTTTTCTTTGTATATAGTTTCACAGTTTCCTCCACTTTCATGACGGGTTTATTTTACATCATAACTTGCTTTGCCTTTAAGAGGGAGCAAAATTTTGGTGTTCAATTTTTATTGGCAACAACAATGATCTTTGACAATGAAAACGATTTGCTGAGGAAGAAAAAAATATGTTGAATGATGGCAACTCAACATATTTGATGTATTTTTTCGGTTAGAGTTTTATGTGATAAGGTTCATTGAAAACGAAAAATAAAAGGGAAAATTAGTCAAATAGACCGCGCGCAGCGCGCCCTGGTGCATATCACTTTATGGACCACGCACTCTTGACATGCGAAAATAGACAGGTTGCCCAGCGATTTTCTTGGAAGCCAACAGGGGTTGCCATGTGTCCGACAACTTATGACACAAGTAAGTATTTTGCAAGTATATGTCATGTATTGTTTTTTGGGCAACTTGTATTATTTTTTGGGCAACTTGTATTTATACACAAGGATATTTTAGTCATTTTACATTTTAAATTAAAAAAAAATCTCTCACCCACACAAAATCCAATCCACGACTTGTCTTATAGATATAATTCATTTTGATTCTTTTTAATTTATTTCCATGTTCATCTCCAGCCTTCGTCTTCTGGATATCGTAAATTAAAACCTCAAAATCGTTAATTTATATCCATGATCCATCTCCATGTTCATCTACTGACCGAATCCCCAAAATCCAATCCAACTACACAACAACACTCGCCAAATCCAAAACCCGATTCTTGATCCAACCCGTTTTGAGTTTTTTAAGAAATTAACGATTTTTCAGAAATTAAAGCTGGTTTGCATCCTCTCCCCAGGTGTATATATATATATATATATATATATATATATATATATATATATATATATATATATATATATATATATATATATATATATATATATATATGTATATATATATATATATGTATATATATATATATGTATATATATATATATATATATATATATATATATATATATATATATATATATATATATATATTTTAGTTTATATATTTTTATAATGTTATGGATTTGTTATTTTTTTGATTATGATTTTAGGGAAGCTTATCTTTTGGCTTATGAGCTTATTTTTTTGGGCTTATTTTGAAGTTTATAAATTTATATAAGTTTATTATGTTACCTAAGCCTATAAGTCTTGCAATGAGCCGTAAAAAGTAAGTATATGAAACATAAGCCGAAACGACCGCTAGGCTACTCGATTCCACTACTACGTTCTTGTTTTCTTGGTTTATCATCAAACTGCTACGTTCTTGTTTCTGCTAAAGCTTGTGATCGGTAACAACTGCTAGGCTACTCGTTTCCCTTTGCTAAGTTATCGGTTACCACTGCTAGATTTTCGTTTCCACTGCTAGGCTTATCGGTTACCCTTTGCTAAGTTATTGGTTGCAAGAACGTAGTAATGTTGCTGCTGACGATGCAGAGATTTTTGATTGTTATTATACACAGATTTTGAAGTTTTGTCTAAAAATAGTCTGCACGTGTTAATTCTTTTATTAATGATATACAGGTTGAGTCGAATTTTTTTGATTTGGCTGTCGAAGTTTGTGATGACCAACCACACGGTACTACCAATAAGCGTAAAAGAAAGAGGGCGGGTGGGGAGTCTAAGAAGCCAAAAAAATTACAAAAATCGAAGTTTGTTTTGCCCGATGATTCCCTGAGGTATGTCTATTAATGGAATTTCAGTTAGTTTTTGCAATGGTCAATGGCCCGCTCTTCAAAAAGTGTTGGTCACTGTTTATTGCTTAGTGTCGACCAGTTTTTGATTGGTGTGGGATCTTTTGTACGAACCAACCAGTTTTTGTCAAAATATCAACCTTAAAATTATAGTTTGTTTGTCAAGAGATAAATTAAGTATTGAGATTCTATACGTTAAATTCAAGTTATAGCCTATATTTAACATGTTTTACCAGCTGGTCTTCCTAATTATGAACCCTAGACCTCTTGTGTTAATTTATGTGTTTAACTTGTCTCTTGTATATATGATATATCAATTTAGATTGGGATTCCTTATATTATTTAACTTATCTCTTGTTTTGATTGGGTTTTGTAGGCGACCAGATTTGATCGATAAGCAGAGTATTGGTGCTTCTGTTACTGTTGAGGCTCAGAGCCTTTTTTATGCTTTGTCGAAAAGGTATGTATCTCTCAAAGTAACAAAAGAGCTTTCTCACTAGTGTAGCTTTTAAGCTTTTAGAGCAAGTGATACATAAGCGCAAGTGTGCAACTGCCCTATGGCAGAAAATGTTCAAGAATTGCTGTTCGACTCTCAGTTCCTCACTCTTTTCATTTACATTTGACACTTTCTCATACTTGTGGAATGCTAGAGTGTAAGTCGAGTAAACCTTGTCATGCTTTAGTAAACCTTGCCCTATTTGGTACTAAGTTATATCCTATTTTTGCAAAAAAAGAATTTACTTTCTAGAACTTCTATTAATTTCCACCATTGGTATTATATCAGTCTATCTGTTCGTTGGGAGAAGACTGACATGGTATTGGAGAATGAGGTTCGTGTGAGCAGTCCTTATCTCCCGGAAAATATATCTAGAGGCACTCATGCTGATAGGAAGCGAGTGAAAAAAGTGGTAAGATTTATAAGCCATAGGTGAATTTACAGATGGTAATTTTGACCCAGTTAGGCTGATTTTGGCTGTGTTTTAATTTAAATGGGTCAACTAAAACTTTTTAGCTGAAAGGATAATGGGTCGGAGTGGGTCATATCGGGTTGATAGTTGCCCAACGTTTGTTTTGGTTTATACAATCAGTCTTTTTATTTGGAGATTTAGACTATCATTGTAATTTGTAATCATAACCAAACAAATTTGCAATTTGTAATTTGCTTCATAAAGATTGGTCACATTTGTTTACATGTTTCACTTGGACCTGAGCTGTACGGAAACTTTTACATGTTTCACTTAGATGTGCATGGAGTTAATTCCTAGTAGGGCTATGTATGATTTTCAGGGTGTAGAGTGTTTTTAACTTCCATAATAATAAGACAAATTTGGTAGAGATCATAGCCACATTTTTGGTTTCCTTTTGTAATTAAGAGTGCCCCATCGGTCTCCTGACGCGTTAGCAATCTTAAACTTCTAATAATATCTTCCTACACTACATTAAAAAGCAAAGGAATTAACTTATAAAACGAGTTAGTTTGGGCTATGTTTAATCTCTAACAAGTCAATAAGACGGGTTTAACGGGTCGAAGTTTCCCAAAGAGTGTTTTGGGTCAACCCGATGTGACCAATCTCAGCCGTACCATTAGATGACCCATTTTAACATATTTACCCTATCATCCATTTCACCGCCTCACAACAACTTATTTGGTGATTAAATCTTGTTTGGCAGCAAGGAGACATTACCCGGTGGCTTATCGGTCAACAAGAAGAGAGCAGAGAGAGGCCTCTCACAACTGAAAGCACAATTTATTTACAATACACAGTTTCTCTTAAACAGTCATGGATTTTATTTTATAATGTCTCCCAACTTGGTTACTTGCAGTTGAAGTTGTGAATTTGGTATCTGAAGAATCAATCAGGAGAAAAGGCGAGTTCCACCACCTTGAAATTTTGGAGGCTGAGAAAGCCAAAAGTTTAGGCTACATCGAGAATGGTATATATGTATAACATCTTTGATACAAAAGGGTCGGCTTAAAACCAAGTTCTTCCTCTTTAGTTAAATGTTGTCTTTTTTATATATATACTATATGTTGTTTCCGCGTGACAATATACTCCATTATCGGTTTTGTTGAATAAATTTTGTATATAAAGGATATCTTCTACATTCTATACTTCCATTTTTCAGTCTTTTAACTAGCAACATTGGCAGAAAACTTGATCTCACCTTAATTCCCAATCGAGCTTTCATGTTTATACTTGTCCATGAGGCCGAGAAACTAACGTGCAAGATAAGACTGAGAAACTAACATGCAGGACAACGAGTTGGAAGTATAAGCATTTGTGTTTGTATCACTAGCAACCATGGTTTTATGAAATATGATTTCATAACTTGCTAAAGCTAGAAAGAAAGGATAAATTCTGAAGTAGGGGCTTAGCGAGTGTTAAAAGTCATTTGCGTTGAAAAAGCTCTTAGGTCAAAAACACCGAGAATTCATACAAAGTGAAGCGGAACTGTATATTTGCATTACAATTTTACAATTACTTATAATTAATCAAACTCATCAACAAAATAAATAGGTTAAACGATTTGTATAACATATTAATACGATTATAAACAATTAATAGACTAATGTTTTACATAGAAAAAAATTAGGAGGGTATAAACATCTTCAATACACTTTTGGCAACTTTCAACACAACTACCTCATCTGACTCATTGTTAAAATCAAAATGGGTACTATCCAAGGTCTTAAGCTTCTGCATCTCGGCTCCAGTGGCAATTCCAAGATCTATATAACACAACTGAAAACAAAACCACACTGTTAGCTTCTTGCCATAACATGATCATATACCCGATGTGAATAATAAATCAGATAACCCACACGGTACTCAGTTTTCTTGAGTGTGGACCCTCTTTTTATATACCTTTGCCATCCAAAATTTTTGCTCAGGCAACTCTCTAGAACTTGTGTTTTCTGGCAGAGCAAAGTTATACATCCTATTAATATCTCATTTGTACAAAATCACGTGGCAACCACTCCCAACCCCATAGTCATTGGGAAAAAATAATACCGTATAATATATTTAAATCTTCGAAAAGGCAACTATTTAGTCAGTCGCTTTAAGATTCCTATCACTATGCAGAAAGAGTTGCCCATAGCATATGAAATCACCCATATGGCATATACTGGCATTAATATTTTCTGGAAACTAAAAAAAATATAAGTATTCACATGAGCAGGATCGAAAATCAGTAAGTTGTGTTGATTCATCCCATTTGGTAAACGCTTCAACTGAATAACTGAATTTCAACTATAGTTCTTGAATGTCCATCATGATGGAAATACAAGGGCCTGTGTTCAATGAGTTTCTATAAGATCAATGAGCCATTTGGAAAAGAGAAGTACAAGTTATATATGTCACAATTCTCAATTTCCGGTCATTTCTCAAACTCCATATACATCATATTAGCTCATGCATAGTTTTGCATTTCACATTAAACGTTTAATTTCATATTAAATAAACGCTATCGCGTAATTAATTATTTTGAATATTTGATCCGACACTTCCAAAAATTTTTATCCACTGTATATTTTTATACTCGTATTAGGATTATAAAAATTATAATATTAGTTTACCCGGTGTTTTAAATTTATTTTGTATATAAATTGTTATATTTATATAGTTACGACGGTTTTCTTAAAAACTACACGATAATTATTATTTCACTCAAATTTTGCAAGAAATGTATTTTTATAATTTTTATGACCTCAATATATTTTATCTTGACCCGTTAAAAGTTATTTTTATTTAACGCTACCCTAAATGCTTAAATAAATACACATGTTACTAATAATTCTTAACTAACTACACTTCTATTTATACATACAAGTAATTAACTAAATCAAAACTTATCTAATCTTTTCTTTTTCTTTCATATATGTCGACACCTTCTAGGTGAGTCACATAAGTTTTGCTAAATATCTTAGCTAATATCTCATATCTATACACATACACATTCATTTCTCCAAGTGTAAAAGCAAAACCATTTTTCTCTCCTCTCTTCACCATAAAACCGGCCACCATAGGAGGATCAAGAAGGATCACCAAAATATTTTCAAGACAAGTTAATTACAATCTAGGCACACTCTTGATTAAGGTTGTGAAATAAAAACCTTGGGTGATTAGGAAAAACCTTTGTTCATTAACCTCATCAAGTTAACTAGTAAGCATCTCATATTCATCTTCATATTTCATATTTATTTTATGTTCATTACATCATATTCAGAAAAACATGCAAGTCTTATGGATGTTTATACCACTTTTTAATTGTTTTTAAGAGTTTTATATACATATGTCATCCTATAATTACTCCTTGAAACATATCACTTTTGGTGATGTCTAGGAACCCATGACACCCTAAGAAGGTGTATGGTAGGATTAGAATAGCCTCGGAGTTGTTTTGAATTGGTTGGAATAGGTTTGGCGCGTGAAAAACTCATTTCGACAACTTTAGTTAACGGTCTGATCTTATTTTTAAATCTGGGAAAATTCGACAGTTGGTAAAATATTTTGGGCTAGATATTTGGAAAATATACTTTAAAACAAAACGTGGCGCTTGAGGCGGTTAAAAGCGGAGTTATAACGAAAAAGTTATGCTATTTTGAAGTTTGACGACGAAAACTATTAATTTCAGAAATTTCAGCATGTTAATATCACTTTTTACGAGTCAAAAATGAGGCTTAAGCGTTATGAAATGTGTCGACTTATCAAAAATATATTAGTATACTTTAATACGAGTCTAAGGATGTAGAAAACGTAGAAAACGGACTTGTATGCGATTAAATTACACGTGTTTATACAAAGTTGCCGTAACTTTATTATATAAGAAAAACTAATATATTTCTATTAGACAAATCTTACGGCAACAAGTGACCATGTTGAGGGTCGTTTTTAACAAGGATGTAATACTTTTTATAACGTGATGTCTTCTAGTAAAAGTAAGTTAGCCTAGCATATTTTCCAAAATGTCCAACCGTTCGTCAAGCGGAGTTGTAGCGAATAAAATACGGTCACTTAAACTTTGTCGGAAACCACCCTTAAACAATATTTTGGACACAAGTACCATACTTTACCTATATTTTTCTCCATGATCGAGACCTCTAGGATGAAAACTTAAATGCCAAAACTTTGAGATAATGATACAATCTTCCAAAAACCGTTGAGTTTGTTTCCTGACACTCGACGTGCACCATTTTATGACTAGCTTTTCGAGGCCGTATATTCACTTTCATGAAAATTTCAACGACACTAAAAGTTATAATTTCATAATAAATCACAAAACGATTATCGTATAATGTTGATTCAACGTATATACTTGTAAAGTATTTTATAAACATGACGAGATGTCATAAACATATATTTCAACGATAAATTCTATTTTCAAAAGCATTGCAAGTGGTATAGATTACATATGGATTTGCATGAACGACATTGTTTCATGACTTATATTAGAGCACATCATTCATTTTAGGTCGCGGATAGTTTCCGAGCCTCATTTTAGTGCACTTCATTTTGTTAGCATATCAATCATACCGGGTGAGTTCATACCCCGCTTTTACTCATTTAAATTATTACAAACTCTTTGGGGGAGATACATGCTTAAATACTTGTTTTTACTCTTGCAAATACTCAAACCATTTATACAATTGTGTTACACTATACTCCTTATACTCTTTGGACATTATGTGTGGTTTATTGCGATATGTGCCTTAATGTGCTAAACTTGTTTTCAATTATGCTTCAACATACATACTTTAGCAACTGGTTAACTCTGCGGGAGCGGCGGAGAGGAGGTATTGATAGTACTATTGGGGGCGCCCCACCCTTGAGTCCCCGATGACTTGACACTGGGGTGAATATAATCTGTTATTCAATGAGACACAACAAACAATTTAGACTTGTCAAGAGGTTGATTGGCTATGATTCTTTGCATTAATTACATGTATATATCGTATGCACATATGTCCTACTTACAAACAAGATTGACAATTCTATTTTAGGCAATGGGTTGTGAACACATAGGTTCCGAGTTTTGTATGGGCGAATTCGAACTGAATGGATTTACAATGCCTTTGCTGCATCAACATTCTTTAAAGAATTTTTCAAATCATTTTCAACAAACTTATGAACTCACCAACCTTTGTGTTAACACTTTTTAGCATGTTTATCTCAGGTCGTAAGGCGATAGCATTTCATGGAGCTTTTGGGTCACATGGCATACATTGGAGTCTTGTGTTTTTATCAATTACCATTCGACATGTTTTGTAACCCTTTATGTATTATCAAACTATGGGATCTCATGTTTTGTAAACTTTAACTTTATTTAATCGAATGGTAAACCTATCAAAACGTCTCATTTTAGAGGTCGTTTTCGGTATCCATACTTTGTGCTATGACGTCATACCCCAAAGACACTATCGTTCCGCTGCGATATTTTGGGGTGTGACAGATTATATCGAGAACTTGGTTATAGAGAACTAGGTTGCATTTTAGTTCCTAGACTATAACCGCTTTCCCGTCGATCCTTTCTTTTCCTATCGCCTTACACACTTTTAGATGCGCATATGTTTTCTTAAAAATTTCGTCTAGACCCACCTCGTTGGATAGCGTGGTTTCCTTGTACCGATAGGGAAGTCCCAAAATCTAGTCAAGTCATCAAAAATATGGAGCTCGATGAGCACTTATCTAACTGATCTCGTGGCGGTTCTTATTTGATGATCGAGCTAAATAAGTGTTACTATATAGGCTGTATAGATTTGATGATTTTGCGAGGATGGGAGTTCTCTTGAGGATACTTTGGGGCTAGCGGCTAAACCTCATCGTGACTTTAGCACCTAAAGGAATTTCCTATACACCAAGTCGACTCTCCCACAGATACCTACCTAAATTCCTCCTCCACCATTTAGAATCGGATGATAGAATGGCTACCTATTTCATAACATCTATCGCGAGACTTGTATGCTTGGTGGTATGTACACGTGTGAAATGAGGCAGTTATAATTATGGTGGCCAACATAATTATAAATGCGTCACAACCCACGTGGACATATGCGACCACGCGCATATCGTAGATCGGTGTGGGCACACCTTAGGAACCAATTTGTGGCGTGGTATTATGTTTGAGGGCGTTAAGTATAGACATTGGGAACTCAACTGTCCTTTCCTTGCAGAGATCATGGCACCAAAGAGGGTAACACGCAACACTAACCAAGGTGGTGCGGTATGCAAAGGGGTGGAAGGGAGGTGGCGTGGAGGTAGAGAGGCGGTCGCGACATGGGTAACAATGACAACAACGGCGGAAACCGATTTTGCCGCCATCGTCGCTCAACAACTTCAAATCTTGCTTCCCACTATTGTCACACAAGTTGGAAACCATATGAATAACTTCGGGAAACCACGGGGCGGGAATGTCGACACCAACAATGTAGTTGGCAGTGGCAACAATAACAACACCACAAACAACAACAACAACAGAACTGGATGCACGTATAAGGAATTTTCAGCATGCAAACTTGTGGAGTTTGATGGTATAGGAGGTGCTTTGGCGTATACTCGATGGGTAGAAAGATAGAGTCGGTGATCGACATCATCAATTGTGCCGCATACATCGAGGGGTGAAGTATCTTTGCTTGCTTGCTATCGGGAAGGCATTGACATGGTGGAACACACAGTACAAGCTAGAGGAGAGAAAGCAACTATAGGTATGACATGAGGCGAATTTAAAGGCGTTATTGCAAGAAGAGTAACTGCCGGACAATGAAATCTGCAGCTGGAACATGAACTTTATCATCACTCTATGATAGGAGTTGTCACGCAGACCTACACAAATCGATTTCATGAGTTAGCCAGACTAGTTCCTCATATGGTTACCCCTGAATCCAAGAGAATCGCGAGGTACATATATGGTCTTGTGCTTGAAATCCGTGGAACTGTGAAAACAACTGAGCCGTCTACAATACAAAGTGCAATACTGAGGGCCGGAACCGTGACGAGCCAGAGATGGTTAGAAATAGTACTTTGAAGAGCAGTGACAAGAGGAAGGAAGCGAGTGGGTCGAATAGGCAGATGGATGTGGTAACAGACAACAAAAGGGCAAGAGTTTTTGTGGCCCCATGCTGAACAAAGAGAGTATCCGGGTACACATCCCAAATGTGCTAAATGTGCTTATCATCATCCGAAGACCAAGCCCGGCCGCTTGTGTACAAATTGCAATCGATACGGCCATTTTAAAGAGCGGTGTAAAAACACGGGTAACACCGGCTAACGTGGGCAACGTGAGGAATAACCAAAGGACTTGCTTTGAATGTAACAGCCGAATCACTTCCTAATAATTGTCCTAAGTTGAATGGAGCGAAGAGGCAACTACGGGGTAACCAACACCTAGCTTTAGCAATTGACTGAAACAATCCAAACCACGTACTCAATATCGGTCCACCCCGAGCTCGAAAGCATTCTATGTAGGGACCGAGGCAGCCCTTAATCGTGGCATGCGTTTTTCCCTAGACCATTAAGTGATCCACTATATTATTCAGATTCAATGAGCCTCATTAGATAAGAAACCTAGACATGTAGGTTTTGACATAAGCGCTTTGACCATACACCCTGATTTCGCGAAACCTAAGGGTAGACCTTTAAGTATCATCGATTAAATCACGAGGACGTGATTCCTATGACATGGGAAGAATGTCACAATTCTCAATTTCCGGTCATTTCTCAAACTCCATATACATCATATTAGCTCATGCATAGTTTTGCATTTCACATTAAACGTTTAATTTCATATTAAATAAACGCTATCGCGTAATTAATTATTTTGAATATTTGATCCGACACTTCAAAAAAATTTTATCCACTGTATATTTTTATACTCATATTAGGATTATAAAAATTGTAATATTAGTTTACCCGGTGTTTTAAATTTATTTTGTATATAAATTGTTATATTTATATAGTTACGACGGTTTTCTTAAAAACTACACGATAATTATTATTTCACTCAAATTTTGCAAGAAATGTATTTTTATAATTTTTATGACCTCAATATATTTTATCTTGACCCGTTAAAAGTTATTTTTATTTAACGCTACCCTAAATGCTTAAATAAATACACATGTTACTAATAATTCTTAACTAACTACACTTCTATTTATACATACAAGTAATTAACTAAATCAAAACTTATCTAATCTTTTCTTTTTCTTTCATATATGTCGACACCTTCTAGGTGAGTCACATAAGTTTTGCTAAATATCTTAGCTAATATCTCATATCTATACACATACACATTCATTTCTCCAAGTGTAAAAGCAAAACCATTTTTCTCTCCTCTCTTCACCATAAAACCGGCCACCATAGGAGGATCAAGAAGGATCACCAAAATATTTTCAAGACAAGTTAATTACAATCTAGGCACACTCTTGATTAAGGTTGTGAAATAAAAACCTTGGGTGATTAGGAAAAACCTTTGTTCATTAACCTCATCAAGTTAACTAGTAAGCATCTCATATTCATCTTCATATTTCATATTTATTTTATGTTCGTTACATCATATTCAGAAAAACATGCAAGTCTTATGGATGTTTATACCACTTTTTAATTGTTTTTAAGAGTTTTATATACATATGTCATCCTATAATTACTCCTTGAAACATATCACTTTTGGTGATGTCTAGGAACCCATGACACCCTAAGAAGGTGTATGGTAGGATTAGAATAGCTTCGGAGTTGTTTTGAATTGGTTGGAATAGGTTTGGCACGTGAAAAACTCATTTCGACAACTTTAGTTAACGGTCTGATCTTATTTTTAAATCTGGGAAAATTCGACAGTTGGTAAAATATTTTGGGCTAGATATTTGGAAAATATACTTTAAAAGCAAAACGTGGCGCTTGAACGGATTAAAATGGAGTTATAACGAAGAAGTTATGCTATTTTGAAGTTTGACGACGAAAACTATTAATTTCAGAAATTTCAGCATGTTAATATCACTTTTTACGAGTCAAAAATGAGGCTTAAGCGTTATGAAATGTGTCGACTTATCAAAAATATATTAGTATACTTTAATACGAGTCTAAGGATGTAGAAAACGTAGAAAACGGACTTGTAACGATTAAATTACACGTGTTTATACAAAGTTGCCGTAACTTTATTATATAAGAAAAACTAATATATTTCTATTAGACAAATCTTACGGCAACAAGTGACCATGTTGAGGGTCGTTTTTAACAAGGATGTAATACTTTTTATAACATGATGTCTTCTAGTAAAAGTAAGTTAGCCTAGCATATTTTCCAAAATGTCCAACCGTTCGTCAAGCGGAGTAGTAACGAATAAAATACGGTCACTTAAACTTTGCCGAAACCACCCTTAAACAATATTTTGGACACAAGTACCATACTTTACCTATATTTTTCTCCATGATCGAGACCTCTAGGATGAAAACTTAAATTCCAAAACTTTGAGATAATGATACAAGCTTCCCAAAACCGTTGAGTTTGTTTCCCCGACACTCGGCGTGCACCATTTTATGACTAGCTTTTAGAGGCCGTATATTCACTTTCATGAAAATTTCAACGACACTATTTTATGACGAAAAGTTATAATTTCATAATAAATCACAAAACGATTATCGTAGAATGTTGATTCAACGTATATACTTGTAAAGTATTTTATAAACATGACGAGATGTCATAAACATATATTTCAACGATAAATTCTATTTTCAAAAGCATTACAAGTGGTATAGATTACATATGGATTTGCATGAACGACATTGTTTCATGACTTATATTAGAGCACATCATTCATTTTAGGTCGCGGATAGTTTCCGAGCCTCATTTTCGTGCACTTCATTTTGTTAGCATATCAATCATACCAGGTTTTACTCGGTTAAATTATTACAAACTCTTTGGGGGAGATACATGCTTAAATACTTGTTTTTACTCTTGCGAATACTCAAACCATTTATACAATTGTGTTACACTATACTCCTTATACTCTTTGGACATTATGTGTGGTTTATTGCGATATGTGCCTTAATGTGCTAAACTTGTTTTCAATTATGCTTCAACATACATACTTTAGCAAGGTTAACTCCTGCGGTGCTTGGCATAGGAGAGGTATTGATAGTACTATTGAGTGACGCCCCACCCTTGAGTCCCTCGATGACTTGACCTGGGATGAATATAATCTGTTATTCAATGAGACACAACAAACAATTTAGACTTGTCAAGAAGTTCAGTTGGTACGTGATTCTTTGCATTAATTACATGTATATATCGTATGCACATATGTCCTACTTACAAACAAGATTGACAATTCTATTTTAGGCAATGGGTTGTGAACACATAGGTTCTGAGAGTTTTGTATGGGCGAATTGAACTGAATGGATTTACAATGCCTTTACTGCATCAACATTCTTTAAAGACTTTTTCAAATCATTTTCAACAAACTTATGAACTCACCAACCTTTGTGTTGACACTTTTTAGCATGTTTATCTCAGGTCGTAAGGCGATAGCATTTCATGGAGCTTTTGGGTCACATGGCATACATTGGAGTCTTGTGTTTTTATCAATTACCATTCGACATGTTTTGTAACCCTTTATGTATTATCAAACTATGGGATCTCATGTTTTGTAAACTTTAACTTTATTTAATCGAATGGTAAACCTTTCAAAACGTCTCAATTTAGAGGTCGTTTTCTATATCCATACTTTGTGCTATGACGTCATACCCCAAAGACACTATCGTTCCGCTGCGATATTTTGGGGGTGTGACAATATAGGAATCACATTGACACCAAACAGATCGACTTCGCTTTCTGCGTGAGAATAACCCGGTTGCCGCCTGATTTGGTGGTCATATTAGTATCAGAAAAGTAAGAGCGCACCCAATTGAAAAGAAGCTGATGACCCTTAACTATATCTCCCACACATATGTTGTTGTTGTTGTTGCTAGAACTTGCATCATTATGAGGTTTATTCAGATATCTATCCATTGGTCCAACAAGTTGGGGGGTCGACTTGCTACTTGACGTCCTAGTTGAAGAAGTTGTAAAATCCACAATGCGGGCACGAAGATCAAAAGAACGGAAAAGTGCAGCGCACTCAGTGGTACCAATAGCTTCCTTATAATTGTCTTCATCCGTTCCAATCGTTTTTGCTTTTAGTAGATCCTGAAAACTCCAAAATAACAGCCTTAGAATGCCAAAAACCTCGTTTTAATAGCCTTATAACCACATTAATAAAAGCATGATTTCAAAGATATTCAAACACTCACAAATAAAAGCTCAAAAAGGCAATAACAGATGCATCACTTTATCATCACCATCGCCGCCTGGTCCAATCTCCGATCCACTCATACCGCATTTCACCACTCGGCTACCACTAACAACTAACCTATACATAAATCAGAACACTAAACTCCAAAAAGAACAACTCACAAATAATACACTAACACAAACATACAAACACCGGACCTCAGCTCACCTAGGTGGAGTAATCCGTCTGCGGCCATGATTAATATACTAACGAGATGGAGCTATGAAACCGAGGCTAGAACATGAGCTACTGAGTGTGATAACGGAAGGAAACTGGTGCGAAAACACGCCTGTGTGGTCATAGTTGATGTGATACTCATTTGAAACTATTCGACATCGAAATTATTAAGGTTTAGGGGGGACTGAAATGAGAAGTAGAGGGTTTTGGGTATCATGGGAGTTAAGTGGTAGTTTTATATTATAATAAATCTTTATTTACCATCGCGTTAAAGTATAATCACAGAAGTTGTTAGAGCACTATGTCCATGCAAACTACTTCCGCACATATACTTCGTTCTGCCCACAGAAATGACACTTCAATACCTTAAACATATACCAAGTCCTACCCAACCGCGAGCATTAGTCCATACAAACTACTTAGACACATAGATATAACGGACGGCTCAGAAATGAAACTTAAACTTCAAACATCGGCATAAGTGCTACTTTAGCTTTATCGCTAGAAGGATCCATATAATTCTATACACATCAAGCCTTCCTTAAAGCATATGTAAGTTTATCAAACAGATAGATTGTTAACATAGTTTCTCCTATTTCACGTAGTTCATAATATGCCATTAAGAACCGGACAGTTAAAATAGAATTAGATAAGACTCACTCGGATGATTGCATTTCCAAGCGATTTAGATGGACTCGACCATGGAGGTGGCTTCATCACGGTCTTTGTTTTTCCGAACGGCCAGAACGGATTCTCCCTTGTATTTGCAGAGAATATTTGTCTCCTATTTTCATTAGCCTTGACATTCCGCCATAACAACAAGGATGAAACTTCAAAAGTGCAAGGAGACTAAAACCAAATTGGTGCACTTGTAACTAAAAAGGGGACAATAAACAAACTACAAAGTACTCTGTATATCATGAACACAAACCTCAGTCCTTGCAGTTAATACATCCACGAAACTTTTTGTTGTTCCCATGAGCTTGTTCTTCAAATCATCACAAACAAATAGCATACCATGGACAACTCTATCTTTCGAATAATCGCCACCGCAATTTCCATGTTTTGAAGAGTTTGCAAATCGAAAGCGCTACATTCAAGGATGTTATATCATTCTTCATCAAGACATGCTTCTTGAATCTCCTTCAGTGGATCATCAAAAATCGTTGACATTTTAGCCACTGCATTCACCCAAGACAAAAGTTAAGATGTGTGTGCCTTTTAGTCATGAGTATAACACCATTTAACCCAGAAAAAAACACTAGTTTAATAGAAAATCCTACGTAAAACTTCGAAAAATTTAGAACAAACATTTGTTGATAGTGCTTGTTGTCCTAACACCTATGATTCAAACAAGTTGAATGATCACATTGGAAGGTAATGATAACACTGACGAACAATAGGTGAAAGACTGCTACCATAGTCGCTAACCACGATTATTACCTATAAAAACATACTATCCAACCAAATCTTTTCCAACTCTATACTAAAGAAAGTTCCCCTGCTCTTTCATGATGAATCAATTGGAAAACACAAGTAGAATCCTTAAAGTGAGATATACAGCAACATAACCCATAAGTGATCTTTTGATGTTATTTGCTAACCTTGCACAGTTGGTGAAAAGATTGCAGCTAGTCAAGCCCAAAACCAACAGTCTTGCCCAAAAAAACATAAACCACCACTAAGGTGGCCAAGTGGTCAGGGACTCAAGTCCTCACAAAATGTTTCGGGTTCAAACCTCCACAGGTAAACATCCTGGGGGTGACCAGGGAAAGGAGTGACTGGTAACCAAGAGAAAACCTTGAATTCTTTTTTCTCGTCTCTGGTTGATGGAAGCCGTCCACCATGACTTTTAGCCCACTCCTCTGCCATCTTGACGAGAATTACAATGTACGGTATGTGCTTGTGGGCTACTGGATCAGATGTATCTAAGTCGATGTTTTCGGGCATTAATTGCAGCAGTTGCCATAGCTCTATCAGTGAAAGTAACGAACCCCGAGCCTTAAGACAGCATAAACAATCAGAAAACATAATATAAAACCACTGATTGATGTTGATGGATATATGAGTATACAGTAATCAAAGTTGATGCAAATTACTAACCGCGGCTCTGCTTGATGTCATCATATATTATGAACACATCTTCAACATATCCGTAAGGGGAAAATAGCTGCATATTACAATATGAAATATACAAATCAAAAGCAGATAAAACCATAAAGGGTGGTCGGGGTTACATCCACCGAGTTAAACAGAGTAACATTAGGATAAACTAGTATCAACAGAAAGATGTGTTCTTTAATGACATGTAGAACATATCTCACGCACATAAGAAAAAATTAAAAAAAAATCCAATTTTATTCTTTTAAATTTTTTAAATTACGATTTCGACAGACAAAGTACATAATTACTTGGAGAACCTAATAGCGACCATTGAGGTGCTCTTAACCAGCTATAAATAGTACCAATTAAGTTTGTTTTATCATCAGATATCATGAGATTGCTTAGACAATCAAGCACTGTGAATGTAACATGCTAAATGCGAAGGAGCACTGGATATGGCAACAAGATCACAAATCTATAAAAATGAAGGGCTTTGGGCTTTGGGAAAAATAGTTTCATCTGTGAGTTGATATGAATCATGATAACATGCCCCAGTGGTCACTCCCCCACTGCAGACGGCCAATTGACCGGTCACGGAGGGCTTTGGGAAAAATAGGTCATGGGTTCAATCCCAACTTCTGGCTGAAGGTCATTGCTTTGGGCTAGGTCCTTGGGAAAGGGTCAGTGGGCACTCAAAAGCGGTGCATGGGGGTCTGGGTTTCCCCGATTTAAACTTTTGGAGGATTTGATAGTAATTAGATGCTACCATGGACAAAAGCATCTTTAATATGTATCACATATATACTTCTACGTGAGTCTATAACAAGGTAGAGAGCATATTTATTAGGGATATTTACTTGAGGGTTTGCATACTGCAAAACCTCTAAAGACTTAACCTTCTTCCACAAACTTTTAGATCTAACACCCTGCAAAGAACCAAAACGAAACAAACATCTTATCAACCCACTACCACAACTCTAGTCAATAACACAAACTAACAGTTGCAACAAACTATACCTGTTTCCCGACAACATCTATATTCAAGTCCTCAATAAACCGTGTCATGACACTATGCTGCACCAACCCCACACTCGTATTCGCAACAAACATATGCACTAACAACGACAAAACCGACAAAACCAAACCTCCAAGCGCAAACCATTTTATTTTGGATCTCATCATCATAAAAACCTATCACACACTTTTCCGTTACCCCTCGTTACCATGGGACATAGAACGCGAGCGCCTAACGTTACCTTCCGAATAAGTAGTAGCCATGTTCGCCACACCTATAACAACAACATTTAAAAAAGGGCTAATAAAATTTCGAACGTTAACTGTATATTACCTGTAACAATTCAATAATAACGAAAGAAAAAAATGTATGCGTTCACTTACCTAGACCAAGCTATATGATGAGTGTGTAAATACTCATCATTTTTGGTCAAATCTGAACTGCAAAACATTTAAAAACACTCAGAAATGCATCAAAATACTGAAAATATCTCAAAATTGCATTTTATATGTTTTAGATGCAAAATGTTTAAAATCAGATGAAAAACGAGCTAAGTTTGCATAATTGGCGCCCCTCAACTTTCAAACCTTGACAAAATCAGTCCCTGAGCATTTGTTTTGAAATAAAAGTCAACCCAAGTCCTTTCAAAATCAAAATTTATCAAAAATGATCCTTGGGTAAAAAGTTTGGAGAATTTACAAGTTTGGTCCTTCAAGTTTCAAAATTGGCAAAAATAGTCCTTGGAAGTTTAAAAATGGAAAATTATCTTTTATGGTCCTTGTACTAATGAAACTTGGCAAGATTGACCCTTGGAACAACTTTGAAAATTTGGCAGAATTGGTCCCTCAAGTTTGGTGAATTGCAATTTTGGTCCTTGTGTTATTTATAAACAAACCAAACCTTTGGACCATGACCCTTGCTTGAACCCCTGCCAATATACCACTTGACCCCCCCAACTTGAACCCCCTTCCTTAATAATACTCCCGGTCAAACAGTCAATCCCCGCCCAAACCTTTTCCCTCCTTTTTCCTTTCTTCTTCACCCACTCTCTGCAAATCCAGTACACCCCTCACCTCCAGCTCATATTCCACCACCCTTATCACTCCACCTCAACAACAAAACAAAAAGCATTAAATGTTTCTCCTTCCGCACTCAAACCCCCAAGTTGCTATATCAGCTTTGGCCAAAATGCCATCAACGGCCAATATCAACTCCAATCATCCAATGGCCCAAAATAGAAGTGGGAAATGATCAGAGGAGAGAGGGGAAGACTTTTGCTAATAAATAGAAGGAAGAGAAGGAGGAAAGAAAAGTAGTTTTTAGTTTTCATTTTCCAGATATGTCGTTTTTAATTTTTAAGTCTTAATTAAGTTCTAAATTGTAATTTCAATCTTCCTTGTACCGAACTAAGGCATTTTAGCCAGTTGTAAATCATTTTCAGTAACAATTAAAAGTTTGATAAAATTTCTTGTTTTTATATTTTCTGTCATAAAATCAATTTTAAATGTACTAAAAGCCAGGCTTCAATAAGCTTCATTATAACTCAAATAAGCTTACTAAAGCTTCCATAGCTTTTAGTAAGCTTATAACTCAGTTTCAAGCAAATTTGGATCTTGGTCAACAAAAGTCAAAGGTTCAGAATTATGGTTGAATTAATCTGTTCTGAGATAGCTATGGATATAGGTTGATTCTGAGTTGGTTTTGGGTTGGATTTGATTAGAATAGTGGTGTTTTGATCTAGAGTAGCATGCCATTGAGACAGGACACTTGTAAGTCCACTCGCTTTTATGTTCTTAATCAGTGGTATAACTTTAGTGATTGTTTCTTGTTGATTCTTAGTGTAGTTTAGTTCATTGATTTCCAGCTTGTTTGATTAGTAGTTATCATTGTTTACCAAAAGTAATCTCTGCATCATTTCTAGGTAAGTCTGCTTGATTAGACTCAGATTTGCTTAATCTGCATAATCATAGCTAGTTAGATTTAGTGTTAGTTTATCGTTCTATTTGCATAATTTAGGTGCTCTATTCTGTTTTGAAGTAATCATGGTTCAGTATTAGAGATTTGTTAAGTGGAAGAGTTACCTATACATGTTTATAAGTAGTGTTTGGATTAGCCTTGCATAACCAAATCTCGTGCTTCTATATGACTTGGGAGCAGTGGTTTCACTTGCATTTAGCTATTAGTAGTAGTCTTTGGTTACTAATTTGTGCTCATTTTCATTCATAGTCAAAATTCACTTTAATCCCATTCATTGTTTACATCAGTTAAGTTCAAGAGTATACAAGCCTGCATTTAAACTTAGAATCACATAGGATAGCATTATCAGGTCTCCTTTCATCATAAAACATCAAATATAACCAGTGTTGAAAGATCAAAACTCATAAAAGTCAAAGATTCATTTGCGTTTCAAAAAGTCAAAAGTGTCAAAATAGTTTTTCACCAACCTTTGTTGATTTTTCATAGCTTCAATTTTGGTTCAATTCAAGTGAAATTTTGGACTTAACAAGTTCAGCTGGTCTTGAGTTGGAATCTGATTTTAGTGGAATTTTAGTAATAATCTATAAGCTCCTACATAGCTTGCAAATGGGTCAGTGCCTCTGCACACACTCGAATAATGAGTGTGCAAGTGTTTTGTGCAAAGCTCACAACAAGCTCATGGGAGCTTGTCTTGGGGTAATTCTTGGTTTATGAACTCCTTGCCAGGTCTACTTGAGATTGTGGTATTTGGTTTTGGGTTCCAACTAGGGTAGACAGCTTATTTTTAAGCTTGAAATCAGCACCTCAGGACTGAATTTAACTTGTTTGATTTTGTACTCATAACCTTGTAGCTTGATATTCAGTGGTATTGCTTAGTTGAGTTTAGCTCATTTCACTTAGTTATAGCTTAATTCTAGTCCTAGTAGCTTCTGTGTTCATTTTGTGCTTTCTAGTGCTTATTAGCTTATTTTAAGTGCTTATTCTCAAACAGTTTGCACTACAGCTTCATAATCTTGCACATAAGCCCCAGCTCTTATATTTTTCATAGATTTAGAATATAATTTTAGACTTTTCCTGAATTTTTCATAATTTTTCATCACTGTTTAGTATTTTTCCTATTTTAAAACAGTTTTTAGAACTATTTAATTAGCTTTTAATACAAATAAATCAGAAAATCTTCAAAAAAATAAGTTCTCAATTTTCATAGATTAAGATAAATATAAAAAGCCAAAAAAATATTTTTCCATAATTTTCCTAGTTTAAATAGTAATTTTTAGCAATTTAATTAGTTTTAAATAGTTTTTAAATCATAGAAATTAGAATATAAATCAGAAAAATACAAAATTAGTTTTGAAAATTCTCTTTAGTTATTTTAGATTTTTTTTTAAAAATTTTTATAATTTTCCCATTAATTTTCATAATTTTTAGTATTTTAATTTAGTTTTAAAGTTTAAAATTAGTTTTTAATTCAAATTTATAAAAGAAAATCAAGAAAATCCATTTTTAAAAATAGTGATAGCATTTATTTAATATAATTTAGCTTTTTAATTTTCTTTCTCAGATTTTTCCTTTGTCATCTAGTATTATCATTAACCCCTTTCCTGTTCAATATCACTCGATCACTACACGTTTAGTTATTCACGCACGCTCGTTGGGACTTAACGACCTGGGGAAACACTAAACTCTCCTGGACTTAATTGCATTGCGTTCTGAGCTGTTTGACTTTTATGGTTGACCATTCACAAGTGGTTGACTAATAAAAGATAGACCGTTCGGGACCGACCAAATTTTGGTGCCGCTGCCGGGGTAGCTGTGCTAATAATATTACGTTTAGCAGATTAGTGATTTGAATATTCACTCTTTGTTCATACCATCTATATATATTTATATTTTCTTATAAAAATCCAAAAATTCAAAAACATCTTAAAACATATAAAACACAAAAATATTTTTCTTTTGTTTCTACATATATATAAAACCATAAAACCCAAAAAGATTCTTCTTTCCCCATTTTCATAATTCTCTTGTTTCCTCAAGTTACGTCTAGTGCATGCGCACTCGTTCTTCTAGATCATTGAGTCCTTTTCGTGATCTAGCAGAAATTCCTAGAAGACGCTTCTCATAGACGCGTGCCCAAATAGTCGAACCGAGATTCGTACTATTCCAAACAACAATATGGCGGCGAACGAACTATGGCGAAAATTCTCCGTGCACCCACCGAGGGTTATGGAGATGCCATCGTTTTACCGTAATCAATTCGATCACTTCAATTAAAGACACATTTGATCCAACTTGTGTCTACGAATCAATTCCACGGGTTTGATCGAGAAGACCCGTATGCACACATCCGTTGGTTTAACAAGTTGACCTCAACGATCAATTTCAAAGATGTACCACAAAAAGTGATCAAGTTGATGCTATTTCCATTCTCACTTGAGGGGGCAGCCCAAATTTGGCTGGAAAAAGAACCCCCTCGATCCATCGAAACTTGGGAGGATCTTGTTCAAAAGTTTGTCAATTATTTCTTTCCTCCATCAAAGACGACTAATCTTAAAATGAAATTTCTGTATTTCGTCAAAATTTCGATGAAAACTTTGGAGAGGCATGGGAGAGATTCAAAGATCTCCTTAGGAAATGCCCCCATCATGAATTCACGGAGCTTCAACAAGTTAATATCTTTTATAATGGGTTGAACGGTAACGATCAAGATTCTTTGAACGCAGCAGCCGGTGGCAATATCTTGAATCGTAAGCCTAAAGATGTGATTGAGATTTGCGAGATAAAATCAAAAGTTCCTATTTCTCGCAACAAAGTCAATATTCGAACACTCACGCTTCATCCGGTAACTCTGCCGAGTTAGCCGCTCCGTTAGCCGCTCTAACGGACGTCATCCGTTGTATGATGAAAGAGGTAAAGGAAATCAAAATAGAAATTCATAAGCCGGAACCAATCAAAGCCGTGAACAAGGTGTGTGAAACTTGTAGTGTTCCACACGCGTATTATGATTGTCAAGCAACCGATGCTTCTTTTTACCAAGCTCCCATAGCTTCTGTAAACCACAATCAATACCGACCACAAGCTGATCCTCAATACCGTGCACCTAGCGGTATGACACCACCGGTTTTCCTCCCCGTGCAAAACCATGGCTATCAAAATCGCTTTGTTCCGAATCAAGGACAAAACTTCAATAACTCTCAAAATTTCAATCAGAACCGGAACAATTTCATCCAACCATATCAAGCTCCAAATCAGCAAAGTTATCAACAACCTTCTCAAGCTCCCTACCAAATGACTTCATGAAAATTACTGAGTCAAGCATACGTTCAATGCAAACTCGGATCAATAACATGAGAGTTGAGCTAAAAAAGGAAATTGATACCACAATGTCTCGGCAGACAAATGAGTTGAAGAATATGATGAGCAGTTTCATGAACATGAATATGAACAAAGCTTCGTCATCTTCGGGAGGACTCCCAAGCAATACAGTTCCAAATCCAAATGCCGAGTTGAAAGCCGCCACCACTCGTAGTGGTAAGACGCACAATGGACCTTCGACTCCAATGCCTCCTCCACCGGGAGCAATGAGTCAAGTTACCAAGGATACAACGGACAAGGTGCATTTCTCAAGCCCACGGTACCGCGACACGCCCCACCTTCGGTAGTCCAAGCTTTAAGTCCGAACACGAAGTTCGAAGACAAATTCGAGCCAAATGACTTCGTCCCGGCTCAAAAGTCTAGTCTACTTCCTTACCCATCAAGATTGCATGATGAGAAGCTCAAAGATAAAACCAAAGAGCAAATGGAAAAAATTTTCCAAATTTTCAATGAACTACACTTTGATATAAGCTTCGTTGATGCTCTCGTTCTAATGCCCAAATTTGCATCCACGCTTAAAGGCTTATTGAGCAACAAAGATAAGTTATCCGAGATGGCTAAAACCCTCTCAATGAGCAATTCTCACGGTCCTTCTCAAGAAGCTTCCCAAAAGCTTGAAGACCCGGCTGTGTTTTAATCCCGTGTGATTTCTTGGGGATGGTTCAATGCTTCGCCTTGGCCGATCTTGGCGCAAGCATTAACCTCATGCCACTCTCGGTATGGAAGAAACTGTCTCTTCCTAAACTTACATCCACTTGTATGACACTCAAGCTAGCGGACCGTACCATAACTCGTCCACTTGGGATAGCCGAGGATGTCGTGATGAAAGTAGGAAAGTTTCACTTTCCTACCGACTTTGTTGTAGTAGACTTTGATGCAGATCCTAGAGTTCCCTCATCTTAGGGAGAGCTTTCTTGAGAACGAGCCGAGCTCTAATTGATGTATTTGCTGAAGAGTTGACCATACGGGTTGACAACGAAGAACTCACGTTTAATATCAACCAGAACTCCAAACCTCTATCCAAACATAGTGTTGCCACAATTGATCAAAAACAAAGAATCAATGCAACACTCTCAAATTTCACAGTTAAGAGGAGTCACCAAAACGTGCTGAGCTAAAAGCTTTGAAAATCAACCCCGGTTCAAACAAATGGTTTGAAAGTTGTACCAAGGAAGTCAAGAGTGTTCTTGATGATGATGATCTAGAATCGGAGACTTTATCGGAAGTGGTGGAAATTGCTAGCTCTAGTAGCACACCACTTGTCCCACCTCCGAATCAGTTTATCGTATTGAGTTCGTTAACTCTGTGGATGAAACCAAACTATCTTCAGTTTCATCTGGATTGGATGATGATGTTTGTGATCCAATGGGAGACATTCTTCCCATTGATGAATTGCTCAAAAATGATCCATCATCTCCTAGTCTTATTATTTCCGACTCTTCCATCCCTTCTCTCACTCCGGATGAGGAAGATGACAACTTTTGGAATGAAGTCGATGCCTTTCTTAGTGATGAGTCGATTCCAACAGAGTTGATAATACTTACTTTGATTCGGAGGGGGACATCCTTTTTCTGGAAAATCTTTTGATTGAAGAACCGTTTCCAACCCTCCCTACCGAAATTACATTTGACAATCACCATACGAACTTCAAGACTAAGCTTAAAAATGTCAAAAATGGTGATTTGCTTTTTACTGATGAGGAATGGACTTGCATTCTCATGCACATCTTTATTCCATTCTTCACAGATGGTGTGGTTGCTCTTTCCCTTTTCTCTTTCGAGAATGAGGACACCATCTTTGACCCCGGTATTATCCTTTATAGTTTCTACTATTAACAATACCGCGGTTGTATCTCGTCGGTGTGGAACTTTCTGATGTTCATATGTTTATTAACACCGTGAACGAAAGTCCGATCGAGATTGGTTTTCCACGTTGCTTTCCCCAAGAACAAATGAATACGGGGTCGAGTCAAGCTAGCGACTCGGGAATCAAAAACAATAGCACACTATATGGGTTTTCACCCATATTTCTGACTTCTTTCTACTTTCTACCACCCTAGTGTGGGGGAGTTGCCCCCGCTGTTGTATATAAATTTCAAAAAAAAAAAAAAAAAAAAAAAAAAAATGGCCGTAGTATTTCCCTTTTACGTTCTATGTTTCGGCATAACCGCCGGTACTTTGAATATTGAGGGAAATATTCATTTCTAGTGTGGGGGGAATTCTCACGAATTTTATCATGTAATTATACCACCCAATTCCCCATTTTTGGCCGAATTGTTTTTGGAGTAAGTGTTTTGCACTTACTCACTTACTATCGATCCGCCATGTCTAATAAACAAAAGGATTGGCTAATCCAAGAGAAAACGGCTCTTGGTAAAGATATCTCAAATCCGTTGACGGCTTGCAATTTGCCCAAAATTGTATGGGTTTCACCACCATATCTTTAATTAGTGAAGAGTTGGCTAGCCCGCAAGTTTATGGCTTGTGGTAAAGGCGTTGAAAAACCATAATTGGTAATCACTCACCAAAGATATTTTATCTAAGAGTTGGCTAGTCCAGAAGCAAACGGCTTCTAGTAAAGACAAATCAAATCCGTTGGAAGCTGGTGATTTGCTCAAAATCATTTGGTTATCATTGTACCAAGGTTCTTACTTGAACTGAAACAATTGGCTACTCCAGAAGTAATGGCTTTTGGTAAAAAGATTCAAATCCATTAAGTTTTCTCATAAGATTGCTAGGGACTAGCAATAGTTTAGTGTGGGGATTGATGAGTGTGTAAATACTCATCATTTTTGGTCAAATCGAATCTGCAAAACATTTAAACACACTCAGAAATGCATCAAAATACTGAAAATATCCCAAAATTGTATTTTATATATTTCAGATGCAAAATGTTTAAAATCAGATGAAAAACGAGCTAAGTTTGCATAATTGGCGCTTTCAGTCCTCAACTTTCACATCTTGACAAAATCACCCCTCGAGCATTTGTTTTGGAATACAAGTCAACCCAAGTCCTTTCAAAATCAAAATTTATCAAAAATGATCCTTGGGTAAAAAGTTTGGAGAATTTACAAGTTTGGTCCTTCAAGTTTCAAAATTGGCAAAAATAGTCCTTGGAAGTTTAAAAATGGAAAATTATCTTTTATGGTCCTTGTTCTAATGAAACTTGGCAAGATTGACCCTTGGAACAACTTTGAAAATTTGGCAGAATTGGTCCCTCAAGTTTGGTGAATTGCAATTTTGGTCCTTGTGTTATTTATAAACAAACCAAACCTTTGGACCATGACCCTTGACCCTTGCTTGAACCCCTGCCAATATACCACTTGACCCCCCCAACTTGAACCCCCTTCCTTAATAATACTCCCGGTCAAACAGTCAATCCCCGCCAAAACCTTTTCCCTCCTTTTTTCCTTTCTTCTTCACCCACTCTCTGCAAATCCAGTACACCCCTCACCTCCAGCTCATATACCACCACCCTTATCACTCCACCTCAACAACAAAACAAGAAGCATTAAATGTTTCTCCTTCCGTGCACTCAAACCCCCAAGTTGCTATATCAGTTTTGGCGCCAAAATGCCATCAACGGCCAATATCAACTCCAATCATCCAATGGCCCAAAAGAGAAGTGGGAAATGATCAGAGGAGAGAGGGGAAGACTTTTGCTAATAAATAGACGGAAGAGAAGGAGGAAAGAAAAGTAGTTTTTAGTTTTCATTTTCCAGATATGTCGTTTTTAATTTTTATGTCTTAATTAAGTTCTAAATTGTAATTTCAATCTTCGTTGTACTGAACTAAGGCATTTTAGCCAGTTGTAACTCATTTTCAGTAACAATTAAAAGTTTGATAAAATTTCTTGTTTTTATATTTTCTGTCATAAAATCAATTTTAAATGTACTAAAAGCCAGGCTTCAATAAGCTTCATTATAACTCAAATAAGCTTACTAAAGCTGCCCATAGCTTTTAGTAAGCTTATAACTCAGTTTCAAGCAAATTTGGATCTTGGTCAACAAAAGTCAAAGGTTCATAATTATGGTTGAATTAATCTGTGTTGCTGAGATACCTATGGATATGGGTTGATTCTGAGTTGGTTTTGGGTTGGATTTGATTAGAATAGTGGTGTTTTGATCTAGAGTAGCATGCCATTGAGACAGGACACTTGTAAGTCCAATTCTGCTTTTATGTTCTTAATCAGTGGTATAACTTTAGTGATTGTTGCTTGTTGATTCTTAGTGTAGTTTAGTTCATTGATTTCCAGCTTGTTTGATTAGTAGTTATCATTGTTTACCAAAAGTAATCTCTGCATCATTTCTAGGTAAGTCTGCTTGATTAGACTCAGACTTGCTTAATCTGCATAATCATAGCTAGTTAGATTTAGTGTTAGTTTACTGTTCTATTTGCATAATTTAGGTGCTCTATTCTGTTTTGAAGTAATCATGGTTCAAGATAGAGATTTGTTAAGTGGAAGAGTTACCTATACATGTTTATAAGTAGTGTTTGGATTAGCCTGCATAACCAAATCTCAGGCTTCTATATGACTTAGGAGTAGTGGTTTCACTTGCATTTAGCTATTAGTAGTAGTCTTTGGTTACTAATTTGTGCTCATTTTCATTCATAGTCAAAATTCACTTTAATCCCATTCATTGTTTACATCAGTTAAGTTCAAGAGTATACAAGCCTGCATTTAAACTTAGAATCACATAGGATAGCATTATCAGGTCTCCTTTCATCATAAAACATCAAATATAACCAGTGTTGAAAGATCAAAACTCATAAAAGTCAAAGATTCATTTCTGTTTCAAAAGTCAAAAGTGTCAAAACAGTTTTTCACCAACCTTTGTTGATTTTTCATAGCTTCAATTTTGGTTCAATTCAAGTGAAATTTTGGACTTAACAAGTTCAATTTGGTCTTGAGTTGGAATCTGATTTTAGTGGAATTTTAGTAATAATCTATAAGCTCCTACATAGCTTGCAAATGGGTCAGTTCTGCACACACTCGAATGAATCGAGTGTGCAATGTGTTTGTGCAAAGCTCACAACAAGCTCATGGGAGCTTGTCTTGGGGTAATTCTTGGTTTGTGAACTCCTTGCCAGGTCTACTTGAGATTGTGGTATTTGGTTTTGGGTTCCAACTAGGGTAGATGACTTTTATTTTAAGCTTGAAATCAAACACCTCAGGACTGAATTTAACTTGTTTGATTTTGTACTCATAAGCTTGTAGCTTGATATTCAGTGGTATAGCTTAGTTGAGTTTAGCTCATTTCACTTAGTTATAGCTTAATTCTAGTCCTAGTAGCTTCTGTGTTCATTTTGTGCTTTCTAGTGCTTATTAGCTTATTTTAAGTGCTTATTCTCAAACAGTTTGCACTACAGCTTCATAATCTTGCACATAAGCCCCAGATCTTATATTTTTCATAGATTTAGAATATAATTTTAGACTTTTCCTGAATTTTTCATAATTTTTCATCACTGTTTAGTATTTTTCCTATTTTAAAATAGTTTTTAGAACTATTTAATTAGCTTTTAATACAAATAAATCAGAAAATCTTCAAAAAAATAAGTTCTCAATTTTCATAGATTAAGATAAATATAAAAAGCCAAAAAATATTTTTCCATAATTTTCCTAGTTTAAATAGTAATTTTTAGCAATTTAATTAGTTTTAAATAGTTTTTAAATCATAGAAATTAGAATATAAATCAGAAAAATACAAAATTAGTTTTGAAAATTCTCTTTAGTTATTTTAGATTTTTTTAAAAAAAGTTTTATAATTTTCCCATTAATTTTCATAATTTTTAGTATTTTAATTTAGTTTTAAAGTTTAAAATTAGTTTTTAATTCAAATTTATAAAAGAAAAATCAAGAAAATCCATTTTTAAAAATAGTGATAGCGTTTATTTAATATAATTTAGCTTTTTAATTTTCTTTCTCAGATTTTTCCTTTGTCATCTAGTATTATCATTAACCCCTTTCCTGTTCAATATCACTCGATCACTACACGTTTAGTTATTCAGTCGCACAGCTCGTTGGGACTTAACGACCTGGGGAAACACTAAACTCTCCTGGACTTAATTGCATTGCGTTCTGAGCTGTTTGACTTTTATGGTTGACCATTCACAAGTGGTTGACTAATAAATGATAGACCGTTCGGGACCGACCACTATAAAATGTTCGCCACTTGAGACCCTCATAAACTTCCGATACGATCTAAATCAAGAGTAATCCAAATCCAATAAAACCTGCAAAAAAATAACGAATTGTATGAGTAAACAAAAACTGAAAACATGATTTATAGAGAACCCCTAAACTCAAGAATCTTTAATCACAATAAGCTAATAAAAAATAAAAATAAGTACGAATCAACAAAATATAGCGAAGTTTAGCAAGTTATCAAACACCCCCCTTGAGTGCAGAAAATAATCAACCTAAACAGCCTATGTTGGGATGCAAATAAGAAGAAACAAATGCCCTCTTTGGGGCTGCATTGCAAAGAAAACAAACACCCCTGTTGGGGCTGAAAAGTCATCAACAAAATGCCCTCCATGGGCTGAAAATAATCAGCACCAAACACCGTGTTCCGTGCGAAAATTCAGCGGAAAACGCACCCCTTTGGGGCTGAATAAGCAGGTCCAAACGCACCCTCTTGGGGTGGTGATACACAAGAACAAACACCCCTTCGGGGTGGGCTGCAATAGCAGGAAAATAAACACCTCTTGGGTGTTTCGATGGTGGGTCGAGGAATGCAAAAACAAACACTACCTTATCAAAATAAGCCGCAAATTAAATAAGCTAAACAAACAATTTACCGATTAAGCCAAATAATAAGCTCGAACAAATACCCCTAGGCTGTGGTGTGGGTTGATAAGCAGGTTTCTTAGACGGAAGGTTCTTAGTCTAATAGGAAACAAAACCCGTCTGAACCACAAAACCTTATTTCAGCCGCATCATATTATCTGCTTGTCGGTCGGGGCCTACAATAACCACGCCGATCCAATGCATCGAAAGGCCGATCGCTCCACTCATTAGCCGCAAGCATCGCAAACACACTCAAATATCCGCAAAAGAGAATACATCCGCCGTGGTCGCAACCGTAGTAAGTTGCCCGCCAAGCGCAGCACAATCTCATCTTTCATCAGATCCACTTAAACCCATCCCCGCAACCTGTTATAATCAATATCACCATAAAGCTCATCCTATAAAACTCATTGAAAGCTATAAGCACTATTTTGAATTTAATTTTACATCGCCTAAGCATAGGCACAAAATATAAGCAGTCATAGTTCCTGTCCTTTTCAAGCCAAAGAATCTATGGCGCCATAAGCTCAAGTTAGCAACCCCGTAAGCTCAAAAAAGAAACCTTATTAGCCTTACAAAAATTACAAACAACAAACACATATTGGATCAATGAATAAATAATCACAAAATTAACAAATTCAAGCATTTATACCGAAAAAGAAAACCCATATCACAAAAGCTTCAAAATAAAAAACCCATGGTTACTCAGACCGTAACTTATTTTTGTTTCTATAGCTTTTGGATTGTACTTCACAAACTACAACATGTCTCATAAGACGGAAAAAGTAAGCTTGTGAGGTTTTCGGAAAATCTTAGAAAGTAAAACATTATCCATGTGAAACTTCCAGCAGTTCTAAAGCTTCCCATGTTAACAACTTATAATTAATCTTCAAACAATAACGTTAACGAAAATAATTATTACAGCTAACCCATATCACCAAATTAATCCAAGTATAAAGTATCAAAAAAACGCAAAAATCTAGGATAGCTAAAACGACACCATAAGGCTACCTAATTCTTAATCCTGAAACAACTTATGGTTAATCCTCAGACAAATCGTCATCGCAAGCAACCTATATTACCAAACGAATCCAAGTCGAACAATAAAGTCATAAATCATAAATAAAATATGTTCTATTAAATTAAATTCTTGGAAAACGATACTAACCTCCACAACCTCCTTTCCGATTAGCGACAAGAAAATTAACACCATCGAAGGTCAGAAGAGATTCCACACCTCAAAAACGATCTCATCGATTCCCCATGGATATTATTTGTGTGTGTTTCTGAACACATATACACATATGTCGATTGAGATAAGTTGGAAGATGGATAACAGGTGGTGGCATAAAATTTAAATTAGAATAGAAGAAGCAGTATTATTACACTACAAGAAAAAGTAGCTTTAGTGACGAGAATTCAGTGACGAAAAAAAAATTTGGTCATTATTTAGATGAAAAGAGTGACGATATAATTTTTCGTCATTATTTTTGGTCATCGGTAGAAACTCAGTGACGAAACATATAATGGTCACTATTTAGTCACTAAATTACATGAATAGTGACGAGGAATTTCGTCATTAAGTATTAGTGACGAAATTTTGGTCACTATTTTACGTATTGCTAACTCTATAAAATGATTAAGAATAAGGGCATTTAGATATGTACTTATTAAAACTTGCATATTCGTATATTGATCCAAAAATCGTAAACACTATCAAACGTTACGGATAAAATTTGTATTATAGAGAATTATGCAAAATTGCACATATTCAGATTTTCTTTGATGTATTCTCCCCCAAACATATTATTTGAAACCAATGTTTTGAAAACCAGGTTTTTTAATCGACCCGGTCAAGTCACCGGGTTACCGGTTCGACCGCCAGGTCAACCCGGTTTTCTATTGAAAAAAACTATTTTTTTTTAGGCGGTTCTACCACCGGGTCAACCCGGTTAGTTTATAAAAAAAGATGAAAAAAACCTAACCCGGTCGGGTTTCGAGAACCGGGTCGACTCAAGTTACTTAAAACCCGACAGATCTAACTAGTTATCTCGTTTCTAAAAACCTGGTTTTTTTTACCCTTCTTTTTTGCCGGACCCGGTTCAACCGGTTGAACTGGGTTTTAAAACACTGCTTCAAACTTAAACTTTCAAATTTCAATACGTTAAAAAAAATAATAAATAAATAAAAAAAGAAACACAACTTGTATATCAAACATTTAAATCACTTGTAAAAAATAACTCATCAAACATTTAAAATTCCAAACACAATATTAGATCCGACCCGATCTCATAACACTATATTAGATCTCAAAATAAACTCTTTCATTATCCAAAATTCCAAACACTGTTCATCATCACTCTCATTTATCCACCATGTAAATTCATCGCTCTCGTTCTCATTGCTCTCATCATCTCAAGATCTCATTTTCGGATAAATTTTTTTTACGGTTCAGATCTCAAGCTCTCATTTGTGTTACGGTTCGAATCTCAAGTTCTCATTTGATTGTTATGTTAAATTTAGGGCTAAAATTATTCTGTTATTTTAATTTGATTGTTATGTTAAAATTATGGCTTGTTATGTTAAATCTAGGGCTTGTTTTGTTGCTTTAACTGCTAATTACCAGAAAGTAAGTCAAGTAGATGATAGGAGACGCGGATATGATTATAACAACCCGTAAAATTTCGGATTATTATAATAATATTTATTACGTTAGAAAATTCAAATCGGTTATTTTATGACAGTTGCCAATATTTAGATTTAAAAATGAGAGGTGATCTCGTTTCTTTTATAAATAAGATACCGCACACGTGATACCTGTCCACCAAGTATCTGTATAATAAATGTGAAGTTTATTATTGTCCAAGTTAAAAAGAAAATTTAAGCATACATAAGCTTAAACCATTGTTTCGATAAGTTATCTCACTTTATTAAAAACACGAGCTCGCGCACGAACCGACCAATAGAAAGTATGGTATTAGTCTAATAAACACATTTTTGAACCAATATTGGTGTTTTTATATTTTGTTTATAAAAACACACTCGAAAATATCTTTTACACGTTAATCATTTTCAACGTGTAACTGAAATATTTCAAGCCACGTTTAAAACGTAAATGAAATATCAAAATTTCAGGAAGTTCACGTTTTAACTTCCCACTCTTTTCTACTCTCATTGTGTCGCATTTTATGCAACGATACACAATCCAACTCGTTTTATACGTATTTCGTATATACATTTCTCGTTATGGAACTATTTCCATTCAAACAACAAACCGGAACTTCCCAGACTGATTTTAATAATAAATTATATATATTATTTTCAAGGCATCACTTTCTAATTTTCCCAATCCTAATTGAGTTTGAAAACGAGAGAATATCTCGTTAAACGCGAAAACTACGAAGTAAATGAGCCTGCGCGCCTTTAAACTCTTAAATTTATTGGATTTATTAATTAATTTAAATTCGAGAAAACTACACATATGAATACTCATTTTTATCAGAAAAATTATTTCTGACGCAATGGCGCAAGCCCCGTATTTTTAAACGGTCGTTTGCTACGTCAAATGGGGCGCACAAGGGTTATTTTTAAAAGATTATTAAAAGTTTCAAAACAACCCCTGGTTAATTTACACCATCGCCCCTGATCTTTCTTTTGTCCATGATCAGCCCTCAAGGGGGTATAAAAACCCAATAATTAGGGTTTCTCTTTTAATATAAATCACCTCCCACCGGAAAAATTAACCCGGCGCCGTCGCAGGTTCCGGCCAAAATTCCGGCCAACCATTTTCTTGTTCTAACGCATAGATCAAGACACAAGGGTCATTTCTGGAACGTTTGGGTGTTAAAGGAACTCATTCGAGTTGTTTGGTAGTACCACCGCCGCTCACCATCTCCTGCCGCCGATCAGCCATCACCCTCATCCTCTTCCCCTCCCGTTTGGTAAGGCCACGCGCCCTTAATCTTTCCTAATCATCATTTTTATTAAAACCCTAAGCGGTTTTAATTAATAAAAACGTTTTTAATACGAAACCTAAACAAAAACGTAATGTTTTTAACTAAAACGTGGTGGATCTTTATTCTTGGCTCTTAACTCGCTCGACTCACTACTGAGTCAACTCGACTCGTCCGAGTCAACTCACGAGCTGAGTTGACTCGTACCCATTCTTGTTAATTTGTGTTTTTTATTATTATTTCGTGAGTATATGTTTGGGTTATATCAAGTTTAATGTCGTTTGGATTTTTCGTAGCTTATTTATTTGCGTATCAGTTTGATGGGGGTCTCGTACAGTGGTGATTCGTGACTCATGGGAGTCACGACTGAAATTCTTTTGTGTAGCCGAACCTTAGAAAGGTTGTTGGTCATTTGTGGTTGAGCCGTGACTCAAGGGAGAGTCACGGCCAGGGTGTGGTTGATTATTAACGATAAGGTAATTTTTTTTGTTGGCATCGTTGGTGTGAGCCATGGCTCATGGGAGTCATGGTCTCGCGACAATTTATTTTTCGAAACCATGTGGTCATCTTTTTGCAAGTCGTAAAATTGTAGTAGTCGATATAGTAGTTTTGAAAAGCTAGTTTAGCCGTTGTAAATAAATTGTGGATTATTGTGTTGAAAACGATACTTTCGGTAAATGTCGTTATGTGTACCATGACACACGAAGTGTTGTGGGGACTTGGAATTACTTGTTGTCCTAATCGTAATGTCTTTCGAGTCATGGTCAAGGTTTGGGAAACCTCGAATTGGTCGTGACCATTAATATCGATATATTGTTTTGGAAACCAACAATGAAGTGTTGGATTTATTTATATTTAATTTTGACGTTGATCATTCCATTTAACGTTTATTAACGTGACTTATTATCTTTGTTTAGTCGATGACGTTTCGGATACTTATTGGATCACTACTCGGGATTGATATGGGATTTATTTTTGATTGGGATAACTTGACAAAACGAATACTTAACGGATTAAATATTTTGGACTTGGAAATACTTATTAAAGCCTATGCTTGGATTTGGACATTATTGGAGGAAAACTATTAAAATTGGACTTGGATTATTTTGGACAATAGTTGTAGTTGTATGAGCATTTATTGGACGTTTTGGACTTGAGACGATACAATATATTAGACTCAGAAGAATTTAATATATTAGATTCGTAACAAACCTAAAATATACAATAAACACTTATTCAACTAATAACAACTTGTCAATTATAAACTTATCGAGAAATATTATTTTGCAACATGAGTTTTAATAAGTCGAAATGACTTGGGAACGTTCTATAAATAAATGGGTCATGACGAAATTTTGTAAAATTTCTACACTTAAACTTTATTCTCAATAACTATTTTATTTTAAATTCATCAAATGATGAACAATATATTGAAATATCGTACAACTCTTGAAGTTTGAATTATTAATCCAAACTTACCTTTATTTATAAAACATGTAGGTTTTATACAAATTATTTGGGAACATAGGGTAAATGCCGAAGCGTACTAATTGACTTTCTCGATCGACGTTTGTCTATGTCGCTATATCCTTGACTTCTTTTTTCATTCCTTCTCGACTCAAGTACGCTGTCAAGATTTTTTCGACTGTGTCGATCATCTATTCTTTATTTGGCGTGAGTATAATTGAGTCACTATACGAGTCAACTCTTATACGAAAGTTTCGTATACATTATTCCTCCATATTTTCCAAGAGCCAAGACGTGCGAATTATTTTCGCAACTACACTTTTCGATCATTATCGACAATCAAAATAATTCACGAAACTTCACATAAAATGTTATAAAACAAATATTTATAATATTTGTTTTAAAACTCCAAGCATTTTAAAGTTCCAAATATATGGAAACTTTTGCTTTTGAACTTCAAACACTTTCAAAAACACAAATACTTGTAAACTTACAAACGTTGTTTTTGAATACAAGCTTAGACTAAAAACCACACCATACTTATCTAGGTTGCGTGTCGGAGCCGTGCACATTTATTACTTGATGCTAGTTGTGATGTCTTACACTTCTGTATATCAAGGTGAGTTTCATAGCCCCTACTTTTAATCTGTTTTATACTTGTTTTGGGGGAAGATACATGCTCATTTTACTTAAATGATTTTAATGGTACATTTCCATGCATACTATGCCTTTTGATTGATATGTTTTAAGATACATCATACATAGATGTTTTATGGACCATACCATAATGCTTGACTTAAAATATTACGCATCTTAGCCTAAGACTTTAGATCCCAAATTGCCCTTTTCATGAACCGTCAATTCCTGCCGGGAAGCGCGAATGTTATAAATAGATCTATTGAGGGTGACTCCTCTGTTCGGTTGACCCCGCTTGGGTCAAGGCGAAACATATAGCATGTCGGGACCGAGTGTATTGGGATAAACACTCGCCATGGGCTCCTTATTTGTATGACTTCTTTGTGCATACAAGAACTGTCGTAGTTTCGGTTGCATGAACTTAGTGCTGGCGTAATAGATTCAATATATGACATTATATTCGTTGTAATGTACATATACCCTACTTATGGTCCACTAATGAAATCTCTTTTATGAAATACTTTTATGAATTGAAATCATAAACTTTATGACATTATGCAAGACGTAATGATCATCAAGAACCAAAATTGAAACAAGGTAATGAAATCTCTTTTAACTAAACCTATGAACTCACCAGTAAGTGACCCCTTTTAGCATGTATCTTCGTGTTTTGAAGTGATAGCTTATCTTTGGAGGCTCAAGGAAAAGGCATGGCATGGTCATAGACGACTCTGATTTATGTATTGGGACCACCTTTTTATAATGGGTCATTTTCCGCACTAATCAATAATGTAAACATTGTTTTAAAGAATAAATAAAAGTTTATTTATGAAAACCAATTGTTCTATGCTTATGTTGTGATACCAATTTAGTAGCACCCCAAATACTTGTATGCTTCCGCTGAGCTATTTTGGGGGTGTTACAGATTGGCATCAGAGCCTAGGTTATAGAGAACTGGGTATTTTTAAAACCTAGACTATAACCACTTTTACAAAAACTTAACCCTATGATCGACACGTGTCTGCCTGCCAAGCTGATGCACTTATGATCCTGTTGAGATCATACTCGATAAGATACATGTTTTATCACTACTCACCTAGTTTCATTATAGGTTATAATTATTTTCCCTATACATATACTTACGTATCACAACACTACACCTTTCCTTCACATAAAGAGAATAATTGTTCTAATCCTTCAAGACAACCTTTAAAAGTATTGTGGCATATTACTAGTGTAACTAAGCTAAGTATTTCAAAATTCATTGAACCTCGGGTGAATATAGACTGATCACCTATATTCAACCAGGGACAATGGGACATAGCCTGATCACCTATGTCCGACTCAGAGGTGAATTTTGCAGTACTTAGGATAGTTATAATAGCTTTATGTCCAGTGAGAAAATGATAATATTTTGATAAACATGTAACATTTCAATAAACCACATATTGACGGTTACACTAAAGCCACTCACTGGCGTCACACTATCCTTTAATCACAAGCCACTCACTGGCATACCATAACCACAAGCCACTCACCGGCATACCCTAATCACAAGCCACTCATCGGCATACCCTAATCACAAGCCACTCACCGGCATACCCTAAACATAAACCACTCACTGGCATTTCCTAAACACAAACCACTCACTGGCATTCCCTAAACATAAGTCACTCACTGAAATTCCCTAATCACAAGTTACTCACTGGTATTTCTTAGTCATAAAACACTCACTGGCATCACAATATCTCTTAATCATAAGCCACTCACTGGCGTCATACTACTTCTTAATCATAAACTTTATAATTTCATATCACAATCGGGTTATGTTATAGTCACACCTACCCCACACCTTACACCCCAGGAACAAATCAAACCATTTTAGGAGCAACCTTTTCAATAGCACCTATGAGAAAAATTCTCTAATGGGAATAGGCAACAAAAGAACAATAAACCTTTGGCAAAATCTAGAAAGACACAGTAAATGACCCATAATCCCGCAAAACTTGAAAATTTCACCATTGAAAAATTTGATACCTAGAAACTCCACCCACCTCTTAAGAATAACCGTGCCTACCTTATTACCCTACTACAAACAAAAGAGTTGCCTTACAAACTATTTTCGATTATCCCTCAAACTATTATAATCAAAATACTTCATGAATCACTTCATGAATCATTCTACAAACCAAATTACCACATTACCATTTTACCATAAAATAAACTACAATTCTACCCATACCTTACCAAAATAAAGTATTCCTTAATACTTTGAAAGTTATTCCAGAACCACTCTATTGGTTACTTATTTCATCGAAATGTGTTTTAAGTTAATACCTCATAAACAAAAATGATCAATGTCCTCCTTGATAGCTAAGCCTGACCTTAGGATGTATCCTACACCTCTGCATAAAACCCTAGGTAACCATGAGGTTCATCAACTATTAAACCTCCAACCGTACCCAACTTAGACAACTAAACCTTACTCATAGCCATGGGTAAATGTGATATCTTGATACACATTCTTACTACAATAAAATTTCCAAATTTGAGGATTACTCTTTAAAATCCAACAATAATACTTTCCAAATCCCTCGTTAAAATGATACAAAATCTTTGAAACACTAAAAGTTTCACAAAACTTCCCTATACACACCATAATTGAGAACCAATTTTACAATCTTGTGAAAATGTGTCATTTTTACACAACTATCGATTTTGAAATCTGGTCTTAGTCAAAATTTGTGCAAACATTTACTCGAAAAAAAAATTCGAAAACAAATGTTTCTTCACTCTTTAAAGAAGAAAGCACACAAACCCATAGCGAACCTTAAGAATCAACCCATATACTTTAGAACCATTAAACACCAAAAAAGGGTACGTTTTGATAAAACCATGAGAAGTTAGAGGTGTCCACACTAACAAAATAGTGAAACCTCATAACATCAAATTTTGAACTTTTACCTAATGAACCTACCCCAGACAATCATGGTTCCTCAGATAGAGGATGTGTTGCTTGCATAACACCTAGGTACCCATACCCAAAGAGGAAACCCTAGGACAACCGAGGAAAACTAAAAACTTATTCCAAATACCATCACCTCGTTCCCGACACCCTATCGGGTAACGTAAACTGAGATCCGGGACGGATCTCCTGTAAGGTGGGTAGACTATAACAACCCGTAAAATTTCGGATTATTATAATAATATTTATTACGTTAGAAAATTCAAATCGGTTATTTTATGACAGTTGCCAATATTTAGATTTAAAAATGAGAGGTGATCTCGTTTCTTTTATAAATAAGACACCGCACACGTGATACCTGTCCACCAAGTATCTGTATAATAAATGTGAAGTTTATTATTGTCCAAGTTAAAAAGAAAATTTAAGCATACATAAGCTTAAACCATTGTTTCGAGAAGTTATCTCACTTTATTAAAAACACGAGCTCGCGCACGAACCGACCAATAGAAAGTATGCTATTAGTCTAATAAACACATTTTTGAACCAATATTGGTGTTTTTATATTTCGTTTATAAAAACACACTCGAAAATATCTTTTACACGTTAATCATTTTCAACGTGTAACTGAAATATTTCAAGCCACGTTTAAAACGTAAATGAAATATCAAAATTTCAGGAAGTTCACGTTTTAACTTCCCACTCTTTTCTACTCTCATTGTGTCGCATTTTATGCAACGATACACAATCCAACTCGTTTTATACGTATTTCGTATATACATTTCTCGTTATGGAACTATTTCCATTCAAACAACAAACCGGAACTTCCCAGACTGATTTTAATAATAAATTATATATATTATTTTCAAGGCATCACTTTCTAATTTTCCCAATCCTAATTGAGTTTGAAAACGAGAGAATATCTCGTTAAACGCGAAAACTACGAAGTAAATGAGCCTGCGCGCCTTTAAACTCTTAAATTTATTGGATTTATTAATTAATTTAAATTCGAGAAAACTACACATATGAATACTCATTTTTATCAGAAAAATTATTTCTGACGCAATGGCTAAGCCCCGTATTTTTAAACGGTCGTTTGCTACGTCAAATGGGGCGCACAAGGGTTATTTTTAAAAGATTATTAAAAGTTTCAAAACAACCCCTGGTTAATTTACACCATCGCCCCCTGATCTTTCTTTTGTCCATGTTCAGCCCTCAAGGGGGTATAAAAACCCAATAATTAGGGTTTCTCTTTTAATATAAATCACCTCCCACCGGAAAAATTAACCCGGCGCCGTCGCAGGTTCCGGCCAAAATTCCGGCCAACCATTTTCTTGTTCTAACGCATAGATCAAGACACAAGGGTCATTTCTGGAACGTTTGGGTGTTAAAGGAACTCATTCGAGTTGTTTGGTAGTACCACCGCCGCTCACCATCTCCTGCCGCCGCTCAGCCATCACCCTCATCCTCTTCCCCTCCCGTTTGGTAAGGCCACGCGCCCTTAATCTTTCCTAATCATCATTTTTATTAAAACCCTAAGCGGTTTTGATTAATAAAAACGTTTTTAATAAGAAACCTAAACAAAAACGTAATGTTTTTAACTAAAACGTGGTGGATCTTTATTCTTGGCTCTTAACTCGCTCGACTCACTACTGAGTCAACTCGACTCGTCCGAGTCAACTCACGAGCTGAGTTGACTCGTACCCATTCTTGTTAATTTGTGTTTTTTATTATTATTTCGTGAGTATATGTTTGGGTTATATCAAGTTTAATGTCGTTTGGATTTTTCGTAGCTTATTTATTTGCGTATCAGTTTGATGGGGGTCTCGTACAGTGGTGATTCGTGACTATTGGGAGTCACGACTGAAATTCTTTTGTGTAGCCGAACCTTAGAAAGGTTGTTGGTCATTTGTGGTTGAGCCGTGACTCAAGGGAGAGTCACGGCCAAGGTGTGGTTGATTATTAACGATAAGGTAATTTTTTTTGTTGGCATCGTTGGTGTGAGCCATGGCTCATGGGAGTCATGGTCTCGCGACAATTTATTTTTCGAAACCATGTGGTCATCTTTTTGCAAGTCGTAAAATTGTAGTAGTCGATATAGTAGTTTTGAAAAGCTAGTTTAGCCGTTGTAAATAAATTGTGGATTATTGTGTTGAAAACGATACTTTCGGTAAATGTCGTTATGTGTACCATGACACACGAAGTATTGTGGGGACTTGAAATTACTTGTTTTCCTAATCGTAATGTCTTTCGAGTCATGGTCAAGGTTTGGGAAACCTCGAATTGGTCGTGACCATTAATATCGATATATTGTTTTGGAAACCAACAATGAAGTGTTGGATTTATTTATATTTAATTTTGACGTTGATCATTCCATTTAACGTTTATTAACGTGACTTGTTATCTTTGTTTAGTCGATGACGTTTCGGATACTTATTGGATCACTACTCGGGATTGATATGGGATTTGTTTTTGATTTGGATAACTTGACAAAACGAATACTTAACGGATTAAATATTTTGGACTTGGAAATACTTATTAAAGCCTATGCTTGGATTTGGACATTATTGGAGGAAAACTATTAAAATTGGACTTGGATTATTTTGGACAATAGTTGTAGTTGTATGAGCATTTATTGGATGTTTTGGACTTGAGACGATACAATATATTAGACTCGTAAAGAATTTAATATATTAGGTTCGTAACAAACCTAAAATATACAATAAACACTTATTCAACTAATAACAACTTGTCAATTATAAACTTATCGAGAAATATTATTTTGCAACATGAGTTTTAATAAGTCGAAATGACTTGGGAACGTTCTATAAATAAATGGGTCATGACGAAATTTTGTAAAATTTCTACACTTAAACTTTATTCTCAATAACTCTTTTATTTTAAATTCATCAAATGATGAACAATATATTGAAATATCGTACAACTTTTGAAGTTTGAATTATTAATCCAAACTTACCTTTATTTATAAAACATGTAGGTTTTATACAAATTATTTGGGAACATAGGGTAAATGCCGAAGCGTACTAATTGACTATCTCGATCGACATTTGTCTATGTCGCTATATCCTTGACTTCTTTTGTCATTCCTTCTCGACTCAAGTACGCTGTGACTTTTCTCGACGTGTCGATCATCTATTTCTTATTTGGCGTGAAAATACTTGAGTCACTATACGAGTCAACTCTTATACGAAAGTTTCGTATACATTATTCCTCCATCTTTTCCGAGAGCCAAGACGTGCGAATTATTTTCGCGACTACACTTTTCGATCATTATCGACAATCAAAATAATTCACGAAACTTCACATAAAATGTTATAAAACAAATATTTATAATATTTGTTTTAAAACTCCAAGCATTTTAAAGTTCCAAATATATGGAAACTTTTGCTTTTGAACTTCAAACACTTTCAAAAACACAAATACTTGTAAACTTACAAACGTTGTTTTTGAATACAAGCTTAGACTAAAAACCACACCATACTTATCTAGGTTGCGTGTCGGAGCCGTGCACATTTATTACTTGATGCTAGTTGTGATGTCTTACACTTCTGTATATCAAGGTGAGTTTCATAGCCCCTACTTTTAATCTGTTTTATACTTGTTTTGGGGGAAGATACATGCTCATTTTACTTAAATGATTTTAATGGTACATTTCCATGCATACTATGCCTTTTGATTGATATGTTTTAAGATACATCATACATAGATGTTTTATGGACCATACCATAATGCTTGACTTAAAATATTACGCATCTTAGCCTAAGACTTTAGATCCCAAATTGCCCTTTTCATGAACCACAATTCTGCCGAAGCGAATGTTATAAATAGATCTATTGAGGGTGACTCTCTGTTCGTTGACCCGCTTGGGTCAAGGTGAAACATATAGCATGTCGGGACCGAGTGTATTGGGATAAACACTCGCCATGGGCTCCTTATTTGTATGACTTCTTTGTGCATACAAGAACTGCCGTAGTTTCGGTTGCATGAACTTAGTGCTAGCGTAATAGATTCAATATATGACATTATATTCGTTGTAATGTACATATACCCTACTTATGGTCCACTAATGAAATCTCTTTTATGAAATACTTTTATGAATTGAAATCATAAACTTTATGACATTATGCAAGACGTAATGATCATCAAGAACCAAAATTGAAACAGGTAATCTTGAAATCTCTTTTAACTAAACCTATGAACTCACCAGCGTAAGCTTTTAGCATGTATCTTCAGGTTTTGAAGTGATAGCTTATCTTTGGAGGCGCAAGGCAAAGGCATGGCATGGTCATAGACGACTCTGATTTATGTATTGGAACCACCTTTTTATAATGGGTCATTTTCCGCACTAATCAATAATGTAAACATTGTTTTAAAGAATAAATAAAAGTTTATTTATGAAAAACCAATTGTTCTATGCTTATGTTGTGATACCAATTTAGTAGCACCCCAAATACTTGTATGCTTCCGCTGAGCCATTTTGGGGGTGTTACAATGATGCTCAGAAAGTGAGTATTGTGAATTGGGAGTAAAAATTCTTTTGTTAGTGGACCTGGATATTTGGTTTACTTTTGTTAGTATGTTATTCGATGTGCTTACTAGGTGTTTGGTATTTGAGCGAATTGTGTTTGTGATTATAAGTTAGCATATGCAAATAGTTTATGGATTTTTTCTGCGTTGGGGTAGGTTTGTAGTGATATTTTGATGGTTTTGAAGATTATCTGACGGTTAGGGATATGGTTTAGATTAGGCTAAACGCTGTGGTTTGATAAATACGAATAAGATGACGGTGTATGATTGGGTGTTTTTGGAGGCCTTACTTGGATTATAGTTTGCGGTTATGTCAAAATTATGTAAAGGGTGTTTCTTCTAGCTTGCACCATATAGCCTATGGTTGGTTTTTAGTGTATATAGTCATAGAGGGTATTTTCTTTAGTTTGCTTAATTTAGCATATGCTTGGTTCTAAGCTTAATTGTGGGTTTTATGTTAGATAGGTGTAGTTTATTAATGTTAATGTTTATTTTCTGGTGATTATTAGCATATTGTTTCTGTTGAGTGTTCTATTTGTAAAAAATTTACTATGACTTAGATAAGTAACGTGTGGCTCTTTTGTAACTGGGTCATACAGAGATAAATACTTATCTTTACCCGGTGTCATATTTAAGAGCTATCCTATAGGATGTGTATTTATGTGGCCGTGGGTTCAAACCCCATGGATTAGTCGACCATTTGGTCGGAATCCATGGTTACCCAAAAAAAGGATAAATTATAAAGTCTCTTTAAAAGCAATTATTTGTTTATAAAAAATTCCCCAAAACCACTTCCAATGTAATAAACCACTTCGACTTTTATTTACTTGGTTGGACCTCTCATTGGTGGTGGCATAGCTGGACTTATCTACCCAAATGTTTTCATTACTAGTGAACATGCTCCCATCGCCGAGTACTAGATTTTCAATGTTTTTTATGTTATGTGTATTGAATAAAGTTCCAGGCAAGAAATCACTTTCTTTGTATGTTATTTCATTTTTATGGGATGTTTATCTAAGTTATTATTTTTGTTATTGGTCAATGCAGCACATACATAATTTGGTTTGAGTTTGTAGAAACTAGAAAGAGTATCAGGGACCACAATGAGTGTGTAATTTGGTTATGGGTCATTTTTGGGTTTTTCTTTTTGGTGAAGTTAAAGAAAACAGAATATAGTAGGTGGATGGGCCAATATGAATCGATCAATCCATGTCATTACAATGTGGATGATATCTCATATCCTCAAAGCTGTCTGATGTACTAGGGGAAAGATTTCGATTTTGTCGTTTGGTAATAATTTCATAATGAGTCTCACTGGTTGTTTATAATGGAAGTGTTTTATTTTATTTCGAATATGTCTGAATATGAATTTTGTTCTCTAGACTTACCTTACCTTGCCTAAATTTACAGGGTCATATTCGATTTTACTATACGTGTCAAAAATAAAATCGAGTGTTAGACCTCATTCTTGAGTCCAAGTAGACGTTGGATTATAGTTAGTAATTACAATATATATCTTTTTACATCTTTGATTACAAGCCAAAATATGAATTAGTATATTTACTTGAAAATACTATGTCATCTTAAGTATATAAGTATGAGCATTCACTAAATCATTATACATACAGAGCTTAACAAAATAAATAAAATATTATCGCCTTAAATATCATCATGCTTACAGAAATAGATAGACTTAGCAAGGAAGACCGACCATTACGGGATTAGTCCTTTGGAAGGCTCACGTAGACCCGATAAGTTGTCTCTGCACAACTTGGGGCTGCTTACTTGGGACTGATTTATGATATTAAAGATTGGGTTCATTGGGCCTTAGACTGGGTTGTTGGGACATGACTTGAGCAACTGACTTAGGACAGGGCCCTCTAGCAAACGGGCCTAAGCTAGGACTAGGCTCGCTGACTTCTTCCTAGCTAGTGCAACTTGCAAGAAAATAAATTTCAACTTGATTGTTTTGATGTAACGCAAAAACTAACTAATAATCACCTGAGTGTATAGCAATCAAGTATATATATATATATATCATTTATTATAACTAAAATGTTCCAATGGTCATTTCAAATTGCAATGGGTTGCATATAGATATGTAGTTGTATGCATTTATACTGTTTCCAACCACTTATTCTTGTTTACAGCTATGTGACAACTTGTATGACCAGTATGCTGGATTTGACCATATAAACTTTCAAGTCTACATACTTTAGTAATCTTCTTGTAAGTCAACATTCAAAAAAACCTTTTTTTGTTGGGTAAAGCAGTAGATCAGTTATATGTTGATAGGAATTCTAAATGCAAACACAAAAGAGATTTTATCTTAGTCCAAGAGTTAATTGCGATTCCACATGGGCTACTCCGTCTAGGATATGGGGAGGGAACTTTCCGTTGACAAGTATTCCCGTGCATATTGTTTTCTTGAACTTATTATTGCATTTCTATATTTTACCTATTAATATTTTTAACAGGTTGGTGTGAAGCACAAAACTGTTGAAGTACAATCCAAGTTGGCAAATGTTATTTTCGTTGATGCAAACAAGAACCGTAAAGTTCGAACTTCTCGATCTTTCGATGCTTCTCTTACATCATTGTCATAAGCAATTAGGAATTCTTTTAGTATCTCTTGTTTCGAGTTATGTGATAATGATGTAGGATGAGGTTCTTTTCTTTTGGTTAGTCATAATATTAAGAAGAATGTTTATGCAGTCATTTTTGCAAATCCCATGCTATTCAGTGTTATTCGTGTTAATGATCAAGAAGTAGTCTATGGTTTGAAACAGCTTGGTCATCTTCCTGGACATATAAAAGGACGTTCTGCCTCTACTAAGCAAATCTTGGAAAATGTGAACTTAAGATCAGAGTTGAAGGTTATGAAGGAATCACACATCAAACTTCAGGAGGAGACTAAAGCTACTAATGAAAAAGTGGATTTCTTGTTGGAAGAGATGAAGAAGATGTCTCAATTGCTACAACAATTTCAAAATCATGTAAGTTCTCATTCTATATTAAAGTCATCTGGAAGTTTACTTAAAGGTATATTGTACTAGATTATTATAAACCATATAATAAGTTAGATTGTAGTTAAGTATTAGAAACCAATTATCTGCAACTTGATATATGAAAGTAATAAACCGTTAGTTGGGTGAGAATGTGAGCAAGGGGTTGTTTGATACTGAGTTGACTGCTGCAGAATGGGCTATTTGGTACTGAGTTTAGTACAGCAGTAGGGGCTGTTTGGTACAGAGTGAGATTGAGAATAATCAGGTTAACGAGGCAAAAAGGAAGAGTGAAAATTAGTGTTAGAAAATTATTTTTACCTTGTTCCAGTCATATGTTGATTTTTGTTAAAACGTGTTCTCTGGAAATTAATATTAGAAAATTAGTGTTAGATTCTCTGGAAATTAGCCTAATCTGTGTCGATTTTTGTCAAAGCGTATAATCTGGTGCTGTTTGAATAAGAAATGAGACCTAACTTATATGAATTAGTTTTTTTATAATGTGTTATAGTGTAGTTATTCGTATTGTGGAACTTATGATCTTAGGGAATAGTTTTGCCTTTTGTATTAAGAAAACTAGGCCTGATCTGTTTTAATTTTTGTTTATGATTTCTTGATTCGACACGAACAGATTCTTGTATTCTTGCTATAATTTTGTTTCAGTTGCTTCATAATTAAATGTGTACTGAGTTAGTACAGCAGTAGATTGCTATCATTTGTGAATGTTGGGCCGTTTAGTTTGTGAATTTTTTTTGGTTTTTCAATCTGGAACTGAATTGGAAATATAGCGACTTGAATTTGCAATAATTAGTTTTTGGTGTGTCTTCACTTTCTGATTGATTGATTATATAATGGTAGATAAATCAGTTTTACGCCAGCTATAACAAAACTGATTATCCATGGTAAAACTAACTTACCTAGTTGCCCCTTTTTAACTTATCTTGAGATATCCTTACTCCCGTTACTCATTTTTTAGAGTAATGCCCTCTTTGGTACAACTCCTAATAACAAGAGCACATTTGGGCGCCATGTTAGCATGTATCGTTATCTTCCGTATGTATCTTCAAACAATTACCCCTATATGCAACCATTAATTTGATGACATTTTTTATTTTTATTTTTTTTCAGGGAGAAATATGAAGAAACTAACAAGTACTTTTTCACCTTCAACTTATGGATGATAGAAAGATTGTGGCCATGGGACTTGTGCATGCCTGAGATTTTTTAGACAAATTTTTGCTTATATGCGACATGTTTGTGCATTATCTTTGTGTTATATTCACTCTAATGTTTGTACTTTATCCTTTTTATAACTACATGTTTGGTTTAATCTTGGATCAACTATTAGATGCTTTATTAAAAGGAATCAATATTATGGATTTTCATTTCTAAACTATGCGCATGCCTGAGATTTGGTTTAATATTGTACTCACTTTCCTTTTAGTTGACATATCTTGTAAATGTGGCAACCCTTTTAGTTGACATAGAAGGTACATTTAGTGACGAGCAATTTGGTCTCTAATGCAAGAAATAGTGACCACCCATTCGTCTCTAATGGTTTTTAAGTGGTTGGTATTTAACCCATTGAGTGACCACTTATTTCGTCATTAACTGATACTCACTAGTGACCATTATCTCGTCACCAAAAATGAAAAATAGTGACCAAGTATTCGTCACTCATAGTTTTAAAGCTGTTGTCACTGTAACTCATAAGTGACGGAATTTTTCGTCACTAATCTGTAACGAATTTTATTTTGGTCACTAACTGAATTTGTGACGGAGCTTTAGGGACGACTGGTGACGACTCTAGTTTGGTCACTAACAGATTCAGTGACGATCTGTTCTATTGTTAGTGACGAAAGCTGTTTTGTCACTATAGGTGGTTTTTCTTGTAGTTTTATGAAGAAGCAGTTTTTGTGAAATGAATAAGCAGTTTATAGAATAATTTATTTATGTAAAAAGTACATGTACTTGACAAGTATTATGTAAAATGATAATAAAACCCTTTTTAAAAAATACGGTTGCCCAGCGACTTTTGGTTGCCCAAAAACTAATACCTTACACATACGGAGCAATTGTCGACTTGGTTGAGTTGCCCAATAACTGCGGTTGCCCTCGGTCTATTTTCAAATTTATTATAAAAGTGGTCCATAAAGTAATATGCACCAGGGCGCGCGGTATATTTGTGTCATTTTCCCAAAATAAAATTATAATTAAACAAAAACAATAAAGCGAGAATAGCTGCAATCCCTTTGAATCACCAACGATTAGCCGATAATTGAAGGATTGCAAATTCTGTTGGTGGTTCTTAATGAAATCTAGGCCTAGTTTGTGGTTTTAAGGTCTATTCCTTAATCATCAAAAATCTAGCACCGTTTCATCTCAGTTAAATGATACGAGAATTACATTAATGAAAGTTTGTCAAAGTTACATGCATTCATCATCGATAATGGCGAGGATGAAATAACAAATCACCATAAACATAAAAAGAATCTCAAAGAATTGAATACAAATGAATAAAACAATGTTGAGAAGGGGCATAATAAAACACACGACCCTAAACAAAACGAATGTTCCTTCTTTCTGGACGATTAGCAGATCGTTGCTTTAGTCCTTCAAGTTGCATTTCCCACACTATTTTTGAGAAATGTAAATTTGGTTCACGGCGAACATGGTCTCCGACTAAGCTCAAGTCATACTCTCGTCGAGAGGTTGGGTCAGAAAGAACTTCATACGCCTCTCGCAACTCCACAAACTGTTTGGCACATTCCTCCTTTTTTGAAGATGGAGCGACATCCGGATGGAGTTGAAGAGCCTTGGCGCGGTATGCTTTCTTGAGGTCATGGAAACTAACATTTTCGGATTCTAATGAAAGAACTTGGTACAAATTCTTCTTTTTGTTGTGCATGTGCAACTCTTTGGCTCTACAAGATATACGTGTGACTTTGTTACCAAAAACATTATGTCATATCACTTTTTTGCAACACAAAGTTTATTTTCAAAGACATATTAATTGTGGTTGTGTGTGTGAGTATGTTTGTTTGTTTAAGGAAGAGAAGTCAATGGGGAATGGAAAGGTGTTGGGTGCATCTATATATAAAGAAAAATAAGAAAACGAAATATAATATTAACAAGTTGGAACACGGTTTTGAATGTTAGTTTGGCTACTAGTCTGATCTCCATGTGGAAGTTTCCATACGATCTCTATTGTTTGCATCGAGTTCATTGTTTGACATCGCCTTGGTAATCACTAATGCAAGACGCATTCAATCTGGTTTTCGTAAAATAGTTAAAACTTATCGGTTATATATGTTTCACATTTAGACGAATCTTGTACTTGTAAATCGCGAGTGTGCTAGACACGGGTTAACAAAGGCGTGTCAAGAAGTTTCAATCATAGTTAATTAGTTACCTTGGCCGAGTTTTTATGGCTCTTAAAAATGTATTCTTGAATGAGTTTGAGCGCCCATTTTAGTAGTTTTGATTAATTAGTAAGTTTCAGTCGAGTTTTTTTACTGTAACTTAGCTATTTAAGTTTTCTTATGGTGTGATATGTGCAAAGAAATTGATAACAATTTAACTTTCATTGAAGTTTCTTTAAAATAAAGCTTTGTTCTAATAGACACGCAATGAATGGGTGCAGGCAATGAGGATGAGACAGAGTCCCTAATCATATACTTCGTATATTTTTAGGACAACAGTTAGACATTTTCAGTGACATGCTAATCGACTTATTTAATGTTTGAGAAACTTTATTTTGTAGCCATTTCCTCATTTCTCGTATTTACATGCCATTTTATCCACAGTACGTGTACATATATGACGTAAGCACGCACAGGACATGCATTCACGCAAAAGCGGCTACCATGGATAGCTTCAGTTGCGATTTTATGTTCTTTTGAAGTTTCAACAAAGACTGACTAGTTGTAGCGTCGCTGGTGTAAGAAAGAAGGAAAATCGTGTTGTGTGATAATTTTACTTGTTAGGAAAAAATTGTGGCATACCTGCATGTGGCTGGTTTAAATTGAGGTTTGAACAGTTTTTAATGTTAAGTTAAATCAGAGATATAAGAACACACGGGGGCTGATGTATCGTAAGAGTTTGAGAGTTTCACTATGAGCTCACAAGTTGAAATCTCGTAAGCTGCAACTTTTTAAGGCAACCCGACCTAGTTTCCGCTCATCGAGTCTTGTATGGTAATCTCTAATCCATAAGGTTTATCTGTCAAATCAACAAAGAACTCGAACTAGGTATCCCGTACAAAATATGTTAAAAATATCATCTTAACATTTTAGTTTATCTCATAATAAGTATTAAAATAAAATTTCAGTAAATCAAAATATTTTTAAAAAGTATAGCTCAAAATAAAAATTAAACCCACGAAAACTGGATAGCAAGTCAACAATTGACACTTGCTAGGATTCAAAAACACATATTAGTGAATTTGATTATTATTTTGTGATACATAAAGTTGTTCAGAAGAATTAAATTCACTAGTATATGATTAGTTAACTATACAAGGAATTATACAAGTAATTGATGCATGTCATAACATTTTGAGTGCAGTTTTTTATATTTTTATTTATTTATTTTGTTTTACATTTTATAAATTTCACAAAAATTAAACGATATTAAATTTGAGTGACTGTTGGTAATAAAAAATGTTTGATGACTTTAGTGAAACAATTTTCTGGCTTGAGTGGTTTTATAATTAAAGCGAGTGTATAAGTTTGATAAGAGATACTTTTTCCATCTCAATTTATTACTCCATATTTTTTATTTTGGTTTGTCTTAAAATATTTGTTTATTTAATCAAATCCAAAAAAAAAAATTTAGTAAATGAAAATACTCCGTAATATTTAATTGATAAAAAATTATAGTTAGCAAGAATTTTTTAATCCGCGTGTAATTTAAAAACTACCTCTTCCGTCTCATATTTATTGTTCATGTTTTTTTTTGGATGTTCCAAATTAGTTGTTCACTTTCATAAATAGATATATAATATAAGTTAAGTTTACCATATTGCCCTCACTTGACTTTATTATTACAAATTTTAAAGAGTTATAAATTAATTAGTTAAGGGTAAAACTATCATTGTACAAAAAATAAAAGAGAAAAAACTGTAGTGATTATGTTTTTTTTAAACTGTATGTTTTTTGTCGGTGGACAATAACTTGGGATTGAGGGAGTAATAAATTGGGAGAGAAGGGATTGTAAAATTTGATTACTCATTACTGTACTATTAAGTGATGTACATGATGGGTTAAAGTATTGGGCTTAAATAACACCAGCCCAAACACACATCCTCGTTCTCCATTCCATGTCGGTCTAGTACTTTCGTCCCACCTGACTTGTTCACCAAGACTTTTATAAAAGTCAAAAAGCACTAGGGTTCCAATATCATAATTCATCACAATCGAAACCCATTGAAAAAATAATGGTGAAGAAATCGAGTGAAAATGCATCAATAGCTCCTTTTTTATTTAAGTGTTATGAGATGGTTGATGATCCATCAACTGATGATTTGATTTCATGGAGTCAAACTAATGATAGTTTTATTGTCTGGGATGAGTCTAATTTTGCTTCTCAGTTATTGCCCAACTATTTTAAGCATAGTAATTATGCTAGTTTTCAACGTCAACTTAATATCTATGTAAGTAACATTTTTTTTTATTTTTTATGTTTAGCTGATTATGTGGATAATTATGTTATTATGAGTTAATGCTATTGGGTTATTTTACTTTAAGAGAGTATTGTTGTCTGTGTTAGTCGGCCAAAAGATCGGAAACCTGGTTACCAAGAAAAATAAATTGTGATTGGTTTAAGGGGCGGAGCCGGGACTTGAGGTTAGGGGAGTGCTGCTTTATTAGAAATTAATAAAGTACAAATTAAAATTTGGTTAGTCACTCTACGGGCTCGTCCTCTGAATCCCTGATTGCCTTGGATTTTGGTGTTTCTTGCATTGTGTTTCACTATTGGATTAGCTTTGTTGAGACAGGAAGTATGTTAGGATTGTCACGAAAATAGGCTGGTGCGAGATGAATTTCAGTAAGTCAGCGCAACTAATACCTAAGGGGTATTTGTATGCATTTTATTAAATGTTGCAAGTATGTTTTATCTAGTTAAGGGCTGTTGCTTGTTAGTTAGTCTTTCTCCAGTGAAAGTTATTATTTTAGTGTTAAAGAACTCTCGGTTTTCATATATTAAAAAACTAAGCAGTAACTTGTTGCCTGGCCTCCCGCTTTTATGGAATGCCGAGAATCCAGTTTTGTAGAAGATGGTTATTTTTTAACGGGGTGGCTTACTGCTTATCCAACCAATATCTTAGACTTACTGTTGCATATGAGTTATGGATGGTGATTTATTTATGGCCCCCTTGTGTTGGTCCATTTGTGAGATAGGTGAGTTCTGTGAAATCATAAGAGACATAGAACACCTTCACATTGTAACGATAAAAACGATGTAGATTAAAACAGAATGTGGCTGGTTGCCTAACACTGACTTGTTTTGCGATTAGATGCATCATCTTTGACTTATGTTGTTACTTGCATATGATCTGTTTATAAAAAAAATCTATCAACATTCGTATTAGGAGCTTGTGAATACAGACAACATTCTTTTTTTGAAGTATTATATACTTCATGTCATGACCCTTATATACTACATATCAATGACTGATACTTAGGAGTTAGATACTAACTAGTTTTCTGCATAAAAAGTAATTTCCGAGGAGTTAGTTATCATCTACAATGTTATACTTGTATCTTTTTAATTGCAGTGCTGATATCTTGATCAAAAAATATTTCAGGGATTTAGGAAAGCTGATACAGATCGATGGGAGTTTGCAAATGACGGATTTATCAAAGGCCAAAAGCATTTATTAAAAACTATCAACAGAAAGAAGGGAACAAATGAACAAAAGGTCATACAGCAGAAAGACCCTAAGCCCGAGATCATACATGTCAGCAGAGATGATGAAAGCCGTCATGCCCACCTATGGAAAGAAGTTGAGTCTCTCAAAACCGACAAGAATATGTTAATGCAGGAGCTAGTGAAACAAAGACAACATCAAGAAACTTCGCGAACCAAAATGTTGGTTCTAAGAGAACAACTAAAAGGCATGGAAAAAAACCAGCATCAATTGCTGTCGTTTATAGTAATGGCCATGCAGAGCCCCGGATTTATTGCTCAACTATCTCCGCAAGTACCAAGTAAAACTATAAGAAAACCTGTGACAGATGATATAGATACGATAGTTGCACCGCATGAGCGTGCAATTGTGAAATATCAGCCACCAGTAGAATCACCAGCCTATATTTCTGAAGATTCACTTGAAATGGGTCTTACCTTAGAGGAAATAGAAGATATTTTGATGAATGACACACCAGGGTCGACAGTGGATGAGGGCATGGATTCGACAGAAAATTATGATTCAGTTACAATTCATGATCTGCCTAATTGTGATAGTATGATAGACGAGTTTCTATCTAGTCCCTTGGAGAAAAACAAAATCACTTCAGATCACATCGAAGACGAAGTCTGGTCCTCGGAAATGGAAACAGATGAGTACAGATTTTTGACCGAAGGTTTTGAGAGATCGCTGATTGTTTCGCCGAGGAGTGGAAATTCACCGCTTACCGCATTCAATTAGCTTGTAAAGGCAATATGGAATGCTATTTTTTCCCTTTTCATACGGCATTACACTCAACTTGATTCAGTCTTAAAGCTGATTTTGCAGTCTATTAGAGCCCCAAATTTTGTATATTAATGATAAATATAAGTTTACCTACAGCCTGTATTATTTCACAGCAAAGCTATGTATTTCATGTACCAAAACTCTATGTCATTATAAATTTCCCTCTTGTATTTATCTCCTAACTTTTCTAATCTTCATAGTTATTGATTACGTTTAACATTAAAGATAAAGCGAAACTCTTCACCTCTATTCTACATTTGTCCAACGATGCCCCTTTGGATGCTCTTTTATGGTTTTTGTACTAGGTTAGTTACTACTTCAATATCCTTTTCAGGTAACATGGCTGATGGTTAGTGAATAATAGAATAGTGAAAACGATGATCAAAAACATGTTCTTGATTTCTATATCGTGTTTTATATCCCAATTGAATTGGAGTTCATTAATGATTCGTGTTTATTAAAACCGCGTTTTTTGACTTTTACTTTCTGCTTTTTCCTCAAAATCTCCTCCGGAACACTAGACAAGAAACCTGCAAGTCATGTTTTATAAACCCGTGTAGAAGATTTAGGCATGAGTAAGAGAATACTGTATTACTGTCAAAAGCAGAAGCGCTAATGATCAAAACGATTTCTGATTATTATGAGGCTAGTGACGTCTTTACACAACAATATTGAATTTCATGGTGTTAGAGATCCAACAATGTACTCTGATTGTAGTTCTATGTATTTCATGAACAACAATCTCAAATCCTTTCTGTATCATTGTTTGTTGTAACAAGCAATTAGGTATGGTGGGGGTTATAACAAAGTTTTTGCCCAATAACAAGTATATAACACAAAACCAAAATAGCACCATCTCTCGTAATTGCTAGGTGCAGTGCGGGTTATCCGCAAGTTATCTGCACTGCCACCTCAGCTTTTATCATACTCTTCCCAATAAATTTCTATAACACACCACAAAAAATAAATAAATAAATAAAACCCACTTTACACTAATAAAATAAATATAATATCAAAAAACACACACAACCCGTGTGTTATGGGTATAACGTGGGCGCCTATGAGTTACCTATAACACAAGTGAAGGTGCAGTTAAACATGGTATAGATACCAAATTTCCCTATAAGGCTGAACACAATGGTGACCCAGGTCGACCTTGCCACATCAGCTTTCTCTCCGACGACCTGACGACGACCTAGTGCCACAGTGGTGACCTGGGATTTTTTTTTTTTTGTTTTAAACCAAACGGTTTGATTTTTTGTCCATATGTATGCTTTAAACTCGGTCGAGTATACAACCTAATTCGTCCCTTTTTGTACCACAACCGAAGCCCCCACAATGGAGCAACCGGTGATAACCTGGGTCAACCGGTTGGGGAAACCTTACCATTGTGTTCAGCATTCCTATAACCAATTGCACCGAGTTCTCTTACTTATGGGATCTTGGGACCCACACGGTTTAATTTATTTTACACTCAAAATAAAATAAAAAATACTCCGTAAGGGCTAAAAATACCCTGATAACCCTGTTATTGTTTAATGGGGGAGCTACAACGTGCAGCGGCAACATGCATATTGTGGCACCATAGCTTCTATAACGTTGCTATAACATAGCTAATGAACCCTCTTAGATACATTGTCAAGGTTGATCTTGATCATCCCATAAAATGATTTTAACATTTCTCGAACACTAGGAACTGTAATCACATATTTGAAATTCTTCATATCAAGAAAGATAAAACATCATCTAAAACTTTGAAATAATGTGTGTATTACATCATTGTAAACTGATACAAAAGATTAAATGAACTGAAAAACGAATAAAATCATGAATCCTTCATCATGCAAAAGTAAATCTGCAGTATATTTACATAATACGAGTAACTAAATACTTCATACAACTTCTAACGGACTTTGAGTCCTATAGACCTTTGTAGGTACAAAAAATCACTCAATTCAATCTATATTACAAACTTCTCTTTTTATCATTTTCACATTCTTATTTTTCCTTGTTCAACATATGTTTAATAACGAAAACTTGACAAGAAGGCGTATTTTCCCTTTATTCATGTCAAGTTTAGCCCCGGTGACTAACCAATGTCCGGGATTGTCCCTTGGTCCTCTACACACTTGTGTCATATCAACAAACTTCAAAAGTTTTGGTGTTGCTACCTCCACGGGTGGCCCATTTGGATAAATGCCCGAATCTACCACCACATCTGATGATCTTAACTCTTTCTCCGGATTTCCTGACAATGTTGTACTTAATACTGACATAATTCCTGACGACCGTGTAGACTGATTGATTTGGCCAATAGTCCAAGATGATTGAACAATGCACGAGCTAGAAACTCTAGAGTACAATAACCGAAGATGCAAAATGCTCTTTGAGTCGTGCTTTTTGACATGAAGTTGAGCACCTGTAACAATATATGAGGCATCTTTTCCAGGTACAGCCCATTTAGGATCATACTTTACTGGCACCGTGCTTATATGAGAAAGTTTCTTCCATTGAATTGGCTCATAAAAGCGTGGATCGTCAATATCTTCTGATCCACGCCAATTTACAGCTTCACTTATTCTATCTCGATATAAGACAGGTGTCTCAGATAAGTGTTGAAGGTGTATGGCTAGCCTGTTACATTTCATACCCTCAAGATAGAGCCGCATTCCCGTTACAGGCTTCTTTGATATTGCAACCTATGAAGGACAGTTTTGGCAAATTAATAGTGTCACTCCGATCACGAGAAATATAACCATATTATGTTTACATATATTCAAAATTTTAGGCAAAATATGTTTTTGTAATTTGATGCGATAATAGTTACAGTATAAAAAAATTTCCACAATAATGTGGCATGACACTTGGATCACTTATTACTTTCTTCTTCCATCGACTCTTTGTTTCATGACAAATCAATTTATTACACCTCATTTGTAAAAATTCTTTTGTAAATATTATGTGATTATAGCATTTCTTATATACTACGTATTAATTACCTGTGTAGTGTTGACATAGAGTTTGGGTCCCATCAAGTTGAAATTCAAGGCTGGGTTTCTAATGGCTCTATTTGTAGTTGGGCCTAATGGGAGCTCATTGTGAATAGGAGCCCATAGTTTATGGGCTTGAAAGTCCAAAAAGTATTCCAAATCACCAATAGGAGGCTTATCTGCATGTCACAGTACCAAACACTATTATGTTAATATATTTTTCTACTTTTAATTACAAGGTTTGAATATGTCAAAAGTAATATGGTGATACCACAATTTGGCATAGTGTAAACAGTACCAAACACTATTATCTTAATATAATTTTTTTACTTTTAATTAGCTTAACTGCCATAACGAGAAAATGCAAAACTATGGTGGAAAGTTAAAGGAAAAGGGATGAACAATTGAATACGTACAACGAAGGTAGAGATTGATGGCATGCGATAAGAAACCCTTTCCAGGAGTACCAGCTGGTATAAGAGACGTGACTGGGATGAAGTCGAAGCTAATAGCGTCTGGCATTGATGGTACTGTCAGTAACCATTCACAATGGGACGTTGATGTGAGGTCTCCTCCTCTTTTTGAACACATTACGCTTAAACCCTACACCAAAAAAGCACGTAAAAGTTCATATATATACTTTTAACAAGTTGATAAATAAATACAAGACTAGCTAGTTTTATCATAGTTTAATAACTTAATTTGGTAAGTTAACATCATATACACTAAAAAATAATGCAAACCAGTGGACGCGTTTATGCAACCAAGTCAAAAATTTATGTTCATACATCATAAAGAAAAATGTCACATGAAATGATAAAGAAATGTGAAAGTTCTCATTAATAAAACTTGCACCACACGGCAGTACGGCATTTATTATATTTAACAAGTGACTACTGACTTACTTATTATAATAAGTCCAAAAACCAGAAAGAAAGAAAAAAATTATAATAAGTCTAGATTGTATGGTAGAATTTTTTATCCATTCTGGAAGGTCAAAACTGGCTAGTAACTTTACTTTTCTTCTCTACATAAATATGGCATACATGGTTTTGAAAGATGTGTTTGAGGAGTGCACGAAAGGTGCAATCACACAGGCTCATTATTTCTTAGATGAGTCTTGATACTTACAAGTATCAATACTATATATTTGGGTTTAAACCTCGCGTGTGAACGTTTCTGTACTATAGTCTCTTTCGCTGAATAGTGTACGTAGGTGTTTACATTATCTTGCAATGATCTAAAGCAACATGAACAAGTCCAAGACTGGTTAGGACCACCTAGACTAAAACCCATGCATTCCATGTTGTGTACCTAATAATCATGTGTACCAAATGTGAGTTCTCATGACCCATATTGTTATGCTTTTTCAGAGGAGGGACCCATATTGTTACGTATTACTTTTAACAAAACTGAAGGTGGATTTATTGTGCTTCTATAGTTCTATGTACGATGATCAAACCTACATTCTTCGGTGTTGTAGAGGAGAAGCCGTTGAAGATCATTGGTTCTGGATCAAAAATACTGTCGAAAGCGGACGATGTCTGCAATTACATTTGTAGGAATTATTAGTAAGTATTACAATAACAAACACTAGGAAGCTAACTAGAATATACGATCTATAATTTCTCTGTAAATCATAACATTTGTTACACATTTTATGTGCAGGTAAAATACTTGGACAACAAGAGACTTTGATTTTATTATTACTTTTGTGCACTTTTTCCACTTGGACTAAACTTAACCCTTAGACCTTTTTTTTTTTTTTTTTTTTTTTTTTTTAATATTCTTTGCATATTGCTATACTTTTCTAAAAGCCTTTGAACAATAATCTAACCTTGTTCTTGTGATCCTTATTTTTAAGTTGATGAGGAGAGAAAGTGCATGCCCCATTAAACAATTGATCTCCAAGATCCTCTAATTGGTTTTTGAGCTGTGAAGGCTCCAAGTTAGACGATTTGCTTTGCTTCATCAATATTACATCTTGCCCTCCTATGCTTATTCCAACAATTATGTGAGTCCCATATTTTTCAATGAATCTGCCACCACATAAGTTACACGTCAATAAACACAAAATAGTAACGGGACCTTATGACAATCATTTGAGTTGTAACCAATGTGATATATGGTTTGGACACAAGAAAAAAAAAAAGAGGCTTTCATAGTTGCAGAATAGAAGGGTTGATCTCATGGCAAATATAGGGGATATGTAGTAATAACGAACACAATCGGATATACTTAAATCTCTGAAAGGCGTGTGAACACTTTCAGATCGAATCAATTCGGTGGTTCTACCAAATTATTCAATCGGATACAATTCAGAGAATGAGAATTTTTCTGTATGTGTTTATCTGAGATTTTATGAACCGTATATTAATCTGACCAAATAAACCGTATATAACTATAATATGGGATAATGCGCCAAAGGCAGTTTTAGGATTTCCAAGTTATCAAATTTTGTCCCTCAATTTCCGAAAATTAATTTCTGAGGAACATAACTTCAGCAGAATCATAACTTCAGCAGATTTCACATTACTTCAGCAGAAACCTTCAGCAGGAATTTCACCGACCCAGTGCGGGCCACCCTGCCAGGGGCCGCCCCTTGGACCCTGCCAGGGGCCCCCGGACCCCCGTTCCTTAGGGGCTTCGCCCCTAAGATCATAATAAATTCAAGTAGGTGTGCACTTCGCACCTCCAAACCTAAATGATGTATTATTATGAAGAAATTGGTCAAAACAAGTTAATCCAATTACACTAAAATATCCAACAGCAAATCACATCGATGCATGAATAAAAATCGTATAAATAACATGATGACCATACATGCACATGGATCATAGATGTTACGGTATTCCAAGAAATCATATAAGCAAATTACAAAAATAAACCATATCCATAGTGATTATACCAAAGTGAACGTTTTTTCTAACCTTTACCAAAATGACCATTTTGTGTCACAATCGTATTCTCTTTCTATTTTCTGTAGTGTCACAATCACACCTTCTGTAAAAATTTCTGTAGTTAATCTCACATCAACCTTGTCCTTTTGCCAACTTAAAGAGTTTGAGGATTTACCAAGGAGATCCAGATTGGTTCGAAGACCCAAAGAATAAAGTAACTATGTCTACTCAAGTCATAAACTACTTTCTTGATACCAGTTTTACAATTATCTCCCACAAGGTATTTATTAGCATCATAAATTTTTTACTTTATAATGATATATCCTCCAATTAATTTATCCTCCTAATGATTTTTGAAATTTTAAATCTACTAGTTTTCTCTCCTAATCTAAATTCTTGATTTTGCCACGTGCATGTCACGATCGTGATGTTAAAAGGATAAAGGATAAGCACGAGGATGAGCTATTTTGGAGTATAGATCATATATTCTCTTTATAATACAAGGCACATTAAAATATTGGCACATTGGACACCGCCTCATCTCACCCCCTCTCTCCCTACTTCCAATTTCTACATTCTTCCAATAGTGTATTGGTTTATGTTAGATTCACCCATCTCAAAAATCCATTATAGTTTTGATGTTACCTTTTCAGTTTCTACATTATTGACAAACAACATATACTACTGTTTTGATAATATATGGCAGGATATTAGAAGAGAGATGAATTGCACATCAGCACATAACCTTATGTGTGAATTACTCGAGTTTCTAGAGCAGAAGAAAACTACTATCAGAACCAACAAGGCTCACATCAAACGCACGACAAACTATTTGCAAGATAGATCTTCATGTGCCAACTTGACAATAATCTCACTCACGGTAACAATGTCGACAAGACAGTACATATATTCTAATCTTTGCCTTGCATCACTTAAACCTCGCCTTGATAACTCAAGCTCCACGCCCAGGCCACCCAGGTTCCACGCCCAGGACACGCCAAGCTCCACGCCTAGCACCAGGGTCCACGCCCAGGTTCACGCCTAGCCTAGGCATGCCACGCCCAGGCCACGCCCAGCCCACTCCCTCCCCCAAGGCACGCTTAGAACACGCCCTCGTAAAGTTCATTTTAGAAAATTGGATGGGCGAGGTTTATATGTGTAAAGTAGTAAGCGAAAATGTTCATTTCAGAAATTTTCTCAAATCATATCTGGATTATACGAGGAAATATAGTTTTAATCACCGATTATACAACCAACTAGCCTGTTGCAACTTTAACTACGACAACAACTGATAAATTTTGTGTATGCCAATGTTTACCATACCTTATGGCGTATGATATATGCCAAATAAATGATGAAAATAATTGAATATGTCAAAAATCACCATTATTTTGATACAGTTCACTAATTTGTCATCATGATTCAATTCATTTTGGTTCATGGATTTTTCTAATAGATATCCTTGTGGCGTTTGATGTCTACACCTAACCAACTACTCATATGCCACCTCCTTTTTAGTCATGGTTGGTTTATTAAATTAGATTGAATAATACACATTTTATCTACAAAAATCTTAGTTTACTTAAAAACATCAGATAATATATTCGAGTAATATTAAATAAGAATTTTATAGAACCCAAGCTAACGTTTACCCTGACAGAAGGTACGTACTGTGTTAAACCTATAGTTATGATAATTAAAAACGAAACTTAACCATCAAAGGGTTTGTGCCTAGTTGTTTTTCATGTGGTGTGAGATGCTCTTTAACAAAATGATCCTAGATTCAAGTTTCAGCTGAGACAAATGTATGCTATATTATTAGCCGTATATTTTGTGAAATTGTTAGCTGCTTTTTCTTAAAAAGAAAATCGATGAAAGTTTGTATATAGAGAAACAAGAAAACAAGAGCAAAAAGACACCCCATTGTTGACCTGGAAACAGATTAGAGGCCGTCATATAAATTGAAAGATGCTACAATACTGGCCATGAAAGAGATTAAAAACTTGAGTAAGTTCTTAATTTTTTTTATTTTATAATTTTTTTTCCCGAACAAGGCAAGCTTTATTTCATTAATGAAATTTTTAAGATGATGACATTGTTGTTTCTTAGCTATAATTCAATCTTCCCTACTAATTGGTTTTTAATTTAGTATTCGTTATTCCATTGTAATTGATATGATGTGATTGAGTAGCTAAACTAATTTTAATATGTACAAACGTAATAAAGTAATAAACCATTAAACCATTACAAAAAAGAATATCATTTGTTGATTGGACCATTTAATTTAAGAACTAATAAAAGCCAAATAAAAAGCATATATTCCTTCTAATTCAGATTTGAGTAAGTTTAATATAATAACGTAAAATCAGCCGTTAATATCGTTTGAAATTATAGCAAGAATCATATATGACCATTCAAACATGGAAATACTTTTACCTGGCAAATTTGTTGACATTTATAGAGTTATTTCATTATTCTGACAAAGTCGCCAAAATATTGTTCTTAAATAAAAATATATTTCATGCATTTAAAAATACAATTTTCAACGAGTTTATAACTAAACACCTTTTAATAATAATGAAAAATCATTATCCGAAATGTATTTCTTGACTTGGTCATTTGTAACTCGTTTTGGTCAAATGAGACATGTTTGCACCATAACAAAATCAATACATTCCCACCTACTGATCGATTATGCCTTGTTACACTGATTTGACTTTTATCAATCATATCATGTTTCAAGCATTTTTTTTTTAAGATCGATAATGAACATAGGTTTGCACATAATGATTGAAAGTTTGAAGCTCATGTGTAGCTATGAAAAGATAACAATGATGATAAATTTTCCGTACCTTGCAAGGGCAGGAGGATCCCATGTCGAAGGAACAGCGTTTCTAACTTCGTCGGATAGAATTAACGGATATCGATCAAGATGAACATTAAACAACACAATGAAGTAACCATCCAATCCTAAATACTTGGTGTTCGCAGCATCTGTAGCCCATGAGCCACTTTGAAACGCGAACATAGCATTAAAATATCCATTAGGGATTTTCCCGGGTCCGGAGCACTTTTTGTTGAAAAACTCTGACATCTAAGAGAATCACAGACCTGTTATTCCATAATCGAAGAGAAAACACACAAACCATTCTTTTTTAGTTTTAGAAGTTCAAAGGGCACAACTTACTTGATTGAAGTCAAGAATATCGGATTGGTAGCGTACACGATCGCCCTTGTCACATTTGATATCGGGTGATACACCTTTGAAAGACCCGAATCCAGGCACGATAAGCTCTTTTTCATTTTCGTTAAGCACAACTAAACGGTCTTTGCCTTTGCAATACTTTAACCGAAAATCGGACGTTAGATCAAAGCCTTTTCCTAGACTGTTGATGGCTTTTTCGACAAGTTTTTCGCTCATCTTTAAGTTATAAAACCTTTAGAGAGGGTTTTTGAATGAAGTTTGTAATATGAAAAGAAAATGTGGGGTTTTAATATGTGTGTCCGGAGGATGCAGATATGAGGATATAAGAATTTTGGCTGTGAGTAGGAAGTTTCATTACTTTGTTCGCTTATATCCAATCTCTCTTCTGACTGGTAACAAATTTGTATGCATTAAATTATTAAATAGCCGACCTAAATTGCAAAAATAATACTGTAATATATTCTTACTCACAATATTATAATGTTATTGTGACAATAGATATACTCCATGTTAATAGAAAATCTTTCACGTTTTTTTTTATGTATTTTTATACGATAGTTTTTAACCCTGGGTTGTTAAATATGATTTTATATATATATATATATATATATGGGAAAATGATAAAAAAAGACATCGAAGTTGCCACATTTTCTTTTTCTGGACATCGAACTTTTTTTTTTCCTATAGTAGCACTAAACTTGCCTAATCTTCATTTTGTGACACAAAATCACACTTATAGTGTAATTAACCTTCTTAAACCCACTAAACCCGTTTTAAGCTGATTTTGTGAACTTTGGGCATGTTTTGAACAAAAATTGGTTCCTTAGGAGTGTATTGTAAAGGTTTTTACAAACCTTATTTACTTCCCCCACCCAAATCCGTTTTCCTCATAACCCGTAATTATTAGAAGCCCTAATTTCAGATACCCAAAAAATTGTTCGTTGTGCATTGCCATATTTGATGCTTGTTTCGTTATTTGAGGTAAACAATTGTATGATTTCTTTGATTTGTATTTGTTTTGATCAAAGTTTTAGCATGGTGAAAACCCTAATTTTTTTTCCCTCAATTATGTGCCAGAATGATACCAGGTACGAATTTGCACCAATTTGATGTACACAATGACGGATATTTTAGGCATTTGCCTCTACACTACGCGGATGGGGTGATTCTTAACATATGTGCTCCAAGGATGCCCTATCTTAGATTTGCTGAATTCCTGGAAGAAAAGGTTGGTAATTACTTTAAAGTTTGTATTATAAGGTGCCTGATGCTGAATTAGAGAAAGGATTAGTTAGAGTAACTAATGATAAGGAAATAGAACACATGTTTGATGTTGCTCAGTTGTTTGGTAGGATTGAACTATATCTTGATCACAATGATATGAATCTGTCAGAGTATTTAGGCCAAGCAGATACAAATTTTATGGATGAGTCTGTTGCTAAAGCAAAAGGCTCTCCCAAAAAGAGGTATTGCAATGACTTCTCAGTAGATGAGATGGTTAATTGGGCTGAGATGGAGGTTGATCATACTAGGAAGGTTAATGAATCAGAGGGTGATAAATCTAGGACTAGTGTAGAGGGTGATCATAGTAGGCCTAATGTAGAGGGTGATGATTTGCAGACTAGTCTAGATGGTGAAGATATTAGGTCTAGATCAGGTGTGGATAAGGGCTAAGGGAAGGCTAGTGTAGTTGAGAACATTGATGCAGAAGATCCAACTGTTGCACATGAAGTGCAATTACAAGATGAGGTAGTACAAGTTAGATTGTGGAAGCCTAGTGAAGAGGGTGATGATAGTAGGCCTAGTGTAGATGGTGAGGATTTGCAGACTAGTCTGGATGGTGATGATACTAGGTCTATATCAGGTGTGGATAAGGGCAAAGGGAAGGTTAGAGAATGACAGTGGATATGGTTCAGATAAATCAGTTGACTATCTAAGTCCTGGTGAAGAGGAGGTTATAGAACTTAGGAAAAGGATTAAAGCCAATAGAGTGAAGGTAAGTGAGTCAATGCCAGAAATGAGTGAACCAACTCCAGCAAACACTGTACCTCCTAATAACCTTAGAAGTGAGACTATGATAGAACATGATATGTTCATGAACAATTTGATGAGAAGGTTACAGCCATCTGAAGGCAGTTCAGATGAAGATCCTTTTATTTGTGTGGAGAAAGCTGTTGATAGGTATCCAGTCTATGATGAAACTAGTCACTGGAGACTGAGGCATCCAAAGGTATTATCATACTTTGTTTTTCAAGTACAAATATTGTTTATGAATTTTGTGGGTAAACATTTGTTGTATATGTAATGCAGGTTGGTGAAAAGTATGCAAGTATTGTGAAGTTTAAAGAGTGTTTAACCTACTATGCTTTGGCAAATGGCTTTTCTTTGTGGTATGAGAGGAGTAACAGTAAGAAGGTTGTGGCAAAATGTGAACAGATACCACCAAAGTTGATTGATCCTGACAAAGGTAAACAGAGGAAGAAAATTAAATATCCTAGTGTTAGTTCTGATGAATTACCTGTCTGTCCTTGGAGATGTTATGCTAGGTGGATGAATAAAGAGGAAACATTTCAGATACAGTCTTTAGTAAATGAACACACATGTGTTAGGAACTTCCAATTTGGTTCATTAGTAAACTATAAGTGGCTAGGAACAGTATTTGGTAATAAGATTAGGGCAGACCCTAAAACTAAGTTGAAAGCTATAGCTGACCTTGTGATGAGAAAGTATAAGTGTAAGGTATCCCCAAATCAGTGTAGAAATGCAAAGACATTTTCCTTGACAGAGTATGAGAAATCAGTTGATGAGCATTATGCCTTGCTGAGATCATATGGAAGGGCAATTTTAGATTCAAATCCTGGGTCCACTGTCAAATTAGGAGTGACTGTAAATCCTGATCAAAAAACATACTTTGATAGGTTTTATGTCTGCTTTGCTGGACTAGTAGATGGTTGGAAGGCTGGGTGTAGGAGAATAATTGCCTTAGATGGTTGTTTTTTGAAAAAACCAAACCAGTGTGAAATCCTTACTGCTATTGGAAGAGATGGAAATAACCACATTTACCCAGTTGCTTGGGCAGTGGTTAATGTTGAAAACAAGGATAACTGGAGCTGGTTTTTAGAGTTACTGGAAGGAGACTCGGATTGCACAAAAGGACAAGGTCTAACTCTTATGTCTGATCAACATAAGGTATGCTTCTATCCATACTTTGTTGTTAATGACTTAGTCTTACATATATTCTAACTAGGTATGATTGTATTTAGGGTCTTATTGAAGCTGTGAAGAATGTCATGCCATATGCGGAACACATGCAATGTGTCAGACATATATATATGAAGGGTTCAGGAAAGTATTCAGTGGGTTGGAATTTAGAGAGTTGTTTTGGTCAGCATCTAAGGCTTCCTATCCACAGTTGTTTAACAAAATCATGGAGAAGATTAAAAGGGCTAACCCAAAGGCTCATTAGTGGCTTATGGAAAAGAACCCAAAAACCTGGTCAAGAGCATTTTTTGAAGTTAATAGAGGATGTGAAGCAGTGGAGAATGGATTCAATGAATGCTTTAATAGTGTTATTCTAAGTGTTAGGGACAAGCCATTGCTTACAATGCTAGAAGCTTTGAGAGTCATAGTTCTTGAGAGGATGCACAAAATGAGGGAAACCAGTAAAAAATGGAAATATGGAGTTTGTCCCAACATTCAGAAGAGGTTGGAATGGCTAAAAGACCAACAAAGGTAAGTTTCATTTACAAACTAAAGTTATTTCAGTTATCAAATTGTTTGAATTGTCACTAATAAGTTTGTTTTATTCTAGGTTTTAGCATATTATCCCTGCTGGTGGGAATGTGTTTGAGGTCATATCAGGGAGTGAGGCATTCACAGTTAGTGAAGCAAGCATGTCTTGCACATGTCGAATGTGGCAGTTATCATGTATACCTTGTGTACATGCAACAAAGGTAATTCTATATATAAACAAGGTACCTGAGAGCTATGTGCCAGAGTGGTTTAAAACAGACAAGTACTATGACACATATAACCATTTTTTGAAACCAGTTGATGGTATTGATTTCTGGCCTGACTAGAGTATGTATTCTGTTGTATTGCCACCCAAACCCAAAAAAATGCCTGGTAGGCGAAGAAAGAAAAGGATCAGATCAAAGGGTGAAGGTGGTAGCTCAACCAGAGTATCAAAGGTAGGTGCTGAGATGACATGTTCTATATGCCACAAACCTGGTCACAACAAAAAAGGATGCATAGAAAATATTGTGGATGAGGATGTGTCTGTGTCAAAAGAGACTGGGAATGTGTCTGGGTCAAAAAAGAAAACTTGTAGGTCAAAGAGGAAAAATGATGGGTCAAAGGACACTGGTGGGTCAAATAAAAAGGCTTGTGGGTCTAGTGGAATTGGTGGGTCAAAGACTGGTAGCTCAATTGGGTCAAAGGTATTATCCTACTTTTATTTCAACTTCAGATAATGTTTCAAACTTTTGGTTATAAACATTTGTTGTATTTAGGGCAAGCAGGTTGGTGGGTCAAGTGGGACAAATAGGAAGGGCTTGAAAACAGGATGCACATCAGCTTATGCAAGATGGTTTGGTGACCAAGATCCAGCTGAAGAACAACCTCAAGTTCAAACAGCGAAACAACAACAAGCTCAAACAGATGAACAACCTGAAGTTCAACATGAAGAAGACCCTCAAGTTGACCATGAGGAACAACCTCAAGTTGACCATGAAGAAAACCCTCAAGATCACAATAAAGAACAACCTGTAGTTCAAACAGAGATTGAAGTGACTACTACTCAAGTTGAACACATGCATGCTGAATTAGATCAGACTCAAGAACAACAAGTTCAAGAACAAGTTCAAGAACAACCTCAGCAGCACCATTTGCAAAAAAGGATGACTAAACTAAAAGTAAGAAGGCCTAGTGAAAGAATCATGAAATTGAAGTTGGCTAAACAGTTGGATGGCCAGGGCAGCACTACAGAGTCTGCACTGGAAATAGATGATGCTTGAACAACAAGGAATTTCATGTGCCCTTTTTGTATATCTTTTGTGGGCAACTAACGTAAACTATGATAACTTAATTTGGGTATGTAATATGTCTAGATAACTAATGTTAATAGGTCATGACCATCAACAATAGCCCATTTTGTAAATCTTTTGAGGGCACTAACTGATGGTCATTTTGGTATGTAATATGGCTAGAACAGATACACTGATGATAGCAGCCACTTATGTTACAAGTTTATGTAATGACCATCTCAGCACAAGCCCATTTTGTACATCCTTTGAGGGCAGTAACAAGATGGTCATTGTTAAACTACTAAGTTTAATGAAATATGCAGTTTTTAGCTATGTTTTGTTATTACTTTCCAATTTTTTTACATCTTATGAAATATACAGTTTTTAACTATTTGCAGTAAATGCACTTGTCATCCTTTATGCAGACATAAAGTTGACCTTGTTATCCATTGGCTATTTGCAGTCTTTCTTTATGCAGCCTATAAACAAACTATTTGCAGTCTTTCTTTATGCAGTCATGTAAATTAAATGAACCATAGGCTATTTGCAGTCAATGAAATCTGTTTTTTATGCAGTCACTAGGCTATTTGCAGTCACTAGGCTATCATAGGAGAGCATCTAAATTATTTGAGACTTGTTATAAAATCAAGTGAACCAATACCATATCCCACACATCTTCTACTCATATCTGTGTATCTAAACAAACTTTTGAAAACATGAGTTCAAGCAAGAGGATTGTTTCCAGCCAACCACCAGGTATGAAACAACTTAATAATAACCATTTCCATAAATAATAACCATACACCAGGAAATCTAACAACTTTAATGCATATTTCCTTTATGCAGTTACTAACATTGTTTTTTGATTTCAGAAATAATAACCATTTCCAACACCACAGAAGAGACTACTGAACAAGGTGGTTCTGAAGAAATATCATGGGGATCTTATTTTCCACCATTGCAGCACATTGAAGAGCCACTACCTATTGAATGGAAAGTTGGTTCCAGCTCAAGGCAAGTTGAACAAAATGATGATGAGGAGGTGCCACTAACCTCAAAGCAGCTTGCCAAGCTAGCTTTTGATGCTAGGCCCAAAGTTCTGGGATTGCCAAACAAGGCAACTTGTGCTGAGATGGGCATCAAAGACTGGGTTGCCAAGTGTAACACCCCCAAATTTGTTTAGCGGAAGTATACGTGTTATGGGGAAAGTTACTAAATCGGAGATCACAACACAAGTAATAAAGAACGAAATACATACTCCGTTTTAATTTCATAAAATAGTTTTAAAACATTATCTTACAACATTGTTTAGATAAATGGGCACATCCCATAAGTTCAGTGGTCCCAATTTAAAAACATCGTTATGTGTAAAAACACTTCTTTAGATATTACTACGACCATTTACCCGCCTCTTGCCTTGCATCCATGATCACAACTTAAGCACCTGAGAAAATATGCTAAAAAGGTCAGCTAAAAGCTGGTGAGTTCATAGGTTTAAATTAAAATAGTAAGTTTGGACCATAATCAAAGTCATATAATCATTACAACGAATATAATGATATATGGATGAATGTCTATTACGTTAGCTCTAAGTTCATGCAACCGATACTATGACAGTTTCTGTATGCTAACAGATATCATACAATATAGGGGCCCATAGCGAGTGTTTTGTCCCTCAACACTCGATTCCGACATGGTATACGTTTCGCCTTGGCCTAAGCATGACCAACCGAACGGAGGAGTCACCCTCAATAGATCTATTTATAACATTCGCGCTTCCCAGTGGGGAACTGACGGTTCATGAAAAGGGGCATTTTCTAGGGATATAAGGGCTTAGGCTAAACCACGTAATAGTAATCATGCAATAGTTTAGGTCCATAAAAAGGTTTTGCATATTTTCTCACCCCAAAATGTATAAAATAATTTATGAAGTAAAAGAGGGGCTATGAAAACTCACCTTAGCAAAAATGCAATCCGAAAGTGGGATTTAGTGATTGTTGTGAAGCGGCACCGACACGTGACCTAGGTAAGGAGGGCAATGTTTTAGTTCATTGTTTTAAGTATCACTTACTTAAAATAGTTCAATTGTTTTTATAATTGTAGTAAAACTAAACTTAAGTTTGTAAAAATAATTAAATGGTTTTACTAGTAAGTTTACGAAAGTATATATATATATACTTTTCATGTTGACACTAATATGGTTTTTAAATCCGAAGTTTGATTTAAAAAAAATAATTACAATGTTCCACTAGTAAGTATATAAATGTATATATACTTATTTAAGTTGACACAAAATGGTATTGTCAAAATTATATATAATTGATTTATTTTCTAATTGTATTTAGAAAATACTTGAGTTAAATTTGAAGACTTTCAAATTTTAGTATATGATAAAATGACATAATGGTCTCTATTTATTTATCAAAACTTGTTCTTAGTATTTATTATTCTCAACTAGAGATTTTACTTGACATATATATATATATATATATATATATATATATATATATATATATATATATATATATATATATATATTTATGTTCATGTGGTGAACACTTTAAAGTGATGAACAATAAGCACCAATAAAAAGATGACATGTGTATATAATCCATTTAAGCAAAAGCCAAATTGTTAATTAAATGAAAAGGGTAATTTCGGCAACTAAACTACCCTAATATTTTGTCAAAACCCATCAATTCCCACTTATTTTCTCCCACCAAACTTGCAGTCTCTTTCGTACATTTTCGTTTTTCTCTCTCATTTACAACCGAACAACATTCACCTTATTTTTGAAGATCTAATTTTTGATTTTCTGATAGCGGGTCCAACACTAATTTGCATGACTAATTGTAGTGGGTCCAACAAATTAAAAATCCAAAGCACGTATGAACTATCTATGTAAAACAAGAAGATTGGGCATGCACTATAATAAAAATAAAACATCTTATTTACATACAAATCAAGAAGATTTGATTTTTTATTTGTTCGATCACGATCTTATTCGACGGCGTTGGATTTTCTGATAACGGGGTAAGATTTTTTTTTAAATCGAAAGTGAGACTTCGTGTTCATGATGGCATTCAGATCTATTATGGGGGGTTCTTTTTCAGATTTTAGGAATTGGAAATAAGTCATGTACACTTTTTTCTATGTCCACTGTGTTTGATTTATTTCTATAAATTTTTTGCAATTGATGTATTAACCGATGTTAATGTACATGTTACTATTATTATTTTTTTTGGTAATCCCACATGAATTTTTAATCAGTTTAATGTTTGTAACAATAAAAGTGTGTTATGAAATTAATGAGTTGCCACAAATATTACAAAAGACTAAATGTGTCACAAAAAAATGTTAAAAGTTTTAGTGTGTTATTAAAAATGTACTATATAAAAAGACATAGTTTGTCTATAACAATGTGTCATAAAAACTAGTGTGTCTTTACAAATGTATCAAGAAAATTAGTGTGATAAATAATGTGTCATTACAAATATACTAAAATTTGTATTGTGTCATAACAAATGTACTAAAATTTAAGAGTGTCATTATATAGGTATTGAGAATTTAGTATGACATTACAAATGTGTCAAAAAAAATAACGTGTCACTATATATGTATCATCAAATTCAGACACCGCAAATGTGTAAAAAATATTATGTATCATTGTATATTTATTAAAAAAATATTAGTGTTTCATAAAAAAAAAATAGTGTGGCAACATGATTGATTGCCGCATCAGCTCTATTTCGAACTACCACAAATTTTTTGTGTCTTACAAACTTATTATTAAAATTAGTCTTCTAAAATTGATAAAATATATTTTGTGTGGGATGTATCACAAATTCGTATAAAAAGATTCCATTTGTATGTGAAAAGTTTATTAGGAAACAAAAACAAAATCCGACGAAGATTGTCGCTTGTGTACTTGTGTTGGTCTGCTATTAAAATGCAATGTATAAAAAATCCCATAGTGTTTCACTTATTTACAAGATTGCCATTATAGTTAATTGTTTCACTAGAATTAAATCTAATCAATAATAATTAATCCAACGGTTCACAACTGTGCCTATTATTTTCTACATTAAGGTGTACACCACAATAACATCACCCTATATATATATATATATATATATATATATATATATATATATATATATGTGTGTGTGTGTGTGTGTGTGTGTGTGTGTGTGTGTCTACACATTGACGTTAAGCTTTGACGTGGACCTCATTATGTGAATCATGTTTTTAAGCACTCGTTGTCTCAAAAAAATTAACTTTGCACTTGTTTACTTGTTAAGCCCGTGAATGTATATATTCAAGTAGGAGATTTCGGGTACGTGGTAAATGAGTTTAGTTTTATAGTTGACTATAAATCAAGCACCTCGGGTTTTATTTGATGACTCGACTAAGTACCGCTCGAATATTTATGACACACGGATGGGCTGTGGCCCGGTGAGTATGGCGTTGGGCCTAGGCCCGAAGTGGCATACGAACAAGAAAAGGTTTCAGCCCAATGATAGTTTAGGGTAGCATTTGGAGTGTCAACTGGGCTGCGGCCCAATGCACTATAGGATGCAAGAAAACAAATTAAGCAAGATTTTTGTTTTGACACTCTTCACTTACCAATTTTAATACTAGTGTCTTTTGTTCTTGTAGAAGACATTTAACATCACTGGACTTGACTCGAGACACAACTCGACCCGAGTATGCCTATTTTGTGAGTTCAAAATATTAAGCTTTACACGCTAGAACAAAGAAGACATACGACCATGCTATAGTTGAGTACTACCCAACCCGGTTTCACCTTGACGTCCTCATGTGTTCTTATGACTAATGACTGGTTTTACTCTTCATAACCATATAGAAAAACGAGATTACACCACCGTGGTGATAACAACAGTGGTGTTTTCTTCTTTTCGACCCAAAAATGTTTTACCACTTTGCTACGGGGTTCATTAGACTCTTTAATATTCCAAGGTTTCGAAACATCTCATAAAGACAAAGGGTGATTTTCTTAGCTTATGCTTTATATCAACACAAGGTGACCCACCTAAATGTCGACTGAAAGGGATTACTAACACGAAGTTTTTCCGTCAACAATCTAACGACACACCAAGTGGGCTAACGTTTAGGTGATGGTTTTTAAGCAGGAACAAGATTTTGGCTAGGTTTACCTTTTCTCAGTTTTTACTTCGACAAGGACAAGTGACCAAATCAAACTCCGACATCCAAATTATTTACCAAAGATTACAAGTTACCAAGATTTATACACTACTTAGAGTACTACTCAAAGACATCGTGACTCACGTAAATTTCCAGGTCTTATACCAACTGTTATTAGCAATCCTTTTTATAAAACTTAACTCCCCTTTTTCTTTCATACCTCTCGACAGAAAAAATACAAACCAAATGAATGACCAATCAAGACTCAACATGGCAACCAAGAACAAAATATAATTAACGTGACAAGTATATACAATTTCTTTGATACAAATACCAAACTTGACATCATAATAACAACACATAAAACATTACAACAAAGGAAAGTTTATAACCTCAACTCGATAGATGATGTGTGAAGGTCGAAGGTTGCTTCGTGGGTTTCGAACCAAACGAGACTTGAATTAGCTCAAATGCACTCCCAATTGTAAAACCCCCAATTCAATTTTTGAAAACCCTAAGTTTCACACACCCTAATTTTTGGTACAAATGATGAAGAAATTGAAGTGGGGCGTTCCACACCTCTACTAGAGATAAAGGAAATGTTTTGGGAAAACTTTTACCTCTTTTCTCTTCTTGGAGTCTTGGTGTGTAGCCGAATTTATCTAAGCCTCTACCACCTAGGGAGTTTTGAGCTTTGACTCTAGGTGGGTTGATGGTGATATATGCTTCTCATTGGTGGCTTTGTCTTGGAGATTGTTGGACTTATTCGAATGGCAGAGCACGCCTCCATGGGGAGGGTTTGTGAGACAAAATAAATCATGATTTTGGTGAGGGAAGTTTGAGGATGATGAAAGAAGTATGTTGGTTTGCTTCTTTGGGTGCTTGACCTACTCGAAACGCAGAGGTAGAGGTAGGAGAAGATGGTTTTTCTCTTTTACTTATTTTTATGTTCATTCTCTCTCTCTATATGTGTTTGTTGTGTGTGATAAAGACACAAATGGGAGTTATCTCAATTTTTATAAAAGAGAGTTTCTATTTATCTCATAAGCTTATGTATAATATACATGTTGTATTAATGTATTTGTAGATGTTTAAGGGTCATTCATTTAAGTGAAAGTGTATTAAATATTTTATGTCCCGCGATATTAAACTGTGACTGAAGTATCATTGTTTGATAATTTTTTTATAATGTAGTATCTTATAGATACGTGTCAGAAATATTATTATCTTTGTAATATTTTTCATTACGGAAGTTTGTCATTTGTTTTACTTGCCCTTATCATAGTGTCGGTACGCGTGCAGTGTCGGTCACTGGGGGAAAACGAGATAACCTCTCGTCTTAAAATTTAATCATAAGACAAAAATGAAATATTCATAAAATGAAATGAATGCAAAAGTGATGCAATTGTCTACTGTATGCGAGTTATCTACTCAAATGGTCAGGCAAAGCTTATGCATGCTTAATGACTTATGCTTAGTAATAATAAATTACCATTTATTAGTTAAATTTAAGTGAAAATTTACAGTGTGTCACATCCTCCCCGCCTTAGAAGGAAAACCGTCCTCGGTTTTCAGTTAGAATTACTTGCTGAAGTTGAGAAAAGATGAGGGTATTTACGCTTGAATTGGTCTTCACATTCCCACGTGTATTCTGGACCTCTTTGAGAGTTCCAACGGACTTTGACGATAGGAATGCGGCTTTGCTTAAGCCGTTTGATCTCTCTATCCATAATCTCAATGGGTTCCTTGACGAAATTCAACCTTTCGTCAACTTGGATCTCTTCCAAGGGAATAGCAAGAGTTTCGTCAGAAAGACATTTCTTCAAGTTGCATACGTGAAACACGTTGTGCACAGAGCTGAGTTCTTGTGGTAATTCGAGTCGGTATGCTACCTGTCCGATTCTTGCGAGAATTTTGAAAGGTCCAATGTAACGAGGGTTTAACTTTCCCCGTTTTCCGAAACGGATTACGCCTTTCCATGGCGCAACTTTTAGCATAACTTTATCTCCCACTTGGAACTCAAGTGGTTTCCTTCTTTTGTCCGCGTAGCTCTTTTGACGGTCACGAGCTGCTTGTAATCGGTTTTTGATTTGCACAATCTTCTCAGTAGTTTCTTGTATTAGCTCCGGGCTAGTAAGTTGGCTTTCTCCGACTTCGGCCCAACATACGGGTGATCTACACTTTCGACCATATAGTGCTTCATATGGTGCAGCTTTGATGCTTGTGTGATAGCTGTTGTTGTAAGAAAACTCGGCTAATGGCAAGTGCTTATCCCAGCCATTTCCAACATCTATCACATATGCTCTTAGCATATCCTCCAGAGTTTGAATAGTTCTCTCGCTTTGTCCATCAGTCTGAGGATGGTAAGCGGTGTTCATGTCAAGGTGGTATGTGCTAAAACACATACCTTTTCTATATCAAAACTGACCCAAAACAACCAAGAAAGAGCCGTTTATTGCTAATATTTGTGGTTTTCTTGAGTTTGTGCTTGTGCACGGATATGTAAAACACACGAAAAGGAACCAAATCAGACGTAAATCCGAGCACGAGAGATTAAGAGAGCTTCAGCCGAGCCGGAAGATCAAAATTGAGCATTTATGAAGATTTTATTCTCCGAGGATGATTTTTGAAAGATATACTCAAGTTTGAAGAAATGTCAAATTTGGCCCCTCAAGTTTCAGCATTTGGCAAAATTGGCCCTTGAAGATTCAGAAAGTTGCACATTGGCCCTTGGTCTATTTGAAGATTATCAAAATCTATCCTTGGAGGATATTTCAGAATTACATGTTTGACCCTTGGAGTTTCAACTTTTACAAGTTTGGTCCTTGGATCACTAAATATTCACAATGCTAGTCCAATATTAATCCTAATCCAATACATAGTCCAACTCCATTATCCTACACTCTCGGCCCAACATCAATTGCTTCTACCCGGTCCAAAACCAAACAACCCATCAAACCCCGCCCGTTAATACTATCCAACCCGGTAAACACACCCTTGACCCGCCTTTTAACCCAAGTCAAAGCCATTTAACCCGAACCAACCCACAATCAAATTATAATAAATAAATCCAAACGCGCCCTTCTTCCCCAAACCAAACACCCATTTACCCGTTTACCATTTACCTCCAAATCAAAGTTACCCACCCATTCCCAACCTCGTACTAGCATCTTTGATGCTCTTCTAGAAGCTGACACAGCATGATAAGATAGCCAGCGTGGCAATTTGGAGCAATCTCATTGGGCGAAACACATCATCCAAGTGATCCAAGGGTGTAGAATGGATATGGTGACAAGATGATGAATCAATGGTTGATATTTGAGCATCTAGGAGCTTCTGAATGGGATCCCAAGTCCTCCAAGCTCGAGCTATATATACCCATCTTCGGTCACATTGATGCTTGTCCAATTTCTTAAGCTTTTAGAGAAATTTTGACCTTATTATTTCCTTGTCTTTAAAAGTTGTTTTCAGTAGTTTAGTTTGTAATCAGTATAGTTGTTATTTCAACTTTCTTTAATGGAATTTATATTCTCATTTTAATTACTTGCAATTTCAAATTCTAAATCTAAATGTTACTGTTCACAAGCTTTTGTTATTGTTGTCATAAGCTCACATAAGCTTAATTCACTTATGTGAGTTGTTTCCTTTTATTTGATTTAAACTTGAGTTTTTAATCAAAAGTTAAAATAAGTCAACGCAAGTCAACCTTCAATGTCAAATCAATTTTAGTGTAAATTCTGCTTTAAGACTGTTATAATGATGAGTTTAAAAGTGTTTTGAGTAGTTGGATTAAGTTGAGTGATGGTTCCATAGATTTTCGTATGTTAAAGCTGCATTATGAAGTTTTGAGGGTGTGTTTGGATTAAGCAAGATATTAAGGTTCTGAGTTTACTTGTCTGCATCAACTGATTTCATAGAGTTTAGAAGTTAGATTTAAAGCTTTTCCAAGTCTTGGTTTCATGTTTTTAGATCAATAATTGTGGTTGAGAATTTTGCAATTTCTGTCTAAACTAAAGTGTCCTGTTCCACAGTCTGATTTCTCAGTCAAGCATCATGTTTATTAGCTTTAAATTTGCTTATTCTCTTGATAACTAGACTTAATTCTTGTTTCCTTAGATTATCATTATTGTTGTTTTCAGTGTTTCATTCCTTAGTTAATTCTTAGGAGCTTATAGACTAGTTTTTTTTATATATCCTGTGTTGCCACTTGTTCTGCTGATCTTCCTGTCCTGCTTATATCAGTAATAGTGCAGTGTTCATTCTAGTTCATATCTGATTGTAGGTTAGAGATGGGTTGGTGCTATTAGTTCACTTTGCATCTAGGACCATCTGAGTTGCATTATTTCAGTCTTAGGAGCTTATTCCCATTAGCTTATCAGGCCTGCTTCTAGCACTTTTTCCATATCTGTTCTCTGCATCAGCAGCCAACAGTCCTTAATGCCATTTTGTTTTGATCTATAACTTCTTTATTACTGGTCCTTATTGGCTGAAAATTTGGACAAATGATCTCTGGTTGGTGGGCTTGAGTTCCACACTTTTGGTTTTCCATGTAGCTTATTATATAAGGCTGCAACGCTTAAACAGTGGGGGTCAGATAGCTTATTAGCTTAAGTGGCAGTTTGCTTAATCCTTGGTAATCAGTACTTTAGCAGTTAGGAGTAAATGCAATTAGTTGCCTTAGAGTATTTTTAGTTTTATCTAGATCCTTTTATCAGTTGGTGCTGTTTTGAGCTTATTTGCTTATTCCTAAGTGCTTATTTCCCATTCAGTTACACTACAGCTCTTAATTCTCTCACATAAGCCCATGTTTTTATATTTTTCATAGATTTAGATTTATATTTTAGAATTTTCCTGAATTTTTCATAAATTTTAGCTACTGTTTGTTATTTTTCTTAATTAAAAACAGTTTTTAATCATTTTTTAATAGCTTTAATTGCAATTAATTAAGAAAAAGTTCCAAAAAATAATTTTTAAATTTTAATAGATTAAGATAAATATAAAAAGGATAAAAAAGATTTTTCCCTATTTTTCCCCTTTTATTTGGTATTTTTCACAATTTAAATTAGATTAAAATAGTTTTAAATTAGTAGAAATTAGAAAAATAACCAGAAAAATATAAAAATAGTTTTGAAAAGTCTTTTATGATATTTTAGATTTTTGAGAAGTAATTCCATATTTTTCCCTCTCTCTTTCATAATTTTTAGATAATTAGTTTTATTTTTAAAGTTAAAAATTAGTTTTTAATTAGAATTAATTCAAGAAAATTCCTAAAAAATAGTTTTAATTCTTATTTAGTTTTCTAATATCATTTGTAGAGTAAAAGTAATTTTAGGGTATTTTTAGGATTTAGAATAGACGTACTTGCATTTTATTCACGTTTCGTTTTAATCCCGTATTTGCGTAGTTTGCCTTAGTTCTTAGGTTTTCCCCTTAGACTTTATTCCTATATGCTTTCCTTATCCCGTAGTTTATATAACATCATTTTATCCCCTTCTCTTATTCAAATCCCGATAATCGAGACGTGAGTTGGAAATTCCATTCAACCCTCGTTCGGAACGATCTCGGTGCTCAAACCTAACACGTTTGAGTTACCCGTATTATACTACACACTTCTCATCTATTATTGGTTTGTCCGAACCGTTTTAAGTTTCTTACGGTTAGTCATTCACAAGTGGCTAGCTTGTGTGAGATAACTTGACGTGTTTTGGCACTGAATCAATTTTTGGCGCCGCTGCCGGGGAGGGCTTGTAGCGAGTTTTCGTATTCCGTCTCGAATCGCGTGCATTTGAAGATCCTTCCCCGAGTGAAGTTAACGTCATTTTTGTAAATATATCTTTTCAAAACCCAAAAGATTTTCTTTTTCAAAATATGTTTTCTAAAAACCCAAAAATATTCTTCTTTACCCTCTGATTTGATAATTCTTTCCTTTTATCCCTCTTTTATGATTAATTCTCATGGATTCTCAAAATTTCTTTCCACCCTATTGCTTTAATTGTAGAGATTTGTTAAAAGATGATTCACTTTGTGAACGTTGTTTTTGCAAAGGGTGTGGATTTTATCGCGAATCTTGTATGTGTCGCCCTTTTGAAGAACCCACCGGGGTTATCAAGGACGTTTCCATCGATTTTGAAGAAAGATTTGAGCGACGTCAAAACCACATTGAAAGCATGCTTCAAACTTTATTAAGTCGCATTCAAGCTCAACAATGTGTTAATGAGGAACCCGTTCAAGTTATGGAAGACGATCACACTATTCCAGAGCTACCCGAAGAACCCACCGAGGGTCACGGAGACGATTTCTTTGAACGTCATGCTTTTCTTAACAACATTGAAAAACTTGAAGCCTTGTCGAAAATTTTGAAATGTAAGCTTGATGAACCCTCGATTCCTACTCCCTCTCCGGTGAGGGAGATGGAACATATTTCTGAACCCGAGGTGATTCCCGTTTGTACTCTCGACTCTAATCCGAAGAATTCTAGAATCGAGCCTCCTCTTTCACGATTCGCTATTACGAGTTTGTCGAGTTACAACAAAACAGAACGAAATTATGAGCTTAAAACGATTTCTAAACAGACAGAACCGGAGACCACAACGGGAGTAGTGGAACTTGCTAGCTCTCAGAGCACACCACTTGTCCCACCTCCTGATTCTTCTCCCTCTCTAATTTCTAAGCCTTTCATTTCCGACTCTTCCCCTTCACTCACGCCCGTTGAGAGAAGTGACGTTCTTATGGAAGAGGTCGATGATTCTATTGCTACTGCATACCTGTTGAACCCGTTGATTCTCTCATAATGGGGGATGAGCATCTTAGTACCATTCCGGAAACGGAATCGACCAGTGTTGAGATCTTTATCCCAATCCCAAGAGAGTCTGGGGTTGTTGTTGATATTTGTGATGAGCCTTCTCTTGATATTTCGAGCGATCATGTTGAGATGTTCTCCGATTCCGATGATGATTCTTATGGAGACATCGATTTCGTCGATGATTTACCTTATGAGCCCGTCCATATAGAAGAAGTAAATGATTTTGAGCCAGAAGAGGAAGAGATTGAGCCCGATAATATTGAGATTGAGGATGAAGCATTACGAGAAACATTGTCGAATGTTTATCTTCTCATTTCTAAGATTGAAGCTTTGAACGATAAATCAAGTTCGCCTCCTATCTCCGTTAAAGATAGTGATTTCTCTCCCGAACTTGAGACCTTCCGATTTGATGAAGAGATTAGTGGCAGTCCCACTATTGTCGATGTTTATCCTCCGATTCTTGAGCGATTCTACTTCAAGGTTGATATGAGCAAGGTTTTGAACGATATTTCCAATAATTCGACAAATGACCTGATCATTGAGGAAGCCGACTCATTTCTTGCTCTTGATGACTTGATACCACCGGGTATTGAGGATGTTGTTATGAATGATCCCGAGGGGGATATGATGTTTCTTGATGGACTTCTTGACTCTCCTCTCTCTATTGAGTCGACCATCCTTTATCCCGTTGAGCCGACATGTGAAGACAAAATCTTTAAACCCGGGATATACATTGATGAGCCTTTTGTTAAAATCATTTCTGGATATAAGGATCCTTTCTTGGATGCCTTCATTTGTGAGCCTAAACCTCTTATCTTTTACCACGAGCTCCCGTCTTTCTTGGAGTTTTCTCATTTCTATCCATCATCCTTTCGTCCACCCGCAAAACCACCGGATGATGGATCCTTCTTACATTATATGCCTTATCCACCCATTTTATTCTCCACCCAACCCACCCAGTCTCATTCTTTCAGGAATGAGGACACCGTTTTTGACCCTGGTATCTCTACCACTTTCTTCCCCAAGGACAAATGAATTCGGGGACGAGTCAGGCTAGCGACTCGTTTAAGAAAAACAGTAGCGCTTCGTGGGAGGCACCCCATGCTTATCCATCTATCTTCTTTCTATTTTCTAATAAGTGACGCGAAGGGGTCTGCCTCTTCGATTTCTCGTGTTTGGTTGTTTGTGATGTTGTGTTTAGGATGTTCCCGATATGAAGACTCTCGTGCTCGAAGTTTGTCTTTTCTCCACTCGAGTTTCATGATCGATGCTGATGGAAATCCGATATCCTAATCTTATCGACTAACGTTTATCTTTTAGCATACTTAATAAACGGCTTTTAGATTTTCGTGATACCCTTGTTTTAAACATTGAGGACAATGTTTCGTTCTAGTCTGGGGTAGGGCAATCTTCGATTTGATTTGACCGCACTTGCTTGTTTTCTGTCGTGTAATCTCGCAACCCCGTTTTTTCCTTAGAAAATGAAAAAAATGTGCAAAAATGAGAAAATTTTAAAATTTTTGTAAGCTTTTGTTAAGTCTTTTTGATTGAAAAGTTGGCTAGTCTCTTAGATAAGAAGCTATAAAATGCGAATTCTAGCTCACAAGGCCAAGATTTTGCAAGTTTCCCTGAGTGACTTTAAATATGCATGACTTAATTTCATTAGACGAAGCATTTTGCTAAGTTAATATATGTTTTGACACCTTGATTGACTTTCCGCTGGTGAGAGTAGGAATAGAATTCTGACTTGACCGGGCGTGTTGAGCCCTAGCTTGTTCCCTTAACCATAGGTAATCTAATAATTATCGGCTAAGCATCTGCGGATCTCATTATTTGGGATTTTAAATTTGCAGAGATCGAGAAATGATAGAGTTACTTATGAGTTTAGATGCTAAGCGTGGAGTAGTTGGTTCTCTTTAGAGCCCATCGAAGGTACTTATGGCTTTTTGTTCCCACAAAATTGTTTCACCCCATATTTGTGTAATAATAATTAGAGATGTTGAGTCTTTGGCGATAGTTAGTTCTTTATCTTCTTAAAAGAATCTTTGTTTTAAAAATTGGGTACACATCAAGGATCCGTAATAAATAAATGAGTAATCAGTGATAAGTGATAAAGTAATAAGTAAAGTTGTGAGCTGCGGTGTCGAGATCGGACCCTTGGATCTTTAGCCGGGATTGAGTGAGGTCTTAGCCTAGCCAGCCGGGATCCTCATTTCATGAAGCCTATAGTCTTGAAATTACCCCGTGAAGCTCCGTGGTTCATAGCTCATACACGTAAAAGTCTAAGTTCTATATAATTAAAAAAAAAAAAAAAATGTGTTGAAAAATGAAAATGAAAAATAAAGAATAAGTGAATAAAAATTCCTTGATGTGGACCTCATTTTTACGACAATGGTTCTTGAGGGAAGATAGATAACTAATTATCGACTTAGCTTTGTATCTTTATCGGAATAAAAGTTATCGAAACGAGAATTATGAAGAAATTCATTTCTCACAAAAATAAAAAAATCTAAAGGCAAATAGGAAAATGGGAACAAAAGGTATTTACACAAGTAACTTCCATGGGTAGTGTTAGCATCTAGAGTCATATGTAACAATGATTTCGATTTTACGCTTAGTTTGGGACTTGTGAAAAATCAGGGACGATGTATTCTATCCGTATGGTCACTTCACGCTGTGTTGTGTTTCTTACTCCGTGATCCTAACGTGTCGTTTGAAAAATGTTGGAGTTATTGATCGACATGAAAGTTCATCAAACCGTCACTCATAACCGGAATGTGCTTAACCGTAATATCTATACATGTGAATTAAAAGGTAAACGGGGCGTTTTTAGAATTAAGGCTTTCTTAATCTCTTTTGAGGAATCTTTGCTACTTCTTCATAGGTTTAGTAGAAAGAGATTGAATTCCTTGGTTTTAGAAGCGTGAGTTGATTGCATTGTGTGAGGACACGACAATGGTTTCGTCTGGGGTATTTTGGTATGTGCTAAAACACATACCTTTTCTATATCAAAACTGACCCAAAACAACCAAGAAAGAGCCGTTTATTGCTAATATTTGTGGTTTTCTTGAGTTTGTGCTTGTGCAGGTACGGATATGTAAAAACACGCAAAAAGGAACCAAATCAGACGTAAATCCGAGCACGAGAGATTAAGAGAGCTTCAGCCGAGCCGGAAGATCAAAATTGAGCATTTATGAAGATTTTATTCTCCGAGGATGATTTTTGAAAGATATACTCAAGTTTGAAGAAATGTCAAATTTGGCCCCTCAAGTTTCAGCATTTGGCAAAATTGGCCCTTGAAGATTCAGAAAGTTGCACATTGGCCCTTGGTCTATTTGAAGATTATCAAAATCTATCCTTGGAGGATATTTCAGAATTACATGTTTGACCCTTGGATTTTCAACTTTTACAAGTTTGGTCCTTGGATCACTAAATATTCACAATGCTAGTCCAATATTAATCCTAATCCAATACATAGTCCAACTCCATTATCCTACACTCTCGGCCCAACATCAATTGCTTCTACCCGGTCCAAAACCAAACAACCCATCAAACCCCGCCCGTTAATACTATCCAACCCGGTAAACACACCCTTGACCCGCCTTTTAACCCAAGTCAAAGCCATTTAACCCGAACCAACCCACAATCAAATTATAATAAATAAATCCAAACGCGCCCTTCTTCCCCAAACCAAACACCCATTTACCCGTTTACCATTTACCTCCAAATCAAAGTTACCCACCCATTCCCAACCTCGTACTAGCATCTTTGATGCTCTTCTAGAAGCTGACACAGCATGATAAGATAGCCAGCGTGGCAATTTGGAGCAATCTCATTGGGCGAAACACATCATCCAAGTGATCCAAGGGTGTAGAATGGATATGGTGACAAGATGATGAATCAATGGTTGATATTTGAGCATCAAGGAGCTTCTGAATGGGATCCCAAGTCCTCCAAGCTCGAGCTATATATACCCATCTTCGGTCACATTGATGCTTGTCCAATTTCTTAAGCTTTTAGAGAAATTTTGGCCTTATTATTTCCTTGTCTTTAAAAGTTGTTTTCAGTAGTTTAGTTTGTAATCAGTATAGTTGTTATTTCAACTTTCTTTAATGGAATTTATATTCTCATTTTAATTACTTGCAATTTCAAATTCTAAATCTAAATGTTACTGTTCAAAAGCTTTTGTTATTGTTGTCATAAGCTCACATAAGCTTAATTCAGCTTATGTGAGTCTGTTTCAGCTTTTATTTGATTTAAACTTGTGTTTTTAATCAAAAGTTAAAATAAGTCAACGTAAGTCAACCTTCAATGTCAAATCAATTTTAGTGTAAATTCTTCTTTAAGACTGTTATAATGATGAGTTTAAAAGTGTTTTGAGTAGTTGGATTAATTTGAGTGATGGTTCCATAGATTTTCGTATGTTAAAGCTGCATTATGAAGTTTTGAGGGTGTGTTTGGATTAAGCAAGATATTAAGGTTCTGAGTTTACTTGTCTGCATCAACTGATTTCATAGAGTTTAGAAGTTAGATTTAAAGCTTTTCCAAGTCTTGGTTTCATGTTTTTAGATCAATAATTGTGGTTGAGAATTTTGCAATTTCTGTCTAAACTAAAGTGTCTTGTTCCACAGTCTGATTTCTCAGTCAAGCATCATGTTTATTAGCTTTAAATTTGCTTATTCTCTTGATAACTAGACTTAATTCTTGTTTCCTTAGATTATCATTATTGTTGTTTTCAGTGTTTCATTCCTTAGTTAATTCGTAGGAGCTTATAGACTAGTTTTTTTTATATATCCTGTGTTGCCACTTGTTCTGCTGATCTTCCTGTCCTGCTTATATCAGTAATAGTGCAGTGTTCATTCTAGTTCATATCTGATTGTAGGTTAGAGATGGGTTGGTGCTATTAGTTCACTTTGCATCTATGACCATCTGAGTTGCATTATTTCAGTCTTAGGAGCTTATTCCTATTAGCTTATCAGGCCTGCTTCTAGCACTTTTTCCATATCTGTTCTCTGCATCAGCAGCCAACAGTCCTTAATGCCATTTTGTTTTGATCTATAACTTCTTTATTACTGGTCCTTATTGGCTGAAAATTTGGACAAATGATCTCTGGTTGGTGGGCTTGAGTTCCACACTTTTGGTTTTCCCTGTAGCTTATTATATAAGCTGCTGCAACTGCTTAAACAGTGGGGGTCAGATAGCTTATTAGCTTAAGTGGCAGTTTGCTTAATCCTTGGTAATCAGTACTTTAGCAGTTAGGAGTAGATGCAATTAGTTGCCTTAGAGTATTTTTAGTTTTATCTAGCTCCTTTTATCACTTGGTGCTGTTTTGAGCTTATTTGCTTATTCCTAAGTGCTTATTTCCCATTCAGTTACACTACAGCTCTTAATTCTCTCACATAAGCCCATGTTTTTATATTTTTCATAGATTTAGATTTATATTTTAGAATTTTCCTGAATTTTTCATAAATTTTAGCTACTGTTTGTTATTTTTCTTAATTAAAAACAGTTTTTAATCATTTTTTAATAGCTTTAATTGCTAATAATTAAGAAAAAGTTTCAAAAAAATAATTTTTCAATTTTAATAGATTAAGATAAATATAAAAAGCATAAAAAAGATTTTTCCCTATTTTTCCCCTTTTATTTGGTATTTTTCACAATTTAAATTAGATTAAAATAGTTTTAAATTAGTAGAAATTAGAAAAATAACCAGAAAAATATAAAAATAGTTTTTAAAAGTCTTTTATGATATTTTAGATTTTTGAGAAGTAATTCCATATTTTTCCTCTCTCTTTCATAATTTTTAGATAATTAGTTTTATTTTTAAAGTTAAAAATTAGTTTTTAATTAGAATTAATTCAAGAAAATTCCTAAAAAATAGTTTTAATTCTTATTTAGTTTTCTAATATCATTTTTAGAGTAAAAGTAATTTTAGGGTATTTTTAGGATTTAGAATAGGCGTACTTGCATTTTATTCACGTTTCGTTTTAATCCCGTATTTGCGTAGTTTGCCTTAGTTCTTAGGTTTTCCCCTTAGACTTTATTCCTATATGCTTTCCTTATCCCGTAGTTTATATAACATCATTTTATCCCCTTCTCTTATTCAAATCCCGATAATCGAGACGTGAGTTGGAAATTCCATTCAACCCTCGTTCGGAACGATCTCGGTGCTCAAACCTAACACGTTTGAGTTACCCGTATTATACTACACACTTCTCATCTATTATTGGTTTGTCCGAACCGTTTTAAGTTTCTTACGGTTAGTCATTCACAAGTGGCTAGCTTGTGTGAGATAACTTGACGTGTTTTGGCACTGAATCACAAGGTTAGATCCTAAAGCATCTTGAAGTGACTTCCAGAAGTTTGAGGTGAAACGGCTATCTCTGTCCGAGATGATGGAGATTGGTACACCATGACGTGCGATGATCTCCTTCAGATAAAGTTATGCAAGTTTGTCCATTCCGTCGCTTTCTTTCATTGGTAGAAAATGTGCTGACTTAGTGAGACGGTCAACTATTACCCAAATAGTGTCGTAGCCATTAGAGGTTTTAGGTAGCTTAGTGATAAAGTCCATTGTTATACGTTCCCATTTCCATTCGGGAATGTCGGGTTGTACTAGTAGACCTGAGGGTCTCTGGTGTTCGGCTTTGACTTTTGAGCAGGTTAAACACTGGCTGACATATGTTGCAATGTCGGCTTTCATGTTTGGCCACCAGTACAATTTCTTCAGATCGAGATACATCTTGTCGGATCCTGGGTGTATACATTATTTAGATTTATGGGATTCGTGCATAATGATATCGCGAATTCCTCCGTAAAGTGGAATCCAACTTCGATCCTTAAAACACAAGGTTCCATCCGACCTTTTTACGAATCCATTTTCACTTTCTGGCATTCTGTAAAGGTTCTCATTTGGACGATTCTCTTCTTTGAGTGCTTCTGATTGAGCCTCAAGAATCTTGGATGGGAGAGGTGAACTGATGGTCATACCCAAAGATCTGACTCTAAGAGGTTTTGGTCGCTCTTTTCTACTGAGGGCATCAGCAACTACATTCACTTTACCCGGATGGTAACGAATCTCGCAGTCGTAGTCGCTGAGTAACTCCAACCATCGGCGTTGTCTCATGTTTAGTTCTTTTTGATACAAAATGTGTTGTAGGCTTTTGTGATCGGTGTATACGACACACTTCGTGCCATATAAATAATGTTTCCAAATCCTGAGTGCGAACACAACTGATCCTAACTCCAGGCCGTGCGTTGTGTAATTCTTCTCATGAGTTTTCAACTGGCGAGAGGCGTATGCTATCACCTTCTCTCTTTGCATCAACACCGCTCCTAGCCCTTTGTGTGAAACGTCACAATAAACAACAAAGTCTTCACTACCCTCAGGTAAGGCCAAGATAGGTGCACTACATAACTTTTCCTTAAGGAGTTGAAAAGCTTCTTCTTCTTTTTCTCCCCAGTCAAACTTGGTGTTTTTCTGGGTTAGTTTGGTTAAAGATTTGGCGATCTTTAAGAAACCTTCGATAAATCTTCTGTAGTACCCAGTGAGTCCTAAGAATTGGCGTATTTCAGTAGGAGTTGTGGGTGTCGCCCAATCCTTTATTGACTCGATCTTAGCGAGATCTACATGAATACCCTGGCTGTCAATTACATGACCTAGGAATTGTACAGTCGATATCCAAAACTCACACTTCGAGAACTTAGCATACAGCTCCTCCTTCTTCAGCATATCCAGGATTAATCTAAGATGTTCCTCGTGTTCCTTCACACTCTTGGAATAAATTAGGATATCGTCAATGAAAATGATCACAAATTTGTCCAGGTAGGGTTTACACACTCGGTTCATGAGGGCCATGAACACAGCTGGTGCGTTGGTCAACCCAAAAGGCATGACTTGGAACTCGTAATGTCCATAACGAGTTCTGAAGGCGGTTTTGGGAATATCTTCTTCCCGAACTCTTAGTTGATGGTATCCGGACCTTAAGTCAATTTTTGAATAAACACTCGAACCTTGAAGTTGATCGAATAAGTCATCGATCCTCGGGAGTGGGTAACGGTTCTTAATGGTTAGTTTATTCAACTCACGATAGTCGATGCACATTCTGAAGGTTCCGTCCTTCTTCTTGACGAACAGGACTGGTGCTCCCCATGGTGATGAACTCGGTCTAATGAACCCTTTTTCCGCAAGTTCCGACAACTGGTTTGATAACTCCTAGAGTTTCGTTGGAGCTAATCGATAAGGTGCTCTTGCCACAGGTGCGGCACCAGGCACTAAATCGATTTGAAATTCAACCTGTCGGGCTGGCGGGAGTCCTGGCAAGTCTTCAGGAAAGACCTCAGGAAATTCTCTCACTATTGGCACGTCCTCCAGACGTTTTTCTTCCGTTTCTTTTTCGTCTTTTCCGGTGACTTGTGCTAGGAAGATGTGACATCCTTCCTCGATACACCTCAACACCTTGGTACAGGAAATGACATGTAGTCTTGACGCGTTCCTCTTATCACTTCGGTCTCCTTCTACTGTTAGGACTTCATCTCCATAAGGTACTCGGACGAGCTTCTCGTCACAAATGATGACAGCATGGTATTTTGATAACCAATCCATCCCGATGATGACATCGAAACTACCCAATTCTACTGGTATCAAGTCGATATTGAATGGGTGGTTTAATAGATTCAGGGTGCAACCTCTTATGATGGTATCTACCCTTTCTACGTTACCGTTAGCTAGTTCCACATTGTATGCATTTCCTAATGCAGTTGGGGCAATATCGAGTAATGGACTAAATGCATTAGAAACAAAACTCCTATCGGCTCCCGTATCAAACAACATGGATGCATAACGGTTATTTATAAGGAACGTACCCGTCACGACATTCGGGTCTTCCTGAGCTTCCACTTTGGTCACAGCATAGACTCTTCCACGCGCTCCTTCGCCATTTCCTTGGTTACTCGGCTGTCCAACATTTCCCTGAATCCTGCCATTCCCATGGCTTCCTGGATTTCCTCGGTTTCCTTGATTTCCTCCATTGCCTTGGTTTCTGGTCTTTCGGCATTCATTTTGTGGAAAACTAGAAGGGGGGGGGGTTGAATAGTTTTGCCAATTTTAAGTTGATTTCAAAAACTTTAGATTCGATGTTATGTGAAATCGTATGGATGTTGAGAACGTATAGATCTAATGATAAGGCAAGCAAATAAATAAAGTTAAGGGATAGAAAAGACATAACCGATTTATAGTGGTTCGGCTACAAGGTCGCCTTCCTTGCCCTACTCCACTCCCCGAGTCACCTACTCGAGAGTTCAAGCACTATGTCAACAAACTCCTTCACTTGGCGGAGAAGCCTTCACAACGTTGCTTACACTTTTTCCGGTACAAAGCTAGATACCGAGTCCGTAACACGGTGGACCAAACCAACACAACTATTACACAACAAATATGTGAAATATCAAATACAAGATCTTCGCTACAGAAATCTTGCGAAGTGACAAATCAATCAAGGACCCCTTTCTTGGATGACTTGTAGAATGCTCGTGATCTCGCCTTAGAGAAGGACCTATATGAGGATCACAAATAGAAAGAAAGAAGAACAACTCTCTAGATCAAGTGATCTATATGTTAGAAGAGAATGAGAGTGTATGAGAGATTTAGTAAGAAGAGGGGTGAGTTAGAATGAAGAAATGGCTCTCTATTTATAGGCAAATTTCTCCTCTGTTCCACGGATCCCACGGATCCCTCCCACTTGGGATCCGTCTAGTGTAATCCTAGGGATCCGTGGTACGCTCCTCTTTGCCCATGGGTTTTTTGGTTATGGGTTGGTCCATGGGTTTTCTTTAGATTCAATGTATCTAAGTATACATTGTATCTAGCCAACTTGGGTATGGGTTATGATCCATGGGTTATGGTTTTTACCCATCCTAATAAACTATTACAACAAATGCTTAATTATTACATTTTTGTATTTAAATGGCTATATGTAAATGCTTTACAAAAATAACATGTATCCTTATAATTATACTTAAGATAACATTACATTTGTTATCAATAAAACACAAAGAGATCGCAAATATTAATAAACGTTTTTACGGTTTATTTGTATTAACAATCTCTCCCTTTTTGTTGATGACAAAACATAATGTTATGATGAGTAAAACTTAAGAATAGATGCGAGTTTTGAAAGCCCCTAAGTTTTACTTCTTCTCCCCCTTTTTGTCGAAACAAAAAGTTAACCCTTGGAAGAAATAAACAAACTTCTAACTCCCCCTTGACGGTAGCTCCCCCTTATTTGGGGCGTCAAGTGAAGAAAAATAAAAATCCTACAAAAGAAAGGTTAGTAACATGCTTATATAATCTTGTGGTTGCCGAGACTCAAGATTGGGAGCCAAGGTGTGTAAACAAGGCCTTGTAATAAAACAACAAATTGTAGTGGTATGTATACCACTTACAAGCATGTAAAAATAAGAACAAGACTTGTTCTTGAAAATGATTTCAAAAGAAAAATAATACTAACGGTAGAAAATAGTAGTAGTGATTCCTTCCATGCTTGCATAAGGTTATGGATGGAGGTTTTGATGAGTAATGGTATTGATGCGATCAAGGATGAGGTTGAGTATGAAACGCATTTCTTTCCTAACTTCTATTGCAATTTCCCTAGTGGATTGGCAATGTTCACAATGTAAATGATGTGGGTGATGAGTGCGGAGGTTTTCCGGGTTGTTTTGATTTGAGTTATGCGAAAGTTGTGGTGGAAAAATAGGAAAATATGGATCAATATCCGAAATGTTTGTAAATGGTGGTGGAAAAGAACCTAGATGTTCTTGTAATGTGATGGGAGCTAATGGTGGTGATGTTTCAAGATCTTGAAAGATAGTATTTGGAGATGTGGGTGGTGTTGAAAAGACTATTTCTTTTTGTCTAGGTTGTTTAGATCTTTTTGGAGTCTTAAGGAGTTCCAAAAGAGTGACTTTGGGTGGTGATGAAGTTGGTGTACTTGTTGGTGATGAGGGAGGTGCTATAATGGAAGTATCTTGTGGTGAGTTATTTGTTGAAGATGACTCATTTGAGGTTGGTTTTGCTAAACAACAAGATCGGATACTAATCCGTGCGGATATCCTAGCATTTGATTGTGGTATTTTGGATGGTGGAAGTACAAAGGTTTGGATATCATGATTGTTTGTACTAGATGATTCTCCTAAAGGGTTTTTGGATGACATGATGAAGTGTGTTTGTGATGGAGTATGCAAGCATTTTGGGAGTTCTATATATAGAAAAACAAAGCATTGTAATGAATGCTTGACCCAAAATGTGGATTAAAATCTAATGATTAGATATGAATTCAAGGCATGTGATCATGAGAACACAAGCATTAAAGAGCATACTCCCAAAAATGAAACAAAAGTGGATTTTTCATCCAAAGTGAAAAAATAGAAGTTGAAAACAGCTTCTGTTTCACGGATCCCACGGATCCTTCCCTTGAGGGATCCGTCCAGCATAAAGGCTGGGATCCGTGGGTCTGGTGATTCAGGCAGCACAAAAATTTTCCTTTTGGAAACCTTTTTGCCTAGTGTGTGCCTATATGCAAACTATTTGGAGTTTCGGTTATCTCGACTCCTAAAAAGAAATAGAAAATAAACTAGAAGTATAAAACCATCCTATTGAGATAACCCGAAAACACATATTTAGTACATGAGTACGTAATTTTGTGTTATCAATGCTCCTAATTCATTGTTGCTTAAATGAATGTACCCGAAAACACATATTAGTTATGTGTCCCCTTTAGCATTCAAAAGACATGAGATGCAATGAAAACGGGTTTTTACTTTGTATTAATAATGAAAAAGTGATTTGTCCTAGACGTGAGAAATTGATTTTGTGAAATTGATACGGGAAGGTATCATCCTTTTAGAAAACATTGTGAAAGTAGGTTTTCTTTGAAAATGAAAAAAAAATAAGAAAACTATAAGTGGAAAAACTCATCTTGGGTTTTGAAAATTCCCGTATTGTTTGTGAGTTGTGCGTGAAATAGAAATCCTAGACTCAGAAAGAAGAAGGCTAGTGTTTACATACCTTGTAGAGTCAAATAAGTTACGACGTTTGTTCCATTAGACCAAGACCAAGACGAAGTAGGTTGAATTGTTCTCGCTTCAACGGTTTGGTGAGGACGTCGGCTATGTTGTCTTCGGATGCTACCTTCTCAATAGAAATGTTCCCCTTTTGAACATTGTCTCTTAGAAAGTGATGACGAATCTCTATATGCTTTGTGCGAGAATGCAATACCGGATTCTTGCTTAAGTCGATGGCACCTTTGTTGTCACATAGGATGACTATGTCGCTTAGATGGATGTCGTAGTCTACTAACGCTTGTTTCATCCATAGTGCTTGTTGGCATGCTTTGCCGGCGGAGACGTACTCGGCTTCGGTTGTTGATATTGCAAGTGCCGTTTGTTTATTAGAAAACCAAGATGTTAAACAACATCCCATAAAAGTACATACCCCACTCGTACTTTTTCTATCAACGTAATCACCTGCATTGTCAGAATCTCCATATACAATTGTTTCTACTCCCGTGCCCTTAGGATACCATAATCCTAATTGTGTTGTACCCTTAATATATCTAAATATACTTTTTACGGCTTCTAGGTGTGATGTTTTAGGGTCTTCTTGAAACCTAGCACATAAGCAAACACTAAACATGATATCCGGCCTACTTGCCGTGAGGTAGAGAAGGCTACCTATCATGCCACGATATTTAGTATTATCTAAGGATTCTCCGTCTTCATCTTTTGTGAGTTTGGTGTCGGATGACATTGGAGTCCTAATTGGTTATGACTCTTCTAGACCGAATTTCTTTAACATCTCCTTGATGTATTTAGATCGATTGAAGAAGATACCATCTTCTACTTGTTTTATTTGTAGACCAAGAAAGAAACTAAGTTCTCCCATCATACTCATCTCAAACTCGTCATGCATGATTTTAGAAAAATCATCACACATGTCTTGACAAGTGGATCCGAATATAATATCATCTACATATATTTGTACTATGATTATATGTGACTCTCTTTTCTTAGTAAAAAGTGTGTTGTCAACTAACCCCATGGTGTAGTTGTGTTTAACTAGAAATGACTTGAGTCTATCATACCAACCTTTTGGAGCTTGTTTAAGACCGTAAAGGGCTTTCTTTAATTTATACACATGTTTGGGTTTTTCAAAATCAATGAAGCCGGAGGTTGAGCTACATATACTTCTTCATTTATGAAACCATTTAGAAAAGCGCTTTTGACATCCATTTGATAAAGCTTTAGATCATTAGCACAAGCATACGCAAGAAGTATTCTTATATACTCTAATCTAGCCATGGGGGCGTATGTCTCATCAAATTCTATTCCCTCTTGTTGGTTATACCCTTGAGCAACGAGTCTAGCCTTGTTCCTAGACACTACTCCGTTTGCATCTAATTTGTTTTTATAAACCCATTTGGTTCCTATTATAGTTTGATTACTAGGAGGAGGGACAAGTTTCCAAACATCATTAGAAACAAATTGATTTAGTTCTTCTTGCATAGCCATTACCCAACTTTCATCTTTTATGGCTTCTTGTGTATTCTTAGGTTCTAAGGTTGAAACGAAACAAAACAAGCTACTTAGGTTTTGAACTTGAGACCTTAATGTTCGTTCGTTTAGTTTTCCTATGACTTTATCTACGGGGTGATCTTTGGACTCTTTAATGTTTATTATTTCATCACTTAGAGGTTCTTCTTCTTCACTTATCTTTTTCTTTATTACTATAGCTTCACTTTCTATAATCTCATCATCGACAAGAGGTGGAGAGGGTTTGGGTGGACTTTCATCAAATTTTATATTTAATGACTCTTCTACCTTCATTGTTTCTTTGTTTAATATGACGTAAGCTTTGCTATTTGGCGAGTAACCTAAAAAAATACCTTCGGTTGATTTAGGATCAAATTTTGTAAGGTAATCTTTAGTGTTAAGAATAAAACATTTACTACCAAAGACTCTAAAGTGATTTAACGTAGGCTTTTTGCCTCGAAGTAACTCATATGGAGTTTTTTCTAAGATTGGTCTAATCAAGACTCGATTGAGTATATACGTTGAAGTGTCAATGGAATTACACCAAAACTTTTGAGGTATGGATTGTTCATTAAGCATGGTTCGACTCATTTCTTGTAGAGTTCTATTCTTTCTTTCTACTACCCCATTCGATTGTGGAGTGCGTGGAGACGAGAAGTTGTGAGTAATACCATTAGCGTCACAAAAAGCTCCGAATTGCACTTCATTATCGAATTCCCTACCATGATCTGTCCTAATAGACACTATGGGACTTCCTAGTTGTCTTTGGATCTTTTTGCTTAATATTTCAAAATAGTTAAAGGTTTCTGTTTTGTTCTTTAAAAATTTTGTCCATGTATACCTAGAGTAGTCATCCACTATTACCAAAGTGAAGTAGTTAACTCCATAACTTTGGATAGCGGATGGATCAAATAAATCCATATGTAGTAATTCTAGACACCTAGTTGTGGACACCATGTTTTTAGCTTTATGACTCGAATGATCTTGTTTTCCTACATTACAAGCATCACAAAAATGATGTTCATATTTTAACTTAGGTAGGTCTCTTACTAGATCTTTGGATGATAGCGATTGAAGAAGTCGCATGTTGGCGTGAGCCCATCTTCGATGCCATAAGGTCGAAGTATCATCCATAGAGGTAAGACATAGTTTGTCTTTAGGTTAATTACCGATTTTAATGACATAGACTCCATGTTTCCTAATTCCTCTTCCTATGGTTATGCCATTTTTAAGTATCTTACTACCGGTTTCGGTAAAAAGTACATTGCACTTTTTATCACATATTTGTCCTATACTTAAGAGATTAAAGTTTAGGTTTTCTACGTGACACACATCGTTAATGGTTAGAGATTTGTTAGAAATCGTACCTTTACCGATGATTCTACTTTTGCTATTTCCAAACACCACATTACCTCCATTTGTGGATTCATATGTGGAGAATAGATCCCTATTGCCGGTCATGTGCCTCGTGCACCCGCTATCCTTGACCCATTCATCGGGGTCTAGGTCGACCTTTAAGCACACCTAAAATAATAATAAACTCAAAAGTTTGGTCCCCATTTGTTCATGGGTCCATTAGTGTTAAACATTCCATTCATGTTAGACATGTATGGATAAGATGAGTATGCATTCCATGGAGCAAAGTTTTGAAAAGGAAAACCGTTTTGCATGTTTTGATTCCATCCTATTTGATGGTTACTTTTCGGGTAAACGTTATTAGGTCTCCTAAGTGAGTTAGGTTTTGAAAAAGATGGAGCTTTGTTTCTTGTAAAAGTAGGATTATATTTTGGAGGTGGTTGTCTAGTGGTGACATGATTTGGTTTCTTTCTATTAACTATGACAAACTCAGTTCTAGATGAAGAAGCTATGTTATTGCTACTGTTTGCTACAGCAGATCCACAAATCCCTTTCTGTACACTAGCCGGTTCCCTTTTTAGGGGATCCGTGGGATCCGCCACAATAGTGACTGGTTTTTCTAGTTCTTTAAAAAATTTTGTTTCTTTACTTTCACTAGTTGATGGATCAAGTTGTTGACTACCTAGACCCTTTTGATTGTTACCGGTTTTAACGCTATCGAGTATTGTATCTAAAGTGTTCGTGCTCATTCTAGCAATTTTAGAATCTAAGTGATCCACTAGTGTTTGAAGTTGAACGCAAAGTTCACATTCACCACTTGCTATTTTACCCTTCTCTAAACGTTTTAGTTTTGCTTTTAATTCTATGACTTCTTTATCTAAACGTTTATTTTGACTCTTTAAAAGCTTGTTTTTGTTAAATAGTTTTAAGCTAATATTGCATAGTTTATCATATTCATTATGCAATGAGTCGTCATCAAGTGATGAGCTACTATAGTATTCGTGACATACCTCGTCTGTTAGGATTTAGTAAATCCTGTTATTAAAGAGTCGGTCACCTCAAGTATATGTAATCGTTAGAAAGCTCGTAATCGTAGATTATTGTAAGTTAAGTAGTATTTAGTTTAAGTAACACCGTGGAGGACGGACGGGTCTTTACCCACTGTATGCCTGATCCACAGCCCGATAGGTGGCGGTTTATGTAATGACTATAAATACTCTCTACCTCCCAAGGTAGAGAGTTGGAGCTCATAATAAGATTTTTCTTTCTCTCACTAAAGTTCCCTAAACCTCTAACTTTCTCTCTCTAGAACTCATAAAACGCCTATTTGATCTTAAGGTTTAGTGTGTTTGTGAAATCCAATATGTTACAAATGGTATCAGAGCCAAGGTTTGATCATCTCTTACATATCCTTGGATTTCTAGTGACTTTTAGGTGGTTTTAGAGTTTGAAAAGGTTTAGTGGTTTTTGCATCATTTGGATCATTTCTAGTGTTAAAGTTTGAATCTTGGGTGTTGTTTTGTGTTTAGAATCATTGTATGTGCTTGGGTTTTGATTTGGTAAGCTTGAATCATCGTGGTTGGGTTGTTTTTGGATTGAAAAGTGGTGTTTATGTGATTTTCTAGGTAGCGACTTGAGCCACGGATAAGTTATCTTGGTAGTGACTTACTTTGCAATTTGGTAGCGAGTTGTAGTTGAAGGTCTTAGCGAGTTGAGCTAGCGACTTGTCTATTGAGACAAGCCGACAAAAAGTACACTTAGTGGAGTCTCCACTACGGGTAGCGACTTGGTGAAAGTTAGCGACTTGTACTTAAGTTTGTTAGCGACTTGGTGTTAGCGATTTGGTGCTTAGCGAGTTGCTCTTTAGCGACTTGACAACTTAGCGATTTGGTGCTTAGCGAGTTGCTCTTTAGCGACTTGACAACTTAGCGACTTGCTGTCAAAATTTTGCTAGCGACTTGGTGCTTAGCGAGTTGTTATTTAGCGACTTCACTGTGTCTTAGCGACTTGGTTCAGTTTTTCTTAGCGACTTGGTTGACTCTGTCTGTAATACGGTTTTCTCTTGATTTAGTAAAATCTCGTGAAAGAATCTATTTCCCGGTTTAATCATAGAGTTCAAGCAGCTGGTTCAGATACTCGTCCACCCATGCTTGACAGAACTGACTACGACTCTTGGGCTCAAAGAATCAGATTGTACTGTCTTGGAAAGGAAAATGGGGTCAACATTCTCAAATCGATTGATGAAGGACCGTATCGAGTTGAGACTACTAGAGACATAATTGATACAGTTGAAGATGGAACAATAATCTATGGAATAGACAGACCAAAGACATATGATGAGCTCAATGATAAGGAGAAGAGGAGATTCGATGCGGATATCAGGGCTTCTAACATCATATTGCAAGGTCTTCCAAAAGACATCTACAAGCTTATCAATCACAACACTAAAGCAAAGGCTGTATGGGATAATGTCAAGATGCTTCTCTCAGGTTCTGAATTAACTGTTGAAGACAGAGAATCTCAATTATATGATGAATTTGAACATTTCAAGATGAAACCAGATGAGAGTGTCTATGAGTACTATGTGAGATTCCATAAGCTTGTGAATGACATAAGGAACATCAGAATGACCATGCCAAACATTCAGTTGAACTCAAAGTTTGTAAACAACATGAATCCCGAATGGCACAAGTTTGTCACATCTGTGAAGCTCACTAAAGGATTGAAGAACACAAACTATGAGCAACTGTATGCCTTCCTTCTCCAGAATGAAAGACATGCTATGTTTGAAAAAAGGATTCTGGAACAGTTCAAAACCAATCAGGGAGAAACAAGTTCATCAAATGATTCAACTGCTTTCTACACAAATGTTGGGATCACCACCAAAGCTTCTCAAGTTGTACCCATGGGTAATGGTAATCACAAACTCATTCCTGATCCTATGTTCAAACAAGCTGATGCTGATGCATCCGTTGGAAACTTCATTAGTCAACTAGCTCTCTTGATCAGTCAAAACATGAACACTCTCCCACACACCAACAACAACCTCAGAACTGCATCTAATCCACACAATCAAGCCACTGTCAGAGATGGGAAGGTTATGGTGCAGCCAGTTCAAGAAAGGCAGTACGATCAGAGAAGGGGTGGAGTAGGTGGAGGCTATGGTGGAAATCAGAATCGAGGAAGGATTGGAAATCAAGGACAAACAAAGCCAGTCAAATGCTACAACTGTGGTGGTGAGGGACACATTGCTAGGAACTGCACATCTCCAAAACGTCCACAGAATGCAGAATACTTCAGAGACAAGATGCTACTTGTACAAGCTCAGGACAATGGTGCTGCCTTAGACGAAGAGGAGTTGTTGTTTCTCGCTGAGGGCAATGCCAAGACCTACGATGCAGATGTGGATGAACAGCCAATTCAGGAGATAGGTCACAATCATCAGAATGCCTTTCAAGTCGCTGACTGTGATGCATACGACTCTGATGTTGATGATGGACCTACTGCACAAATAATTTTCATGGCTAGCATTTCTCCAATGGTCTCTCCTAAGGTCTCATATTCACCACAAGCTGGACCATCCAAAGACAAAATCATCTCAGAGGTGTTAAAACTATACGATAAAGTTGATATGCAAAAGATACATAATGAAGTACAATCAACTGAAATCATTGAGTCAGATATTGAAAATATGGGTAATATCAATGTTGTCCCATATGATCAATATGTGAAACAAAGTGAAAGTGAGATTGTATCAAGTGATGTATCTTCTGCAGTCAATGATGACTATGTTTGTAATGAATACACTGCATGTGCCCCTGATGATTATGTTATCTCTGAACTTAATGCCTATAAAGAAAGAGTTGCTATTCATGAACAACGTGCTAAGTTTGAGTTAACCACTTGTGAGCAGGAAATGGATGACCAAATGCGTACAATCATTCGAAAAAGTAATTTTAGAGAAGAAGTATTAAAAAAAGAGTTAAATTCCTTACAAGAAAAGCTTTCTAAAACTGATAAGGAAAAAGCAGAGAATCTTGTTGTAACAAACCCCCCTTTAGGAAAATTCCTTCAGCAACTCTGTATCCTCCCAAAACACCAATGCATTTAGTTCCTAGGAATATTGCCACTAAAAGCAAGACCTTAATCAGTCAATATGTTATTTTTCAACTATTTGTTGATTTTGAGAAAACTTGTAAGAAAAGGATCACACCCACTGGTATAACTGAAAGGGAAAGGGGTTTTGAGCAAACGAAAGAATGTTATTTAACTGAAGTCATGCCTTTCTTTAAACAACTAAAAGATCATTTTGAAAGTCTTAAAAAGGGAATGAATTTAGACATTAAAGAAATGGAAAAGGAATTGGATGCAATGATCGTTGAGGTTAGTGACTATGAGCGAGAATTAAAATATAATGAGATTGAGAGGAAGAACTTGCATACACTGAATGAGAATCGATTTGAATGTATTGCTCAAAATGTGTTTTTCACTGCTACAAATTGTTCCATTAATGCTTCTCAATTTCATGAATTATCAGTTGCTCTGAAAGTCTCCCATGATCGTGTCATTGAGCTAGAAAAGATTAATTCTAAATTAAATGATAAAATTGAACTGGATGATCACGACAATTTGGTTAAACATTTTTCTAAACTAGAGGTTGAGAATTTTAATTTACAACTAAAATATCAACATCTTAAAGAAAATGTCAAAACTTCAAATATCAAGACATCCTCAGATGCTCCAGAGTTTCATGCAGTTTTTCAAATAAACAAACGTGATGAACAGATTCAAGCTCATTGTAACACGATCAGAAAGTTGAAAGCCCAAATCTCTCAATTAAAGGGTGAAAAGAACAATGTGACTGGCTCCCAAATGCCTCCTTATTTAGATTCACAAAATTCTCAAACGTTTCATCTTCAAAACTTAGTAAATGCATTACAAAAGGAAAACGAGAGTTTTCTAGAAGAAAATTAAAAGGTTAAACGACACTTTAAAGAGTTATATGATTCAATGAAAGTCACTCGTGACCAAAACAACGAAAAAATAACGTCTTTACAAAAGGAAATTGAGAATCTGAGAAGTCAGGAAAATGGGAAACTGCCACTTGTTTTTAATAAGAATGTTGCACCAAAGTCACCCTCAGACTGCAAATACACTGTGACTGTTAAATACATTCCTCCTCATCTTAGGAATAATGAACCTGCGTTTCATGACTATTGTGCTTACCTTAAGGATAGTCTAGAATGTCTCCGTGAGATTGTTGAAGAGGATTTCATTAATAAACCTCTTGATAGAGAAATTAGGTTTGCTTGCCTCCAGGCCAAACGATCTCAAGAGCTGCTAGAATGTGTAATTGCAACATGTCCTAAATCCTTAGGTGCAAAAGGCAAAACTGTGATGCCTTGTTCTATGCCTAGTGCCAAGTATGAAATCCATTCGATGCCCAATGTTATGAATGTGAACTGTAGTATACCTTCAAGTAGTTCAGATCCCAACACCTTTAGTGCTAAGAAAGCAAACTCTAGTGTGCCTTCTAGGAGTACAAATCCCAGCACTTCGGGTGTTAAGAAAGTGAATTTCAGTGTGCCTGCAAATAGCTCAAATCACAGTTTTAAGAAAGTGAACACTAATGTGCCTTCTAGTAGTTCAGATCCTTGCACATCTAGTTCAGGAATGCAAAAATTAGATCAACCAACTAATGTTCCCATTCCCTCTACAGGAGTAATCAGTGACATTAAAGCGAGCAGGTCAAAGTCTCAAGACAACACAAGGAATGATAGGACCTTGCAAGCTAAGAATGTGAATTGGAAGAGAGTAGAAGACCAATCTAGGAACTTTAAGTTTGAGTCGAAAAAAACAAATTATGTTGATTCTAGTATTAGCCATAGGCGTACTGTAATTAATTCGAATTCTGATACTATTTGCAAACCTTGTAATGATGTCTGCTTGAATTCTGTTACTAATCATGAATGTGGTGTGAATGCTTTGTCTAATACTGTCAAATCCCCAGTTAATCTTGTTAATGCAAAATATCATGCTAAGAAGGCAAAAAGGCAAAAACGAAAGAAAGTTAGAAAACAGTGGAAACCCACAGGAAGAACATTTAGTAAGATAGGTTATCAATGGATACCTGTTGGTCATAAAATTAATCAGACAATGACCACTAGAAAATGGATGCCTACTGGTAGAACTATTCCCTTAAGAAGTGAACATACTTTGAATAGGTCAAATACGGACACTAGTACTGCATCTATTTATAATGATTCCATTTCCTCTATTTCTGATGTGGGTGTTCCAATCACTGTTACTAACCAAGTGGAACCCATTATTGCATGGGGATCCCAATTATCCAGTTATCCGTTCTTGTCTGTGTTCAACTGCAGATCATTCAAATCGTTCTGTGGTACCTGGACTCAGGCTGTTCCAAGCATATGACTGGAGACCAGTCGCGGCTCATGAACTTCGTGAGCAAATTCATCAGGACTGTTAGATTCGGGAACAATCATTTCGGTGCTATTATGGGTTATGGTGATTATGTTGTCAGTGATAGTGTTATCTCCAGGGTATATTACGTAGAAGGTCTTGGTCATAACTTATTTTCTGTCGGACAATTCTGTGATTCTGATCTAGAAGTGGCCTTCAGAAAACATACTTGTTTCGTTAGAGAACTTGATGGTAAGGAACTTTTAAGAGGAACACGTGGTTCAAATCTATACACCATCTCTATCGAAGATATGATGAAGTCCTCTCCAATCTGCTTACTGTCAAAGGCTTCCAAAACAAAGTCATGGTTATGGCATCGTCGTCTCAATTACTTGAACTTCGGCACCATCAATGATCTCTCCAGAAAGGACTTAGTTGTAGGGTTACCTAGACTAAAGTATGAAAAGGATCACCTTTGTTCAGCATGCCAATTGGGAAAAAGTAAGAAGTATGCCCATAAACCCAAGCCTACAAACTCAGTTACAGAAGTTCTTCATACAATTCACATGGACTTATGTGGACCCATGAGAGTGCAGAATATCTTCGGGAAGAAATATGTGTTAGTTATGGTTGATGATTACTCTCGATTCACCTGGGTTAAGCTCCTCAGGACAAAGGATGAAACTCCGGATATCATCATCAAACTTATCAAACAGCTGCAGGTTCGACTTGACAAAACTGTCAGAATCATCCGAACTGACAATGGAACTGAGTTTGTTAATAAACAACTTAGTGAGTTTTATGAAAGTGTTGGAATCAGTCATCAAATAAGTGTTCCACGAACTCCTCAACAGAACGGTGTAGTTGAAAGACGAAATCGAACTCTTGTGGAAGCCGCTAGAACAATGCTGATTTACTCAAAGGTTCCAATGTTTCTATGGGCTGAAGCTATTGCCACTGCATGCTATACTCAAAATCGGTCCCTAATTCACACTGCTCATGGAAAAACTCCATATGAACTTGTCCACAATAGAAAACCTAATCTCTCATTCCTTCGTGTGTTTGGTACATTGTGTTACCCAACTAATGATGGTCAAGACTTAGGTAAACTAAGAGCAAAGGCAGATATTGTAGTTTTTGTTGGTTATGCACCAAATAAGAAAGGTTACCGAATCTACAACAAGAGAACCCGAAATATCATGGAAACTATTCACGTTACGTTCGATGAGCTGACCGGTCAAATGGCTCCTGGACAATCCAGTTCTGGACCCGCACTTCAAGACAGTCCCATTGGTTCATCCCTTGTACCAAACTCCTCACCAGCAACTCTATATGTACCTCCCTCAGAAGATGATTTAAAGAAACTGTTTGATCCAATGTTTGATGAACACTTTGAACCGAATGCTGATGAAATATCAACTCCATCAACAGAGGCTGCTCCTATCCCTGTGAATGAAGTGAACCCTTCAGTCTCAATATCATTAAGTCAAGAAGCGCCTGCTGCTGATCACTTTGTCTCATCAACAAATCATCAATCATCAAATGTACATCATGGAATTGTTTCTGGTATCAATGATGAAGTTAATCCCTTTGCTACTCCCGAAGATGCTCCATTTGAAAATATCTTTGCTCCTGAATCATCATCAGAACCTTCTTCATCAGGAGATATCGACTCTGCTACTTCAGTTCCACAACAACAACCACATGAACATCTTAGAAAATGGACACATGATCACCCATTGGACAACATCATTGGAAACCTCTCTCGTCCAGTATCCACACGGAAACAACTTGCAACCGATGCCTTATGGTGCTTCTTCAACTCCGTACTCTCTAAGATCGAACCAAAAGATGTTAAAACCGCCATGAATGAAGACAGCTGGTTCAATGCCATGCAAGAAGAAATTCATGAGTTTGATCGTCTTGATGTATGGGAATTAGTACCTGCTCCAGATTGTGCTATGATCATTGCTCTAAAATGGATCTTCAAAGTAAAACTTGATGAGCATAGTGATGTGTTAAAGAACAAGGCTCGATTGGTTGCTAAAGGATACCGTCAAGAGGAAGGTATTGACTTTGAAGAATCTTTTGCTCCTGTTGCTCGTATCGAGGCAATCAGAATCTTCTTGGCTAATGCTGCTAGTAAGAACATGGTAGTCTATCAGATGGATGTAAAGACGGCATTTCTGAACGGAGATCTTAAAGAAGTCGTCTACGTCAGCCAAACTGAAGGCTTTGTGAATCCAGAGCATCCTACTCACGTCTATCATTTGAAGAAGGCTCTTTACGGTTTAAAGCAAGCCCCAAGGGCATGGTATGATACACTATCAAAGTTTCTTCTATCAACCGGATTCAGCAAAGGAGCAGTTGATCCAACATTGTTCACCAGGAAGTCAGGCAAACATTTAATTCACGTTCAAATTTATGTTGATGATATCATCTTTGCCTCGACTGACCCAATGAGTGTGACCGTTTTTTGATTGAAATGGGTTCTAAATTTCATATGTCAATGATGGGACAAATGTCATTTTTCTTAGGATTGCAAATTTCTCAAAGTCCCGGAGGCATTTTCATAAATCAATCTAAATATGCAAATGAGATTTTAAAGAAATTTGGATTTGACTCATGTGACCCTGTTGACACTCCCATGATTGAACGTACTAAACTAGATGAGGACCACTCAGGGATCATGGTAGACCAAACAAAATATCGTAGTATGATTGGATCCCTGATGTACCTCACAGCTAGTAGACCGACATCTTGTTATTTGTTTGCATGTGTGCTAGATACCAGGCTAAGCCTACTAAAAAGCACCTTGAAGCGGTTAAGCGGGTCTTTCGGTATCTCCAAGGAACCATCAATATGGGACTTTGGTACCGAAGGACACCGGTATGTCACTAACAGCCTATGCAGATGCTGATCATGCAGGATGTCAAGATACTCGTCGAAGTACGTCTGGAGGTGCTCAGTTTTTGGGTGATAAGCTTGTGAGCTGGTCTTCAAAGAAGCAAATGAGTACTTCTATTTCCTCTACAGAGGCTGAATGCATAGCCATGTCATCTTGTTGTGCTCAAATCCTTTGGATGAGATCCCAATTATCTGACTATGGCTTTGAATTCAACAAAATCCCTATGTACTGTGATAATAAAAGTGCTATTGCTCTCTCATGCAACAACGTACAACACTCAAGAGCAAAGCACATTGACATCCGACATCATTTCATCAGGGAGCAAGTGGAAAACGGTGTGGTGGAACTCTATTTTGTGAAGTCAGAATTCCAGTTAGCAGACATCTTCACCAAAGCTCTTCCGAGAGAACGTTTTGAGTTTATTCTTCCTCGACTTGGCTTGAAAATCCTTCAATCAGAAATACTCAAACGTCTTCAGGAGGAAGACGAGGAGTAAAGGTCTTTCCTTCATCTATATCTTGTAAATATCTATTCGAAAAACAAAATACAAAATTACAAAACCTTCAAAAATCAAATAGAAAAATATAAAACTTTCAAAATCCATAAAAATTTGAAAAATTCGAAAAATCCTCAAAAAATATTGTCACTTTGTCATGTTTTTCTCGATTCGATAATATCTACGGTCTTAATGCTGTCATTCAAAGAATGATACGGGACTTTAGATGTTGTTCGAATGTGTTCGAATTTAAAAAAAAAATATATATGTATATATTTTTGGGAGAAAGAGAAAAAAAATGGTTTATTATCATTTCAGGCAATAACCCGATTTTCATAGATAGAACAGAGCCATACTTTATCTTGGTTTTCAAATTCCTTGCTCTGATTCTTTAAACTAATCCTTACTATCTAATGAAAACTAGTTGTTTTGAAAAATAATTCGGACTCTATTTTTGATAATCATCTGGACTTAAAAGTTTGTCAAAACATCTATCTCTCAATCAACAACTTATGTCATTGATTGAGGGGGAAAATGATTTTTCAAATTAAATCAAAAAGTGTATTTTTCAAACAATGGTACCAGACCTTGGTTACTACTATGTTTTCAAAAGATAATCATGCATGTTTATTCAATGGAGTTTAAAGTCTAAAAATCCGATCCTTATCAGTTAAAACTCTTTCATAATCAAGTCACAATTCTCCTTAAAAGCTTTCAAAATCAATTTAAATCTACAGAGATCACAAATCTCAAATGATTTGATAATTGTGATCGGGGGAGAATTTGTGATTTAAATTGAATTAATCTGATAAGTCAGTAAATGGTTTTATAAGGATGTACAAGCTCTCCATCCCACATGTGCCAAACGATTTCAAATTTTCCATGCACATGTTAAGGGGGAGCATCTATCTTAAACCACAAAGATCTGAAACGTGATCAATTTATATCAATGTGCAGGTTTCCTCTTGTATGTGCAAAACTATTTCATACCTCAAGGCACATATTGAGGGGGAGCAAACTTATGAAAACCTCATCCTTCCCTAAAATGCTTTATCTACTTGTTTTGATCAGGGAAGTGATGTTGATATCTTTTAGAAAATGGTAATCAAAGAAGTTAATTCTTTCTCTTGCCTCCGTGTGCAAAACGATTTCAAACACTTGATGCACATGTTGAGGGGGAGCTCTTGTTCTAAAAATATCAAAAACAATTCAGGTACAAAATGCTTTGATAATATATCATAAGTATCTGGATTGATTTTCAAATGGTTTTTAATTGGTTCCAATGGCAGATGAACAATACCAAATAGACCGACCAACTTTACTTTATGTATGGTGATATAAGGATGATAAGGTTAGGTATTTGTTCCCATGATCCGCCAGAACCGGAGGTATCTACCCAGGGACAATCCACTAAATAGTGTAGAAGTCCTTAGGTATATTGAAAAAAGGAGAAAAATGAGATATGGGAAGAGTGCGGACTGAGACTGAGCTAGTACTGGAATAAACCCAACAAGGTTCTAGTAATGAAGTCTCGGTAAGCACTGAAGGGGTTGAAGAATGAAAAAGAATTGAATGTGAAAAAGGGTGAAAAGAAATAGCCCTCCATTTATTCAACCTTAGGGCAGAAACCGGGTTCAATTCATATACTACTGGTGGTTACCAAGGTAACATCGGTATTGAAGACAAGTCGTCATGGACCCAGTGATGCACTGCACTTCAACTTTCCAAACCACTCAAGTTCCTCTTAAAAGGGCTTGTTTCATTCTCACGGGGAACCAACATTATCTATCGACTTTCTCTTAGAGATTGTTGATATTGAAGAAGGAGACCCTCTCCCTAGTCTCCGATATAAAATCCAAATATGCACAAATTGAGTCTAGAGCCACGAGATCATCAATAAATCTCATTAGGACACTTTCAATGAAGACTCTCTATTTCACACAATGTGGAAAGAGAGATTATATCTTATGAGTCCTACGCATTATCCTTGTGGTATTGCCAGAACATCTAAGTGATATGCATTCATATTCACGATGAAGATGGAAAGCCTTCTGGAGCCAACATCAAACAAGCTCCTGGTAGGTGGCATGTGAGATCTATTCAATAGATCAACCATGTGACAACTGGACAGAAACAATGGAGAGATTCAATCTTTTGAATCAATCCTGGTTCAGGTTATGGATTGACGGATACCTTTGAAAAACCGGTCATTGTGCTTAAAAACTCTTTTCTTTAGCACATCGACTGTGTACTTATTTATCTATATAAAAGGTGTTTATGATTGATAATTGATTTTCTTTAAAACCTTCGTTGTATTGCAAAAACAATTTCTGTTGAGCAATACACGATTATTTTTCAAATCTCTTTTTCATCAATCAGTGAATCTCGTTTCGCTGGTTCACTCACTCCGTGTTGTCTTCTTTGAGACATTCCGTTTTGAGAACAGCTAGAGCAGCTGCGAAACCCTGTCAAGGAAATTCTTCGGAATTATACCTGATCACAGGCAGTACTTGTACTGATCAACGGGGAACCGTGGGCCGTGTACCTCAATTCATCGAAAGTGATCAAAGACACTTTCGTGTGCTTTATTGCTAACTGTTTTATGCAGGTACACCCCGACGTTTGCAGCTGATCAGAATGGAGCGGTCAATTCATAGCCGCATGCTCACACAACACATTCATATCTAAAGAAATCATGATTAGTGCATCAATGACTCTGATATTATCACTCAATGCTTCTACTACGCTGCTGCTGTCACACCCCCAAAATATCGCAGCGGAACGATAGTGTCTTTGGGGTATGATGTCATAGCACAAATCATGGATACAGAAAACGACCTCTAAAATGAGACGTTTTGAAAAGTTTACCATTCGATTAAATAAAGTTAAAGTTTACAAAACATGAGATCCCAAAGTTTGATAATACATAAAGGGTTACAAAACATGTCGAATGGTAATTGATAAAAACACAAGACTCCAATGTATGCCATGTGACCCAAAAGCTCCATGAAATGCTATCGCCTTACAACCTGAGATAAACATGCTAAAAAGTGTCAACACAAAGGTCGGTGAGTTCATAAGTTTGTTGAGAATGATTTGAAAAAAGTCTTTAAAGAATGTTGATGCAGCAAAGGCATTGTAAATCCATTCAGTTCCGAGTTCCGCCCATACAAAACTCGCAACCTATGTGTTCACAACCCATTGCCTAAAATAAAATTTGTCAATCTTGTTTGTAAGTAGGACATATGTGCATACGATATATACAAGTAATTAATGCATAGAATCACAGCCAACTGAACCTCTTGACAAGTCTACATTGTTTGTTGTGTCTCATTGAATAACGGATTATATTCACCCCAGGTCAAGTCATCAGGGACACAAGGGTGGGGGCGTCAGCCCGATAGTACTATCAATACCTCTCCGCCGGCTCCCGCAGGAGTTAACCAGTTGCTAAAGTATGTATGTTGAAGCATAATCGAAAACAAGTTTAGCACATTAAGGCACATATCGCAATAAACCACACATAATGTCCAAAGAGTATAAGAAGTATAGTGTAACACAATTGTATAAATGGTTTAAGTATTCGCAATAGTAAAAACAAGTATTTAAGCATGGATCTCCCCCAAAGAGTTTGTAAGAATTTAAACGAGTAAAAGCGGGATATGAACTCACCTGGTATGATTGATATGCTAACAAAATGAAGTGCACGAAAATGAGGCTCGGAAACTATCCGCGACCTAAAATGAATGTCATGACTTGAGTTATGATATCTTGTCGTGAATGCATGATACAATGTCGTGCATGCAAATCCATATGTAATCTATACCACTTGTACGTTTTTGAAAATAGAATTTTTCGTCGAAATATATGTTTATGACATCTCGTCATGTTTATAAAATACTTTACAAGTATATACGTTGAATCAACATCCTACGATAATCGTTTTGTGATTTATTATGAAATTATAACTTTTCGTCGTAAAATAATGTCATTTGACAATTTCATGAAAGTGAATATACGGCCTTGAAATGCTAGTCGTAAAATGGTGCATGTCGAGCGTTAGGAAACAAACTCAACGGTTTTGGGAAGCTTGTATCAATATCTCAAAGTTTTAGCATTTAAGTTTTCATCATAGAGGTTCCAATCATAGAGAAAAATATAGGTAAAGTATGGTACTTGTGTCCAAAATATAGCTTAAGGGTGGATTTCGGCAAAGTTTGAGTGACTATATTTTATTCGATACAACCCCGCTTGACGAACGGTTGGACATTTTAGAAAATAGGCTAGGCGAACTTACTTTTACTAGAAGACATCACGTTATAAAAAGTATTACATCCTTGTTAAAATCGACCCTCAACATGGTCACTTGTTGCCGTAAGGTTTGTCTAATAGAAATATATTAGTTTTTCTTATATAATAAAGTTACGGCAACTTTGTTTAACGCGTGTAATTTAATCGTTACAAGTCCGTTTTCTACGTTTTCTACATCCTTAGATTCATATTAAAGTATACTAATATATTTTTGATAAGTCGACACATTTCATAATGCTTAAGCCTCATTTTTGACTCGTAAAGAGTGACATTTACATGCTGAAATTTCTGAAATTATTAGTTTTCGTCGTCAAACTTCAAAAATTCATAACTTCTTCGTTATAACTCCGTTTTAATCCGTTCAAGCGACCACGTTTTCGTTTTAAAGTGTATTTTCCAAATGTCTAGCCCAAAAATTTTTATCCACTGTCGAAAATTCCAGATTTCACAATTTTGATCAGACCCTTAATTAGACTTGTAGAAATGAGTTTTTCACGCGCAAAACCTATTCTAACCAATTCAAAACAACTCCGAAGCTATTCTAATCCTACCATACACCTTCTTAGGGTGTCATGGGTTCCTAGACATCACCAAAAGTGATATGTTTCAAGGAGTAATTATAGGATAACATATATGAATTTATATAGTTTATAAACAATTTAAGTGGTATAGACATCATATAACTTGTATGTTTTACTCAAACATGATAATATGAACATAACATGAGTATGAAAGACGAAAATGAATATGAGATGCTTACTAGTTACTTGATGAGGTTTATGAACAAAGTTTAAATCCTAAACACCCAAGGTTTTTATTTCACAACCTTAATCAAGAGTGTGTCTAGAGTGTTTATAACTTGTCTTGAAAATTTTTGGATGATCTCCTCTTGATCCTATGGTGTGGCCGGTTGTAGAGAGAAGAGAGGAAAGAAAGACTTGATCTTTTACACTTTGTGGAAATGAATGAGTATGTGTTTAATGTGTATAATATAATATATGTGTATGTATAGTTTAGATATTTTGTGAAAAAAAGAAGTGACTCACCCTTGTTGTCGACAAGGGTGATATACACTTAGTGTTTATATAATTTTTTTTTAAATGAGTAATTATAAAGTAGATGTAAGTTAATTAAAGATAAGTAGTAACTTGTATATTTATTTAAGCATTTAGGGTAGCGTTAGCTAAAAATAAATTTTAACGAATCAAAATAAAATATATTGAAGTCATAAAAATTTTAAAAATACATTTCTTGCAAAATTTGAGTGAAATAATAATTATCGTGTAGTTTTTAAGAAAACCGTCGTAATTATATAAATATTAAAATTTATATACAAAATAAATTTAAAACACCGGGTAAACTCATAATATTATTTTTATAATCTTAATATGAGTATAAAATTATATTGGGATAATTTTTGGAAGTATCGGATCAATTGTTCAAAATAATTAATTACGCGATAACGTTTATTTAATATAAAAATGACGCGTTTAATGTAAAATGCAAAATCATGCATGAACTAATATGATGACAATGATGCTAATGAAATGTAGACTAAACCTAGTCTATATGAAATGTCCTTGATGATTGTTCATGAATTCGCAACTAAACCCCTAAGGTTACGCGAATTTGATACTTGTGAACCTAGTTTACGATAAACGATGAAATAGTAAATGTGAGAAATGACCGGAAATTGAGAATTGTGACAGCTGCCAATATCATGAATCAACGAAAGCTTCCGCTACTCTGATAAGAAGAAATCATGATCCAGAATGTGAGCATGTCGGTCCGTTTGTCACAACTTCACATAATACCAACACCACAATGGATGTCTCAGAGATTTTTTGTTAACTGATGATCTCAAAAGGTGGCTCAAAATGATTATCACGTGGATCAGTAAAAGACCTCCACTTGGATTAACCATACATGCAATAAGAAGAATCAATGACTACGAGCTTCGGAGCAAAGTACTACATCAAGAATGCAAGAACAATCTATTAATATAATATCTATTTGTATTCAATGTATGTTTAATGTGTGTTTGAGGTGACCTCCCTTAGGGGGAGATTGTTAGGATTTAGTAAATCCTGTTATTAAAGAGTCGGTCACCTCAAGTATATGTAATCGTTAGAAAGCTCGTAGTCGTAGATTATTGTAAGTTAAGTAGTATTTAGTTTAAGTAACACCGTGGAGGACGGACGAGTCTTTACCCACTGTATGCATGATCCACAGCCCGATAGGTGGCGATTTATGTAATGACTATAAATACTCTCTACCTCCCAAGGTAGAGAGTTGGAGCTCATAATAAGATTTTTCTTTCTCTCACTAAAGTTCCCTAAACCTCTAACTTTCTCTCTATAGAACTCATAATACGCCTATTTGATCTTAAGGTTTAGTGTGTTTGTGAAATCCAATATGTTACATCGTCATTTGCCATGAGACAAATTTCTTCGTCCTCCTCGTCGCTCATTCCCCATGTGCCGCTTACGAACGCCTTTTGATCATCTCGTTTGGGACACTTACTAATAAAGTGGTTTGGGTCCCCACATTTAAAGCAAGTACGATCATCCTTTGGCTTCTCGTCCTCTTTGCTTTTCCGAAAGCCTTTCTTATCGTCATACGGTTGTTTGACGTATCTACCCTTTCTTCTAAAGAACTTTTTAAAGTCCCTTACCGCCATAGCGTACTCTTCGTCGTCACTACTCGAAGATAAGTTCTCCTCATCGCTCGAAGCCTTTTTGGCTTTAAGGGCAAGAGATTTGTGTTTCTCTTTCACCTTTGAGGCTTCAGAATCTTTAGCAAGGACAAGCTCGTAGACTTTTAGGTTGCCTATGAGTTCATCGAGGGTGAGGATTGTCAAATCTTTTGACTCTTCGATTGCCGTCACCTTGGATCTCCACTTCGATAGAAGTGCCCTTAGATATCTCCTAACATGGTTACGGCTAGAAAAAGATTCATCAAGTGCTTGTAAAGATGTAATAATAGTATTAAAGTTAGCAAATGAATGATCTATAGTTTCCTCATCCGATATTGAAAATTGTTCATATTGTTGAACAAATAAATCAATTTTATTATTTTTAACTTGTTGGTTGCCTTGATGAGTTACAACTAAAGAGTTCCAAATTTCTTTAGAGGTTTTAAGCATAGAAATTCTTTCGAATTCCTTTTTCGGTAAAGCATTATATAAAACCATTTTTGCTTCACTATTTTTAGAAAGCTTTTTCTTCATTTCATCTTTTAGTTTATCATGAGGTATGTGAACTAAATTTCCTTTATCATCATTTGAGGTAGCCTCAAAATCACCTTCAACAATAATGTACCAAAGATCAATATCTTTAGACTTCACATATGTTTCGAATCTATATTTCCAATATATAAAACCATTAGTTTCAAGTAGTGGTGGTCGTTGCATAGATTGCCCTTCCTTATAATTTTCAGAACCCATAGTGATCGAAAAGTTTTTAAAATACAATTTTATTTTAAAACTTTTATAAACTTAGCTCTTGATGCCAATTGTGAAAAACTAGAAAGGGGGGGGGGTTGAATAGTTTTGCTGATTTTAAGTTGATTTCAAAAACTTTAGATTCGATGTTATGTGAAATCGTATGGATGTTGAGAACGTATAGATCTAATGATAATGCAAGCAAATAAATAAAGTTAAGGGATAGAAAAGACACAACCGATTTATAGTGGTTCGGCTACAAGGTCACCTTCCTTGCCCTACTTCACTCCCTGAGTCACCTACTCGTGAGTTCAAGCACTATGTCAACAAACTCCTTCACTTGGCGGAGAAGCCTTCACAACTTTGCTTACACTTTTTCCGGTACAAAGCTAGATACCGAGTCCGTAACACGGTGGACCAAACCAACACAACTATTACACAACAAATATGTGAAATATCAAATACAAGATCTTCGCTACAGAAATCTTGCGGAGTGACAAATCAATCAAGGACCCCTTGCTTGGATGACTTGTAGAATGCTCGTGATCTCGCCTTAGAGAAGGACCTATATGAGGATCACAAATAGAAAGAAAGAAGAACAACTCTCTAGATCAAGTGATCTATATGTTAGAATAGAATGAGAGTGTATGAGAGATTCAGTAAGAAGAGGGGTGAGTTAGAATGAAGAAATGGCTCTCTATTTATAGGCAAATTTCTCCTCTGTTCCACGGATCCCACGGATCCCTCCCACTTGGGATCCGTCTAGTGTAATCCTAGGGATCCGTGGTACGCTCCTCTTTGCCCATGGGTTTTTTGGTTATGGGTTGGTCCATGGGTTTTCTTTAGATTCAATGTATCTAAGTATACATTGTGTCTAGCCAACTTGGGTATGGGTTATGATCCATGGGTTATGGTTTTTACCCATCCTAATAAACTATTACAACAAATGCTTAATTATTACATTTTTGTATTTAAATGGTTATATGTAAATGCTTTACAAAAATAACATGTATCCTTATAATTATACTTAAGATAACATTACATTTGTTATCAATAAAACACAAAGAGATCGCAAAATATTAATAAACGTTTTTACGGTTTATTTGTATTAACACATTCTTATAATGCCCTTTCTCACCACAACCAAAGCAAGTTATAGCACCTTTTGGGTCCTGGGAGGGTGTTGTTTGAACCGTCGCCAATGACTTGGACCTGCAGTTTCTGGTCAAGTGTCTGATTTTCTGACAATTATGGCACTTGACTGTACACTGTCCCTTGTGATGCAGTGTGCATAAGTTACACAGTGGTGAAGTCCCTGCGTACGGTTTCCTTTCTCCAATCCCAGTTGCATAAGCTCTAGCAACATTTTGCCTCTTGTTTTGATTGTTGCTGTTGTTTCCACTGTTGTTGCCACGATACCTATTGTTGTTGTAGCTTTGAGAGTGATCGTCCCATTTCCTCTTATTTTCAACCACCTTGTCCATGGAATCCTCAATAACCTAATCCATGAGTTTTTTGGCTACTTCGATGGTTTCGTGAAGATCAATAGCCTTAGAGGTGGTGACATTTCCCTTGATGGATGGAGGCAGTCCTCCGATGTACCTCTCCAACAATCGGGTCTCAGTTTGAACCATTTCAGGGCACAGCAAGGCTAGTTCTTGAAAACGCTGGTTATAAGCAGCCATGTTTGTGCCTTGAACCTTGAGGTTCCAAAATTCGTGCTCTAGTTTCTTGATCTCATTACGAGGGCAGTATTTTCGGAGTAACATTTCCTTGAAGCTTTCCCATGGCATGGCATAGGCAACATCAATACTTGAAGATTTCAGAAAATTGTTCCGCCAGGTCAAGGCAGCATCTGTGAAAGTGAACGATGCATACTTAACCTTAGCCTCTTCTTCACAGTTGCAGATTCGGAACACAGCCTCGAGCTTCTCGATCCATCTAGTTAGACCGACAGCTCCTTCGGTTCCACTAAAGCCTCCAGTCATGGTCTTACGAAAATCCTGATAGGTACAAGTGCTGCTGTGGGTGGATGGTCTCGAAGTTCCAGCATTAGTAGACGAGTGGTTTGCTGCAGCCAAAGCGGCATTCACTCGCTCATTGACCAGCTGGTCTATCATAGCTTGATTCATGGTAGGTTGAATTGGAGTAGCTCTAGCAGGAGTAGTGGCTTCAGCAGTTTGTTCATGAGTAACCCTAGTTGGAATAGCAGTGTTTGCAGCTCGGTTGCGAGTAACCCTCGCTGGAATAGGAGTATTGGAAGCTCCACCATGGTTGGTGCGGTTTGATCTTCGTTTTGGCGGCATTTCTGTAGTGAGAAAGGCGATGAGATATAGAACCTTTTAAACAAGGTAAGTTCCAGGTAACAGTGTAAATATCGCAGATAGATCATATGAGTAATCTATGAAAGAAAGGACAATTGGATAGGAAAATAAGCTTGACATAGATAGAATTTCGGTTACAGAGTTCCTAAAGTACATGCTGAGATACTAGTTGGAATACAAACTGAAATACAACTGAAATACAAATTGAACTACAAGGATCATAACTAACACTAACTGTTATAATCCAGTTTAGTGTGATACATCATGCAATAGGATCTAAGGATGTCCATGCTCGGCACATAATCGCTTAATGCTAGCAACCAACTCTCGCTGCGTGGCCTCTAAACTAGCGATGCGCCTCATCTGGGCGGCTAACATGGACTCCAAACCTGTAGTCCTCTGCCATTCTGCTCTGGCAGTATCTCTAGCAATCCACTGGATGCGCTCTAGCTCCTCAAGTCGGCCGTGCATCCAGGCCTGACCTCTGTCCAACGCCCGTGATCTGCTGTCCAGATCTCTAACCATATCAACCTGAGCCTCAAATCTGTAACCCAACCGAATCCTCTCATGCCTCTCTAGCTCCATACTCTCAAACAACACATCTGTGGTGCGGTCTAGGCCCTCAACACGCTGCTCGTAAGCCTGCAAGCGTGCTGGATCGACTCTCTCCAACTGGTCAGTATGGACCCCTAGTAAGGTCTCATGAGAATCCAACTGAATAAATACTCTCTCAGTGAGAGTCAGCTCATCATCTGGAGATCCTGATAGGTCCGGCACAGGCTGTGCCTCACTCGGTGCAGCTACCTCAATCGTCTCAAGCTGTCTAGTGGTGTGAGCAAGGCGCTCCATGTCTGATACAGATGGTATGAATGAAGGTGATGATGGACTATAGCTCGGGCTCGCGATATGTGGTACAGAACTGATCAAACAACCAATATCCCTCCAAGCAACCTCATCACTCTCCTCCTGGCTGCTGAGGAAAGCAGCTCTCTGTCCTAACCCAACTGGTGCATCAATGTCCATGTCCTCGCTCACCCTCTGAGCCATCCTGGAGCTCTGTCCTATCTCCCGAATACTCTGGACAATCTCCAGACCCAGTGTATCTATATCTGCTGCTGTGCTAACATGTCCAGGGACACTCTCAATCGGCATAGGCTCTGGTAGCTCCTCCTCCGGATCCTCTTCCGGATCTTCTTCCGGATCTTCTTTCGGGTCTTCCTCTGAGTAGGAATCAGTAGCACTCCTGAGTCTCTGGTGGGGTGGTGACTCAGTGGAAGATGGTGTCAGTGACCCTGAACTAGTGCATGCATGAATGAGTACCGCTCTCGATATCCAGGTACTCTCACGATCATGCGGGGTTTTCGCCTGCGTGTCAATAAAGCTGATGGAGTGGTGGTGAGGGTCGGTATAGATGGAGCAGGTGCAGTGACTGGCTGAGCTGTTAGTGTGGCCTGAATGTACGGATCAGCGGCCATGTGTGCAAGCTGATGGATGGTAGGTGAGTGAGCAAGTAGGATGTTCTCCTGAACATCGTGATGAAAGGCTGGTGAAGGCATGGTCTGTGACAAGATGGTGCATATGTGTAAGTATGTGGAAAAATACTCATGATGAATATGAAATAGTGCACTAGTAAATAGAAAATAAAACATGCAATCCTATTTAAATGAACTCTAAGTAAAATGGCAAGTAAGGCAAGCGGCAACTGACGGTCGTAGTATGATGTTTTTGTAAAAAATAGTTATAGTTTAGGGTTTATATGTACATAGTTCTCTATAACTTAGGCTCTGATGCCAATCTGTAACAACCCCAAATTTGTTTAGCGAAAGAATACGTGTTATGGGGAATGTTACTAAATCGGAGATCACAACACAAGTAATAAAGAACGGAATACATACTCCGTTTTAATTTCATAAAATAGTTTTAAAACATTATCTTACAACATTGTTTAGATAAATGGGCACATCCCATAAGTTCAGTGGTCCCAATTTAAAAACATCGTTATGTGTAAAAAAAAACACTTCTTTAGATATTACTACGACCATTTACCCGCCTCTTGCCTTGCATCCATGATCACAACTTAAGCACCTGAGAAAATATGCTAAAAAGGTCAGCTAAAAGCTGGTGAGTTCATAGGTTTAAATTAAAACAGTAAGTTTGGACCATAATCAAAGTCATATAATCATTACAACGAATATAATGATATATGGATGAATGTCTATTACGTTAGCTCTAAGTTCATGCAACCGATATTACAACAGTTTCTGTATGCTAACAGATATCATACAATATAGGGGGCCATAGCGAGTGTTTTGTCCCTCAACACTCGATTCCGACATGGTATACGTTTCGCCTTGGCCTAAGCATGGCCAACCGAACGGAAGAGTCACCCTCAATAGATCTATTTATAACATTCGCGCTTCCCAATGGGGAACTGACGGTTCATGAAAAGGGGCATTTTCTAGGGACATAAGGGCTTAGGCTAAACCACGTAATAGTAATCATGCAATAGTTTAGGTCCATAAAAAGGTTTTGCATATTTTCTCACCCCAAAATGTATAAAACAATTTATCAAGTAAAAGAGGGGCTATGAAAACTCACCTTAGCAAAAATGCAATCCGAAAGTGGGATTTAGTGATTGTTGTGAAGCGGCACCGACACGCGACCTAGATAAGGAGGGCAATGTTTTAGTTCATTGTTTTAAGTATCACTTACTTAAAATAGTTCAATTGTTTTTATAATTGTAGTAAAACTAAACTTAAGTTTGTAAAAATAATTAAATGGTTTTACTAGTAATTTTACGAAAGTATATATATATATATATATATACTTTTCATGTTGACACTAATATGGTTTTAAAATCCGAAGTTTGATTTGAAAAAAAATAATCACAATGTTCCACTAGTAAGTATATAAATGTATATATACTTATTTAAGTTGACACAAAATGGTATTGTCAAAATTATATATAATTGGTTTATTTTCTAATTGTATTTAGAAAATAATTGAGTTAAATTTGAAGACTTTCAAATTTTAGTATATGATAAAATGACATAATGGTCTCTATTTATTTATCAAAACTTGTTCTTAATATTTATTATTCTCAACTAGAGATTTTACTTGACATATATATATATATATATATATATATATATATATATATATATATATATATATATATATATATATATATATATACTAGTGTCAAAACCCGTCCGATGGACGGGTATGACTTGTGGTTTTTATTTTTAGGTTTTGATAGAACAAATATATTTTAAAAAGTAATTAAAAGTTAAATTAAACAATTTACAACTATAATTGATGTTACCATAATATATATATGATTTAAGATCATTTGAGGATAAAAGATTCTTTACATATCAAGGGATCAATCTCTATCATCCATTTTTATTTGATCTAATGAATGAGATTAATCCCAATAATTTAAAAAATCCACTTTCATCAAAAAAAATCAAATATTAATATTCTTCAAACCGTTAATCGTTAAGCATATATATATATATATATATATATATATATATATATATATATATATATATATATATATATATATATAATTGCGACGAGCATTTAATTATCTTTCTATAGATAGGCACTTTGATATACTTTCGGCAAAAAAAATTCGTACTTTTTCACTTTTTTTTAGTTTTTTCGTTTTTTTTACGTTACTGAAATTTGCATTAAAAAATCATATATTATTAAACACTAATTTTAATATCACATGTGATATTAGTGTTAAATAATATATGATATGTAATATCACATGTGATATTAGTGTAAAATCAAATATGATATAATATCATATCACATGTGATATTACATATCATATATGATTTAACACTAATATCACATGTGATATTCAATTTAGTGTTTAATCATATATGATTTTTTTCATGCAAATTTCAGTAATGAAAAAGAAACGGAAAAAAGACGAAAAAGGTGAAAAAACGATTTTTTTTCTTTTTGGAAAATTATATCAAAGTGACCGTCTATAGAAAGATAATTAAATGCTCGTCGCGACGGTGTAAATATTTTCGCTTAACGATTAACGGTTTAAGAGATATTTAAATTATAAAAAATATGTGAAATAATAAAATTCTTTTAATCTCGGCCATTGATTTAGTTAAAATTAAAAGTCAAGATTATTTGAGGTTATTTGATCAATCACGTATGTACAGGTTGAGTTAAGAAAAATAAATGAACAGATGCCAATACAAATTCACTGATTATACTAACTATGAAACTTTTCTAGCTAATTGGCATTGAAAACAAACTGAAAACTTATTCCAAAGTGTAAGTAGTGTGTTCTTCATGTAATGCAATGTTGGGCTAACTAACAAAAAAATTACTAAAAGAATATGAAAAGCTATCACGTATACTGAAACCACCAAATTGACCTGGAACCAGAAAAGTTAAACCGTAAGTAAATAACCACGTAAGATAAGGTAAATAAAAAGCAACTTTCCCAGGATATCGAGTGTTGTTGAGAGTGATTATGGGTCTTACATAGCACTTGTTGTCTATGCAAGATCCTGAATAATATCCTAAGCCGCAATTAGCCAAGGCAATAGTGCAACGGCCAAGGCGACTCGCAAAGACCCCAATAGCAAGCTATTGTGGCAGGTCTTTCCCCATAAAAAATAAGATTAATATCGAGTGAGCCGATGGCTCACATATTAGATATTAAACTCATAAGAATAGATACTACACTTGTTCTTAGCAAAAAGGCCGAGAAAGGTATGCTTTGTTCCTCCTCATGCCTTGGTTTTTATAGGTAGTTCCTTTCCTTTTGTATCCTTCACTCAGCTGATGTGGGATTGTCCCTGTCACTTTTTAACTCTTTCAAAATATATCTCGACTTTTTGTTGCATCACGTATTCATTGTCACCATTTTAAATTAATCTCTACACTCGAGTATCGACACAGTCAACGGATATTCTGCAAATCTGTAATAAAAACCATGGAGAGATCTGCATAAGTAGTGCCAGTTTCGAGCATAAAATTGAATCTGGTAGTGAATAAGATTTTTGCAACTTAATACCAAGTATCAGATTATGATCATCATTAACTAACTTTCAACCTCAACTAAAAAACCTATTTAAAGTCTTGACAAGATATGCCACCCTTAACGTATCAACGATAAGTTGCCGTTGAAGAGGTGAGCCATACCTCAAACACGTTGGCAGAGCTTGAGAGGTCAGTTGCAAGCTAGTAAGCTACAATGTCGGAATCTTATACAATAGTTAAGATTTACATCAGTTGACTTTAAACTGAAATATACATTTGGGACACATCTTTAACCAAAAGAGAGATTTGTTGTAGCCTTGCTAATTATCATTTTAAAAACCGTTTCGTTTCATAGTCCTTCCTTAGTTATTGATTAGAACATCCGTAAAACCTCTACTGATGACAACAAAAGTCCGCCAAATAGAACTTTTACACAAGATGATCTTTAAGCACGAGCAAGTAGCAACTAATCAGTGAACTGTTTCAAGTCAAATCCAATAAGAAGGTAGTATGGAACTTGATCATGTATTCTAGTTTGTCATACAGCAAAAATCACCTTGAAGGTAGTAAAACTATAGATATCAAGTTCAAAGATTTCGTCCTCAATCTGTATGATTTTGTCTATTAGCTCACAGTACACATGTCTTAAAGCCCTTCTCTAGTTCTTCGGCATCAAGATTCTTTCCTATAAACACAATCTTGTTTACTCTTGGTTCATCAGGGTTCCACGGCCGATCTGGTGAGCCTTGAAATATGTCATGTACTCCCTGATCAAAAGACACATATTATTCGTATTAGAATCAACATGCTTGTAACACAGCACATTAAAGTATCAGCTTGCAGGAAAAAATATCACTTAAAGAAAGAACTAAGTGAATAAAAGTATATGAATGGTGTTTGTGGAAGACTTAACTAAGATGGACTTAATAATGTGTTAAATTTAGGTAAAGAAAATAATCACCTGGAAGACAAATCTCTCATCCATCCCGTCAATAGATAGAAGCCCCTTCATGCGATATATATCCTCACTTCTATCCATTAATAATGTGCCAAGCCAGAAGTTAGCCTGCATAACAAAGCACGTTGTTGATCAATCCATGTGTAAAAAGAGATATTGGACACCATTATACAATAAAGATTACTGCAATTCGTATAAAAGAGACACGTCACCAACCTTTTCAAGATCCAGGGTCCCTTCACAAACTATGCTGACTGAAGAAATTCCAGGGTCGTGAGTGTGATCATGATGTTCTGAACAAACACAGATAAATCACTTATTAAAACAGAAACAAAGGACAGCTATTAAAGATGCTTCTTGGAAAATGATAACTTGATAAGTGTTAATTGGTCTTAGATTTTTCTTATGTAGCACGTAATAGTATACATTGTCATTTGGTGTTGAATGAATATGAAAGAATAATTAAACGGGTAAAATATAATTTGAGCGGGTTACGTATGCCCTTGGTTTTGTGCTTACAGTGTACCCGTTTTATTGGTAGAAAAGATCTACTGCAACCATTATGGCTATCATAATAACCAACCACTGTTTTTACTAATACAAATTTGTACCCTATAGATTGTTACATAAATACTGTAGCAATTATGTGTGCGTGCATACATGCAAATGATTAATTAAGTTTGAGTTACCGTGTTTATGGTCATGATGATGGTGATTGTGGGTAGGATCAGTACAATTCTCATGGTCATGATTGTGTTCATGGTCATGATGGTGTTTATGGTCGTGATGGTGCTCATCTTCCTTTCTAGCTTCAACCTCAACAGCATCATCAATTCTAACAAAGAATAAATATTGTTAGTTAACAATCCCATTAACCAAATGAAGTATAATATGATAACATTCACTCGTATAGCAAATTAAGATCAGCTAAATAGTTCTACAATTTTAGGTCCACACTTAAGAAATGTGCAGAAACTATTCAGCCAAATAAACGGTAAACATTTAAAAAAACTAACACATTAGGTTGGTGATTATCTTTTTTTTGCTCAAATCATGTTTTTATATCAAATCCATCATCCCTCACTTCAATGATATGCATCAAAGTTGTTAAAAATGAAAAACTATATAGAAGTGTATACAATTTCCCCTGTGCATGCTACTATTTACACATTATGTATACAAATAGAGATATAACCTTTCTAAATCAAAGCCTCCAATCCCAAGAACATAATCCAGATCCACTTTTCCATATTCAGTACGTTTTAACTCGGCCATACGGTTTATTCCCTGTATTATTAGCATCATTCATTAATGTGGAATATTAGAATGTAAACTAAACCAGCACAAAAAAAAAAAAAAAAAAAAAAAAAAAAAAGAAAGATTCAATCAATTATATCAGAGACGGTGTACCTTTATCCGCTGAACCAAAGCAGAAAGTTCTCCACTTCCAAAAAGTTCAGTCTAACAATAAAAATTAAGAAAACTTCAGTTCTACTATGAATCTAGATGCCTCACTCACCACTTTATAGTATGACTAACCAAGTTGCAAACTCTAAAATTTCACCAATTAATAAACATGATACCTTATTGACTATTATACGATTAGCGTAAGCAATTTGCTCTACTGCCTCATTGACAACTCCTTCCGGCTTAACATCATCAAGATGAATATTAGCATGCTTCGCGTCTACTAAGGTGACAACACCGTCCAGCTTAACATCATTAAAAATCTGATCTTCAGCATAAAACGTCTGTATAATTGGTGCTGGATTCGCTAGCCCTGCAAAATTTCAAAAAACAAGTACAAATTTTAATCCACAAAGGCATATTTACGATTACATAAACTTCAAATCAAATCAAAACGCTGCATCGTACCTGTAGTCTCTATGACAATATGATCAAATTTCCCTTTCTTCTTACTCACCAACTCTCCTATCATTCTAACAAGATCACCCTAACCGTACAACATAAACAACCATTGTTAAGCATCACAATATCCTCCACTCCCGCAGCTTTTGCAGCAACTAACTACCCATCGATATCCACCTCCCCATACTGCAAGTATAACACAGAATCAATATAGCCAGGACTAAATGAGCCATAAACGTTCAAACAACTATACAGCTTCACCTAGGCAAATGACTCATTTCTTACCATTTAATGCAACATAGTTTGACTTTCATACCAACTTTTGCAAGATTTTACCTAAACCAAAGGTGTCCAGCCTCGGGTTATTATGCAGTGTTTCCATATTGATTTCGTTTCAAGTCTTAGTTAACTCTCGAATAATGTATATATGGAAGACAATAACAGATCAGATGTGTCTTACTGTCTTTGACCTAATGTGCAGATCAGTTTACATCAGTTGATGTTTCCTATTAAAAGAATTCTGCTTTGGACAAAACTTGGGGCCAAAACAGAGGAGCTATGCAACCGGATGAAACGGGTTCAGATCACAATGGGCAAATTCAGTACAGGCTAGATACACATACACTTTGGCAAACTCTGGACCCTTATGACATTTGTTGCCTTTAATGTCACCTATTTGACCAGATAAGGATAATACATGAGCTGAATCAACCCATTTATAAGTAACTGGATAAGTGTAACTTCAAGTTAAAAGCATTAATAGCAGCCGAAACCAAACAGTGTCAGCAAACTTTGTTGTTTTACAGATAGCACATCTCGTAATCCTATGGTAATCAGTGTAACGAAATAGATTAAAAAAACAGATTATCAAATCAGGTGTGGATCTTAGTGTAATAGGTCAAACATATAAAACTTTAAGACTTAATCAAAACATAAACGGGTCAAGTGGGTTAAAAGCGGCCTTCATCAAATGAAGTGTGAGGTGCTGCTATTTTCACAGACGCATCTACAAAGCAACCAAGAAGAACGTCCGTCAGGTTTACGAACTGACCCTGTTCCAAAATCCAATATCATTAAATCAAGGTGAGGGGCTGAAGGTGCGGTTACAATGTAGTCAGAACCATTAGGACCGCAATGTGACTATCATAAAAAACGCCTCTAGACCATGAATCTCTTATCAATATGCTTAGTAATGATCCCTGATTCGGCTCCGAAACGGTCTATCTTTTATCACACAAGTCAACCACTTGTGAATGGTCAACCGTAATAAAAGTCAAACAGCTTGAGAACGCGATGCAATTAACCAGGAGAGTATAGTGTTTCCCCGGGTCGTTAAGTCCCAACGAGCTGTGCGATTGAATAACCAAACGTGTAGTGATCGGGTGATATTGAACAAGAAAGAGGTTATGATTGATACTAGATAACAAAGGAAAAATGAAAGAAAATTAAAAAGATAAATTATATTAAATAAACGCTATCACTATTTTTAAAAATGGATTTTCTTGATTTTTCTTTTATAAATCTGAATTAAAACTAATTTTAAACTTTAAAACTAAATTAAAATACTAAAAATTATGAAATTAAAGAGGAAAATTGTGAAACTATTTTTCAAAAATCTAAAATAACTAAAGAGAATTTTCAAAACTAATTTTGTATTTTTCTGATTTATATTCTAATTTCTATGATTTAAAACTAATTAAAACTAATTAAATTGCTAAAAATTACTATTTAAACTAGGAAAATTATGGAAAAATATTTTTTGGCTTTTTATATTTATCTTAATCTATGAAAATTGAAAACTTATTTTTTGAAGATTTTCTGATTTATTTGTATTAAAAGCTATTTAAAAAGTCCTAAAAACTGATTAAAATAAAGAAAAATAGCAAACAATAATGGAAAATTATGAAAAATTCAGGAAAAGTCTAAAATATTATTCTAAATTTATGAAAAATATAAAAACTATGGCTAATGTGAGAAAATATGAAGCTGCAGTGAAAGGTACTTGAAAATAAGCACTTACAATAAGCAAATGGCTATAATACTGAACCAGAAGCTCACATAAGCTATAATAAGCTAAAATAAGCTAAAAACAACTAGAGTCAACTACTCCTAACCACAGATTATCAGGCTATAAAGACTTGATGAGAAATAAGCTATAAAGCCAAACAGTCTATCTGTCTACTTTTAAGCTAAAGTACCAGCTTATTCCATAAGCTAATGTGAAAACCAAAACTGGAGACCTAAAGACCACCAGCTGAACTATCTCAAGACCAAGTTTCAGCCACTACCAAGCTAAAATGAAGCTTGTGCAGGGCCTGCAAGAAAGCCTGATTCACACTCAGTTATACTAAGTGTGAACAGGGCAAAAGGTGGCTTATTGAGGAGCTTATTCAGAGCTTAAGAAAAATTCCAAAAATTCCCCAAAAATCATTTTTCAACACTAGACCAGTTCAAGTTACATAACCCAAACTTACAAAAGCTTTTGACCAGTGATGAACAAACTAAAAATGTACAAAGTTTTGTAAAACTGCTTTATGATTTTTGACTTTTATAGATAAAACTGAAGTTTTGACTAAAGTGAGATTTGAATCAAATTTTCTGATTGATTATGTTATTTAAGGATGTAATGAAACCTAATTAAGCTATATTGTCCTAATCTAAGCCTAAAGGCAACTTCTATTCTATTCTAGCCTAACTGATATGCATGTGAAATTAGTACCACTGCAATTTTGACTTTTAAAGGAGAGGAGTGCAAGATTAAGTCCTAAATGACTTTATTGAACCTAGGTAGGACTGCATTCACAGAACTTATCCTCTGCACTAGCTTATAGCACCCGTATGACCCTTAATCCAAACACTAGTTAATGAACTGCTTGCAATTTAAACTACTTAAATCTTAACTCTAAACTTATGACAACAACTGATTATAGGACATAATAACTAACAGGAATTGAATTCAATACTACACTAATATAAACTAACAACAATTCTACTTCTACACCACTGAATTGAAACAGATAGGAATTAAGTACTCACAAGGAATCCAGCTTATTTGCAGCTTATACCATAACCAAACTACCCTACTTTTAACCAAATTCAACCCAAGACCAGCTCTGCATCAACCAAAATCCATTTCCATAACTGCTTAACCAAAATTTACCCACAGTTGACTTTCGTTGACCAGATACCAATTTTGTTGCACTTGAGTTATAAGCTTATCAAAAGCTATTAATAGCTTAGCTAAGCTTATTTGAGTTGTAATAAAGCTATTTGAAGCTTGATACTTAACACTTTTAAAACAGGTTTGGTTACAGGAAATGGAAAAACAGAAAATTTAACCAAACTTTGAATTGTTACTGAAAATGAGTTACAACTGGCTAAAATGCCTTAGTTCAATACAAGGAAGGTTAACATTACAATTTAGAACTTAATTAAGACATAAAAATTGAAAACGACATATATGAAAATTTTAAAAACTAAAGACTACCCTTTCCACTCTCTCTTCTTCCTCTATTTATCATCAAAAGTCTTCCCTCTCTCCTCCTCGAGCATTTCCCACCTCTATTCTGGACCATTGGATCACTTGACTTATTTTTGGCCATTGATGAGTTTTGGCGCCAAAATGGATATAGCAACAGGGGGGTTTGAGTGCAAGGAAGGAGAAACATTTAATGCTTCTTGGATTGTTGTTGAGGTGGAGTGATAAGGTTGTGGGTTGTTGAGCTGGAAGCATGGTGTGGTGATTGGTTTTGCAGACAGTGGGTGAGGAAGAAAGGATTTTGGAGGGAAAAAGATAGGGCGGGAGTTGACTGTTTGACTGGGGAGTATTAATAGGCAGGGGGTTCAATGGTCAAGGGGTCAAGGGTGTTTTGGCAGGGTTCATGGTCCAAGGGGGGTTCAAGGGTGTTTATTAATAACAAGGACCATTGTTGCAATTCACCAAACTTGAGGACTGAAATTGCCAATTTTGCAAAGTTGTTCCAAGGGTCATTCTTGCCAAGTTTCATTAGTACAAGGACCATAAAAGATAATTTTCCATTTTAAAACTTCCAAGGACTATTTTTGCCAATTTTGAAACTTGAAGGACCAAACTTGTAAATTCTCCAAACTTTTTACCCAAGGATCATTCTTGATAAATTTTGATTTTGAAAGGACTTGGGTTGACTTTTATTCCAAAACAAATGCTCAGGGACTGATTTTGTCAAGATTTGAAAGTCGGGGGACTAAAACTGCCAATTATGCAAACTTAGCTCGTTTTTCATCTGATTTTAAACATTTTGCATCTAAAACATATAAAATACAATTTTGGAATATTTTCAGTATTTTGATGCATTTCTGAGTGTTTTTAAATGTTTTGCAGTTCAGATTTGACCAAAATGATGAGTATTTACACACTCATCAATCCCCCACACTAAACTATTGCTAGTCCCTAGCAATATTTTGAGAAAACTTAATGGATTTGAATCGCTTTACCAAAATCCATTACTTCTGGAGTAGCCAAATGTTTCAGTTCAAGTAAGAACCTTGGTACACTGATAACCAAATGATTTTGAGCAAATCACCAGCTTTCAACGGTTTTGATTTGTCTTTACCAGAAGCCGTTTTCTTCTGGACTAGCCAACTCTTAGATAAAATATCTTTGGTGAGTCGATTACCAATTATGGTTTTCCAACTGCCTTTACCACAAGCCATAAACTTGCGGGCTAGCCAACTCATCACTAATTAAAGATATGGTGAGCTGAACACCATACAATTTTGGGCAAATTGCAAGCCGTCAACGGATTTGAGATATCTTTACCAAGAGCCGTTTGCTCCTGGATTAGCCAATCCTTTTGTTTATTAGACATGGCGGATACGATAACCGTAAGCTGAGTAAGTGCAAAACACTTACTCCCAAAAAAAAAAATTTTGGCCAAAAATGGGGGAATTGGGCGATATAATTACATGATAAAATTCGTGAGAATTCCCCCACACTAGAAATGAATATTGCCCTCAATATTCAAAGTACCGGCGGTTATGCCGAAACATAGAACGTAAAAGGGAAATACTACGGCCATTATTTGAATTTTTTTTTTTTTTTTGAAATTTATATACAACAGCGGGGGGCAACTCCCCCACACTAGGGTGGTAGAAAGTAGAAAGAAGTCAGAAATATGGGTGAAACCCATATAGTGTGCTACTGTTTTTGATTCCCGAGTCGCTAGCTTGACTCGACCCCGTATTCATTTGTTCTTGGGGAAGCAACGTGGAAAACCAATCTCGATCGGACTTTCGTTCACAGTGTTAATAAACATATGAACATCAGAAAGTTCCACACCGACGAGATACAACCGCGGTATTGTTAATAGTAGAAACTATAAAGGATGATACCGGGGTCAAAGATGGTGTCCTCATTCCCGAAAGAGAAAAGGGAAAGAGCAACCACATAATCTGTGAAGAATGGAATAAAGATGTGAATGAGAATGCAAGTCCATTCCTCATCAGTAAAAAGCAAATCACCATTTTTGACATTTTTAAGCTTAGTCTTGAAGTTTGTATGGTGATTGTCAACAGAATTTCCGGTAGGGAGGGTTGGAAACGGTTCTTCAATCAACAGATTTTCCGAAAAAGGATGTCCCCCGCCGAATCAAAGTAAGTATTATCAATTCCTGTTGGAATCGACTCATCACTAAGAAAAGCATCGACTTCATTCCAAAAGTTGTCATCTTCCTCATCCGGAGTGAGAGAAGGGATGGAAGAGTCGGAAATAATAAGACTAGGAGATGATGGATCATTTTTGAGCAATTCTTCAATGGGAAGAATGTCTCCCATTGGATCACAAACATCATCATCCAATCCGGATGAAACTGAAGATAGTTTGGTTTCATCCACAGAGTTAACGAACTCGATACGATAAACTGATTCCGGAGGTGGGACAAGTGGTGTGCTCTTAGAGCTAGCAATTTCCACCACTTCCGATAAAGTCTCCGATTCTAGATCATCATCATCAAGAACACTCTTGAATTCCTTGGTACAACTTTCAAACCATTTGTTTGAACCAGGGTTGATTTTCAAAGCTTTTAGCTCAGACGTTTTTGGTGACTCCTCTTAACCGTGAAATTTGAGAGTGTTGCATTGATTCTTTCGGATTTTTGATCAATTGTGGCAACACTATGTTTGGATAGAGGTTTGGAGTTCTGGTTGATATTAAACGTGAGTTCTTCGTTGTCAACCCGTATGGTCAACTCTTCAGCAAATACATCAATTAGAGCACGGCTCGTTCTCAAGAAAGCTCTCCCTAAGATGAGGGGAACTCTAGGATCTGCATCAAAGTCTACTACAACAAAGTCGGTAGGAAAGTGAAACTTTCCTACTTTCACCACGACATCCTCGGCTATCCCAAGTGGACGAGTTATGGTACGGTCCGCTAGCTCGAGTGTCATACAAGTGGATGTAAGTTTAGGAAGAGACAGTTTCTTCCATACTGAGAGTGGCATGAGGTTAATGCTTGCGCCAAGATCGGCCAAGGCGAAGCATTGAACCATCCCCAAGAAATCACACGGGATTAAAAACCTGCCGGGTCTTCAAGCTTTTTGGGAAGCTTCTTGAGAAGGACCGCAGAGCATTGCTCATTGAGAGGGTTTTAGCCATCTCGATAACTTATCTTTGTTGCTCAAGAAGCCTTTAAGCGCGGATGCAAATTTGGGCATTAGAACGAGAGCATCAACGAAGCTTATATCAAAGTGCAGTTCATTGAAAATTTGGAAAAAATTTTTCCATTTGCTCTTTGGTTTTGTCTTTGAGCTTCTCATCATGCAATCTTGATGGGTAAGGAAGCTGACTAGACTTTTGAGCCGGACGGAAGTCATTTCTCGCTCAGAATTTGTCTTCGGAACTTCGGGTTCGGACTTAAAGCTTGGACTACCGAAGGTGGGACGTGTGCGGTACTTCGTGGGCTTGAGAAATGCACCTTGTCCGTTGTATCCTTGGTAACTTGACTCATTGCTCCTGGTGGAGGAGGCATTGGAGTCGAAGGTCCATTATGCGTCTTACCACTACGAGTGGTGACGGCTTTCAACTCGGCATTTGGATTTAGAACTGTATTGCTTGGGAGTCCTCCAGAAGATGACGAAGCTTTGTTCATATTCATGTTCATGAAACTACTCATCATATTCTTCAACTCATTTGTCTGCCGAGACATGGTGGTATCAATTTCCTTTTTTAGCTCAACTCTCATGTTATTGATCTAAGTTTGCATTGAACGTATGCTTGACTCAGTAATTTTCATGAAGTCATTTGGTAGGGGAGCTTGAGAAGGTTGTTGATAACTTTGCTGATTTGGAGCTTGATATGGTTGGTTGAAATTGTTCCGGTTCTGATTGAAATTTTGAGAGTTATTGAAGTTTTGTCCTTGATTCGGAACAAAGCGATTTTGATTGCCATGGTTTTGCACAGGAGGAAAACCAAGGGGTGTCATACTGTGCACGGTAGTGAGGATCAGCTTGTGGTCGGTATTGATTGTGGTTTACCGAAGCTACGGGAGCTTGGTAAAAAGAAGCATCGGTTGCTTGACAATCATAATACGCGTGTGGACCACTACAAGTTTCACACACTTTGTTCACGGCTTTGATTGGTTCCGGCTTATGAATTTCGCTTTTGATTTCCTTTACCTCTTTCATCATACAACGGATGACGTCCGTTAGAGCGGCTAACGGAGCGGCTAACTCGGAAGAGTTACCGGATGAAGAAGCAGGAGTGTTCAGAATATTGACTTTGTTGCGAGAAATAGGAACTTTTGATTTTATCTCGCAAATCTCAATCACATCTTTAGGCTTACGATTCAAGATATTGCCACTGGCGGCTGCGTTCAAAGAATCTTGATCGTTACCGTTCAACCCATTATAAAAGATATTAACTTGTTGAAGCTCCGTGAATTCATGATGGGGGCATTTCCTGAGGAGATCTTTGAATCTCTCCCATGCCTCTCCAAAATTTTCATCGAAATTTTGACGAAATCCAGAAATTTCATTTTTAAGATTAGTCGTCTTTGATGGAGGAAAGAAATAATTGACAAACTTTTGAACAAGATCCTCCCAAGTTTCGATGGATCGAGGGGTTCTTTTCCGCCAAATCGGGCTGCCCCCTCAAGAGAGAATGGAAATAGCATCAACTTGATCACTTTTTGTGGTACATCTTTGAAATTGATCGTTGAGGTCAACTTGTTAAACCAACGGATGTGTGCATACGGGTCTTCTCGATCAAACCCGTGGAATTGATTCGTAGACACAAGTTGGATCAAATGTGTCTTTAATTCGAAGTGATCAGAATTGATTACCGGTAAAACGATGGCATCTCCATAACCCTCGGTGGGTGCCTGGAGCATTTCCGCCATAGTTCGTTCGTCTGCCATATTGTTGTTTGGAATAGTATGAATCTCGGGTTCGACTATTTGGGCAGCACGTCTATGAGAACGTCTTCTAGGAATTTCTGCTAGATCACGAAAAGGACTCAATGATCTAGAAGAACGAGTGCGCATGCACTAGACGTAACTTGAGGAAACAAGAGAATTATGAAAATAAGGAAAGAAAAATCTTTTTGAGTTTTATGGTTTTTAATATGTTTTTGGATTTTTGGATTTTTATAAGAAAATATAAACATATATAGATGGTATGAACAAGGAGTGAATATTCAAATCACTAATCTGCTAGACGTAAGATTGTTAGCACAGCTCCCCGGCAGCGGCGCCAAAATTTGATTCGGCTCCGAAACGGTCTATCTTTTATAACACAAGTCAACCACTTGTGAATGGTCAACCGTAATAAAAGTCAAACAGCTTGAGAACGCGATGCAATTAACCAGGAGAGTATAGTGTTTCCCCGGGTCGTTAAGTCCCAACGAGCTGTGCGATTGAATAACCAAACGTGTAGTGATCGGGTGATATTGAACAAGAAAGAGGTTATGATTGATACTAGATAACAAAGGAAAAATGAAAGAAAATTAAAAAGCTAAATTATATTAAATAAACTCTATCACTATTTTTAAAATTGGATTTTCTTGATTTTTCTTTTATAAATTTGAATTAAAAACTAATTTTAAACTTTAAAACTAAATTAAAATACTAAAAATTATGAAATTAAAGAGGAAAATTGTGAAACTATTTTTCAAAAATCTAAAATTACTAAAGAGAATTTTCAAAACTAATTTTGTATTTTTCTGATTTATATTCTAATTTCTATGATTTAAAAACTATTTAAAACTAATTAAATTGCTAAAAATTACTATTTAAACTAGGAAAATTATGGAAAAATATTTTTTTGGCTTTTTATATTTATCTTAATCTATGAAAATTGAAAACTTATTTTTTTGAAGATTTTCTGATTTATTTGTATTAAAAGCTATTTAAAAAGTCCTAAAAACTGATTAAAATAAAGAAAAATAGCAAACAGTAATGGAAAATTATGAAAAATTCAGGAAAAGTCTAAAATATTATTCTAAATTTATGAAAAATATAAAAACTATGGCTAATGTGAGAAAATATGAAGCTGCAGTGAAAGGTACTTGAAAATAAGCACTTACAATAAGCAAATGGCTATAATACTGAACCAGAAGCTCACAGAAGCTATAATAAGCTAAAATAAGCTAAAAACAACTAGAGTCAACTACTCCTAACCACAGATTATCAGGCTATAAAGACTTGATGAGAAATAAGCTATAAAGCCAAACAGTCTATCTGTCTACTTTTAAGCTAAAGTACTAGCTTATTCCATAAGCTAATGTGAAAACCAAAACTGGAGACCTAAAGACCACCAGCTGAACTATCTCAAGACCAAGTTTCAGCCACTACTAAGCTAAAATGAAGCTTGTGCAGGGCCTGCAAGAAAGCCTGATTCACACTCAGTTATACTGAGTGTGAACAGGGCAAAAGGTGGCTTATTGAGGAGCTTATTCAGAGCTTAAGAAAAATTCCAAAAATTCCCCAAAAATCATTTTTCAACACTAGACCAGTTCAAGTTACATAACCCAAACTTACAAAAGCTTTTGACCAGTGATGAACAAACTAAAAATGTACAAAGTTTTGTAAAAACTGCTTTTTATGATTTTTGACTTTTATAGATAAAACTGAAGTTTTGACTAAAGTGAGATTTGAATCAAATTTTCTGATTGATTATGTTATTTAAGGATGTAATGAAACCTAATTAAGCTATATTGTCCTAATCTAAGCCTAAAGGCAACTTCTATTCTATTCTAGCCTAACTGATATGCATGTGAAATTAGTACCACTGCAATTTTGACTTTTAGAGGAGAGGAGTGCAAGATTAAGTCCTAAATGACTTTATTGAACCTAGGTAGGACTGCATTCACAGAACTTATCCTCTGCACTAGCTTATAGCACCCGTATGACCCTTAATCCAAACACTAGTTAATGAACTGCTTGCAATTTAAACTACTTAAATCTTAACTCTAAACTTATGACAACAACTGATTATAGGACAGAATAACTAACAGGAATTGAATTCAATACTACACTAATATAAACTAACAACAATTCTACTTCTACACCACTGAATTGAAACAGATAGGAATTAAGTACTCACAAGGAATCCAGCTTATTTGCAGCTTATACCATAACCAAACTACCCTACTTTTAACCAAATTCAACCCAAGACCAGCTCTGCATCAACCAAAATCCATTTCCATAACTGCTTAACCAAAATTTAGCCACAGTTGACTTTCGTTGACCAGATACCAATTTTGTTGCACTTGAGTTATAAGCTTATCAAAAGCTATTAATAGCTTAGCTAAGCTTATTTGAGTTGTAATAAAGCTATTTGAAGCTTGATACTTAACACTTTTAAAACAGGTTTGGTTACAGGAAATGAAAAAAACAGAAAATTTAACCAAACTTTGAATTGTTACTGAAAATGAGTTACAACTGGCTAAAATGCCTTAGTTCAATACAAGGAAGGTTAACATTACAATTTAGAACTTAATTAAGACATAAAAATTGAAAACGACATATATGAAAATTTTAAAAACTAAAGACTACCCTTTCCACTCTCTCTTCTTCCTCTATTTATCATCAAAAGTCTTCCCCTCTCTCCTCTGAGCATTTCCCACCTCTATTCTGGACCATTGGATCACTTGACTTATTTTTGGCCATTGATGTGTTTTGGCGCCAAAATGGATATAGCAACAGGGGGGGTTTGAGTGCAAGGAAGGAGAAACATTTAATGCTTCTTGGATTGTTGTTGAGGTGGAGTGATAAGGTTGTGGGTTGTTGAGCTGGAAGCATGGTGTGGTGATTGGTTTTGCAGACAGTGGGTGAGGAAGAAAGGATTTTGGAGGGAAAAAGATAGGGCGGGAGTTGACTATTTGACTGGGGAGTATTAATAGGCAGGGGGTTCAAGGGTCAAGGGGTCAAGGGTGTTTTGGCAGGGTTCATGGTCCAAGGGGGGTTCAAGGGTGTTTATTAATAACAAGGACCATTGTTGCAATTCACCAAACTTGAGGACTGAAATTGCCAATTTTTCAAAGTTGTTCCAAGGGTCATTCTTGCCAAGTTTCATTAGTACAAGGACCATAAAAGAAAATTTTCCATTTTTAAACTTCTAAGGACTATTTTTGCCAATTTTGAAACTTGAAGGACCAAACTTGTAAATTCTCCAAACTTTTTACCCAAGGATCATTCTTGATAAATTTTGATTTTGAAAGGACTTGGGTTGACTTTTATTCCAAAACAAATGCTCATGGACTGATTTTGTCAAGATTTGAAAGTCAGGGGACTGAAACTGCCAATTATGCAAACTTAGCTCGTTTTTCATCTGATTTTAAACATTTTGCATCTAAAACATATAAAATACAATTTTGGAATATTTTCAGTATTTTGATTCATTTCTGAGTGTTTTTAAATGTTTTGCAGTTCAGATTTGACCAAAAATGATGAGTATTTACACACTCATCAATCCCCAACATGTAACGTGTCCTTTTTGGCCATCTGAAAGATACAAAAGAAATATATTATGTAACCCCAACATGTACGCAAAATTTTGAAAAAAGGGAGAAAATTGTGTTTATGAAGACACGAATTTACTAATAGAATGTGGTCCACACCGCTGAAAGCACCACACCCCACCCCACCCATCATCTCAGATGAACGTTAACATACTGATGAAGGCAACTGTTTATCAGATAACACTCAATATAACCTTATTGTTAATGTAAGGGTTTATAATATTTGACTTCTGTGAACTCTATATATAAGTTAAATCAGGTACTTGCTGCGCACAATTTAAAACATTATCAGTTCCCTTATAGTTTAGAATGCATTTCACATATGTATAAGCATGTATATTAAACAAAAATATATATATATATATATATAATTTCAATGCGTGTAAATTATATACTACCATTGTAAATTGAAATTAAGTTGTACCAAGCTATATGCTGGTAAGTTTCTTACCGTACATCATGCAGTTTCTCTTGGAGTAAATGATTATCATGTTAGTGAAATGGAACAGGTATATGTGCTTAGCAGATATCAGAAATCAAACAAACAAATATCACTTTTATTTCAGTTGACATAATGATAAATACTTACAGTGAAGCCTCATTGTCTGTTTTAAAAAGCTCATGACCATCATTTCCTTCGCCAATTTCATTCCTGCTCAACCTTAAAACTAATTGGTGGCTGTGGCTCATACTTATTTACCCAAGTTAATTCCTCCATAGCCTTCACATCTCTGGCCGTGAAAAAAGCATACTGTATGCCACAACAATAACATGATCTCAGATTTTATATACAGCCAAAAATATGTATCACTCAAACTTCCTAACTGCTCCCAAAATCTTATAAACCCAACAGTCATAATAATTGTTTGAATAGAAGATAGTAGTTATCACGATATCTCCTCTTAAGTTTATAAGCCTATAGGAAGTTCAGTAGGTTGAAACAATAGTAATGACCAGACAGAATATGAACTATGATGTGCGTATAGCCACGTTAAAAGCCACGTTAAAATACTACTCTAACATGAAAAAAAGGGTATAGTGTGCGGATCTTCTTCCAAGTATAAAAACCAAAAGTAAGGAAAAAGGAATAAATTCTAATAAGAGTGAGATTCTATAAGAATGAGACACTATGAGCTTCCAACAATTTTAGCTGAGATATTCTCAACCGGCCTATCAATCTATCATATAATGGATGGACCTGTGTATTCTCAACACCGGTACTACGGGTGACTAATCAAAGTGATATAATTCAATTTAATGTTAGCCTAATATGTTGTTCAACTTTTAAATTAATAACTTTCTTTTACAATGTCTTACAAAAAAATGAGTTTGATTTGTATTGTTGTCGAAAATATCTTTCATAAAAAATAACACAGAAAATTTAGACACGCATGGATCATTGTGATCAAAATTTCAAAATAGAATAAGAAAGGTAATATAACTGAAGCTAAAAATCCTATGAAGAGCAAGTAAATAATAAACATTTAAAAGTTTTTGGGACGTTTTGACCGTTCAGTTTAGTGCCTGAACTAATACAAATAGCATATCTAGGTTCATGAATTAACAAAGAATGGCATTTTTGAAAGAATGGCATTAAGTTGAACTATACATATAAAATATATAAAAAATGATGAAATCAAGTACCGTTGGGTGAGAGATCGTGGACCCCTGATGGATCTCGCTCACAGTCCCTATTCAAAAAATGACAATTACAACAATTATCTAAATTATCGAGATAAATAATTATACAACTATTATCTAAATTATCGAGATAAATAATTAGAGAGGTTGTATGAATTAATTGATTAATTACAATTAGTTATTTGATACTGACCCTCTGACTATAATCCATGAAGATGATGGCTCATGATGGTTCGTTGGTACTTCTCTGACTGGTCTAACACATCCTATGTAACGTGTAAACACAAAAAAAAATGATGTACCTTGAATCTCTACTTTATTATGCTTTCCAGATTTATTTGTTCTTTTCTTCTCATCTTTAACATGATCATGTTTTTTAAGGACCTCTGTCACGGATATACTTGGTTGGGTATCACTTGGATGTTCTTCCTTTACAACCTTGGTGTTGCCTACACTTCCCTTTCCCTTTTTGTTTGGTGTTTCAGACCGTGATTGGAGACCTCCTTTTTTATGGTTTGATGTGCTCCCATCCAACCCATTCTTCTGTTGGTTTCCTTTCCGAGCCATGGTTTTTTTGAAACAATATGATAGTTTCTCAACAAGATTGAGTAAATTGATGTCTAACTGATTTCTATCATCTGAGTCTTGCAAAAGCAGATTTCACATAAACATCCAGATCTGTAAATAAAAATTATGGTATATCAGTCCACATATGCAGGCATGAGAAATACAAAGTGGGATCGGTTTATTGGTCAATATTAAAGACAGTAAGTAGGCACGATATTAGTAGGTTGTCGGTCATGACCATATTCGCTCTCTATCAAGCACCAATTGTAAAGTTGGTGCCCTCTGCCCTGTTCATCTAAAATACGATGCACACAACAATTAAAAGTTCACGACCACTTGTGCACATATAGACTACATAAAGAGTTAACGTTATGCTTTCACAGCAGCATGACTCGTAATATATACCTCCTGTTACACCTCTTAAACGGCTTTGTCTTTAGGGAGCTCGGTAAACTCGAGTACATTCTACTAATTCTGTAGAAAAAAAAAACAAAAAGAACATCAGTGAAATGACACTGCCCATATTAACGTAAAATAGAAAATCAAAAAAAGGCTAATACTGTTGCAGCAACTTCATAGTAATCAGAAATTAAAAATAATAACCGCAACAGAATAGTGAAACTATATAAAACAATAAATGACTGAACAACTTTGGGCTATTTGACATGAATGAGTACTATGTTGTTGTAAAATGGTAGAGCTTTTTCCAACATGTGAAGTTACACCTAAAATAGTTGTAACCATCAGTAAGTTTTCCTAAGAAAACCTAAAAGGCTGACGCCATTAAAATGAGAATAACAGATAGCTAGTGCAATAGCAAAAGTATTTTAAAAATAAATATTATGGTCGTCTGATTTCTGATTTGCAAATTCACATTAGTCACACACATAATACATTATATATGATAGAAAAGAGAAATATTCTCATATATGATGACAATTTGAAAGCGAAGAATAAGCTGTAGTAGAATTTTAAATGAAAGCCGCCATGTCAAGGCCACTTGTATAACATGTTTTATCTACATAAAGATTCGCCCTCTAATTCTCAATAAAAAGTATTTGAGGGAGTAACAACGCCGGAATTGAGGGTAAACTTGCCTGAAAACTATCCCAGAATTTATGTGCCATTTGTGAAAATAAGGAGATTGTATTGTGTTGGTCATATTAAAGTTATGATATCAAGCCTCATATCCCCAAGCTATCCTGAATATCCACAATCCCAAAGAATAAAAACTAATCCAAGAGCATATGATCCCACCATAATATTTTAATTTGTTGAAACTCAACCCCATTAACAAAATACTCAGAATTGAAACTTCAAATCTTTCAAAAGTTGAAAGCTAACCTCAAACTGCTCTTGTTCACCACTGCGCATAAGATCCAACACCATGGAAAAAAATCCAAACCGACCCATTCATTAGGAAATTAGCAAAAGCATACTACATTTGCACTATAAGAAACACAAAATAAAAACTCACCAAGTTTTTCTATATCACCAAAAAATTTACTCATTACAGGCTCATTTTCTTGAATTGGTTACTCAGCTCGTAGCTTTTCCACCCTCCTGTATCGATCTTTATCCTATAAATAAATAAACAATTATAATCAATATGAAAACCAATATCGCAGTCAAATTATTACCACTCCAGATAACAACTTTCCAACCTCGTCATCATTTGCCAATAGAACATGCCTTGGGATAGTTCTCGTCTTCTTGTCTCTTGCTGACTTTCCAGCTAATTCCAAAACCTGTATACACATACCCCATCATTTATTTAGTCAAAAGCTTATTTTGCAAACACAAACCCAAACACCCCTTTATTAATAGTTGGTTGCTTACATCATTATGACCACCAATTAGGCGCTTCTGTGATGTCATTCTCTTCTGCAATTTCTATGCCTACGTCAACATCCTTTTCAGCATCTATAGAAGAAACATTGTTCCAGCTGGTTAGAAGGGGCGACTTCAGCATTTGCCTCCTGATGTCGTTTTTGTTGTTGTGTATATGGGCCGTTGAATGAACTACAATCAGATGAGTTTGGAAACATATTGCCAGCCACACCTGTCATATATAACTTAGACTAAATTTATCAAATTGAGTAACTATACCTTAAGTGAAGAACATTGCTATTCCAGAATAGTTGAATGATCGGGGTCTTGCAAAAGGGATTTTAAGCATATTGGCTGTCACTGAAACAAAAATTGACAAATATCACATTGAGTTAATGTTAAGCATAAGGTCATTATAGTTCTAATGTCAACACAGAAGCCACACCTTGGTTTCTCATATACACTGCAACGTTTAATTCTTTAACATTCTTGGTTAATCGGGGAGAGCATCTGAGCCAGCTTTTGCTACAACAATTAATATAGCACAAAAAAAGTCACATAAGCATAGAAGCATGAAGATTATCCAAAAGCGAAAGTATAAGCTAAACCTATACACCAATAACAACATAATTATTAATGATTACATAAAAAAGGGTTTTGGAAAAGAACATCAACCATAGATGAAAGGATGGGAGCAGAGATTGTCGACCATAATATGTTGTGGGTTAGGGTTCTGATTTTTTAAAAACAGTACAATATAACCCGGAATAAAACAAAGGACTCGTAAGCCTACTACCTGGTAAGATACTAAGATTACATATTTTAAGCATGGGACTTAAAACTCTTGGGAGTGGAAGACAAAATACTGCAAGAGCTCTGCAAGTCACAATAACAGTCTATCTTGCAAGTAAAGGTATTCTCACATATATGGACAAGATAGATCATGAAGAAAGGGTAAGTGGCAGACACAATAAGGTTTTTTACACCCCGATTGATTGTAAATTATGGTTCAGAGATAACCATCATACCTGACCGGTTGTATTAAGCTTCATCTTCAACTGATGCTTCTAGCTTCATGAGTCTGTGAAAAAAAATTTTATGTACTTGTTTATCGTCCTGATATTATGATTAGCAAGAGAAGCAGAATTTGTTTTAGGGTTTTGGGTTTTTGGGAAGGGTAGCGAGATTGTTTTAAGAGAAGCAGATGTTGTTTTAGTCTTGCGGTTGTGTTTTCTCGTTTTCCCTTTCCTTCCGTGTTTTTCCAAGTTAATTACCTTTATAGATTATAAGTTATAAACAAAATTTCTAAGGAATGTGTTGGTGCAGTGGTAAGAAGCATGTTAGACATATTCATCACCCGGGTTCGAATCTAGCTTTATAAATTTTTGAAAAAAATAGCTCCGAAATTTAAAAGATTAATGATGACGTGGCATAATGATGACAACTTTATGGGATGCCAAGTGGCATTATGACGTGTCATGCCTCCTCTTATATATATATATATATATACTAGTGGCAAAACCCGTCCGATGGACGGGTATGACTTGTGGTTTTTATTTTTAGGATTTAGTAGATACAATATATATTAAAAAGTAATTAAAAGTTAAATGAAACGGTTAAGATCTATACTTGATGTTACAAAGTGGTACGCAAGAGCAAAGTATAAAAATTAAATATTTTTTGGTGCACTGGTTTGATATATATGTTGTTGAACTTATAGGCCATGCTTTTAGAAGATCATATTCAGTGTGTCCTGATGATGTATTTTTAAATGGTCCTTATTGATTATTACATGCATCATGGCACATGACTGAGCCATCGATCCTCAAATGGCATTATACATTTTCAATAACATTGACTTACCTGTGAAGTAATTGATGGCCATTAGACAATATGTATCCCTTTTAACCCCCCAGTTTGACTCACTACAAAATGATACATTAGACAATATGTATCCCTAAGTGCGCTATGCGCCTTCTCTATCAGTTGGTCAATTGTCATCCAAGGTGTCACCATTACCACCTCGCCAAGTGGTAGTGGACGAGTCAACTCGGTTTCCAGCTCATCGAAACTCGGTAAAACCCGACCTATCAGTAACATTAGCTCCTTGGTTCCTACACCAAAATCCCATTCTTTCACAAAATATTTACTGTTAAATAAGACTTAACATGCTCGAGTCATTGAGCTCCACAACGGGTAACCCAGTAGAACATTCCTATCAATAAATAACATATCTTTATTAGGATCTCCCTCTTTTTCAAGACTAAAGTCTTCAACTTTATGGTCTCGAATGTTAAATTCTATCAAACGGGTTATTGGGTTTTTGTGCGTGTAACGATATGGTTCCCAATCTTCAAATTATTGACCGATTTCAACACGAAATCTATTAAACTTGTGTCCCCGATATACTTGTTAGCCATATCCCTCAAATATTTGCGTGACATTGCTTTATTTTTTCCATTATTCCCAATCTTGTGCTCTTTCAAAATATTTGCAATCACTTGAGCAGTCTTCTCGAGCCTCTCCTTAGGCCATCTCGCCTCCAATTTCAATAATGATGACACAGATTGAATATTCTTTGAATCATCTACTACCTTACAAATATCAAACTCGACCAACTGAGTGCACGAGTTGACTACTCATTGAATGTAATTCTAAAACCTCAAAACATTGATTTATTTCAACACTGATGTATCAAATGTAGTGAGCATCAAAATTGGTGTATCGAAATGTTCAAGCAGATAAACAATAATACTCCATTAGTAATCCTAAACAAGCATAACTTATAGCATATCTAGTGACACATATTCAATAAGAATCTTACATAGAGACTAAAATGTTGAACTCTGATCAGGCCAGGTCTTGATTCAGTTCTTATCTTTAAATACATATTATTGATACTTGACGGATCTGAATGCTAAACAAGACACTATTTTGTTCAATCATATTTCAACAATATAATCACTTGATGGTGATGTAGCGATTAGTCCCATGCTTAGCCCAGTGCTCCTTAAGATCAACTGGATTCGACAAACCGTGTCCTTCACCAGAAAGACGATTTATTAACTTATTAAAAACACTTCCACTCATCTTTCTACCACCAACACGTGCATGTCATTTATTAGGTAGTGATGGGAGCGGATAAACAGACAGAGTAGTTGTGCAACACGACGACTGTCACCCACCATTACCCCACTTGTAACATGGCCTAAAAACACCTGTACACGAACAAACCGGTATAGGCATAGTTGTATCATCATACGTAACCTGGTTCAACCCAATATCTTGATCCTTCCACTCTTGTTTGTTCGACCCACCATCGCCACTATCCCAATCATAGGAGTCGTCATACAAGACCTTACTCAAATCATCACATTCAAGTTTCACCTTTCTTGATTGTGAAGTCTTTTTAGTGGCTGTTATTGCTTTGGTCTCTTTTGGCCGTTTTGTTTTCCGAGATTTCGCCTGTTCTGGTGCGGGTGGAGATGCCGGTAAGTTAGCTTCTTCTTGTAGGTATTGTTGTGGGTGGTGAACGTGTTTGATGTTGCATGAGATTTGGCAACCTGGTGGACATGATGAGGATGTATTGTTGTTACTATTGCTCATCGAGTTATTTTCCCTGTATTGCAAGGTGGCTATGGCATTGTCACGTTCCATGATTGACTGCTTTTGCGTTCTGCAATAGCCGAGTCTCGTTGGAGGAGTGCTATGTCACGCTCAGCGAGAGTTGTTTTTTTTTCAAACATAGCTAAGTTTCTTTCTTGAATGGCTGCATCCCGTTCAGTCATTATCGTCATTATTTGCTTCATTGATGGCTGGTGCTGCATTAGCCACTGAATAAAAGAAATCATTAAGAACCTAGGGGAGGTCAAGGCTGGAACTGGAAATATGCATGGATATAAGTACGATACCTGACCCTGATTCCATTTGAAATACGAAAGTTTTAACTTTGTGATATCAAACCTCAGTTGTACAAAAAGCTATGATTCAAACTGGATCTACCTTCAACTGAAAATGGAAGCATGTCACGACTTTTGGAAGATTACAAGATAACCAAAAAACAAATCTTATTTCTGAAGTAGGTGTCCAAGCAAGGTTTTAGTAACATAGATACTTAATAAACTTTTCAATTTCTGAAGTAACTCAAGTGTCAAAAAGCTAAACATGCAGTTCCTATACTGAAGTAACATAGATACTTAATAAACTTTTCAATTTCTGAAGTCTCATGTCTTTAGTACCATGATAAACAAAAAGCTAAGATGGTTTCTAATTTCTGAAGTAGGTGTCTTGACACTCGTGGCCTGTTTATTTGCAGCATATTTTCATTTACTTTTACCTGCATTGCGTGTAGCACGTATTGCAGATTCATCAGCAATAACACCTAATCAGTTCCAATACCTTGATCTTCAGTAACAGGGATTCCTCTACGTTTCCTAGATTTAGGATTCCCGGTAGCATTAACTACTGTTTTTAATTCAGAAGCAACTTTTCCTGATTTGGTAACATTAACATATTTCCATTTTGCCAGTTTTTTCTCAACAGCAGGTGACCCCGCCATCTCAGGTACATCATTTACCTCCTCCTAAGCTTCTAGCATAACATATTTACTCCTGATGTTCCTAGTTCGGACGGTTCACAGGTTCTTCAAGATGGAGAACCAATTTGCTATTCTTAGAGGGCATGACTGATTTTCTTCGATTTACATTTTCCCACCCGCCTTCTTTACAAGTGCTCAGCCTAGATTTCATCTATTTCATTCCAGCTTCCTGATTCATTGCAGATTCGTTGCATTAACTTGTTGAAAATCAAAGTAAAATCCCGAGGATCCTCTATAAGATCAGACTATATGACACACAGAGATAAAATACATCAAGACATTAGTAGCTAAAATACTAAAATTCAAACCTTTATACAAAGTGAAAGTGCGGGACAGGAGGCTCACGTGGTGCACATGAGGTCCTCAATCTCAGACATTCGAGATATCTTATCTAACTGCTCTTGATGTACATTGCCATTAGATAACCTACATTTTAATAAACGACAATCATTATAAAAACATATAACATGCATATCCTAAAATTTTCATATGCTAAATGTGCATGAAATATGTATGTGTTTTGTGAATGAAAAGTGGTGTGATGAGTGTGTAAATACTCATCATTTTTGGTTAAATCTGAACTGCAAAACGTTTAAAAATGCTCAGAAATGCATCAAAATACTGAAAATATTCCAAAATTGCATTGTATATGTTTCAGATGCAAAATGTTCAAAATCAGATGAAAAACGAGCAAAGTTTGCATATTTGGCAGTTTCAGTCCCCCAAGTTTCTAAAATTGTCAAAAATAGTCCCTGAGCCAAAATTTCAAAAGAAAAGTCACCAAAGGTCTTTTTAAAATCATAAATTGTCATATTTAGTCCTTTGGTGGAAAATCTAAAAGTTTTGAGAAAATTACAGTTTTGGTCCCTGGGCTTTTAAATTGTTCAAAATTAATCCTTGGAGTTTCAAAAATGTCAAAGTTAGCCCTTGGATTATTAAAGTTTGGCAAGACCAACCCTTGACTACATCTTCATAATTTGCATGTTTGGTCCCTTGAATTCCAAATATTACATTAGTGGTCCTTGTGTTAATACTCTACAAACCAAACCGGACCCTAATTGTTACCCAAGCCCAAAACATTAATCCTTGGCCCAAATCCCTTACCCGGTCCAAATAACCAACCCAACCAACCCAATACCCAATGTTTAAACAAAACAAACCCGCCCCATAATCCTGTCCTCCCCCGACATGTATGTCTGCTACCCCCCCCCTCCTCAAGCCTCTCCAGCCACCCCTACTCCACCCTTTGTCTCCCCCCACCTCACCTAACAACCCATCACATTAAATGCACCTTGTCCCTGTCCCAACTGTCTTGTACCAATTTTGGCGCCAAAACCATCAAACGGCCAAGATGCTTCAAAAGTCATCCAAGGGTTGAGATTGCTGCTGGGATCCACTAAGAAAGGAGAGAGAAGCAAGTTGGAGCATAAATAAAGGAACAAGGATGGCTTAGAGAAGAGAGTTAGATTATTTTTCAAGAATAAATGTCGTTTTGTATTTCTTTAGCTTAAAATAGTCCCTTAGTTGTTGTTTTCAGTTTCAGTGTATCAAAGTATTGGGTTCAAATGTATTGCAACTTAATTTAAGTATCAATTCAATTCTAATTTCAATTTCCATATTTTATGTCCTTTGTTGAATTTCTCATTCTCAAAATCCTTGTCAAATCTGTTAGAAGTTTATGTTTTAAGCTCAAACAAGCTCTAATAAGCTTGTTAAAACTTTGTATAAGTTTACATTTACATTTCATGCAACTTTGGACATTGGTCAAAGAAAGTCAAATTTGGAGCAAAACTGATGCAGAAATTGGAAATGGTTGGTTCAGAGCTAGAAATGGGTAAAATGGGAAGCAATGAGCTGGAATTGGATTAGGTTAGGGGTTTGTTAGGTTAGTGGTTCTTTATTTCATCATTGGCAAGCCATAGTGGCTAGGTACCTTGTAAGTTCATTCATCTGTTTCATCATTAAATCTGTTGTTTAAACTGTTATTTAGTGGTAGTTAGTATAGTTTGATCTGTGTTTGATGCTTGTTTAGTATTATCTAGTGATAATCTGTCAATTAGTTCATTATCAGTAAGTTAAAGTAGTGTTTGGTTTAATGCTTTAAACTGAGTTAGAGGGTAAGGTAGTGGATTTAATCTGTTGCTTTAGGCTAGGTATTGATCATTGAGTTCATATCTGTGTTTATTTTGCATCACACTGCATTAAAAGTCAAAATTGCTTGTCCATTGATCTTATATGCTTAACTGTTGAAGTCAGTTATTGGAATCTGTTTATATAGGTTTAGGATTTGATAAACAAGGTTGCTATAGTCTTATTTCATCATCTTTCATCTTTATCAGTCAATAATTTGCTTCTAAATCTCATTTTAGTCAACTTTGTAACTGTTTTAAGAAAGTCAAAACTGTCGAAAAATCTGTTTTCTTCAAAACTTGCAGCTAGTGCACACTGTTCATTTCAGCTAGTTAGGGTCTCCATTTTGGTCCATTTGTAGTTTGATAGGTGGTCTTCAAGTCCACATTTCTGGTTTTAGGATTAGCTTATTAGATAAGTAGTTACTGTGGCTTTAACATAGGTGCCTGTCCATCTGTTATGGCGGAATCAGTACCCACAGTTCTTTTTAGCCATTTGGTTGGATCTTTATCTTCTTCATTACTTGACCATTTAAGCTGTAAATTTGAATATATGCTCTCTGCTAGGTTACCTTGAGAACCATGCTTTTAGTTTTCTCTCTGGCTTATTGGATAAGCAGTTAGAATAGCTTAAACAGTAGGGTCATATTTCTGTTTTAGCTTATAATCATAATCATCAAATCCTTGTATCTTGTAATCCAGTGGTTAAAGTTTACTGTTTTTAGTTGCAATTTGGTTAATTTAGTATATCATAGTTCCTGTTTTCAGTTGGTAGCTTATTTTGCTCAATTGCTTATCAAGTGCTTATTTCAATAAGCACTTGATTCTTCAGTTTCATTTTCTTGCAAATAAGTGCCTGTTTTTCCATTTTTCTTATATTCCTAGTATTAATTTAGACTTTTCCTGAAATTTTCAGATTTTTCCAAGTTGATTTGCTATTTTTCTTAATTTAAATTAGTTTTTAATCATTTTTAATTAGCTTTTAATACAAAAAATTAAGAAAAGGTTCAAAAAAATAATTTTTCATTTTTCTTAAGTTTAGATAAATATAAAAAGAGAAAAAAATATTTTTCTAGATTTTTCTTAGTTAAATTTGTATTTTTAAATAATTTAATTAGTTTTTAATAGTATTTAATTCCTAGAAAATAGAAAAATAATCAGAAAATTACAAAAATAGTTTTGAAAATTCTATTTTGATATTTTAGACTTTTCTAATTCATAATTTTATTTTTTTAGCCTAATTTCCTATTTTCTTGTATTTTAGGTAATTATTTAATAATTAAAAATAGTTTTTAATTAGATAATTAGTTATAAAAATAATTTTCTTTTTCTATAAATTTTCTCTTATCATTAGGATTGTAAAAACATCATTTTCATATTTTTAGGGTTAATATTGTGTAAGTTTTACGTTTTTATTTGTACGTCGCGTAGTTTTTAATTTCCGTTTTATAAAATCATAAAAACAAAAACATCATTTTAATTATAGTGATAGCGTTTATTTAATAGATTTTATCTTTTTAATCTCCTTTAATTTGCATTTAAGCCGTTGTAATTTGTTGGCTTTTTCCGTAGTTATAATAATTCACAATCTCCTTTTCCGTTCAAATCTCCCGATCACTATTCGTTTGATAATCCATTGCATAGCTCGCTGGGACATAACGACCCGGGGAGACTCTATACTCCTCAGATCTTCATTGATTTAGGTACTTAAGCAGTTTTAAGATGGTTACGGTCCGCCATTCACAAGTGGCGGGCTTGTGTGATTTAGCTTGACTGTTTGCCACGCATCAAATTTTTGGCGCCTGCCGGAGGGCTGTTGTCTTTGATTATCTTTCGTTTAGCAGATTAGTGATTTGGATATTCACTCTTTGTTCATACCATCCATGCATATATGTTTTCTTATCCAAAAATACAAAAATACTCTTCTCATTCCTCTTATCCGTATGATTCTATTTCTCTTACCTCTTTTGCCGTTTACTTCTATTCTTCGTATCCTCTCAACCATTTGATTCTCTTCTTAATCCTCTATATGTTTAATTCTTATGTGGAGACAACCGTCAACATCATCGTCACAAATGTGTGTGGCGGTGTGGAGGGCCTAGCTGGATTCAGCGAATTTGCAATTGCGTGCGAATTATCCATCAAAAATTCTTTCAAAGTTATTTCGACCACCGCCACAACCGAAATACGTTCTAATGTTGACAAACCCGTTCAAATGCCGGAGCTACCTGGCACCCACGAGGATTACGAGGACAATCTCTTTGAATTTAGAGCCGGTAATCTAATTGAACGCAATTGGGCCGATGAAAAAGGTTAGAGTCGAATTGATTACGATGAACCCGTTCAAACATCGGTGACTAGAAAGAATGACTTGCCTAATCTTCACGTGTCTCAAGAACCGAAACCGGATACCATAACGGAAGTGATGGAAATTGCTAGCTCTCAGAGCACACCACTTGTCCCACCTCCGATCTTTCGAATGTTCTTCGAGACTTGATAGTCATCCGGATCAACATGTTGGTTTTGTTGATTCTTTGGATAAACTGATTCCTCTTCATAACTATCAAATGCAATCGTTTATTCCTTGTGTCGGTTGTGGTGAGCCTCTTTTTGGTTCACCACAGCCGGTGGTAATGCGTGTGTACAATGTGGTAATGATATCCATAACGGGAGTTGTTTGTTTTGTGGTTCAAGGAATTCATTTGATTATGATCCTAATCAGAACTCATTTAACGACTCCTCAAACTTTTCCAATTACCCACCACAACCCGACTTATCATCATATGACCAACATATGTTTGTGAATTTTGTGGAGATCCTCACCAAGGATTTGAGTGTCAATCAGGAAACACGTTTGTCTATGAACAGTTTTCCCATGATGCTCAGAACTTTGGTTATGACCAAAATCCATATGATTCACCATTCAGGACTCAACAGTTTCTTGTTGTGAGTACTGTGGAGGTCCCCACTTCAGCTCTGATTGTCAAATAGGGAACCCAGTTCCTTGTTGCAATCATGACTCTTACATGTTTGACAATTTCCAACCTCCACAGCACTATGCGGTTCAAACTCCACTGGCAGTTATCTCAAGAAATCTCCCAAGATTTTGAAACCGCAATGAAAAACTTGATGATATAATTCAAAACCTTAAGAATCAAGTGAGTGGTGAGAAAACCATTGGAGAATTGCTAGCGAAGAGGCGAGAGGCCAATCAAGGGAAGAATTATTAGCCCTAGAGCATGCAACTCTAAGGCGTTCCCAATTTCTTAAGGCAGCTCTATATGATGATGACGAGGAGGGTTTTATCCTTTTAGAAATAATATTTCTCAACCTCCTCGATCAGTTGATATCCAGCCAGTTGAAATTGCATCTCAAACAAGCGAAATCACACCGAAGCTCCCATTGACTCTCTCATAATGGGGGACGAGCCTCGTAGCACTATTCCAGAAATGGAATCGTCTAGTGTTGAGAGCCTTGTCCCAATCCCAAGTGAGTCAGAGGTATCTCGGTAATATGTGTGATAAGACTCTTGATGATGATTCTTACCCTCCTCTTGACATTCCAAATGATCATGTTGATATGTTCTCCGATTCTGACAGCGATTGTACTTCGTTTGATGATTCTTTATCTTATGGAGACATCGATTATGTCGAGGAGCTACCTTCTGAGCTAGTTAGCTTAGAAGAAGTGAGAAGATTCGATGATCACGGAAATTGAGGGCCGAGATACCGTGAAAAATTGTTCAATATAAATCTCCTCGTTTCTAAGATCGAATCATTATGTGCTAAGTCAGCTTCATCTCCTATCCCCGTTGTGGATAGTGACTCTACATTGGACGAGCCGAAACATCTCACGAACTTGAGGCTTTTTCCCATGATTCTCTTCATGAAGAGTTCTCCGGTGAACTCTCTCATGACATATCTCCTCCGGAATATGATCATTTCTATTTTGATCTTGAGGATGATATTGGCTCGGAGGAAGGTGTACTCTATCATAAGAGTTTGCTTATTGATGATACTACCTTCACCCTTCCTCCCGATATGTCTACATTTGAGGATGAAGAATGGATCTTGATTGTTATAAACATCTTCCTTCCATTCCTCACTTATGATGTGACTTCCTCTCTTCTTCACTCCTTCGGGAATGAAGACACTATCTTTGACCCCGGCATTTTCATTTATCATCTGTGGCTAGCCGGTCGTCTTTCTCTGTATATCTCCGTTGTGTGGAACTTTCACGCGCTTCAAATGTTTGTCCAAACATCTTGAATGAAAGTCCGATGGAGATTGTTTCTTCCACTTTACTTTCCCCATGAACAAATTAATGCGGGGTCGAGTCAAGCTAGCGACTCGGGAATCAAAAACAGTAGCATGCCATATGGGTTTTCACCCATATTTCTACTCTTTCTACTTTCTACCACCCTAGTGTGGGGGGGTTGCCCCACATGTTGTGTATATAAGTTTCCTAAAAAAAAAAAAAATCTTCTTTCTAAATAATGGCCGTAGTATTTCCCTTTTACGTTCTATGTTTCGGCATAACCGCCGGTACTTTGAATATTGAGGGCAATATTCATTTCTAAGTGTGGGGAATTCTCACGAAGTTTATCATATAATTATACCAATTCCCCCGTTTTTGGCCAAAATTTTTTTTTTGGAGTAAGTGTTTTACACTTACTCAATTGGTTATCAGTCCGCCTTGTCTAATAAACAAAAGGATTGGCTAATCCAGGAGCAAACGGCTCTTGGTAAAGATTTCTCAAATCCGTTTATATGGCTTGCAATTTGCCCAAAATTGTATGGTTCTCAACTCACCATATCCTAAAAAGTGAAGAGTTGGCTAGCCCACAAGATTATGGCTTGTGGTAAAGGCTGATGGAAAATCCATAATTGCTAATCGACTCACCAAAGATAATATTGATAATTTATCTAAGAGTTGGCTAGTCCAGAAGGTACGGCTTACGGTAAAGACAAAATCAAATCCGTTGAAAGCTGGTGGTTTGCTCAAAATCACATGGTTATCAGGGTACCATGGTTCTTGCTTGAACTGAAACATTTGGCTACTCCAGAAGTAATGGCTTTGGGTAAAGAGATGAAATCCATTAGTTTTTCTCAAAAGATTGCTAGGGACTAGCAATAGTTTAGTGTGGGGGATTGATGAGTGTGTAAATACTCATCATTTTGGTTAAATCGAACTGCTAAAGCGTTTAAAATGCTCGAAATGCATCAAAATAATAAAAATATTCCAAAATTGCATTTTATATGTTTCAGATGCAAAATGTTCAAAATCAGATGAAAAACGAGCAAAGTTTGCATATTTGGCAGTTTCCAGTCCCCAAGTTTCTAAAATTGTCAAAAATAGTCCCTGAGCCAAAATTTCAAAAGAAAAGTCACCAAAGGTCTTTTTAAAATCATAAATTGTCATATTTAGTCCTTTGGTGGAAAATCTAAAAGTTTTGAGAAAATTACGAGTTTGGTCCACCGGCTTTTAAATTGTTCAAAATTAATCCTTGGAGTTTCAAAAATGTCAAAGTTAGCCCTTGGATTATTAAAGTTTGGCAAGACCAACCCTTGACTACATCTTCATAATTTGCATGTTTGGTCCCTTGAATTCCAAATATTACATTAGTGGTCCTTGTGTTAATACTCTACAAACCAAACCGGACCCTAATTGTTACCCAAGCCCAAAACATTAATCCTTGGCCCAAATCCCTTACCCGGTCCAAATAACCAACCCGACCAACCCAATACCCAATGTTTAAACAAAACAAACCCGCCCCATAATCCTGTCCTCCCCCGACATGTATGTCTGCTACCCCCCCCCCCTCCTCAAGCCTCTCCAGCCACCCCTACTCCACCCTTTGTCTCCCCCCACCTCACCTAACAACCCATCACATTAATTGCACCTTGTCCCCATCCCAACCATCTTGTACCAATTTTGGCGCCAAAACCATCAAACGGCCAAGATGCTTCAAAAGTCATCCAAGGGTTGAGATTCTGCTTTGGGATCCACTTAAAGGAGAGAGAAGCAAGTTGGAGCATAAATAAAGGAACAAGGATGGCTTAGAGAGGGGAGTTAGATTATTTTTCAAGAATAAATGTCGTTTTGTATTTCTTTAGCTTAAAATAGTCCCTTAGTTGTTGTTTTCAGTTTCAGTGTATCAAAGTATTGGGTTCAAATGTATTGCAACTTAATTTAAGTATCAATTCAATTCTAATTTCAATTTCCATATTTTATGTCACTGTTGAATTTCTCATTCTCAAAATCCTTGTCAAATCTGTTAGAAGTTTATGTTTTAAGCTCAAACAAGCTCTAATAAGCTTGTTAAAACTTTGTATAAGTTTACATTTACATTTCATGCAACTTTGGACATTGGTCAAAGAAAGTCAAATTTGGAGCAAAACTGATGCAGAGCTGGAAATGGTTGGTTCAGAGCTAGAAATGGGTAAAATGGGAAGCAATGAGCTGGAATTGGATTAGGTTAGGGGTTTGTTAGGTTAGTGGTTCTTTATTTCATCATTGGCAAGCCATAGTGGCTAGGTACCTTGTAAGTTCATTCATCTGTTTCATCATTAAATCTGTTGTTTAAACTGTTATTTAGTGGTAATTAGTATAGTTTGATCTGTGTTTGATGCTTGTTTAGTATTATCTAGTGATAATCACCAATTAGTTCATTATCAGTAAGTTAAAGTAGTGTTTGGTTTAATGCTTTAAACTGAGTTAGAGGGTAAGGTAGTGGATTTAATCGTGCTTTTAGGCTAGGTATTGATCATTGAGTTCATATTCGTGTTTATTTTGCATCACACTGCATTAAAAGTCAAAATTGCTTGTCCATTGATCTTATATGCTTAACTGTTGAAGTCAGTTATTGGAATCTGTTTATATAGGTTTAGGATTTGATAAACAAGGTTGCTATAGTCTTATTTCATCATCTTTCATCTTTATCAGTCAATAATTTGCTTCTAAATCTCATTTTAGTCAACTTTGTAAATCATGTTTTAAGAAAGTCAAACTGTCACGAAAAATCTTTTTTCTTCAAAACTTGCGACTAGTGCACACGTTCATTCAGCTAGTTAGGGTCTCCATTTTGGTCCATTTGTAGTTTGATAGGTGGTCTTCAAGTCCACATTTCTGGTTTTAGGATTAGCTTATTAGATAAGTAGTTATCTTGTGGCTTTAACATAGGTGCCCTGTCCATCCGTTTCACAATCGGTATTCTACAGTTCTTTTTAGCCATTTGGTTGGATCTTTATCTTCTTCATTACTTGACCATTTAAGCTGTAAATTTGAATATATGCTCTCTGCTAGGTTACCTTGAGAACCATGCTTTTAGTTTTCTCTCTGGCTTATTGGATAAGCAGTTAGAATAGCTTAAACAAGTAGTCATATTTACTTTTTAGCTTATAATCATAATCATCAAATCCTTGTATCTTGTAATCCAGTGGTTAAATTTTACTGTTTTTAGTTGCAATTTGGTTAATTTAGTATATCATAGTTCTGTTTTCGTTGGTAGCTTATTTTGCTCATTTGCTTATCAAGTGCTTATTTCAATAAGCACTTGATTCTTCAGTTTCATTTTCTTGCAAATAAGTGCCTGTTTTTCCATTTTTCTTATATTCCTAGTATTAATTTAGACTTTTCCTGAAATTTTCAGATTTTTCCAAGTTGATTTGCTATTTTTCTTAATTTAAATTAGTTTTTAAGCATTTTTAATTAGCTTTTAATACAAAAATTTAAGAAAAGGTTCAAAAATAATTTTCATTTTTCTTAAGTTTAGATAAATATAAAAAGAGAAAAAATATTTTTCTAGATTTTTCTTAGTTAAATTTGTATTTTTAAATAATTTAATTAGTTTTAATAGTATTTAATTCCTAGAAAATAGAAAAATAATTAGAAAATTACAAAAATAGTTTTGAAAATTCTATTTTGATATTTTAGACTTTTCTAATTCATAATTTTATTTTTCTAGCCTAATTTCCTATTTTCTTGTATTTTAGGTAATTATTTAATAATTAAAAATAGTTTTTAATTAGATAATTAGTTATAAAAATAATTTTCTTTTTCTATAAATTTTTTCTTATCATTAGGATTGTAAAAACATCATTTTCATATTTTTAGGGTTAATATTGTGTAAGTTTTACGTTTTTATTTGTACGTCGCGTAGTTTTTAATTTCCGTTTTATAAAATCATAAAAACAAAAACATCATTTTAATTATAGTGATAGCGTTTATTTAATAGATTTTATCTTTTTAATCTCCTTTAATTTGCATTTAAGCCATTGTAATTTGTTGGCTTTTTCCGTAGTTATAATAATTCACAATCTCCTTTTCCGTTCAAATCTCCCGATCACTATTCGTTTGATAATCCATTGCATAGCTCGCTGGGACATAACGACCCGGGGAGACTCTATACTCCTCAGATCTTCATTGATTTCGTGCTTAAGCAGTTTTAAGCTGGTTACGGTCCGCCATTCACAAGTGGCGGGCTTGTGTGATTTAGCTTGACTGTTTGGCACGCATCATGGTGCATCCATGGATGATTACCGGAAGTAAGGCCATATGTTTGAGAACACCAATTTGAGCATGCAAGAACTTGACGTACTTAAAAGCAACTTGAAACATCTCATCATGTTCATCTTTTGACCACCGGGAATTAGCTTCCCAAGCTCTTGTGTCTTCTAAACGCTATCTTCCTTCTCCTTACCCTTGCCGCCAAAATTTGTGCCGATAAACTCCTTTCTTCGTTACTCGCATCTTGTTTCTTTACTTTCACGCTACTTACCTCTTCAACCTGGTTGATAACATAGGTGTAGGATGATTGATTATAATAAAGTTATTATGCTAAAGTAACTAAAATAACTCTTACATACAAAGGATACTTAAACTAAAATTATACGATAACTAATAAGAAAATTTATTACCTGGGCTCGTTCTGAAGTCCACAATCATACAAAGGAGACAATGCATCAACACCACTTCCTTGGTATATTAAACTATTTCGAAATGGCGGCAGTAGAGATGGTAGCTCTAGCCCCATTGTGTACTCCGGAAGCAAATTCCCATGTTGAAAAGTATTCTAGTATGGAAAGATGTACTTTTATCTCGTGTTGAATGACATCTCTACTTTTATCAAAAAGAAAAAATATTGGAAGTTGCAAGCAGAAACACATTACTTGATTAATAGATATTTTGAGTTAATACTGATAGAACTTAAGCACAAAAAATGTTGTTGCAAAGTCAATCTACTTATAATAGCAGTAACTTACTGTGCCTGATTTAGAACATACCTTTCCGACAGCCCCAAGCACTATAGTCGCGTTTGAACATCCATACGTGGAGGCATATTTCAAGGGAGCTAAGACATAAATCACAGATTCATGGCAATTTACAACCTACAAATAAAGATATCAACTTCTCCATACTCAAAACCTGTAAACTTTGAAGCAAAATCAAAAGGATGCAAGCTTTTAAGTAAGTGACTAAGTACAACAAAAGAGTCCCTAATTAACACATTTATTTATTATACCATCTCCAATGTATGCACCTCTATCCAAGACATGGAATCTGGTTTAGTATTTGGTGTGCGCGATTGCGAGTGAAATTGTAACCCAAATTTTCAAACATAAGTGTAACTCTTTTCAGTTAATAATTAACTTATGCTAGAAACTAAAAAAACTTATTTGGCTTAGGTATTTAGCTTTTTCATATAAATATTTTACTTAAGATAATTTGTGTCATAGCTATATAGTATGAAAGTTTATATAAGTGGGAAAAATATTTGAAGCAATCATTCGGGTGATAATGTTGTAAAGGATTGCTTTTACACCAAATTTGGTGTACCATTTGGTGCATACATTGAGAGGCCTTAAAAAATTATATCTATAATATAATAACTTCGCAACATTCGTAGCGTAGGAAGACAAACCAGTGAATCTTCGCATTCGCCTTCCACAGAGTCGGCCAATAGAGAAATTATATTCCCTAGATGCTTCTGTAGATAGGATAACTGATGCGCCTCTTCATCAGCTTGTGATGGCATGGACCTCCGGCTATTGCTAAGCACAAGTTGTTCATTGCAATATAATGATATTGTTAGTATTGCATACATGAAATCAGTTACTTTTGACAAACCCTGGATGCCTTTTTTTTATCAAACACGACATCTCTTGAGTCCAGAGATCCACATATTAAAATATTTGTATCTATCATGCATACAATAAACATTAAAGTTGGGCGTGCTCATTCTTTGACCACCGGGAATTAGCTTCCCGAGCTCTTGTGTCTTCTCGCTTATCTTCCTTTGCCTCACCCTTGCTGCCAAACTTTGTGCTGATCAGGGTACAACATCAAAAAGAGCTGTCATACACCACGAATACATATAAAATCAGTATCATATACTTGTTTTAGAGAAAATTATTCTTGTAACAAAAAACTTACAGCTTAAAAAAAACTTCAAATAAATGCCTATCGGGCCAAAACTGTCAATATAACTCGATATCTGCTATGTTCCATACCAATATAAATGTTACAGAACAACATCATAAGCATTCGGCAATAACAAAAATACATTGTGTGTTTTTTAAAGACATGTATGTAGATGAATACAGTGTGTTTGGTCACTTCAAATCCAAAAAAGGGACTTCCATATACATGAGGTGAGAGTTCTACTTGTTTTTTACACTGAATACAACATGTTTATCTATCTCTTTACGATATCATCATTGGTCACAGTGAAATCTCAAAGCTCCCCGTATTTCTCATTAAAATAATATAGGTTAAAAATATATATATGGTATATTTATCTTTTAAGTAATATATATCATAATTTATTTTAATTGTTATCTTCAAAAAATACATACCTAAAATACAAATTCCAGAATTTTTTTATAATCTCCTTATTTATATTGATTTGAAAGATATAAATCAAAAAACAATCTACTCTAGTGGTAAGTTGTTTACAAAACACATGAATGACCCAAGTTCAACTCCAACAAATGTCTTCTTTTTAATTAAAAAATTTTAAAATTCAAAAATAACAAAAAAAATGAAATTTACAATTTATTTAAAAAAAATTGTACATATATTAATTAAAATGCCACGTCATTTAAAAAAATTAAAAAAATGCCACATAAATATAATGATGACATGGAAATATGACTTGGCATTATGGGATGCCAAGTGGCATTTTATGTTGCATGCCTCCTCTTATATATAATGTATAGATATATATATATATATGTGTGTGTGTGTGTGTGTGTGTCTACACATTGACGTTAAGCTTTGACGTGGACCTCATTATGTGAATCATGTTTTTAAGCACTCGTTGTCTCAAAAAAAATTAACTTTGCACTTGTTTACTTGTTAAGCCCGTGAATGTATATTTTCAAGTAGGAGATTTCGGGTACGTGGTAAATGAGTTTAGTTTTATAGTTGACTATAAATCAAGCACCTCGGGTTTTATTTGATGACTCGACTAAGTACCGCTCGAATATTTATGCCCGGTGAGTATGGCGTTGGGCCTAGGCCCGAAGTGGCATACGAACAAGAAAAGGTTTCAGCCCAATGATAGTTTAGGGTAGCATTTGGAGTGTCAACTGGGCTGCGGCCCAATGCACTATAGGATGCAGGAAAACAAATTAAGCAAGATTTTTGTTTTGACACTCTTCACTTACCAATTTTAATACTAGTGTCTTTTGTTCTTGTAGAAGACATTTAACATCACTGGACTTGACTCGAGACACAACTCGACCCGAGTATGCCTATTTTGTGAGTTCAAAATATTAAGCTTTACACGCTAGAACAAAGAAGACATACGACCATGCTATAGTTGAGTACTACCCAACCCGGTTTCACCTTGACGTCCTCATGTGTTCTTATGACTAATGACTGGTTTTACTCTTCATAACCATCTAGAAAAACGAGATTACACCACCGTGGTGATAACCACAGTGGTGTTTTCTTCTTTTCGACCCAAAAATGTTTTATCACTTTTCTACAGGGGTCACTAAACACGAGTTTTTCCGTCAACAATCTAACGACACACCAAGTGGGCTAACGTTTAGGTGATGGTTTTTAAGCAGGAACAAGATTTTGGCTAGGTTTACCTTTTCTCAGTTTTTACTTCGACAAGGACAAGTGACCAAATCAAACTCCGACATCCAAATTATTTACCAAAGATTACAAGTTACCAAGATTTATACACTACTTAGAGTACTACTCAAAGACATCGTGACTCACGTAAATTTCCAGGTCTTATACCAACTGTTATTAGCAATCCTTTTTATAAAACTTAACTCCTCTTTTTTCTTTCATACCTCTCGACAGAAAAAATACAAACCAAATGAATGACCAATCAAGACTCAACATGGCAACCAAGAACAAAATATAATTAACGTGACAAGTATATACAATTTCTTTGATACAAATACCAAACTTGACATCATAATAACAACACATAAAACATTACAACAAAGGAAAGTTTATAACCTCAACTCGATAGATGATGTGTGAAGGTCGAAGGTTGCTTCGTGGGTTTCGAACCAAACGAGACTTGAATTAGCTCAAATGCACTCCCAATTGCAAAACCCCCAATTCAATTTTTGAAAACCCTAAGTTTCACAAACCCTAATTTTTGGTACAAATGATGAAGAAATTGAAGTGGGGCGTTCCACACCTCTACTAGAGATAAAGGAAATGTTTTGGGAAAACTTTGACCTCTTTTCTCTTCTTGGAGTCTTGGTGTGTAGCCGAATTTATCTAAGCCTCTACCACCTAGGGAGTTTTGAGCTTTGACTCTAGGTGGGTTGATGGTGATATATGCTTCTCCTTGGTGGCTTTGTCTTGGAGCTTGTTGGACTTATTCGAATGGCAGAGAACGCCTCCATGGGGAGGGTTTGTGAGACAAAATAAATCATGATTTTGGTGAGGGAAGTTTGAGGATGATGAAAGAAGTGTGTTGGTTTGCTTCTTTGGGTGCTTGACCTATTCGAAATGCAGAGGTAGAGGTAGGAGAAGATGGTTTTTCTCTTTTACTGATTTTTATGTTCATTCTCTCTCTCTATATGTGTTTGTCGTATGTGATGAAGACACAAATGGGAGTTATCTCAATTTTTATAAAAGAGAGTTTCTATTTATCTCATAAGCTTATGTATAATATACATGTTGTATTAATGTATTTGTAGATGTTTAAGGGTCATTCATTTAAGTGAAAGTGTATTAAATATTTTATGTCCCGCGATATTAAACTGTGACTGAAGTATCATTGTTTGATAATTTTTTTATAATGTAGTATCTTATAGATACGTGTCAGAAATATTATTATCTTTGTAATATTTTTCATTACGGAAGTTTGTCATTTGTTTTACTTGCCCTTATCATAGTGTCGGTACGCGTGCAGTGTCGGTCACTGGGGGAAAACGAGATAACCTCTCGTCTTACAATTTAATCATAAGACAAAAATGAAATATTCATAAAATGAAAAGAATGCAAAAGTGATGCAATTGTCTACTATATGCGAGTTATCTACTCAAATGGTCGGGCAAAGCTTATGCATGCTTAATGACTTATGCTTAGTAATAATAAATTACCATTTATTAGTTAAATTTAAGTGAAAATTTACCGTGTGTCACACCAAGCCAATCAACAATGGAGCTGAGACTAAGGGGAAGGGGAAGGGGAAGAGGACAAGGTCTAGGAAATGAGTGGTTTGGAACCACTACAATTTAGTGAAGGTAATGGTAGCAGCCTCATGAGTGGTTTTATGGCTTTAGTAATGTTAGTGGTGTGGCTTTAGTAAGCCCTAGAATAATCCTATGTAATGCAGTCCTATGTAATCCTATGACTATGGTTGCAGTCCTATATAATATGACTATCATATCTGTGTGCATACCATACTAACACTTAACAATTCAAAACATTTACCAAACTAAAACATTGACATTCATTATCCAAAGTTAAGAGTTAACAATTCAAAATACTACATTAACAACTTAAGAAGAACTACATCAGTTGGATAGTTTCATACCAAACCAAACACAAATTAAACATAACACTCCTAATATCATCATAAACAACCTATCATACAATTCCAGTTTAGACTTTCCAGCCTTCACCTCCTCTTCCAATCTTGTCTTTGTAGCCTTCAACTCCTCTTCCAACCTTGCCTTATCCAAAGCTAGAGCTTCAATCATGGGTGCATTTTCAACACCTCTATGCCTTTGAAAGAACCCATATACCAAGTCCTTGTAGTATTCACTAGGAAGGTCTTCATCCGTAAAACTCATAGACGCGACATTGAGCACATTTGACAAATCTCTTTCCTGGATTCGTCCTTGTGGTTGATGTTTGGACTCTCAATTGTCGATCACACTTACAGAAACGTTCAATCTTACCTCCAACTAAACGTGATTGTGCTGAAGAAGAACTACTCATAATTAGGGTTCTTGATTTTGAAAGGATTGGGGAAAATATTCATCCAGGTTTAGGGTTGGGATTGGGAGGGGGAAGTAAATAAGGTTTGTAAAAACCTTTACAATACACCCCTAAGGAACCAATTTTTGTTCAAAACATGCCCAAAGTTCACAAAATCAGCTTAAAACGGGTTTAGTGGGTTTAAGAAGGTTAATTACACTATAAGTGTGATTTTGTGTCACAAAAGAAAATTTAGGCAAGTTTAGTGGTACTATAGGAAAAAAAAAGTTTGATGCCCAGAAAAAGAAAATGTGGCAACTTCGATGCCTTTTTTATCATTTTCCATATATATATATATATATATATATATATATATATATATATATATATATATATATATATATATATATATATATATATATATATATATATATATATATATATATATACTATATAAAATGGAAAAATGGTCAAAGTGGAAAAAGTGAAAAATGTTGAAAACATGATCAATGGAGAGAGAAATAAATAATATAATTAATACTCTTATTAAAACACCCCATTACTTAAAAGTACAATAATTTATTCACATTGTACACCCAATTAAAAGCACATCTACCAAATTAAAACAACCAATTGAAACCGATACCGGGTTGACCCGTTGAAACCGATACGGGGTTGACCTGTTGAAACCGATACCGGGTTGACCCGGGGCCTTCAAACCCGGCGGGCTGACCCGGTTTAATTTGACATTTTTTCGTCCCAAGCTATCGGTTTGACTCGGTTTAAATCGACCTGCTTTTTTATCGAAACGGTTCAACCAGTTGAACCACCCGGGTGAAATCGGGTTTCAAATTTGACAAAATTATATGAGAAATGATGAAGTAGTTGTGAAACCCGTGACAATTTTTTTGAAAGGAGAGAGACCAAGTAATTGTAGTTTTGGTTTATTTTGCTTTGACACATGTAATTTGTCATTTGTATAATGTTATTTTAAAAATGTTGCTCTTGCACCATTTAAGGGACTAGCATATATAAAATATACTCACACACTTAGATCGACTCCACATAATTTTTTTAAAACTATATATTTATGTCTATGCAACCACGCATCAGAATTGTCGTTATTCGAAAACGATTCTCTAATGCTACAAATACAGTTTGTTGAAAGAAACTTATGGGTCATCGAAACTTTACAGAAAACTAGACATCCCATTTGCGCTAGGCCAGCGGCTTCGTCTAGTATATATATATATATATATATATATATATATATATATATATATATATAATATATATATATATAATCTAGATTAAATGAGAGATTTTTTAAAGTTGTAAAAGTAAGAACCCATTCATCATATGTCATGTGGAAATTAATAATTAAGAAAAAGTTAATTCTTTTATGAGTTCAAAAGGGTATTATAGGTATTTAATTACTTCTATCTCTCCTTGTACCGTACCTTCACTCCTCATTCTTATCCCACAAAAAAAGCCACCGCCTAAAACTCGGTTAGTTGGCACAAAAAAAGCCACCGCCTAAAACTCGGTTAGTTGGCCTCATTAACCATTTTGATTTGTTCTAATCTCCACCTCATATTAGTCTCCATTTGATATTAGGTGCCTACCATTTTTTTTATTTTTGCTCCATCTACAACCTTACACAATCTCTACTTTTATTTTTCTGCCACCTCTAATCAAATCCATCCCCGTGATTGGATCTGGGCTTTGTTATATGATTTTTTTTTCGACTTTTGTAATAAAAACCGATATGGGAATCATTTTCTAAGGAACCGGTCGTTATTTGTTTTGTGATATGACTGGTTTTATTATTCTAAAACGCATTATACCCGTGTCAAAAATAATACACCCATGTCGAACCTAACCATGAACCATTATCCCGCCGGATTCTGAGTAAAAAACCAGTCGAAGCTTCGTTTTATTCAAGATCATCAGCCGTTTGCATTAGAGATATTTAGTGGTTTTTATTTGCAGATTTTTGGGTGTCGTTATTCCGATCTGGATGTGTACGAGTCGTATTATTTACCGATATGTAGTCGTTTTTTTTTTATTTGCAACATGTACCAGTCGCTTTTATTTTTTGGTTACTTATATTTGCAGATATATAGTCATTTTTTGAGATAACCACATTGTATGAGTTATGACATCTTGTGGCTCAACGATGTAACACTTTTGTGGCGAGGCCGAGTTCGACACTATGTATCAGTTTTTTTTCAGATGTATAAGCTGTTTGAGATGTAATATAAATCAAGTTTTTTTTTTTTTTTTTTAGTATTATTTGTATTTATTTATTTTAGTAGTGCATATTCGAGTGTATTTGTTTATTTTTTAAATATGTATCAAGTGTATTTATCTGAGATGTAATATATATCAGGGTATTTTTTATTGTGTATCAAGTGTATCTTTTTATATTAGTGGTGCATATTCGAGTGTACATTTCAGGTGTATCCGTTTGAGATGTAATATATATTATGTTTTTTTTATATTATGTATCAAATGTATCTGTTTATTTTTTAAATATCTACCATATTTTTCAATGTATCAGGTTTCAATGTAAGTATTATAAAATATTAAACTATTTTTATGTATCAAGTTTATTTATAAGAAATTAATGTATAAAATATAAATGTTGTAAGATATACATGTTCGTCAAATGTATCATATCTGTTTAACTTTTTGTTGAATAAGCTTTTATAATCAAATTAATGTGGCAAGCAGCTCAATTAATTAAATAATGGTGAAGATACAATTTATCAAAATACCCTTGAAACTCTATTTAATTAATATAATGTCAATCATTTAATGCTAATCTAATCTAACACCACTTATTTGATCTAACGGTTTATATTAGTTCTCATTTTTATAACTTTAATTTATCTCTCACAATAACTTTTATATATATATATATATATATGAATTTTTTCATAAATTTATGTAAAACCTTCTTTATGTATAACTTATACATAATACACTTGCACGCAAAGGTTTTAACGTAAATTGTCCATTATTTATTAATATCGATTGATATTTTATATAAACTTTTGTTGGAAGAAGGATTTTTTGTTTAATTGGCATAATGTTGAGGTTGATATTATTTAAATTTAACTACTTACATCATATTGTAGACATTATGCGTGTTTATGTATAAAAATATAATTTAATTCATGTCATGATGGTATAATTAATTTCGCGTAATAATTAACGGTTTGCAAGATATTTTAATTTTGAAAAAAAGATGAAAGTGAGTTTTTTAATTTGATGAGAAAAGTAAATGGCTAAAATTGCATAGTTTGTTCTTTAGATAATTATTGTCCGTGTAAAACTTTTATTATTTAACCATAGTTTTAAGAAGGGTTTAGGTTATACAATGGAATATAGTTTCTTAAATATACCGCTATAGTACGTGTACTTAGAATATCACTTGTGTGATACGTCAACTTTAATTGTACCAATGTGATACATCAGTGACCTGAACATCGGCTAAATCAGCTAAAAATGATTTTTGAGCAAAAATGGTCTTTTACGAATTGTTTCTTTCGCAAAATAGGTCCTTGTGCAGTTTTAGTCTCTGCTTCAAATACTTTTTTTACAAAATTGGTCCTTGTTTCAAATTTACAAAACTGAGTGCGAATTATTTTTACAATTCGGTCCTTGCACGTTTCTTTAACATTTATTAAGCCTTCACTTTAATTGTAAAAAAAGTAAATATTAGATATAATTAAAGATAACCATCTCCATGCTATTTTTTACGCTTGGAATTGAACTAATTATAAAAAATGGCGGTGACCGGAAAATAAAAAAGAGAAGAGGTTGAAAAAGAGTTTTGCATCAGGGATAAAGTCGTACAAGGACCTATTTTGAAAAGAATCGGCAAGGGATCTAGTTTACAAAAAAAAAAAAAAAAATACAAAGGACCTGTTTGCTCAAAAAAGTCATTTTTCAACCGGTATAGCCGGTTTATCGATCACCATCTATCACACTGATACAAAAACCAAGTTAACATACCACACGAGTACTATTTGATAAATTAGATGTCTATTATATGATTTTAACCCTTTCAATTTTATTTTTTATTTTATTTACCAATATTAATTTTTACAGATTAATAACATTAACTATGTATCACTAATTTATCATACATGATTTATGCGTAAGTAAAACTCATAGTACATCTTTATTTGGTTAAAAATATTCTTAGAGCATTCGGTACCATCACACTATTTCAGTGCCATTCCCACGTGGATGCCCAAATGGCGTCATCATTCCACACCCCCAACGTCATTTCCCAAGCCAAAACATTGGCGCCGTCTGAAAAGAGAAAAGTCCAAAAAAATTGCTCGTTGCATTTCAAACGGCTAGTAATAGCTAGTTTGATTTTTTATCTTTTTTTTAAGAACTATACCCAACCATATATACCCTTTTACACAACCATTTTTACACACAAACTAATATTTACTTCCCCTTCTACTTTCTTTTCTCTATACACAAACTATATCAAAAAAAATGTTTCAACGACCAAATGACCCGTTTTTCAACAATCTTCTAGGCATGTCGCAACGATCATCTTCGTCAAACCTTCCTACACCTTCATCGACACTCAATATCTTCCTCACAACAACCTAATTTTCCTCCATTTGGTAGCCAATACTCTATGCCGACATACAGTCCCGAACAACTATTTCATCAACAACTATTTCAACAACAACTACTTAACCAACAATTTCAACATCTTCAACAAAATACACCACAATTCCAACCATCACAACAAATACAACTATCACCACCACAAGAAACCCGCGAAGAAAAGACAAAACGAAAAGGAAAAAAGACACGCAAAACGTACCACAATCGACATATCCGACATAACCAAGGAACCGACATGGCTTCACCATCGTTAGACGCCGGATGAGAAAACGTTATTAGCCGAGTGTTATGTTGGCGTTTTCGAGGATAATCAACTAGGAAATGACCAAAAGGACGAATCATTTTGGTATAAGGTTTGTGGAAAACTAGAAGGGGGGGGTGAATAGTTTTACCAATTAAAACTTCGTTTTAAAATATTTAGATCTACTTATGTCAATCTCTCTGGATGTGTATGTTGGACGTTGATAGATAGATATATAAATGTGCGATGAAAGATAAAGAGAAAGAATCACATAACCAAGACACGAGTATTTATAGTGGTTCGGCTACAAGGACACCTTCCTTGCCCTACTCCACTCCCCGAGTCACCTACTCGAGAGTTCGTAAACACTACACGACACCAACTCCTTATGGCAGAGAAGCCTTCACAACGTCGTCTACTCTTTTTTCGGTACTAGGCTAACCACCGGGTTCTTCTATAAGGTAGAACCACATCTGTTAGGAATTAGAAAATTCCATAGTGAAGAGTCGGTCACCCCAAATGTTATCTAGCTTAAGTTAGCTCGTAGACTTGTCGTTATTTACGTTATGTAGTAGTTTATTAGTTAATTTGTAGCGTAGAATAGTTTAGTGCAACACCGTGGAGGAAGGACGGGTCTTTACCCACTGTATGCCTGATCCACAGTCCGATAGGAGGACGGATATGTTTGTAACTATAAATACCCCTTCCATCCATGGAAAGGGTGGTGCTTCTCATTCAATCTAATATTCCATACTTTGTGTAAACCTCTAGCAAGAACCCCCTCTCTCTCTACTAACTCTCTAACTATGGCAAACATGTATTTTGATCATCCAAGACCACCCGAATCATCAACACAATAATATTACGATCCTACAATTGGTATCAAAGCCAGGTTTCATGTTTTGATGATTTTTGTGGTCTTGAATCAAGTGTAAATTGTTTTGGTAATCGTTGTTAGTGTTTTACATATTTTTTGGTCAAAACAGTCTAATGGTTTATCAATGGTTTCATGTCTTGCCTCGTTATTTTGTCCAAAACGATTTCAATCAGTAAGCTTGATCTTTGTTCCATACCATGACTTTTGGATAGTCTAATGATGTAGTCACTTTCATGTGGTCAAAAATGGTCATGGTTTAGAGTTAATAATGAATCTGACTTTCTGTTTTTGTGTGTCATTTGGTAATATTAATGTGGTCCTAAACTTGGTCTCATATATATGTCATCTTCACGTGGTCAAACAAGGCATAAAGGATGCATTTTATGTAGTTTTTTGGGTAAGTATGATCTTGAACGGAAACATTGGTCGGAAAACTCTTCGGTAAACATTCATATTCTTCCTAGCGACTTGTCTAAAGTGTCCAGATACGATGTACCAGATATAGCGACTTGTTCCTTATTTGACTATTGAGTCAAATAAAGTCAATAGCGACTTATTTTGTATGGTTTGCACTTTTGTCAAGTAAAAATGTAGTAGCGAGTTATGTGTCACGATTTGCTAGCGACTAGTCTTTACTAGTTAGCGACTTGTTGTTTAAAAATCTTTGGCTAGCGACTTGACTTATCTAGCGAATTGACTTTTGACCTAGAGACTTAGACCTAACGACTTGTTATTTAACAAGTCGTAGCGAGTTGTCTTAGCGACTTGGCTTAGCGAGTTGGCTTAGCGAGTTGGCTTAGCGATTTGACTCACGACTAGACTTGACATTAACAGAAAGGAAGAAGAAGATGTTATGACTTGAAAGACCGAGACAACAACCACAATACAACTAGACCACAACCACAAGACCAACCATTTACCTACATCATCTCGACCTCTGGTTCCAGAACAACCCATCATCAGTCCATAAACACAAACCCAAAAACATCAAAACTCAAATCATCATTCACTTATACATCATTCGAATCGATGCTATACTAACTACATCAAGACTCATGATCTCAGATTCGATCGGTCTATAAACATGTGGCATCAAGACTTTAGATTGTCTCAATGAGCTAGCCATCACCGATCTTTGATTATATCCGAATCAGAAATGGAAGAAAAATAACAACTATGTTATCATTATCCATTTGTTTGATCATAAATCAAACTCAAATCATTTGTTCGTTCATAAAACATTTTTGTTGATGATATACGAATCTTAAAGGAAGAGTTTAACAATTATGTTAACTCATTTCTTTGGCTCGCTTGTTACTCAATAACAACAAATGAAAAGAAAGGACCTACCTTTGTTCATCGTAGCCATCTCTCAGTGTCTCAAGCCATCCCTGTGGCGAAATCAAAGAGGAGATATGCTCCAGTGTACAATTCAATCTTTTTGGTATTCTCATGGATGATGTGGCTGAAGTGATGATTGAGATAGGGCTCAGATGTATGTTAGTGATGCGTACTGGTATTTGTTTGTGTTCGGATACGTGTGAAAGAAAGATGGAGGCGGACTATCTTTGAGAGAATACTTAGGGTTTGAAGCTGAAAAGTGATATTGTGAGGATTTTTAGGGTTCAATAAGATATGTGTGCTTTTATACCTAGACATTTAGGTATAGGTTGAGTATCCCACACTAATTTCACTCGGTTTGTATATGGGCTTCAAGAATTCACATGGGCAGAGTAATGATATGTTGGATTTGGACTTATAATTGATATTGCTATCGTGGGCTTATGGTGTGAATGTGACATCTATCGTGGGCTTATGGTGTGAATGTAACATTGATTTATCTTTGTGATCGTAGAGGCACATGTGTGTTCCAATGGTTCTCATTCTAATGAATTACGTTTAATGTGATTGTGGAGGCACCTGTGACATTGATTCAACTGGATGTTGTATGTATTGAACCGAATTAGAGTTCTCATGTGTATTCTTATATACATTTTGTATCCTTATTTCCCGTTGTCACTTGGTATTCGCTTAATATGTTGGAACGGGAGAATCTTATGGAGTGATATTAAATCGGGTGAAATGGTGATTGATTGGGTATTGGATTTTTGAATGAGCTTGAATGTTCACCGGATATGTGATGACTTGGATTTGGATGTCGGACAAATGGGCTTCTCAATGTTGGATTGTTTCTATTAGATGTGTTAATGTGCTTTTGATGATGAGACTTGGCTTGATGTTAAGATTCATTATGATGTGGTTTGATACTTCAGTTTATGCATTTTCACTGAAGAATACTATTTCACGGCTTGAAGTGTTTATTGGAAACTATGGACTACGGGGTTGTTTATTCGGTATTTCGTATTTGAATTTGAAGTGTGGTTTTTCGGGCACGTTTACTTATATCGTCTTCCTTCTTTCTACCCTTTCGCGAAGATGACTTGTTTGGGCGTTTATAGAGGGTGATAAAGACTTGACCATTTAATTACGGTTGTGATTCTTTCTCGCTTAACTCACAACGTAACTATCACTTCGGTGTCTCACTCAGTTGAGAATGTCAGGAGGTTTTGTACATTGGGTACACCGTTTCTTCATCACAAGGATTAGTACAAGGTTAAGTAACATATCTGGGGAATTTTACTTCATGATCAAGTTTGGTATACCGGGTATATTTCTCCATGTGGTCACTACTGTAGCCAACTGAATGCGTGAATGATGTGTTTACCAAAGTGATTATTGGATGGTTGATGAGATTGTTGATGTTGGTTATTGAACCGTTGATGAACCGCTGCATATTCCCCTAAAACGATATTCCACGAAACCAAAGTTGTCATAACACATTCAAGCAGATATTGTTTACGGTTTTGTCTTGATTTTGTAAAATCCCGTGAAAGAACCTATTTCTCGGTTTAAATCAGAGACTTGTAAAATCCAGTGACAATGGAAACATCCTGGTAATTGTAAAGTGCATTTCCGGATCTATCTTACGGTTTATTCTTGGTTTTGTAAAATCCCGCTAAAGAAACTATTTCTCGGTTAAACCATTGAGTTGTAAAATCCCGTAATGATGGAACCATCCTGGAGGAAGGAAGGCATATTTCAGGTTCTTCTGATGCTGGTGCTACGGTTTCTGCTTCGAAGAAGGGATAAAAGAGTGTGCTTCATAAATTGGATGTGTGTTTGGATATTCATCATGGCAGTGTGGTTATTACATGGTTTTATGAGGTTATGTGGATTTAACCATGGTCGGGATGAAACCATTATCAAAGTTCGTTTAAATGTTAAAGAAGGCTAGATTTAAGCAGTTCAGAAGATGTGACAACGGCATTAATTCAGTATTATTCATTTGAGGTTGAAGTGAAATATTACGGGCGAGTGTACTTAGGCTATGTTTGGCAAAAGTAGTGTGAAGCAGTAAAGATTGAGTGAGTGTGAGCGTAGCTGTGAGGCTGTGCTAGCCACACTGCCCACCGCTCACAGCTTCTTAAAGAAGCATTGGAAAAATGAGCTTTCCTAAAAAATAGCAAAGCTCACCGCTCCTTTACCAAACGAACACTAAAAATAAAAAAGCTCACTCCTAAACGCTCATCGCCCCAAAAAGCTTCAAAAAGCTCTGCGCCAAACATAGCCTTAGTATCTGAAGATATCAGGGGATGGATGGATGAAGATTCTTCGAGATCCTTGTTCAAGCTTTTTCCAAAAACGAAGACTTGGAAATCTAGTTATTTTTGGGAGTTTTTTTCTTTTACCACGTGGGGGAATTGGGCTCTGTTTGCCACAAAAATAACTATCACTTTAAGGAGTTACGTTGTAGTGCTCAGTGTCACATTCAATTGTGGATTTTCAAGAGGTAATGTACGTCTGATACTTGATGGTTGGTTGGTTGAAGAGTATAGAGTACATAGAGAGTACTTAGAGATGCTAATGGAAATCGGCACCGCTCTTTGCTACATATGTGCAAGTTTAAGTCACGAGTTCGGGGTAGTTTACTTCAAGGTCAAATTCATCATATTGGGTTTTCTCCATCAGCTGTCACGAAAAAGAGCCTACAGAATGATAATGGGGATGATTACATGTTTTGCTAAGAGAGCTGAAAAGAGAGAGATTATGACGTCTGTTCACTTCAGTTCAAGCCTCGTACTCTAAAGAAAAGAAAAGTGTACGTCTCAGTGCGCTTTATCTTTGAAAGAAGAGAAATCTTCTTATGACATATGAACACTTCAGTTCATGCCTCGTACTCTAAAGAAAAGAAATGTAATACGTTTCGTGCATTATCTTATGAAGAAGAAATCTTCTTATGACGTCGATCACATCAGTTCAGCCTCGTTCTCTAAAGAAAAGAAAAGTTATGCGTGTCGGCTTTATCTTCGAAGAAAGAAATCTTCTCTATTATGACCATTCTCATCAACATGCTTCATACGTTTTCCATGCGCTTCAGTCATCAAGTGAACCGGGCTACCACTGATTGTTTTCTCATTCCACTTGCTCGATTATAATAAAGATGGCGACATCACGTGCTTATTTTGCGGGAAAGAAGTGTGAATAGAACATTCAAATGATTTTCACTTATTTAGTCAAGAATGGCATCTCCGTATGCAATTCTTGAGGGGGAGAAGAAGTGTGAATTTTTTGCATTGTTGATTGATATTTGAGAATATAAATGGTCATACGGCTCTAAACTCATGTAAGAACCGAGCTTCTTCTTATCGGGTCATCTTCACATGGAGTTTTCTCTTGTAAGAGCCGTTGGTTGACATCTTCACTCGGATTGATGAGTTTATCGACAAAGTGCTTCGGTTAATGCTTCGCTTATACATCAACATGATAATTCCAAACAATCTCTCTGTTCTTGTTTGATGTGATTGGTAGTTTGGTGTTACCATCTTGTGTGTTTAGTTTTAGCGGCCTGATTGCTTTGATTTCCTTGATGAGCATCTTTATGTTCTTGTTTGATTGGGAGGGATTTTAGTTAAGGGGATTTGCAAGATGTAAGTTAATTGGGATGTTTTTGGTGGGATGCTTTTTGGTGTGAGTTGAAGATGTTAACACTCTATTCCCCAACTGGACAATCTTGAAGAAGGTCGAGTCTCTGATCGTTCTACATTTTTACTGCTACATGTTACAAGACTAAAGACGAGTTGCATTTAACGATCTAAAGACTTCTTCTTAATATGGGCACTTATCAAACAGATTGTCGGTTTAGGGGAGAGCACTAATTGGGAGAGTGTTATAAGTGATTCAATCCCCATTAGACTTGCTCATATTCTTTAGCGATTGACTCCTCGAGACGTTGTTTTTGACTATTTCACGTATTGGACATTTGACACAAGTTGATTACTTCGGGGTTAATCATTTATCACTTATTTGAGATTGAAGTTGACTTTCACAAAGGCGTGTTCTTATTTGATAACTTGCTCGGGCTTAAGAATTTGAGTTGAAGACTTGGTTTATCTAGTTACCAGGTGAGGTGGATGGTTGAAGACCTGGTTAACTATCACTATTAAGAGTTACTTTGTTTTACTCAGTGTCCTGCGCATATGACGGTGTGGATAATCACAAGAGGTGTTAATGTCTCATACTTTGCTTGAGTTGTGAGTACTTAGAGATTTGCTTGAAGCATAAATTCTCTACACCGTTCTTCCATCATTTGGTGCAAGCTTAAGATACAAATGTGGGGAAGTTGACTTCAGTTTCAAGTATGGTATATCGGGTTTTCGTCTTCAGTGGTCACTTCAAATTGTCTACATAAGGGTTGATAAAAATAGTTGAGAGAGTCTTGCAAGTTGATTCTCACAATAGTTCAAGTGTTCTTCTCATAAAGATTTCAAGTATTTGGGCTTATACTATGTTCCTGATTCTGAAGTGTCAAATCCAGTAAGGGGAAGGAGAGACACACATCTAAACACAAAGCGAGTAAACTTGATAAACTTAATTCTTCTAAGTGATTGAAGATATCCCGGGAAGACAAATGTTATTACCGAAGAGAAACTCAAGGTTTGACTCATGGCGAGTAAACTTGATGAACTTAACTCTTCTAAGTGATTGAAGATATCCTGGGAAAACAATTGTCATGACCGCAGAGAATCTCAAGGTTTTACTCATCAAGGCTTATTGTGTTATTCTTATTCCAACTATGTGGGGGACGCGATGGAAGAGTTAGTTTCTGAAGATAAAAGAGGTACACTGGTGTGTGATGATCTTGATGTTATCGCAATCATCAGGGGAAAGAGAATTGTGTACATTGGGGGCTCGGTGTCTCACTTGAGGGCTTAATCAGTGATTCAGAGATATAATCACTTATTCGGAGTTGACATCCGAGAGATTGTCATCCGAGAGATAATCGGTGACTTGGCCGCTTCTTCAATGTTATCAGTTATTCCTTCCTTGTGTAGTGGTATACTTCGGATACTTGAGCTTCATACACGATCATCGGGGAAGAAAAATGTGAACATGGGGAGGTGTTTTCATTCCCCTCATGATGTGTATTCGGGAGAGCTCTTGGTATTGGTGTACTTCGGGTTCTTGAGCTTCATACACGATCATCCTGGAAGAAAAATGTGAACATGGGAAGGTGTTTTCATTCCCCTCATGATGTGTATTTGGGAGAGTTCTTGAGCATTATACAAAGAGGTGCATCATTTCAACTACTTAAGGGAATTGTTCTCTTGACACCTTTTGGAATGGATCGCTTCAGACTTCAGTGGGAATGGAAATTTGAGAAGATTATTTATGAGTGGGATGATACGTTGCTGTTCTTCTTGATGATATAACCCCGAACGATGAATCACGATGATTATTCTTAAAAGGAGCAGCAAGTTCGATGATAATGGTGTGCTTCTTTGTGCATCTGGCTAAGGGAAGCTTGTAAGAAAGCTTTGAATCTGCTCAGCTATAGGATTTTCGGTTTGGGGAAGCTGCCAAGTCTCACTTTCGGATGGTTCAATTTCTCTCAATTCAGGAGCCTCGAAGCTTTGGTGGTGAATGTTTAAGAGATGATGACTTCTATCTTCTACAACGGGGCTGTTCGATATCCTTATCTCGGTACTCGTATCATCATCTTCTTTAACTATATCATCTATTCTATCCTTGTAAATATATTTATCGGAAAAACCAAATACAAAAATATAAAACCAGAAAAACAAAATAGAAAAATATAAAACCTGCAAAAACCCATAAAAATCAGAAAATTTGAAAAAGACCAAAAATATGTTTTCTCAAGACATGTCTTCTGGTATCGATAACATCTACGGTCTTAGAAATGTCATTCAATAATGGCACGGGACCATAGATGAAGTTCGAGCAGGAGGTGTAAATATTCTTTTCAAAACATGTCAAAACTATGGCTTACAGTTATTTCAGACTGTAACCCGGGCTTCAAATGATGGCTTGCAGTTATTTCAGACTGTAACATGTGCTTAAAACTATGGTTTGCTATTATTTCAGATAGCAACCTGCTCTTCAAGAAAGGAAAGTGCTGCGCTAAACCAACTTTCAAATATTTCGTGCACTTATCCTAAAACAAAATGAGGAAAGTGTGTCGAAGGACTGCTGTTCCTACACAAATGTTTTTCCGTCTAAAATTCTTCAGAAAAATATTTGCTGTATTTCAAAATGGTGGAAAATGAGTTGCTTGAAAAAATCAATCAGTATCAAGTTTTCATAAATTGAAAAACTCAATCAATGACTTCAGCACTTTTAAACTTTTCAAAAATTGAGTCACTGATTGAGGGGGATAATGTTTTCAAATGAATATCATCTAACGGGATTTCTTTAATATCCTACGTGCTTAATTAAAATTGATATTTGCCTATGTCGAAGGACTAGGAATTTAGGATATGATTGTTAGGATTAGATGATTACAGTTTGATGAAACACATTAACCCCATGCCTTATATGATCTGATTGCTATGTTGAATTGACTTTAATTAGTCGATTGCTGTTATGGGTGATGTCGACCACCATATATCTGTATGTGTGTTCACTAACGTATGCAGATATCATGGATATAAGAATGTTCCCGATCCGGATCCCACTAATGAAGATGATTGGATGCCGAAAGGATATTTCTTGGGTTGACAAATGAAGAAACGGAGCTTAATTGGACTTCAATGGAGAGTTGGCATAAATGCAACGTAAGAGGTCTCACTGCATCAGTAGATGGTTTTCTTCTAAGTGATTGAAGAAACAGAGCTTAATTTGACCTCAGTTGGCATTCAAAATGCAACGTAAGAAGAAGTCTCACTGCATCAGCAGACGGTTTTTCTTCCAAACCCTACAGCAACAACAACGGATGCTTCTCAACCACTAATGTATCTTTGTGCAGGATACCATTTTTAAACAATTTTGAATAATTTTGATTAAATTGTTTTGAAAATGGAAAAATATTATTTTGAAAATAAATTGTACTAAATTTTGAAAATCACCGGACTTTTTTTTCAAAACTTAAGTCACTCAACTATTGACTTCTGTCATGGTTTGAGGGGGAGAGTGATTTAAAATAAAATATTTTCAAACGATATTTCTTCACAAAAGTTCCGCTTTGTACGTTAAAATGTGGTGATCTAAAGATTTAATGTTATGTTATGGTATGATTTTCTTTAAAACTCAAAGATCTGTCAAAATGAAATTTTTTCTGTTCTTGTTTGATTGTGAAATTGTTTTATTTTACTTAAAGGTCTTTTAAAACAATCATACCTGACACTAACAATATTTAATGTTTTAAAATGGTCCTTATCTGTCATTTTTCAAAATTAAATCTTGCCACGTCTTTCTCCAAAATTTTCTAAATTATTTAAATCTTTTGGGATCACTAATCTCAAACGGTTTGAAATCTTTGATCGGGTGAGAGATCGTGATTTAAATCTCAAATCTGCTTTAATGGAATTGGTTTTAGTCCTTCAAAGGCACTTCTGCCTCCATGTGCCAAACGATTTCAAATACACAATGCACATGTTGAGGAGGAGGATTTATCCAAAAACCAGATGAGTATTTAAACAAGGCCACTTTTTCTCCCATGTTTTCTAAACCTAATTAAATCACTTGGGATCCAAAATCTCAAAGGGTTTGATATTTTTGATCGGGGGAGAATTTGTGATTTAATAATGAAATTTGATAAAAGGTGATCGTTTTTTATTTAGTTGTGCAGGCTGCTCTCTCATATGTGCTAAACGCTTTCGAATCTCGAAGCACATATTGAGGGGGAGCAAAACTATCGAGGTACAAAAGTTTTTTAAAGAAACTTATAAAGTACCTTGATTGAGTTTTCAAATGGTTTTCTTAATGGCTTTTGTGATTCGTGGATGTGCTTCAAAAGAACTCTTGCCTCTATGTGTTAAAATGATTTCTCTTATCCTATGCACATATTGAGGGGGAGAATTTACCAAAGAAATTCAAATGGCTTTTTCTAAGGAAAATGTGATCAAGAAATTATTTCAAAGAAATTATTTCAAAGAACTCTTGCCTCCATGTGCCAAACAATTTCAATATCATATGCACATGTTGAGGGGGAGCATTTCTAAAATGATCAAAACTATTAAGGTACAAAATGCTTTGATCTCGTATCACAAGTACCTTGATTGTTTTTCCAAATGATTTTTCGATTGGTTTCATGAAGGAAAGAACAATACCAAAAGACCGACCAATTTACTTTATGCATGGTGTTATAAGGATGGTTAGGTTAGGTATTCGTTCCCACGATCCGCCAGAGCGGAGAGGATCTACCAGAGGACAATCCACTAGATAGTGTAGAGTCCTTAGGTATATTGAAAAAAGGAGAAAAGTGAGATACGGGAAGAGTGCGGATTTGAGACAGAGCTAGTAATCTGGAATAAACCCAACAAGGTTCTAGTTATGAAGTCTCGGTAAGAACGGAAGGGGTTGAAGAATGAAAAAGAATTGAATGTGAAAAGGGGTGAAAAGAAATAGCCCTCCAATAATTCAACCTTAGGGCAGAAACCGGGTTCAATACATATGCTACTGGTGGTTACTTAGGTAACTCCGTATTGAAGACAAGACGTCATGGACCCAGTGGCGCACTGCACTAAACTTCCCAAGCTACTCAAGTTCCTCTTAAAAGGGCTTGTTTCATTCTCACGGGGAACCTACATAATCTATCGACTTTCTTTTAGAGATTGTTGATATTGAAGAAGGAGACCCTCTCCCTAGTCTCCGGCATAGGAACCAAATGTGCACTATTGAGTCTAGAGCCAAGAGATCATCCACAATATCTCATTAGGACACTAAATTCTTGAAGACTTGCTGTTTCACACAATGTGGAAAGTAAGATTATATTAAGAGTCCTACGCATTATCCTTGTGGTATTGCGGAACATCCGAGTGATTTGTAAAAGTATTCACGATGAAGATGGAAATCCTTCTAGAGCCAACATCAAACAAGCTCTTGGTGGGTGACATGTGAGATCTTTCCAAAAGATCAAACTTGTGACAACTGGATAGAAACGATGGGGCGATTCACTCTTGAATCAACCTTGGTCCGGGAATGGAATTGACGAATACTTTTGGAAAAACCGTTCGATGTGCAAATCTTCTTTTGTCTAGCACGTCGAATGTGTACTTATGTTTTCAAATTCAAAAGCATCTCGATTGAAAAAATACTCTTGGAAAAACCGTTCGATGTGCAAAATTCTTCTTTTCTCTAGCACGTCGAATGTGTACTCTTTTCAAATACAAAAGTATTTTTGTTTGAAAATTGATCTTTCTCATAAAACCTTCGTTGTATTGCAAAACTCTTTCTTCTATGCAATACACGATTGTTTTTCAAATCATTTTTCATCAATCAGTGAATCCCAATTCATTTGGTTCACTCACTCCGTGTGGTCTTCTTTGAGACGTTCGGTTTGAGAACGGCTAGAACAGCTGCGAAACCCTGTCAAGGAGGTTCTTCGGAATTATACGATCACGCAGATACTTGTCGATCAACGGGGAACCGTGGAACGTGTACCTCAATTCAACGAAAGTGATCAAAGACACTTTCGTGTGTTTTATTGCTAACTGTTGTTTGCGGTACATTTGGGCGGTTGTAGCTGATCAGAATTGAGGAGTCAATCCAAAGCCGCATGCTTACAGCATCCACACTTAATTTGAAGAAATCATGACTGGTGCATATCTACATAACCTAGCTCAGATATTTCATACTATGCTTTTCGCTTATTTGTTGCAAATATCATGAACCAGTAAGGCTTCCGCTACTCTAATGGAAAGATGTCATGATTCAAAAGTGTGAGCATGTCGGTCCATAAGTCACAACTTCACATGATGGCAACACAATAAAGGGTGATCCGAGATTTCGTGGCGATGATCTCAAAGAAAGCTCGAAAATCATCAAAGATGTGGATCATTTAAAGGCCTCCACTAAAAGTACAAATCTATGCGGACTTTGAAGTTGCACTGCTTATGCACAAAGATTGCGGAATTGAAGAATTGAAGTCTAAGAGCTCAAGAACAAAGTCAAGAATAGAATGCTAGGATTCGAAATGTAAAACATGGGGTGACCTCCCTTAGGGGGAGATTGTTAGGAATTAGAAAATTCCTTAGTGAAGAGTCGGTCACCCCAAATGTTATCTAGCTTAAGTTAGCTCGTAGACTTGTCGTTATTTACGTTATGTAGTAGTTTATAAGTTAATTTGTAGCGTAGAATAGTTTAGTGCAACTCCGTGGAGGAAGGACGAGTCTTTACCCACTGTATGCCTGATCCACAGTCCGATAGGAGGACGGTATGTTTGTAACTATAAATACCCCTTCCATCCATGGAAGGGGTGGTGCTTCTCATTCAATCTAATATTCCATACTTTGTGTAAACCTCTAGCAAGAACACCCTCTCTCTCTACTAACTCTCTAACTATGGCAAACATGTATTTTGATCATCCAAGACCACCCGAATCATCAACACAATAATATTACGATCCTACAACACCTATCACAACGTCGCATACCCTTTATCCGGTATTAGGCTAAATACCGAGTTCCATTACGATGGGGGAACTACTACCCAACACTACACAACACCTAACCCCAACGGATACCAACTCCTTATTACAACACCATCAAGGATATCAATATCCTTGTATACAACCTATCTCTATTTGTATATCAATGCACCTCATTGATTATACAACCTTGGCATCTTTCACTAATGCCACTTGACTTGACTTCTAGGCATTCTTCACTAATGCCCTTGACACGGACGTTTGACACCTTTCACTAATGCCTTCGTCTTGACTCCTTTAGCATTCTTCACTAATGCTTTTGAAACGAACGTTAAGCACCTTTCACTAATGCTTCCGTCTTGACTCTTTCGGCATTCTTCACTAATGCCTTTGACACAACACCTCTATGGAGGAAGAAAAAACTATCAACAAGAGAACCTCAGTAGTCTTGATGATGACGAAGTATGGCAACTCATGGACTTGAGCTTGCTCGACTTCAAGAGGTGGTGATCTCGCCTTTAAGAGGAACCTATAGAATCACACAAAACAAAAGACAAACTACATAAAGAGATCCTTAGGATCTGAGGTTAGAAGGTTACAATACTTGGAGAAAGTATGTGTGGGAGTGGCAACCCAAAAGGAAGAAATGACTCACTATTTTTAGAAGAAATTTAGCTACTGTTCCACGGATCCCTCACTTGAGGGATCTGTCCAGTGTAATATTGGGGATCCGTGGGACACTCCCTTTTGCCCATGGGTTTTGGGTCATGGGTTATGGATCATGGGTATCCAAGTAGATACAATGTATATACAAGATGCAATGCATCTAGTCCATGGGTCATGGGTTAAAAACCATGGGTCATGGATAATATCCATATATGACTTATGCATGATGTCATGCAATGGGTTATGGGTCATGCTCCATGGGTATGGGTCATGGTCTTTGGGTTATACCCAACTACATTCAACGTATTTGGTCAATGGGTCAAATACTTAAGTTTCTACCCATTTATATTGCCCATTATAATACATACTAGTTATGTATATATTTACCCAATATGTAAACACTAGTTGTTGTACATATGTATTACTAAATCATAAAATCACTTATACTTGTTTTAGTGTTTTATGTGAAAACGTAAGTGTGTTAGTAAACTATTGGCTCAAACCATTTACATATTTTATTCGTTTCGTTAAAACGATTTTACGTTTGTTATCGACAAAACATTAGAAGATCGTAAAATATAAATAAACATTTTTACGGTTTATTTGTATTAACAAGGTTCTTCACGAGTTCAATAAAAGTTCTCAACACAAACGTACCAAAGATATGTTGATGGGAAGTGGGCAACCTTGAATGCTAATTGCCAAAAGTTCAACGCTATCTACAAATGTTTAAAACATCTTAGTAGAAGTGGGGAAAATGATGTTGATCTTTTGACCCGTGTTAGGCAAGCATATTGTGATGAGTCAAAATGGGCAAAATTTTTTGCTCAAGAAGGGGCGTGGGGAATATTGTAAAAACACGTCAAGTGAGATGCGATCGAGCCCGTTGATCCGGTTGATCTCACCGGACATGCCGAAGTATTCAGAGATGATCCAAGACCACGTCCTCCCGACAAACCACGTCGAGCACTGCAGGAAGTAACCGACCCTATTTTGGGGATAATTTGCAAAATGAATTTAGACTCAAACGGGAAACCGCTCCACCGGCGTACGAGGTGGCGAATAAGAAAGAAATGCGGTTGGAAGAAATGAAGTTTCTCGCTATAGCACCAAGGACATGTCTGATGAGGATGCCTACATGATCAACATACAAAAAGAAGAAATCTATCGAAAATATATTTGTGACAATTAATTATCGTATTGTATTTTATTTTTTATTTTTTGTATTTTTTTATTTTCATATTGTAATTTGTACAATTATTTAATGAATGAAAAATTAGTTTGTTTAAAAAAATGAAAAAAAAAAATAGTGGGTCCCAAAAAGGCTTAATCAATGAGTTAGGGAGTATTTTGTTATGTGATGTGAAAAAAGAGAATGCTGGAGTGGCGGTGATAAGGCAAAACGACTTGAGCCATGATCAAGGATTGAACTAGGACCAAATATGACATCGTGTCCAAATTTTTTTGAACCGTGATATAGTAGAGTTAAAAATCGTTGGATCAGGTGTATTTAAAGGGCATTTAAAAAAATCTAAGTTTTTTTCAAAAATAAACAATACATCAAAAAAATCTATTAAAAGTCCCGTGACCTCACGAGAACTTCTTGGTTCCGTACTTGGCCATGATACACAATACTCTTAGAGTATTGATATGCACACCACGTTTTTTGATTCTTTCACTACTAAATCACACTAATGATACATATAATATAACACCACTATGCATGATTGGTGATGTACATATCACCCCTATACTCTTATGCGACACTGGTTACTACCAAGCTATAAAGATTTTGATTCGAGACACTTTTATAATCAAAATAAAAACCTGTGGTTATTATTTTATCGATTATAGGATGTAAAATATTCTTTCATTTGGTTCCTTTTGATAAAATTACATGTCTTCATAATAAAGGTTAGAATAAAACGAAAAAGGATTGTTGATTGAAACAAAATGCTCGCCACAATTAATACTAAATAAATAATGTTTGAATAATATCTTTACAGTCACACAGAGAACCTTTTTCCATACTAAATATATTAGTCGCTAAACATATTAAGAGCTCTTAGTGCTGGGCGTTATCGGGCCTCCGCCAACCTTATACGAGGTAAGAGCGGGAAAAACAACATGTATGATTTACTGATCAATAAGTTAAAAACAAACCAGTCACAGACTCACAGTGTAGCCCGTTTACACAACCAAAGTTTCTAATGAAAACTCAACGGGTTCGAGAAACCTAAATCATATGTAAAGTAGTATGCAAACTGACGTAGCTATAAGTACTTTAACATGTTACATGTACTCACTCATATATAATTATGATTAGTGTTTCCAATCAATATAGTTTAATCATTTAAGTAATTAGCTAGAGTGCTTTTTGAGCTAGAGTACTACCCCGTAGTATATCGTATCAAAATTTGTTCTTGCAAGACTTAAACAAAGACTAATTTACAAGACTTCAGTCGTAAAGCTTTGTCACACATGTACCATGGTCATTTGTTTTTGTAAAAAAATCATTTTAGGCTATTCATGGATTAAACAAGTTAAACATTTTTTTTTATTCTTATATTTAGTGACTTAAAAATCTATATATTTACAAAAAGAAGACGACTAACCATGTCATCGTATCCTATGGGCATTATTGAGGTCAGCTCTGCATATTCAGTGGGTTGGTATTGCATATTATATTTTACGTGGTTACACATGTAAATAAGTCCTTGACGATCATAAGATATTTATAGACTTCTTAAGTAATTAGGTTACCAGTCATTGCTATTTAATTTGCTATGACATAACTTGCTAGATAATAATATTACTTTAAATAATTATTAGTTCTCTTTTAATTTATCAAGTGTAAGTTTTAATTAAAGTTTAAAGATTGTTATTTTACTAATTAATTTCAATATTTTGCAAATAATACTTTAACGTTTCCATGTATTCATAATCATAGTTGATATTTTTCTGTGTAAAGTACATAACTATTTTCAATGTTAGATCACTCCAGATGTTTTGAAAGTGGATTTGATCAGTCAAAGATTTAATTTGGTTGTGCAATTAAATATAAGTTTTAGTATAAACGTGTGTAAAAACTGAAGTGAAGCTTGTGGACTTTTTTTTTTCGAAAGGGAAGCTTGTGGTATTTTTAGTTTTTTGTCATATTGGCGTACATTAGTTAAGACTTGTTAGATTTAATTGAACATTATGCCACATGTTATATTATTTAGAATCAAACAAAATTAAGCACGTTTGGGCGATAATAAAATTTATAGGGATATATGGGTCTTGAACTCTTTCTAGAATATGTGATGCATGTAATGGAGTACATGTGAAACCAGATTATATAACGGCAAACAATTATAGTTATAAATTATGATATTGCAATTAAGTATTTCATGTAACGTTTATACATACAATGTAATTAATTAAAATGTAACTGAAAAAATATCGTAACATGCGATAATACAATTCAAAAAACAATTCTTAAAATGTATCCAACAACGTATAAAAACATTTAGTGAAACTGAAAATGAAACATTATGTGGAAACGTAGAGAGGAGGGGGGATACGTTCACGTTTAAAAACTTAAGTTTCTCGTATGAAATAGCCGATCAAGTGTGATGCAATATGATAAGCGACAATAATAATTCTACAACTATAATGATAGTAGACAACATGAAAGAAAACATATCAACACAAAACAATAAGTAAAAGAGAGGTTAAACCGAACGCGGTGATTCATAGTAGTTCGGTCATGAAGCTCCTCTTCACCCTACTCTACTCCCCGAGTTTTCAACTCGAGAGTTACTTTACTAAGTCAACAAGCTCCCTTCTCGGCGAAAAAAACCTTACAACGTCTCTTACAAGTTTACCGATACTAAGCTAGGTATCGAGTTCTTCTTTAAGTACAACCAAACCCATTATGTTTTATGGCCCGAATATAACAAACATATTACCCTTATGTTTTAAGGCATAAATACACTAAACCTATTACCCTTGTGTTTTAAGGCCTAAACACACAAACTATCTAACGTCTAGTTTGGAATATAATAGGTGATACAAAGTGTTGTATGGTGGTAATACATGGTGTTGTCTAATGATGAGCCAATACATGATTGTTTAATGGAGTTGAATGACTAATCTAAATATCAAGAACTTTAAGCTTGATATGGTTGATCCTCTCTTTATAAGAAGCTTCTAATGTATGGAGATGACAAGAGCTCTAAGCTAGTTGTGGTGGATCTTCACATGCTAGTATGCTTGGAATGGATGAAGGTTAAGAGCTCTAGGCTTGCTTTGGTGGATCATGCATCTTAATGTGCTTTCAACAAATGAGAGTTAGAAGCATTATGATCAATGGTTAGTGAGTGCTTTGAAGACTTGATAATGCATTTTTTTACATTGCAAAATCTTAGTTTAAGTGTGGACTAAATGGTGGCTTAAATAGGCAAAACATACCCAGTTACAGACCCATACGGATCCACGAATCCATGCAGTGATCTGTCGGATCCAAAGGATCCGTGAGTCCTTTATCAACTTAAAATGAATCCGTTTTAAAATGGTCATTCATGTTATGTTTGAAATATTTTCTATGTAGTAATGCATGAAAAAATGCTTGGATAAAGAGTGTCTGATGCTTGCCTAAAGTGTTAAACACTCAAAGCCTACAAATCGATAATGATGATTTATATGCAAAAAACACATTTGATGCTTAGCACTTTAGTTTTGGATTATTACATAAATGGCTAATCCATCTTTCAATGAAAGATTAGATCTGAATTAATCCCCAAAGAGGAAGGTTCTAGCTAGTTGGTCAATTGTGATTTTAAATACATTTTGTTTGAAATGAAAGTAAATAAAACTTTGTGAATTTTATAATGTAATGTTTTATAAAATGATGCAAGTGTTTTATGCAAGTTTGTTTAATTAAAAAACAAAGTGGTTAGGTCTCATTACCAAAATAAAATACGTTTTCCCTTAATGGGAGGTTTATGTAAACTACGTGAACTTAAATTTGAATTACTTCCTCAAGTGAAAGATTCTTGCTAACTGGAAATATATTTTTGATAAATCATTTAGAGAATTTTTATAAAATGGTGCAAGTATTTACTGTACATTTCGTAAAATGATGCAAGATATTTTACAAGATGATGAAAGTATTTTTAAGCAATGTATGTGAAATAAATGCAACTTTGATCATTATGCTAGTTTCTAAAATAATGTCCATACCTTGTATGAAATATAAAATGAGGTTCGAAAGATAATGATTGAAATTGTAAATACTTAATGACTTCAAAATATATTTTAAATATTCTCGATGATTTGTTAGATGTTTTAACGAGAATGCAATACAACAAACATATTTGAACATGTGTTGAAGCATGAGAATACTCGAGATGTCGAGAGGTATTGAGGAATGTATGCTTTGACGATTTATGGTTACGAGTAACTTGTGCATTTTACGATATATTTTATATGTTACATGTTCGTTATTATCAAAACATAAGAAATCGTTTAGTTTAAACGAGCTGGATAGCCCGCGCGTTGCTGCGGGAGCGATGTGTTCATGTATAGAATGATTGTGTTAATGTTTATTTTAGTGTAATTGTTAGTATATGGGTGTTTTTAATTGAATAATGAAAGGTTCAATTTGTTGTAACCGTATGTTGTATTTTTCTTTTATATGACAGTGTGAATATGCGTTTTGAGTATGTGTGAGAATTTATAATTATATTTTTTTTGAGCATTTTTATTTGTAGTTTGTTTCATCTAAGATATCTCGTTTGCAATTTGTATTTTTTTTACCTTTATTTTTGTTTGGTGTTGGGATTTTTGTTTTTTTGTTGTTTCATTTAAGTTATCTATTTTATTGCACGCAGAGTATGAAAATGGTATCGACAAAACTAAAATGATACAATAAGTTGCATTCCCGTGAGGTTGAACCAAGCATGATATGTAGGAGACAAATCTAAAAACATCTTGTTGGAATCACTCCTAAACCTTATTCAAGTGTTAGTTACTCATATGTATTAGTTAGCTTATTATGGCCTTTATGTTTGTTATTAGCCTTAAGCTTATGTAGAAGGCCCATGAGCTTAGGCCCAAGCCCATAGGTGAAAGGGAAGGAGTAGGTGTGTTGCCCTAGCTCCTTGCCTATAAATACCTTATGTAAACCTTCATTTGAAGGTTGGTTGTTCAAGTTATTCTCTCATTCACTCTCTTTGCTTAAACCGTTTTATAGTATATCGTGTGTGTGTGTGAGTTTTACTTGTTCAATCGCCTTATCTCTTTCTTATAAGCTTGTGTGGTAAACCTTGTGACCTAACAGTGGTATCAATCGCCAAATAGTTGGGTGTACACTTTTGTTTTGAAATTTTTTGGTTTTGGTCTTACTGCGTAAAGATAGCGTGTTATTTGGTTAAGCTTAAAACTTGTTTTTTTACACTATTTAATCCAAGATTCTTGTACTTTCAATGTTTTAAGGTGTTAAAATACTTGTTTTTGGCAAAAAGTTTCAAACTTTACGCGTGGATAAACGTTTTTGAACTTGATTTTGTTAGTGGGTGAAGTTCTACTCGTAACATGTTTAGAGTTTTGGTTCATCAAGATTTCACACTTTTGTGTTCTTTTGGTACTATTGAAGCTATTCCATAACAAAAATCTGGTTTAGAAACATATTTGGGCAAAATCAAAGTTACGAGTAAACCTACGCGTAGTAAAACCCTAAAACTACTGCGTAAGTGCCTCCTAGGTTTGATCTTCATTTTCGTGGTTTATTCCGTGTTTTCTTACTTGGATAAGTCCGAAAATACGTCGACTTTGGATATCTTTTGCCTTTGTGATAGTGTAAAAGATCATTTGGGCAAAAACCTAAAATTACGCATAAGCATAAACTACGGCGTAGAAATCCTACGACTAAGATCTTTCTTACGCCTAAGCCTAGTCTTACGCATAAGAAAATCCTACGCCTAACTTTCTACGCCTAACTTTTGTCTACGCCTAACTTTAGTGTCTTTTCCTACTTACGCGTAAGCTAAATCCTACGCGTAACTCCTCATTGTTACGCGTAACTTTGGTGTTTTTACGCATAAGTGCTACTTGGTTCTTGTCTTTTCTACGCCTAAGGATACTTCATCAACAAAGGTTCATTCGACTACAAAGATCCATTTTTACCAACACAAGTTTATCAACATGTCACAACCACCATACTCTAACTATTTCCCTTACACTTATCCTCATCCTCAGCGTCAACAACAACTAACTCCACAACATCAACAATGGAATCAACAACAAGCAATTTATCAACAACAATTTAACCAACAACATACTCCACAACTTGCTGCAAATCCACAACCTCAAATGGTTCAACCACCACCAAGTCTTCAAGCTCAACCGTACACAAATGACTTTAATCAACATCCATCAAGGATCACTATGAGGGAACCCACTTGGTTTGCAAAGATGTTTGAAACTTTAAGCGGCCAACAATCAATTCATGAGGTTGGATCACTTGATAGACCACCAATGCTCACTCCAGGAAACTACGATCAATGGGTGATAAGGTTCTTTAGGTTTTGTGATCTAAAGAAGCCACATGGAAAGTTCTTAAAGAAGGTTATCTTGGAAGGTCCATTTGAGATGCCTCCTGTCATTGTACCCGGAGATCCAAATGCCATTCCACCAAGAGATGAACAAACGAACATTGCTACTTTTGCAGACTTGAATCCTCAAGAACTTCTACACTATGAAGCAGATGAGCTTGCAATGGAATATATCCTCTAGGATTACCAAACCTAATTCTTCGTAGTGTTGATGCTCAAAAGCCTGCAAAGAAAATGTGGGATCATATTAGATCTTCTTATGGAAGGGTCTGTACTCAATCGGGAAGATTTGGAATCCAAAATTTACTTGGCTTATGAACACTTCATGATTGAACACGGAGAGACACTAGAGTCTTATCATCATAGATTTTCAGACATCATCAATGATTTGGATAAACACAACATCCACATGCCAAAATTGCGGTGAATACTAAGTTCCTGAGTAGTCTTGGTACTGAATGGGAGAAGTATGTCATTTTTCTCCGTCAAGCGAAAAACATGCATCAGTCTACCTACGGATTGTTGTACGATTACTTGAAGCCTCATGAAAAGGAAGTTGATAGGGAAAGGATTTTCCGTGCTCAAATTGCTCCACCAACACATCCGGAAAATCAACAACTTGCCTTATATGCTCAAAACAATTATTCTCCTCAACCGGCAACTCAACCAACTGCTACAATCACACCACATGATCCTTCAACCTCCATCTCAACAAACTCAATTGGTTCCATACAACAACAACAATGCTCAAGCAAGCTAATGAGGAATCGATCCGTTGAAGCATTGCAACAATGATTTGCTATGATTGCTAATGCCTTTAGCCGTTATACCAACAAATCCAACAACCGTATTAGTTCCTCATCTAATACAAGGAATCAAGCTGTTGTGAACAATGGACGAGTTGAAGTTGAGAATCGTGGTTATGGTCGTCAGATGGGCGGTGGTCAAGGGTTTAATTTTGTGGGTAGGAATAACAATCGAGCTCGGTGGTGGAGCAGGGAAATGCTCAGAATGGGTTGAATGGTCTTGATGCTACAAGCGCAATGAGAAGGGACACCTGGCTAATGCATGCCCAAAGCCAAGGACTAAGGGAAGTGCTTATTTCAAAGAGGCTCTTCTTTTGGCTCTTAAGGATGAAGCTGGTGGATCTCTCACGGACAAAACGAGTTTTATGGCAAATCAGATTCGGATGATGATATGGAGGACTTGCAGGCCAATGCAGTTGTTATGTTGATGGCTAATATGCATGAGTTACACATGAGTGACACGGGCCCGTGTATGACAGCGATGGCTTGTCTCAGGTACCGAACAAACCATATTTATCTCTGATCTCATATCTCCGCCAACATCAGCATCCGGCAAGGCTCGGAATGTTCAAAATGAGTCATCCACATCTCATTCCGACGATTTTCAACTAGACCCGTAGTTATATTTGACGATCAAGATGACCAAACGGTTTCCCTTGATAATCAAATTGACTCCGTGGTTATACTTGAGGATCTCGGTAATGATCATGTTGAGACTCACGTTGAACACGCCGAACTTTTGCCTCATCCAGTTTTTGCTCGTTTAATACAAGACCAACAGACCATAGTGGAAAAATGTCATGCCATTAATCGAGGACTTGAAATGCAAAAATGCCTTTGTTAACCAAGGATTTTGAATGTTTACAAAAGCAACTCAACTTTTTCAAAACTCAAGAAAAGCGTGAAAGCGGTTTTGAAGCGACCTTTGCCAAATCTTATCAAAGCGAAAAATATTTAGAAAGACAGATCGTGATCTAGCGCTTGAAGAATGCTTTGTTATGCGAAATAGAACAAGCTGAAACATGAACATAAAAAGCAAATTAGCGCTCTCACCTTGGAAAATCAAAAAGCTAAAATGAGTTGTTAACTTGTCAAAAACAGTTCTCTGCATACAAAAAGCATTCAACGAAGCGAATAGATGATCATCTTGAAGAAATCATCGGCTTGCAAAACAAACTTAAAGAGTTTAAAGCTGTTGTTTACAAACATGGCGAGTCGGTCACAACCATTGAAAAGTTTACTTTAAAACCCAATCCAAATGGATATGGACGAATCTTGCGATTACAAACCTAAGCTTTCAACAAAAGCATTCAAACCAAATCACGAAGTTTCGGTCACGAGAATATAAAGTTGATAATTACATTTATGAATGTTGTTGAATATCATCGTCAAGAGGAATTAGATCACGAGAAGGCGAGAGTCGATCAAAATTAGAAAAAGTTGTTTACAACAAACCTTTTAACTATTCAAAAGCGGTCACTTTCGTCACACCAGCGGATTCTTCTAACACACCAAGGGTTATCATCAAAACACCCGAGTCTTCTAATGTTAATCCCAAACCAGATTATGCACAAATTTATGGTCCTTTACCTTCCATCAGTGAAGTAAACTCAAAACACGAAAATCGAAAAATTCTTCGATATTTTGACATTTTCATGGATGACCTCAAAATTTTACAACATGAGATAGAATATCGTTCTGAAATCAAAATTGATCATTTTCAATAGCCTCTAGCGCGAGAACAAAGAGACATTTTTTAGAAAAATCTTTTACCTAATGTTAAAATTTTGAAAAATTGTGCATTAGCTTGGGAAAAGGATTTTCATAAGGAACTTGGAGTGATGAAGGTCGTTTTAGAAAAGCGAAACATCTATTTCTAAACACTAAGCGTAAAAAGAAAATGTTGAGAAAAGATGTTGATCGACTCTTGGAAGATGTCATCGTCTGATGTCCATAATGTTGTGTTATTGAATTCTTTGTCATATGCATTTGATCATACCTCTGCGATACTGTTGATTACGTGATAAATGTTGAGAACACGATAATGTGCTTGGTCGAGTCCTTAAAAGTTGAAAACAAACGATTGTCAAGCGAACTTTCAAATGCAATACGTCGTCTTAATTGGTGTCAAAAAGATATTCACGATCAACAAATTGCTTTTCAACACAAAATCGCCCGATTCGCGTGCAAAATCTTACGATCCTAAAATTGAGCAATTAGATGATCAAAGCGTGTCTTTTAAGTGTCAAATCTCAAAATATGAACAAGAACTTTTAAAAGTTAAAAAGGAATATGGTGTCATATTTGATTTACTCAAAAACTTCGTGATGAAGCATCAAATGAAGTTGATCATTATCTTGCACACACTAAAGAAGTTATGCATTTTCTTTGGAAATGTTGGTCGAAAATCAAGATCGATTCACACTATCCTCAAGTTAAGAGAAATGTTAGGAAAGTATGAACAACTTCCACCAACCATCATTAAGAGATTAGCCCAGTAACACTTAGTACTCATGAACCTAGAATCCCTACTGCCAAATCACAAGATGCTAGCGTGCCTCCTTCTCTTGAAACAGGGAATAGTTGCATCTGTTCCAAATGTCCGCACTTCACAGCCTAGGAGCACTAAATCGAAGAATAGGAAGTTGCGACCTAAGAAAAGATCAATCAAGAATGCTAAAGTAGAAGAACACCCTAGGACTATGAATAAGACTCACGTTGCCTCCACTATAGATATTGCGTCGGACAAATGTAATAGAAATAGTGATGTAACGAATGCTAAACCGTTAAGTACTTTTGATATTGATCGATGCACCTTGTGTTTTTTGTGGTAAAAGTATGAATTCTGATTGCCATGATAAATGTGTTGCTAAAGCTATCATCTCTCGTTTAAGGAATCCTAAGAACAGGAATACCTCTAGGCCCACTAATCTTTCTAAGTGCATTGCTTGGTAGACCGCCCTCTTTAGATTCTAAGAAGCGCATTCTTTGTCCCTGTAGCTCCAGTATCACCTCCTAGGAATGTAGTACCACCTAGTGCATTCACTAAGACTAAAGCAAATACTAGTTGGAGATGGCGGAAATGGATATATAACACACTAGGATTTAAGTGGATACCTAAAGCTATTGATGTGTGTATATCTACTATACACTCTACGGAACCCTCTAACATTTGGGTTCCAAATCTACTTCTATTCCATCTGTGATGCATGTGTAATGCGGTGTCTGAGATCATTCTCTGGATTGTTGATAGCGGATGTTCCCGACACATGACGAGGCAATCTTAAAGCTGTTATCAAACTTTATTGCAAAGTTCATTGGCACTTTGTCGGGTTAGGGAATGATCACCAGCGGCTATCATGGGCTCACGGAGACTATGTCAATGGGAACATCGAAATTAGCGGGGTTTACTATGTGGAAGGCCTCGGTCATAATCTGTTTTCGATGGAGTCAGGTTTTGTGATGGAGATTTGGAGGTTGCTTTCAGGGAGAAAACTTGTTTCATTAAGTGATCTACAAGGAAATGACCTTATATGCGGAGCGTAATTCTAGTCTTTACACTATCTCTATGAAAGACATGGTTGCTTCATCTCCCATTTGCTTACTTTCAAAGGCAACATCAACAAAATCCTGGCTATGGCACCGTCGTCTCTCACATCTAAACTTTCAAACCATCACCAACCTTGCTCGACACAAACTAGTTGAAGGACTCCCACGGTTTAGGTATTCTAAAGATCACCTTTGCTCGGCTTGTGAACAAGGCAAAAGCACTCGTGCTCATTTTCCTTCAAAGGTGGAACACGACTCTCAGCATGTGCTTCATCTTCTTCACATGGATTTGTGTGGCCCGATCTTGGCGTGCAAGCGATCAATGGCAAACGCTACATCTTAGTAATTGTTGATGACTATTCACGCTGGACTTGGGTCTACTTTCTTGGAAGCAAAGATCAAGCTCCACAAATGATCATCACCTTTCTCACGAAAATACAAGTTCACTCTGAAACACCGTTCGACTAATCGAGCAGGATAAAGGCCTGAATTTGTTAATCAAACTCTTCGTGAATTCTATGAGAAAGTGGGAATTGACATCGGACATCTATTGCCGTACACGAGAACAAAACGGAGTTGTCGAAAGACGAAACCGAACGTTAGTGGAAGCTGCAAGAACAATGTTAATCAATGCTAAACTTCAGTTACTTATGGGCGTATCTCTTGCATGCTATACTCAAAACCGTTCTATGATTACAAAGCATACAACAAAACACCTTCCGAGCTTGTCCATAACAGAAAACCGAATCTAAAACACTTTCATGTATTTGGATCTCTTTGCTATCGGAATAATGATCGTGATGACTTTGGAAAGCTCAAAGCCAAAGCTGACATTGGAGTCTTTATCGGATCCTGTGATAATTCCAAAGGTTTCCGAATCTGGAATCGTCGTACAAAGCGGTGATGGAAGCGATTCATGCTCATTTTGATGAACTTACGGAAATGGCTTACGAGTATAACGACTTGGAACCGGTCACAACCGCTTAAACTTCCCCAAACCCCATCATCGGTGAACAAAGCCCCGACTTACTCGTCAACAAATGGAAAGGTTATTTGCTCCATTTGTTGGTGGCGATATTGATGAGCGTGCTCGGGTGTATCCGCTTTGTTTCATTTGCTCAACGATAATACTCTTATACGATACACTGCTACAACAACTCATTGCGGATGCACCTACACGTTGACTCCACCACAGCAGTTGAACAAACCGCTTCCAACAATGATGAAGGCTGGCGATGATATTACGAATGTAGTACCCCCACTGCAGATTTTGATCCAAATCGTTCTTCAACCCGTTTGCTAATGAGGCTGCTGCACGGATGTCGCGGAATCTTCAACAAACCATTTGAATCCTCAGAATCGCACAATGTATACCAACATCAACCCTCCACACATAGATGGACGAAAGACCATCCTCTGGAAAACATTATTGGCAACCCGAATCAACCCGTCGTTACAAGACAACGTCTTCACTCAGATGGTGAACATTGCATTTATGCACTCACCGTCTGCCAATCTGAACCTAAAAACATCAAAGACGCAATGACAAAAGACAAGTGGATTGAATCCATGCAAGAAGAACTCAACCAATTCAAACGTCTTGAAGTATGGGAGCGGTTGAAAGACCAACGAGGAGTCTCGTCATTGGTCTAAAATGGATTTGGAAAAACAAATTGGATCTTTGAAGGAAATGTTATCAGAAATAAGTCACGTCTGGTGGCTAAGGGTTATCGTCGGGAAGAGGGTATTGACTTTGAAGAATCTTTTGCTCCGGTTGCTCGTCTTGAGGCATTGGATATTTCTAGCGTTCGCGGCTCATATGAATATGACGGTCTATCAGATGGATGTCAAAGCTGCGTTTCTCAATGGACAACTTAAAGCGGTTTATGTCGACCAACGGATGGATTCGTTGATCACGAGTTTCGAATCCGTCTACAAAGCGAACAAAGCTCGTATGGTCTCAAACAAGCTCCTCGGGCATGGTGCGATAAGCTATCATCCTTCCTCATTGCTAATAATTTCACCAAAGGTTCGGTTGACCCAACTCTTTTTATACAATATCACGGGACACATATCTTAATTGTTCAAATTTACGTGGATGACATCATTTTTGGGTCTACACATAAAAGTTTTCAATCGCTTTTGCAAAACTAATGAAGAAAAATTTTGAAATGTCCATGATGGGTGAACTCACGTTCTTTCTAGGACTACAAGTTCATCAATCACCCGGTGGTATTTTCTTGAGTCAGTCCAAATATGCCCTTGAATTGTTAAACAAATTTGGAATGAAAACATGTGACACCTATGCCACACCAATGGCTCATACCAAGAAGCTAGGCGCTGATTTACATGGGAAATTGGTGGACCCTACAAAATACCGTAGTATTATTGGGTCTCTCATGTATCTAACGACTAGCGGACGATATTGTCTTTGCGTTTATCTATGCTCCGTTATCGGTCGCGACCAAGCTGAAACCCACCTCTCAGAGGTTAAAAGAATCCTCCGATACATCAAGGGAACCATTAACTTGGGGATCGGTATCAGAAGGATTACGGTTTTGAACTAATCGCTTTTGGGGCTGACCACGCGGGATGCTTAGACTCACGGAAAAGTACTTGGGAGCTTTACAATTTCTTGGTGATAAAGCGGTGTCATGGCAATCGAAGAAGCGAGGATTGTACATCGTTGTCCTCAACGAGCGAGAATATGTAGCCATGTTGTGCTCAAGTCATTTGGATGAGAACACAACTCAAAGACTATGGTTACGTATTTGAGAATCGATGTCTGCGACAATCGAGTGCCATTGCGATCTCGTGCAACTTCGGTTCGGCACTCGAAATCAAAGCACATCGATCTTGATATCATTTCATCAAGGATCCGCGTGGAGCAGTGCTTGTTGAATTATATTTCGTGGGTACTGAATACCAATTGGCAGATCTTCTCACCAAAGCCTTGCCTCCGCTAGGTTTAATGAGTTGGTCCACCGGATTGGTATGAGGTGTTTGACTCAAGAGGAATTGGATGACCTCCTAAAAGCAGTCTTAAAACACATGTCAAACACCAAAAAAAAATCTCTTTTGTAAATAATTCTTTCAAAAACAAAATACAAAAGTATAAAATCGGATAAAACAACAAAAATATTCTTCTATCTATTTTCTTTCAACATTGCAAGTACGTTTCTTCCGTCAACACTATAATCTTTCAAAATTCAGTATTTTTTCGATCTAAGTGTTGAGGGAGAAAAAATATCACTTAACTGTTTCAAAACATCGTGTACTTGCATGTTATCATTATCTCGGTTGTTTCTTTTATCAATGGTGGTAAATTTTACGGTTAAATGACACTCCTCGGACTAAATTTATAACCTTTCATTATTTCTTAAGTCGAGGGGAGTGTCGTCAAGTTTCTTTCTTAAAATCTTTGTTTGGTAACCAAAATGGAAGTTAAATGGCTTTGTATGAAAAAGGAAAAGGTGGAGGGACCAAAACTGTCAAAAGATGAAAGTTATTTTAATAAAACTTTTCCAACTAATTTATCACTTCACATTTATTACTCTTAACCTACTAATCCTACGCATAGAATTCACTCAAGAAATCCGTGTTTTGATCATCAATTTGTAAGTGTTTTTGCGTTTGTAACATGTTTCTAAACATTGGTTTTGATTTTCAAACGAATCCAACGGTTAAATCTACTTATATGGGTGATTTTGTGTTCTTCGCATAAGCGTAAGAACACATGATCATGTGTTATGTGTTTGTGGCTAAAAGATTGTGTCAAAATGCTTTTACAACATCAATGATATCTTTTCTATGCTCAAAATACACCCGAAACAATTAATGGATTTTGATAATTAGGGTTTATGAGTCGAATTGGGTATTTTCAAATGTGAAGTGTTTTGGTCAAAAAGATTGTTGGGTTATGTTCATATATTGATGAATTGATGATTTCCAAGGTTGTTAACCACCTAGAAACTCTAAATGTTTAACAATTTGGAATTAGGGTTTAAAGTCCATAACTTTGGGTATTTTTGATTCTCAACGAATTAGATGTTATAAATTGGTTTATAGACTCTCTCAACATCATAGACCTACGAAATTTGTTTGGTGCAAATCCCATGGCTAGAAATGATACGAGTAAATCTTAACCCTTAGGGTTTTGACCTCTGCGTATGACTTTCTATGCGTAACTATTAACGAATGATTCATGCCATGTTTTGTTGATAAAATGATGTTTTGTGTTAATTTTGATGATTTGATGAATTTATTTCAGGCTTTGCTACGCATAAATATTCAGAATCAAGGTCATTTGCAACTCTACGCATAAGGATTACCCTACGGCGTAGTCAAGTTATCGCGTAAGAATAATTCTCGCATAACTATTACAGCGTAAGGTTCTACAATGGGACTACTGGCGTATCTGTGAAGGATATGCGCAAACAGTGACCTCTACGCATAAGGTCTACTCTTACGAGTAAGCCTTACGCGTAAGGTATTTATCGCCTGGCGTAAGCTCTACGCAAAAGGTCCCCTTTTCCTACGCGTAACATTTCTTACGCGTAAGTTAGGATCCTACGCGTAAGCTTTAGTCTCTGGCGTATATCATCTCTGTTTACGCTTAACTTTGCCAAAACTACGCTTAAGCCGGGATTGACCTTCATAATGAATTGTTACGTGTACAAACTTGTAAATAAACTAATCATAACGTCACGAATCCAATAATGTCACTAATAAACTTAATCGTTTGATATGTTGTGAACAATAAGTGATAACATAAACTTTAAAACTTAAAGTTAACTAACTCACGAAAACATTTCACGGCGTCATTGGACTATTGAACAAACAAGTGACTTAGGACTCGTAACAATCATTGACCTTTGTACATTCAATAACCAGACAATAAGACCTTCCGTTGACTAACACTATGTCTTTCGATATGTTGGTTCTTTTGGCTAATGTTATTTGAGATCACGACATGGCTGAACAAATGAATGTGGATGCACGAGATTCTCACCATTCTTGATATCTTCCCAAGGGTTATCAGAAAGATTGGAAAGAACAACCTTAGGGTTGACTTTGATACCCTCACTTGCTCGGAATCTTCTGCTTGATTCTTTGTGGATATTCTCGGGAATCATCCCTACGAACATGCTCTCACACTCTGCCCGCAGTTCGAGGTCTACATTCAACAATTCGGGATTCTATGCAGAGGATCAGGGTCAAAGTCGATGAATGTGACACTTAATCACAAACAAGTCACCATCACTCCTGCTGACTTACGGGCTGTTCTCATCATTCGACATCGCTCAACCGACTTCTTTGCTACCCCTCTTGAAGAGGCAGTCACGAAATTCTTGATAGATATTGGTTATGATGAAGCTTCGGGAATCATTACTAAGCACTCTCACGTGGAGCTGAAGTATATTCCTCAACCATGGAGAACACTCTACATGATCATCACCAAATCGGTCTCACAGTGGTGGCGGTGGCTATGAGCATCCCAAGCTCATGGAACTACAAATTTTACGGTCATTGATCAACAAGAAAGACATTGAAATCGAAGCACTGATATGGGAGGACATGATGGTATTTCACAAGAAGCTTGGCTCCAAGATTCCCTATGTCGGATACACCAAAGCTGTTGATCGAGAGCACTTGGACTTCATCCAGATATCCCCAAGAGGCTTAATGACCCGGATAATCACGACATATTGGTGAACCCATACTATCTGTCGAGAATCAAAGAATCGTCAACAAAGAAACAGGGTTGGTTTTACGATCACCTTCTAACCACCGAAATCAAAAAGCTTGAAACATATAAAAGGTATGGTTAGCGTAAAGAAGGCAAAGTTGGTCATCTTGATGAAAAATCTTACGGTACACCTACTCGGAGGACCGAAAGGCGATCTTGGAAGTGTTACAAGTACAGATATTTATAGGAAGCTTCCCCAAAGGAATCCTCCTCGTAAAAGGATTGTTCCCGTAAAGGAAGCTGAACCTATTCCCACACTGAACCGCAAAAAAGCTTGTGGGCGAAAGCTCTGAAGGTACTGACACGGATGAAGAGATTACCTACTCGAATGCTGCAACGTAACACCTCCTTGACTAAACCTCCAAGTCCACCGGTGACAAAGGAAAAGGAAAGACTCTGTACTTGTACCATATGATGAAAGCTCAGATGAAGAAGAAGAGCAACTGGATATATCATAGAGGAAGAAGTTTAATATCGTTAGACACCTTCAAAAGGCTGAAGAATTTGCTAAAGACCAAATGGGTGGTCTCGGAGGATCAAGTGGTGTTGCCCACTCTGAACCTTCTCCTGATGCGGTTAATCAACCCGATAAGGGAGCTGGTGCCACCACTCTTATGCAACAACAAAAGCTTGTGGAGGATACTATCGAATATGAGTTTGAGGAACGGGCGAGAAGTCGAAAAAGATCAAGATGTTGATTATGATACGTTTCTTCTAGATAGTCCTGTGCGATCAAAGGAAGAAACCTCTGAACCTCGAAGGATCTAGAGTCTCCTCATATCTCTTCATCATCAGATTCGTCTTCTCACTCCTCGCCACCACCATCAAAGAAGTCAACCAAATCATCATCCAAATCCGTGAAGAAACCATCTAAATCTTGGATTTCTCAAGCTCATGAGCGGATTACCAAAGTGTCAAACAAGTCGAGAAAGAAAAACGTGCTCAACAAAAGCTGAATTTCTTTCTTGATCACATACACATCTATATGACGAGCATGAAAAGATGAAAGGAGAAAGGAAGTTTGTTAAGGAATTCATGAAAAATCACCGTCAAGAGGAACTGAACGAAATGATCGAAGGCTACGAAAAAGTACCTTAGATGCGTTCCTAAAGTCACAAAGGAGTTGTTCACCAAACAACTTTATCCAAATCTTATGCGGATCGCCAAGCAAACTATTCGATCAACGCCCTTAACCGTCACAATCAATCCAACCGATCCGGTAGTTTTCTCGGATAATGAATTGGTGGCCAAGCTTGTTACACAAATGTCTGCACGATCAGGGACATTTACTTCTGATGAAGGAAAATTGTTTCAAGCATTGCTGGACTACCAACTTCAAGAAGCTTGTAGATTCGAAGCTGAAAAGTCTAAACGTCCTAGAGACGATGAAGACAAGGATAAGGATAAAGATTACGCACCTAAGCGTCGAAGCGATGCGGTGAATCTTCTATGATGCAACCTCCTCCACAGCGGCCTCTGTTCAACAAAAATCTCCTCCTCGCTCTTCTCTTGAAAAACCTCGGGGCGATTCCGAGTTACCAACCCTGACTCAGAAAACCGATGATCACTTTGAGTATACGGGTGGTGACGATGAAGAGGTCCTTGAGCCTCAACAACAACCCACCTCTCCCAAACAAGTTCGAAACCGGAATCATCATCTAGGCCTTGAAAAGAAGAAGAAGAAGGCGCCTCAGGCGTCGTATCATGGCTAGATGACGATAAAACAAAGGAATTTGAATGGTTTGCTACTCTTGTTAACAACACTCCTACCACGAAGAAGGTCGAACTTGGTAGACGGTTCTACATTAGAGCATGCTAAAATTCTGCAAGAAAAGTTCCATGTGAAGAAAATGGCGAAATCTGAGTTGAAGCGAATCAAGAATGAAGCGTTTCAACTTCTAAAAGCGACTCGAAAGTGCCCTCGAGATCGAATATCACCTTGAAAACATTGCTCGAGCTATGTCTAACAACATGGATTGGCTCAACCGGGAAGCAAACATTGACTTCACACAAAGGGACAACCCTCCATACTACACCGATTGGACCAAACCTCTACCAACACTTGGCCAACCAGGTGAACCAAGGATTCCTTTCAGATATTTCTTCAACAAAGACTTGGATTTTCTTCTACGCGGTGGCGATGATTCAAGAAAATACGCTACATCGTTGACACTTCCATTCCATTTGTCTACTCAAACTGCATAGCCATTGAGGAACGTGCCAATCACTTGTTCTCCAACACGGTGGAAGCATACGACCGAGATGCATTGTATGGGATTCATCAGCGGCGAGCAGAAGAATCTACTACTGAAGGCTGAGGTTGAAGTCTCAACATGCTATGTATAGTTCTAAAGATATCGTTGCCATCATACACGTTGACCTTTCGTCTAAGTGGGACTACACATTCCTAAAGAAGATCGTAGTCAAGCGACAAGATGAACGGGACTATGCTTTCTCGAAGTGACTTTGAGAATTTGTCTCTCAATGACATCGAAGACATGTACCTTGCCAAAGTACGAGGTGCATGAGACAATTCTCAAGCTAGATACAGCGTGAATTTATCAAGTCACTTCTCATCTTCATAAGACGGATTGTCATCAAGGAGCGTGTAGAAGATCTCCGGTGGTTTGAATCTTATCGGGCGCGTGTCAACTTCACACCTCCAAAGCTTGATCTTCTCGATATCAACCAGCTATCTCAATATACACTCATCAACAAACCTTTCGGCATTGTTTACCGTAGTGAACTTCAAAGAAACTGCTTAATGGCGTGTAGCGAACTCCACAAGTTCGGGGATCATACTTTGAAGCTGGTTAGGGATGGATTGGCATACGGGTTGAAGGATATACGCCAGAAAATTGGGTCTCCTAAGCGCTGGAATTCTCGGGAAAGGAGGGATGTGAGACGGATCATCACAATGATTGATGAGCGGTTGTTTGAAGGGATCGATTCAGACGATTGGAGAGTTATGTCGGTGGTCGACCGGGATTAACATAACCGGCTTTCAGCATACATGCACACTCACGGAACATCACTGCACTTCACGGTACCCCTTGAATTATTTTCCTCATATAATTTTGGATGTTTGATTGATTATGTAAATGGCTTGTGCACACATTACAATGTACAACCCGTACTTGTAAATAAAGGACCACGTAGTGCGCCTCGGTGCCACAATCCTTAGAAATGAGCGAAAGCTTCTTACTTTTGAGTAAAACCTATCAAACCTTTCAATTTTCAAGGTTTTGCTCAAAAGAACAAGTACTTTCCCTTATGATTTTCAAAACCTCAACCGTTTATATCACTTTCGTTGAGGGGAGTACTTGAATTAAAACTTTGTTCAAAAATTGTTCACAGTGGTCATTCTTCCCACAACACTCAAAATGGTCATATTTATTCTCAACTTTTCAAAAATAACATCACATATGCCATTTTTGAGGGAGAAAATAAGTGATAAGAAATATGTTGTGTAAATGCAAATGAATCTTTGTGCTATAGACTTAACCCATGAATTGTGAGGTCTTAACTGTTAGTAACTTCGAAAAGACTTGTCCGGGCGGGTAATAATTTCAAGCTAGTTAAGCTAGTGATGTAAGCGTGTCTCGCAAAGGACTTGTCGAGTAGAATGTACCATTCGAGAAACTCTTGGTAGACATGAACTCTGGCGGGTTTGACGACCTTTCGAGGATTGTCTACACCTTCAAGGTAGTTATTAGAGCTAGTTGTCACCTAAAAGCTGACAATGCAACTCTTTAACTATGCCACGTAACCGTGTCTCATGGGGATTGTCTATCTTGAGTGAATCAATTCAAAATGTCGCGCTCTTTCCTCACTGTGCATTTTAACCATTAAAACTCTTAAGCACATGTGGAAGGGGAGTATTTATGCAAAATCTTATCTCAACAGTGGTACTAAAATGTTTTCATTCATAAACACTTTGAGAGATTTTTCACATCGATGGTTTTATGGCAACATAAATTAGTCATGGAGTTATAAGGTGACTAAGGTTAGGAATAACCGTCCTATGATCCTTGAGCGGATGGATCTACCCAAGGAAACCACAAATAGTTAGTATTTAGAAGTCCTTAGGTATGATTGTAAAAAGGAGAAAATGAGAATCGGAGAAAGAAGGAGTTGAAGAATTAAAAGAAATGCAAAGAAAAGGGTGAAAAGAAATAGCCCTCAGTTATTCAACTTAGAGGCGGAACACGGGTTCAATTCATATGCTCTTGGTTGTCACTTTGTGACGCCGGTATTGAAGATTAAAAGTCGTCATGGACCCAGTGGCGCATGCACTAAACCTTCTTATCCACTCAAGTTTCTCTTAACAGAAGCTTGTTTCATTCTCACTGGGAACCCTACGTAAACTATCGGCTTTCTCTTAGAGATTCCTGGTATTGAAGAAGGAGACCCTCTCCCTAGTCTCCGCTCAGGAAAACCAAAAGCGCACTATTGAGTCTAGAGCCACGAGATTCATCAAAAGATCTCTTAGGTACACTTGACATTTAATCACTTGATGATCAACAAATAAGGTTATCGGTGGTTCATATCGAGTCCTTCACAGATCTTAGCAATCATGAGAACATTTATGAGAGGTTCACATTTGTGATCCTCGGTGATTGAATGGAAACTCTGCCGGGGTCAACATTAAGCGACCACGGCAGGCGAATTCCGGCAACTCCCGTGGATTGCGCTTAGTGGTCTCAAGCGGTCTGATCGTGAGGTGATGCTTCGGTGTACCTCGGCGACTCATCTGAATCGTAGGTGTACTTTGGTACATCGTGTTATCTCACTTGTGGGACTCCGATTCAGGAGCGGCCTTTGTAAGAATTAGAGTTGTGTTTTCACACTATTTTGTTAACACTCTCGAAGTTCAAACTTGTAAGTGCGGAATCCGCTTATTACTAACCGTTTAAATGTTTTCTTCTTATGGAAGCTCGGGAGCGGAATGATCGTGCAGATTCTTCTCATGCTCACGCCAACATCATCACTAATGGAAGTTCTATCCAAAAGCAACACAACAGTCGCAATGATTCTTCGTCAATCAGAGAATCTACAAAGTTAAAGACTTAAAGAACTCCATCGATCTTGAATTCCAAGCGTCAAAGGAGCGTGTGAGCATGTTGAAGAACGGCGTGGAGACACTGTAGCGCGAAGCGGACACGAAGGCGGACTTGATGCGGAACAACAACATACTATCACTTTCACCACAAAGAACAATGATCAAAGAACAAAGTTAAAGATGGCGTCAAAGCATAACCGTTCAAAGTAAACTATCTCTCTACACTGGGGAGATTGTTCAAATCAAGGCAATTCTTCTCACAAGAAGAAGAATGTCGAGAAGGCGTCAAAGCTACTATTACATCAACGCCTTCACCGTTTTCATCACCAACACTTGAGTGTTTGTTACTCATATGTAATAACACTTGAGGGAGATTGTTGGAATCACTCCTAAACCTTATTCAAGTGTTAGTTACTCATATGTAATAGTTAGCTTATTATGGCCTTTATGTTTGTTATTAGCCTTAAGCTTATGTAGAAGGCCCATGAGCTTAGGCCCAAGCCCATAGGTGAAAGGGAAGGAGTAGGTGTGTTGCCCTAGCTCCTTGCCTATAAATACCTTATGTAAACCATCATTTGAAGGTTGGTTTTTCAAGTTATTATCTCATTCACTCTCTTTGCTTAAACCGTTTTATAGTATATCGTGTGTGTGTGTGAGTTTTACTTGTTCAATCGCCTTATCTCTTTCTTATAAGCTTGTGTGGTAAACCTTGTGACCTAACACATCTCATTTATGCAATAAGTTTAGTATAAGTATCATGTATTAGATCTATAGTATAAGCGTTGTTGTGGAGTTTTTTTAGTTGTATTGGCCTTATTTGGACATCCGTTTTTTTGGCCGAATACTGATGCAAAATGACAGGCAACACATTCTGTCATATCCTTCCCAAGTCCCAACCCAAGACCACTAATTTACTTTGGCTCCGTTTATGCAATTAATATATTTCCATTTTAGAAACTTATATTTGCTTTACACAATACTATTGAAATGAAGTGACTTTGCATTTCTTTATGCAGGTTTGTTCCACATCTACTTTGCACCCACGGTGACTAATTGATTTTTCCTTCTTCACCTGTTCCTTTGTCTCTGATAGCAAAGTTATTAACAAAAGGATAAGCTAAACGTGTCATTATTGTATCCAAATTTATTTGTTTGAGCTACAGGTCAAGATGTATAATCCAATTTTGAAACAAAGGTGCTACTTAAGGACAAAAGCCATAGGTTAGAACCCTTCAGCTTTAATAGTAAGCAAATTCAATATAGTATTGATAAATACTGTAAAAGAAATGGAAAGTGAGACCAAGAGTGGATCTTGCACTGTAAGTACCTTTTTTTCTAGTAGCCTTTCACTGTGCAAGTCTACCAATACAGAATAACATGTGAATACAAAATATTATGGCTCATTTTGTTCTGTAATTATTTCATGTACAATAAGTTCGAATACCTTGTGGGCTTCTTTCCAGAGGATTCTTGGACATGTTCCACCCATTGTTCCGCAATCTCGTAACAATTAATATAAACAACCAAAAACAGAACATGAGAACAAATATTCTTATATTGTATGCACACCTAGCGGCCTATTCGGCAACAATTTTGACGGCTCCACAAAATTCAGCAAGTTCATCAATGCCCTCATCTACGCATTAGCTTTTTGCCATAAGTCAAGAACCTCTGAACGTTTAACAATAGCTCAGTTAGAAAGGTGATTATAATCTTGAAAAAAAAATATATTATGTGACCTATAATAGAATCAATTGTTTGACTACCTTTAGATTGTGGTCATTCGCAGCCCTGTGAAGGGTAGTCTGCCCCTTGTTATCAGTCCTTACTAAAATCCTAGGTGCATGCTCGTAAGTATCTTTCACCAGACTAAGATTGCCATTTCTTGAAGTTGAATGAAATGTTGTTTTCCCATTACTTTTAGTTATCGATGTCAAACTACTCTGTAATTCCAAATAAAAGGATGGCTGTAAATAAATGATCAAGTAAAGTTTCAACAAAACTATTCATTTCTTTAAATATAATAATATAAACTTCAGGTAAGAAACTTATGTACTTTTGAGCTTTGAACTCCTTCATCACGTCAGCAAATATGTCGTATTTTTCTCTTTGGTCCATGCAACATGTCTTTAGCTTACTTTAAATACGATAATGTGTCATTGGTTATGAGCTTTGGTGAACTACTTTAACCTCCAGCCTCCTCCTGCACTTGGAGCTGCACCTCCCGTCACTTCGCCAATTCCTTGTTTTACTCGGACAAAAAAAGCGCGATGTATTCAACGCATAACATATTATTTTTTAGTGGCAAAAAAACTATGAAGTAGCAACGTACGCATACTAAGAAGTTCTGAACACAAAGACCTCCTATATAGATAAGCTTTTTAATATAGCATCATTTTTTAAAACACATATAAAGGCCTTCAAAAAGGAAGATAGAATGAAAACTTATACAGCAAGAAGAAGTTTCATAGTTTAATCATATCAATGAATTATAAGGTTAAACAATCTCAGAAAGCCTTCTTTTCCTCCCCAGTAACTTATAAGACCCAATAGAAATACATAAGGTGTTTGATAGCTTTTTGGGAAACATAATAAGCTCTTATAAAGGGAGATGGAATGATAAGGGGGTGTTTGTGTTACCTTTGGTTATTGAGTGTAGGACCTTAAGTAACTTTTGAAAATCTCATAAGCCAACCTTTTTCCGCCTATCAGGTTATCAAGTTGAGCTTATGACCATACGGTCAACTTAATAAACTCATAAACCGAGAAAATTGGGCTCATGAGCGTTTCAAAAGTTACATTAGCTCATAAGCCTACTAAATAAGCTAACATAATCACCCTTTAAAAAATAAGCTAACACGGTCTAATTTACTCCTAGTGAAAGTATCTTCATACCCGGATCCCCCCTAAACAAATGAAGCAAAGACGCTGAGGATTTAAGAGGAGGTTTTTTGGTTACTTTATTATTGCAAGGTCTATGAGATGGATGGGATATAATAAAACTAAAAAACTGGTTTTAACTTTGTATTGTCAATTATAAGATGCCCAATTGAAACGATAATGACCCAAATGGGAAACAAAATGTGGTTAGTGAGGGCTCATCATGGGTACGATATAAAATAAACCATTTTGGTAATCGAATTATGATGCGTGATTGATTGTTTATTATACTTAAACCAATGAGTAATTTAATATAAAGTCTTGGTTGTATCTATGAAAGAAAAATATATTTAAATATTAAGGGACAAATAATGACTTTCGAAAAAATATCAACAATTGCAACAAAGGCGAGTACTTAAGTGACTTAATAAGGAAAAGACAACATTTTCACAATATACCTTAATGCATCCTGCTTATGGTCAATATCCACAGGACATTGGAGACTGATATTTAAACCCCATTTTGTTCGCAAAGATCTAGCAATTTCAGGGTCTGCAAACTAACGATGTACAAAATATGAATTACTAATAAGTAGTGGCCAAATAGAAAACACAAACTAAAATTTACTCCATCATAGTGATGCAACATATTCATTGGCTAAGATTTACCTCACGGATCAAGAGCTCAAAACGAAGCTTAGGACCATCATAGTGATGCAAGACTGGCCTAAAAGCATTTTCCTCCAATGGTTTGCAAACTTTCCTGATATGGATTCTCACCTGCTGTAGTAGAAACTAATGAGATAAAATGGAGCAAACAAAGTTCACGCATCTGGGATTATCTACCTATATGCACTTATGAAAAAGGTTATGCGGATATTTGGATTAACTTATTTTCCGGACTTACCACCTATGACAATAACTTTAATGATAGTAAACAATAACAGATAATAAGCAAATACTCAGTTTTATTTCACTTTACTATATAATTAGGGGAAATGACTAACAGAGACAAAAAAATGGAAGTGAGAACTTACGTACTGTTCACCAAATAATCATACATTATTCCGGATTAGTGTGAATTACATATTGTTATTATCTCTAGCTCCCACACATTTGTCTCAAAGCTTTCGCCCCGACTCTCATAAATGTAAGTAGAAGGCTCACACTTGGTTTTAGGATTTACATTCTGTGCAATGTTTGTAAATCCTAAAACCAAGTGTATCCTCTATGTTCAGTTGTGATTATTTTTAAAATTTATTCATTTTTAAGCCTTGTGGCGCTTCGCAACCTGAACACATTTGGTTCATCCATTTAAGCAATTTATCTAATCTTACATATTTGACTTACTTATACAAAATATCCTTCTTCGCATTGGCGTCTTACAAACATATTATTTGACATTAAAAAACCTGTTAAGCCATATAGGTATTCAATAATCAAAAACAACTTATTTTTGTTACCAGAATGCAATAAGCCCAAAAATTCTTTATTCAACTAACGTTATCCAAAAACTCCTTGATTAAAACCCCAAAGTCACTCTTCTAAACATTATCCCAACTTCGTATCGTACACCAATCAAAATTAAGCACCAAAGTCACAAACGTCAACACATATAAGATATAATTACACCGATTATAACCTTAGTTAAAAAAATTAAGGTGTAATGTAAATAAAAACTTTCCCCTAAAATCAAAAGAAATCTGAATCTTTTAGAGTTAAATATTCAATCATATAAAATTATTTGTATTAAATAATATGGTATCACGTACACACAATTAGCGATTTGCAATGGAATGTTAACATACCTGATTTGTTCCGGCTAAAGAGGTTTGGAAAGAGTAGATGAGTTTCAATTGTTTATATGTTTTTTTGATACATGTAAATTAGTGTGTGTTTTGGGGTGTGTATATTTTTATGTTGAAGAGGATTCTGGAAGAAGGTGGAAAGTGTGAAACATATTTGCACGAACACATTACATCATTTTTTAAATAAGATGTCTTGTATAGGGCATGTTTGGTGCAATTAGTAAATAAAAGATCATGATTATTTATTGTTTATCAGATAGAATTTATAGTGAAAGCTTAAGATACGTAACATATTTGTTGAAAACTATCGAAATACGTAACTAACTTTATCAATTACCATAATCGAGAAAATACTCTTAAATTTTGAACAATATCGCTAACTTTTCAAATGATTTGACTTAAATACCCTTGTGTTATTTCCATTTTGATTTTGTTATTAAATTTACCTTTGTGTTTTTAATTCCAAAATTTTAATTTCCAAATTCCGGCCATCCATCGCCGCACGTCCACCACCACCTTTTTCACCGATTAAATTTCCAGCAACTCAATTTCTTTACACCTATCAAATTAAACCCATCATTTTTGTTAATTTCAACTTCACAGTAATAAACATATATAAACAACAAACTAATGAATATACTTATCAGTTTCAGTGTATCCCAGATACGTAACTAGCTTTGACCCATTCTCAAGGTAGTTTTATAAAGTAATTCTTAGGTTGATGCTTTTGATATGTTTGCTATCGATACATCAAGGATCACTTATTTAGTAAGTAACTGGGTCATATATTTCATAACTATTTGGTGATCTGTTTTAGAAATGTTTGATGTCATTTGTTGAACTTTGCTAAAGCACTACACATTTGTAAAGGTGTTGTTGCCTAACATATGTAGTAGAAATAGTCACTGGAACATGGTTACTCGTTGTTAAAACATATTGTCAATCTAGTTCAAAATCAAAACAACTAAACCCATTAATATTTATTAAAAACCATATCAGTTTCAGTGTATGCATGTACATATCACTTTCACTGTATTAATAGCAACACAACCTCACCGTTGGAATATTTTTGCAAAGACACTGTTGGTACGATGTGGTATTATTATGGTGGTTGTCGTCTTGATTATATCATTTGAATTATGGCGTGTTTGAATTATGGATCAAGTTTCTTGTTTGTTTGAATGTGTTCTCAGTTTGTTTCTTTGATTTAAGTTAAACTGTTTGATATTGTAGTGGTTTAAGGTGGTTTTAAAGAGTTATGTGGATAAACTAATGGAGGAGATGATGTCCATGTTCTTGTCAAAGCAAATTGGCAGAGGATAATAATTGAGAGACGAAGATTTATGCTATGAAAATGTGTTTATGAAGAACTCTGGATACATATAACCATACTCGAAATCCAAAAATATAAATTTGATAAAAATATGCAACCGGTAATTCTTGGTTTACAGATGAACATATTAAAAAATGTAAATTTGGGAACAAAATTAAAAGGGGAGGAACACAAAGGCATTTTAATCAAATCACTTGGAGATATCCGGTTAAACCGGCCATATTACCGATATTGTTCACAATTTGAAAGTATTTTAGCAATTGTTAATAGATAAAGTTAATTACGTATTTCGGTAGTCTTAAAAAATATGTTATATATCTTTAGTTTTCACCCTAGAACTTATAATAGAATTTAAAAAGATAATCTTTTATAATCTCTCAAAATTAAATAATATTTTATGTAACTTATAAAAATAGTCTTCATTTATAATTCCACTCCATATCCATCTATAACATAATCTCTTGTTCCATGAACAATTACTTGTTCCAAACGTACCCATAGTAGAGTTTGTAGATGAAAATTTAGAATTTATTAATGTTGTGATTAATTAAAAAATAGTCTCGTTTTTTTTCAACCTTACTAACAAAAACATTGTCATGCATATTTCTTAAATTTTTGATGAGAACATTGTTAAGACAACTATTTTATTAGCGCAACATTGTTTGAATTTTTATGTGAGTAAGTAAAAAAAATATAGAAATTTATTTTTTAATTTCAGGATTGAACATCACATATCTTAAGTTTTTTAAGTTTTAAGCAAAAACTTTTTTTCTTTATATATAATAGAGAGAGTGTGTAGATAAAGTTTGCGTATCGCTATATATGTGCTCAAATGTACATGAGGATATTTATTTAAAATTAAATGAAAAGGTTTATTAGATTAATATCAAATCGTGTGTCACACCCTGATAAAGATTTAAAACGTACAATTTTAAGGGGTCATTTAAGCCCTTAATTGACCACTTTTATATTCGTTACTGCTTAATTTCGTTTATTTTCACTTTTTAGGTCTCTTGGAAGCAAAATGCTGGAATGATGCTTATTTGGATGAAAAGGAGTGAATACATGAAGAAAATGGCAAAGCCAAGATCGAAGCAACTCAAGATGCTCAAACTGAACCTGACGGCGTCCCAAACAAAGGGCGACGCCGTTCCTCTCTATAGATTTGATAATTACATGCACCAGATGGCTCAGTAGAATATTTGCTCATAACACCTGACGGCGTCAGGCTTTGAAGAAGAAAGGCGTCACTCAGACTTTTCATCTCGGGCGGCCCGGATCCGAACCAAGGCGGCGTCCCATCACGAAGCCCGGCGTCACAACTCCAAGGTGACGCCGTCCAATCGATAACTTCGCCAAGACGAAAAACCCTAATGACGGAGATCTGACGGCTTCCCACCTAGAAGGCGACGCCGTCGCAAGTGTAAATCTATATATAGAATTCAATTTTTCTGCATTTAAGGAGGTAGACTTTTGGAGTAAAAACCCTAAACGTTTGTAGTCCGACTTGGACAGTATCTTACGGTCCCAAACCCTATTTTACACATCAAGATAAGTGTTTTAATCCATTAGTATCATTATGTCTTCCATTGAATGTGTGTATGCTTTCTTGTTTAACATGTCTAGCTAAATTTCTTATGTGTTTGCTTATATCTATAAAACCTAGTTGTTAATTATTGATTGGTTGTCTTTTATCTGAATTGTAATTGGCTTAGGAGTGCAACTAGGCTATCATTGTGTTTAAATGCTTGAGTAATCTTTGTGAACATTAGTTTATGAATCACTTAGCGGATTTCGTAGTCTAAACATCCAAAGATAACCTTAAAGTTAGTTTATGGTTAATCTAGCGGATTTCATAGGCAATAACCTAAAGGTATTCTCAAAGAGTTAGGGCATAGGCACACCCTACGACCTTAGAAAACACAACGCGTTAAGAATAAGGACGTGACAATTCAACCAACAACAAAAGATAACTAGGGAGTAATAGTATCTAGGTAAACACAATTTTAATCATCATACGAGCACACATCAAATAGACATAGCTACCCGTAGTAATAGATAATTAGAATAGTAGAAGTAATCGGTAGAAGTACCACCCCCAAACCAATTGCCCCAAGATTTTACCCTTAGCTTTCTAAAAAACCAATAAAAGATAAAAAATAATCATCCTCAACCCCACCTTAGCGTAATACACTTCTTGCTTCCATTCATATTCCCCCAGAGAACGATATCAATACCCGAGGCTTACCCAATACTATACTACAACGATTAGGTTCACTGCCTAGGGTGTTGAAAAACTTGCTCGACGAAAAGGAAGTTCCTTTGACCCCGAACGCGCTTCGTACGCGCATCACACCCCAAAAATGGGTCGCAGCGGAATGGTAACCAGGGCGTGACTTTTATATAACAAAGTTACAGTTATGTCGAACGACCTACATGAGTCATTTTAAAGATACACTTTATTTAGATAAAACAAGTTCAACATTAATAAAACTTAAGTTACATGGTACCAAAATTGAAATAGTTTAACAATAAGTTTAAAATCATAAATGTGACAAAGTCACTTCTTGATTAAACGAAAATCATGAGACTCGATCATGCTTCATGCCCTAGGGTGAATGATGTGATCAAATACCTGCTAAATACAAGCTAAAATGTCAACAATAATGTTGGTGAGTTTATAGGTTTAAGTAAAAGTAATTAGTAATTGTGGACCACAAGATTTCAGCATAAACGGTTGGTAGTGGATGGAGGTGGTGGAGGTTGTGGTGGTGGTTGGTGTGGGTGGTGATGATGGTGGTGGTTGTGGTGGGTGGTGGTGTGGGTGGCGATGGTGGTAGTGGTGGTGGTGGTCGTGGCGGTGGTGGGTGGAGGTGGTGGTTGTTGTTGTGGTGGGTTGTGGTGGTGGTGGCGATGGTGGGTGGCGGCGGTGGAGCTGGGCAGTGGTGGCGGTGGGTGGTGGTGGCAGTGGCGGGTGGTAATGGTAGTGGTGGTGGTGGTAGGTGGAGTTGGTGGTGGTGATTGTGGTGGATGGTGGTGGTTGCGGGTGGTGGGTGGTGGCGGTGGTATTATTCCAACATGACAAAGCCGACCGAAACTTAAACGGAAAAGTCCGAAGAAAAGTACAAAATACATCCCTTTGTTAGTAAAATAATGAATGAGGACAAACAATGCAAATATTTTAACTTGCGTTAGGAGATAACGGAGAAATAATTTGTACCGTTAGTCCTCGTTGACTAACTTTACTAACGGATGGATGGTTTTGTGCCAACTTTACTAACGGAGAGATGGTTTTGTGCCAAAAAAACCACAAGGATGTAAAGCGAAACACAGGACAAACCACATGGATGTATTTTGGATTTTACTCTATAATAACAATCGACATAACACATGTACATAATACATTTTGATTCGTATTTTTAGTATACAAAATTATATTCGTTATGTGCGTCATTTCGATACAAAATTATATTCGTTATGTGCGTCATTTTGTCACGATTAATGCGAAATTACGAATATAAATATAGAAATTATTGGATACTTAAAACATTTATTATTTATGCAAAATCATGTAAAAGGTGTAATATGATTTCAACTTTCAATTTGCACACTTACAAAAATGTGACTGATTATAGAATGCATGAATCATCAACATGACAATCATATATTATTTTTATAATAATAAAATTAGCATTATTATCAAATTTAAATATTATACAGTGTTTTTATTTTAAAATAAAATCAAATATTATTTTCGTGCAAAAGTGTTATGCACAATTTTGATAATGTTAAAAAATGCATCGAAGTTAACCATTTTTGGAATTGTGTGTCGTCATTTTTTTTCATTGTAACAAAAAACTTTTGATTTTTTTTATTGTATGTATCCAGTTTGGCTAAGCATTACATCGTTAGTTCTTTATATTAACGGTCGTTAAAATAACTTAAAATTTTGTTTTCTTACGTTTTTATTCGTTTTCACATGTTTTCAACCGTTAGTATACGCTTTCGTCCGTTTTTATATTTTTTTGTCCTTTTTTTACGTTTTCGTCCGTTTACATCCGTTTTCGTACGTTTACATTCGTTTTCGTACGTTTTCGTCCGCTTTCTTACGTTTTCGTCCGTTTTTACACGTTTTCGTTCGTTTTTAAACGTTTTTGTCTGTTTTCTTATGTTTTCTTCCGTTTTTATAGTTTTCGTCCGTTCTTTTACTTTTTCATCTGTTTTTTTTAGAGGTGGCAAAATGTGCCCAGAAGCAAAAAAATGGGCTAAATTGGCACATTTTTAGAAGATTTGGGCACATTTAGCCCCCTTCTTTTTTTGAAATGGGCACATATAGCCCATTGAAAACTTAAATTGGCACAAACGGGCACTTTTTTTTCTCTCTCAATTGTTGAACATTAACGATCGTTTTAAAGATTTTTTTATATAATATATTTATTTTTGTTAATATAAATAAGATATTATGTTTAAAGAATTTATTTAGTCGTTTTAGGTCTTTTATTAAGCGATTTGTATAACATGTGCCCGTTTGGCCCGTGCCCGTTTAGCCCGTGCCCGTTTAAGCCTGTGCCCATTCTAGCCCGTGCCCGTGCCCACCCGGCCCGCCCGTTTTGCCACCTCTAGTTTTTTTAAACGTTTTCATCTGTTTTAGTTTTCGTCCGTTTTCTTACATTTTTTTTCATTTTTATACGCTTTCGTCCGTTTTCTTATGTTTTCATTCTTTTTTATACGTTTTAATATGTTTTTGTCCGTTTTAAAACGTTTTCTTACATTTTTGTCCGTTTTGATACGCTTTCGTTCGTTTTCTTACGTTTTGTTTTGTTTTCGTCGTTTTTTACACGTTTTCGTCCGTTTACTTACGTTTTTGCTCGTTTTTATACGTTTTCGTTTGTGTTTATACGTTTTCATTCGTTTTTATACGTCAACGTTTGTTTTTTGCGTCTTAAAATGTTTTTGCTCGTTTTTATATGTTTTCATTAGTTTTTATATGTTTAGGTTCGATTTTATACGTTTACGTTCATTTTTACACGTTCTCGTTCGTTTTCATACGTTTTTACACGTTTTCGTTCGTTTTTAAACAAACAAAAACGTGTGATAACCACCAAAAATGTATAAAAACGAACGAAAACGTATAACAACGAGCAAAAATGTTTTAAAACGTGTAAAACAACGTAGGCGTAACATAAAACAAACAAAACATATAAAGCGGCGCAAAATGTAAGAAAACGCAAAAAAGCGGGCGAAAACAAAACAAAACGTTAGAAAACGAATGAGACCGTATGAAAACAGACGAAAATGTATAAAACGAACGAAAACGTTAAAAATGGACGAAAACGTATAAAAATGGATGAAAACGTAAGAAAACGTATAAAAACAGGTGATAACGTAAGAAAATTGACGAAAGCGTATAAAAACGGACGAAGATGTATGAAAACGTTTAAAAGCATACGAAAACGTAAGAAACAGATGAAAACATAAAATAAAGGAAAAAGCGTTACAAAATGGGCGAATGTAAACGAAAAAAGCGTTATAAAAGCGGACAAGCGTAAGAAAATGAACGAAAATGTTTAAAAATGTACGGAAACGTATAAAGCGGAACGAAGAAAAGCGTATTAAAGCGGACAAAACGCAAAGAAAAGCGGCGAAAAGATATAAAAGCGGATGAAAGTAAAAAGAAAAGCGTAAAAAGCGGACAGCGTATATAAAATTGGACGAAAGCATAAGAAAGCAGCGTATAAAAGCGGACGGCGATATAAAAGCAGGCGATATAATAATAGATGAAAACGAATAAAAACGTAAGAAAATGAAATTTTAAGTTATTTACTAACGATGTTATTATAAAGGACTAACGATGTAACGCTTAGCCTGACTGATACATACAATAACACAATTCAAAAGTTTTGTGACACAGTGACCAAAAAAAAATTGGCTACATACAATCACAAAAGTGGTCATGTTCGATGATTTTTTTTAGTATTATCCCTTTTTTATTTTATATTTATATATTTTTGTATGTGCGCTAATATATAATGTGTACTCCGTATTTTAAACTTTATATTTGTATGAAAATATTTTAAACTTTATCTTTGTATAATTTATTTTACTAGTTCTTGCTCTCTCGCATTTTTAGAACACATGATTAAAACTTTTTCAATTATTGTGTAATCTTTGCATGTATACAAAATATCTAAGTTAAAATTAGTGTATATATATATATATATATATATATATAGGTGTAAAAATAAGATCAGTCTAAAAAACTATAAAACATTTATATAATAATAGCAATAATACACATATAATATTTTAATATTATTTTAGCAACTATAACAAATATATATATTAGTTTTCATTTTCATATCTTAAATTTGATATATATATATATATATATATATATATATATATATATATATATATATATATAAGTTTTTAATATATCATTTTCATATTATATGTTTTTAATGTTTGAAAATTTGGTTCGCTTTAAACAATAAAGTGTTATAGCACATCTATATAATTACCTTTAAAAAAAATTTGAGTATTGCTAAACATGTGTTGAAATGTACATGAGGTTGTTTGATTAAATTAAATGGAAAGTGTTATTGGATTATACCACACTTAATTAAAGTGATTTATGAGCATTAATTTATTTATTTTCATAAATAAGCGATCTTACTGGATGTGTTTTAAAAATGAGTGTAATTTTTTTTTAAATTACACCCAATCAAAAGTATATGAGAGAAAAATATAACAATTGATTAATGAATGATTGCTCGAGCATTTTCGGCCTTTCGGGTACATTTGAACAGATATTGGTGAATAAAGCTATTTAGAGTGTATTGATATTTATACTTTCAGATAATTTTTACTCATTTTCATTCTGTAAGGATATAAATGTCAAGACACTTTAAATTATAGTGTTTGAGGAGTGTACAAATCACCTCGTTTAAAAGTCATCTTGGGTCGCCGATACCTGAGATAGGTAATATATGTTGTAAAAAAATTGTTGTTTAAAAAAAATGATCTATATGAGAAACTTATATAGCACTAATGCGGCTGCGGTGGTCATAAGATTATCTTAATTGTTTCCTCCAGGAGAGTAGAATTTGTGAAAAGGTAATCTAATTCTTGAAAACGAGTAATGATAGGTTTTTTTTAAGTGTTGTTGGTTGAAGAGAAGGATTTAGAAGTTATTATTTTATAATAAAATATTTCACAATAGTTATGTACCACATTAAACGTGTAAATTTTAGTCGAAAATGTTGTCCCAATTCTCAAATATGCCATACCGGTTACTTGAGGTTGGTGGCAACACTCTTAGGCATGGATTCGGCATGCATGATGCCGATCGGTTTCCCCATTGCCTCCTCCTAGGCATCGATCGGTGTGGGATGAATTGGAGATAAATCGGTAATGTTTACTGATTCTACATCAAGCCAAGTATGCATGTGTTTGTGTGTTATATTAATTCCCACCAACCATATTGCTTCATTTTATATTAATGAATGTGAGGTATGGGTTAGTCATGGTTGCCACTAAAAATCTATTGTTAGGTATGAGATAGGTATGAGATGAGTTGAAGGATATTATTGGTGGGTGATTAGGCATGAACATTTTTGTTAGGCATGGTTGCCACCACCCTGACCCACAAATGTCGACTCAAGTCTTGTCAAACCGCTCCTTACTAGCTGGGGCTTCTTCACCCATCTTATACTGCATCATTATCTACCAATAACACCCTTAATTATATATATCACATTAGGTCTCATTAAAAAATTTGATTGAAGAAAAAAAAAAGTTCAAATGTCCACAGTGGCACCACTCATAAGTATCTTTCAAAGATGTTGCATTCACATAATGTAACAGTATACTTATAGTGTGAACAAAACGAAATCCACAACAAAAGAAACAAATTGAATAATGATACCGTATTAGCTTGGTTCATATAATTGACCCTTGATATTGACTTATTTGATTTTAACCTACACATCCAATATAGATTATTCGACTTTGAAACTTTCAAATGTTTTTGGTCCTCTCTCACGACTTTCTTTTCATCATCGACAACACGAATGTACTTGATTACGATAGATTTTGTCACGATGATCAAATGTGCACAGTAAGGTTGAACATTCGTTTATACATCAACAGATATTCTATTCCTATGTCAACAGGTGATTCTAAATGGTTTTCTAGTAAACTGATCATAGTTACGTAGTATTATTTATCACGTTCGCTTGAAATGGAAGTTCTTAAGGTCGTTGGCTCTAAATAGTATTACAGAGTCCTAACTAAACCTTGATTTAAGCAATAAAAAATCAAGAGAAAAAACAGGCACTAAACTTGCATAGTAATTACATGCTGATCAAACCAAGTTCCAAATTGCACCGACAGCCAAAGACTCGATTATTATCAGTTAGACCAAAAGTTACTAGAAAGAGACCTCAAACAGTAAAAGCAATAACAATACTTACATCAAACTCAAACTTAAACAAACACAATCTAATAACCGACATTACGACACTTAAACAAACACAGTTGCGCAGGTATGTACATAGGTTAATCCAAGTCCAACTTTAACTCGTGGTAACTTGAAGAGCATAGTCACACCACATTCAGTGCGTTAAACTGCTTTTGAAGCCAATCGGAGTCGACATACCTTTTGAGAACTTTACGTCTCTTGATCTCAATGAGCTTATCATGAATGCACCATGGGAAACTCAAAAAATGAACACGTGTCATATCCTCGTTGTACTTACCCCAATAATCTGGATGATACGTGACATGATACCAAGCAGATGCTTTTGCATAGACATTATCATCCCCATCATCTAAATCCCCCCTATCCTTTTTAAACCAGCTTCTGGCTTCTTTCCTTAGCGACTTAACAGCTAAACCAACTGCTTCAGCATCGTTTCTTCTGTCAAAAGATCTTGACATTTTCATAATACTACCACTTAATAGTTCGGCCTCTGTCTTTATTCCATAATAATCCATTAGATTACCGAGTTTGTAATCATATTCTGTTTTAAAGTCAAAGGCTTCATCAAGATAGTAGATAAAGCCATCTACTTCCATGTCAGTATCATAAGTCTGTTTCGCCACCTCACGTGTAAAGGGGTTGACCGGGCTGTTTTGTGGTGCGATGTCTTTGACTTCCCGAAAGAGTTTCCCAATTACATTTCCTGATTGGTATGTGGGTTTGTCAGGTTTTTCCATGAAATCTGGATATTCTTTGACACGAAGATTTGCGGGTATTTCTGCTGGGACACCGGTTTTAGGAAAGTCAACAGCAATTGAGAAGAGCTTTGCAAGCTCTACACAATGTTCAGACATTGCTTTTAGGGTTTCCCGATCTGCGAAGACTGTGTGGGCATTTGCAATTATTCCTAAACTGTCGTTGACAATGTAGTTTGTGAAGTATTCCTCGACTTCCTGAAGTGGATATCACAGAAAAAAGATTCTAATAGAATTAAAGTAAAAGAAAAAAACAAGCCTCTTAACATAATCTTATAATTTATATCAAACAACCGGTAGATGTGACAAAACGGGCAGATTGGGTATGGGTCAAAATGGGAAAATTTTATAAAAAAAAGTCAAACAGGTTACCACAGTTTTTTTTTTTTTTTTTTTTTATTAAGCAATATATAAAATGAAACTATCAAAATTTTTAAATTTATTAATAAAAAATAGGAAAATGTGGCACCAAACATATCCGAGTAGTACAGAAGTCTTGGAACATTAATTATGTTATGAGATTCGACTAAATATGGCACTACGTTAGGGGGTCAACACAACCCAATCCAGCCCATTTGATTCGCTATTTCTTTAGAAGTTTTTGGTTTTAGCTTGTTTGGATATGTATTTCTCCCAAACAAACCCAAGGCATCAACTAAAAAAAGCCAAAATTGACCTCAGTTTTATGCATTTGAGCCAAAAGTGCCAAAGATCACGCAGTACAATAGCTTCAAAACATTGCGCAATAGGAAGCGAAAAGAGGCCAAAACTTGTGTAACAGAACCAGAATGAAGTTAAGAGTATTCATAGTAAAGCATATGTACCTCAATAGTAACATTGCGATCCAGTTCAATACTTGGAGCTGGGGTATAATCCATTGGCTCGACTTGCTTAGGTGGAATTAGATCCTGATCCCAGCACACAAAGTATATATCTCCATCTAAATCACTTCCTGAACATTCATTTGGGTGAGGCCTGTAATCATATTCACATGTAATTAGCTATGAACAGTAGCAAAAGACAATCCAAACATAAACATACAGTGATACTATAGCAAATGGCATAAAAATAATACCTTTGTCCTTTCTGAGGAAAAACAACACAATCCACCATATGATGCAATGCTGGAACATCAACTGCCTTCAAGACTTGTACATCACCAGGATGTAAACACGGGTTTTTAGCAACCACCACTTTCCCACGAACAGTTTTGAGCTCATTTGACATCATTCCACTATGATCATCACTCAATGGCCTTTTTCCTGCACCTGAATATTGCACAAAAACTTCACCATATTCAAGTGTACGGGTTTCATCCAAACATCCCATCATTGACCTTCCTTTAGGAACAAAAATTCTCGTTTTAGTACGGATTTCAAGCAACTTTGCTGCACGAAATACTTGCAGCATCATTGAAAGAAATGGTTCAGCATCTGGCTTATACCCACACGAAAGCATTTCCTTCATAATGTTGGTGTTTTCTCCCGGTGACATCAACTCTAATGCCTCTTGTGCCTTCAGTGGCTCTTTTAAGATTGCGTCTAGTAAGTCAACTGCTTCTTTTTGCTTCCTTTCAAAGACATAATCCCGAACCCCAAGAGTAGAAAGAAGTGTGATGAGCTGACGATTCATATAACACGGCTGATATTTACTTATTGCAAGAATATCTAACTTTGTGTTATCAGAGTCAAATTTGGACATGCTTTTTCTTAGCGATAATTTCATGTCTGAGGTGGGGTCCACAGCCACGACACCTTTATACCCCGCGTATCGAATTTGAAAAGCAGAGGGGATAAATCCATACCCACATTTTTTCGAAACACGTTGAGCAAATGCAGCAGATATTTTCCCGATGCCATCAGAAAAAACATACTTAGTACCATTTCTAACTATTTCAACATCAGGAATTTTTTCGACTTCATATTGTGCAACACTTAAACTCTCCTTTGATGAACCAAATGATTGACCAAGTCTAGCAGCATATTTAGCAACATTCTTAATGCGGCTAAAATCACCCATCCATTCTCTTATACTAGCAGCGTTGACTCTACCAGTTGCAGCAAACATCCAAGCAGAATTATCCCGTAACTGACTGGATGAAAAAGCAAGAAATTCAAATTTCTTCCCGCCTATTACAATCCCATCCTTAAGAATCAACAAAATCCTAGTATAAATACCGGTTTTACTTTCAGCATTTTGACTAATAGCGCGTGGGGATAAATCTGTCGAATAAAGTTTCTCCAATTCTTCATCAACAAACGATACACGGAGAAAATTATCAATATAATCTGAATAATGGCGTAAAACCCGATTGGACATATTAATCTCGGGCCCACAGAAGTACACCTTTGATGGTGTAATTTGAACCCGTCTTACATACACAAGACCAGCATCAGGATCTAATGAGATAGCAGGGGCTCTTAGCCTACTATTTTTCCGGATACTATTTTTCCGGTATTCTTCAGTGATCCACTTTACAGGTTCATAACAACAATCTTTCAAATAATAAAGTTTTTCAAGAACGTATTCAATTGAAGCCAAGTCTCGCTCTCGCCTTTGTGGATCCAACAACTCATAGAATTTGGAATCAAGAACAGGTCCCGGAATACAACCATGCTGAACCAATGCACATATCTTGAAAACAATATTGTAAGGGAGACAAACACCTCCGGCAGGACCTACTATTGGGACTAGCTTTGCGTTTGACCTTTGAGAAAAACTATGACCATTCCTTAGATCGAATGGACTGTGACTTTCTTCATAGTATGGGAAGTAGTCACGAAGATTAAGATCTACGTCGCGTGAAAGTTCTAGACACAAATGAGACGATTGACCAATTGACGCAGATGAAGTAAAGTCAGTAGCTCTAACCCACTGATCATCAGGCTCTTCTCGATAGAAGCTGAACACGTTGTTTTCAACTTTCTTAAAAATTCGAGGAGCACCAAATAGCTACAGATAAAATGAGGATTTGACTCAGCTCTAAGAAAAATATAGTAAAGCTCTAATGCTTTATCTTATTAGTACATAGAATCAGATATGTAGATGCCAATTACGAAACATGAAATGAGGGACCAAACTATTCAAATATGCAAATCTTTCAAGGATATCAATAGTGTATTTGTTTTATTACATGGAATTACTTTTAGTTTATTGACTGCATAAACATCTATCTAATACACTAGCTTCTTATCTATACTACTATATAAAGCATTTAAGTTGTGGGCTCCACAAATAATTAAGGTAAGGAGCTCCAATCATTGAGTGACATGTGTCACTTCTCTAACTAAAAACTAACAAAAAGGGAGGAGCTCTAAAGGGGGTGGCAATGGAGCTCGGTTTGGGATCGGTTTGGACCACACCGATTGGCAATACTGCCGCCTCCTAATCGGTGTGGTGTGGTTTGTGTGTGAATTCGGTAGAACACACCGAATTGGTGTGGACGTTGGGTGAGAAAAAAAGAGCCGTTCAACGGCTATATTACCGTTGCATTAATAAAAAAGAACTATAGTTAACTCTGCATCAATATGACCAGCTTGTTCTTGCTTTAGCAACCATGTTGTTAAGTTTTCTATCTCGTATCGGTTCTTTTTCTTTGAGGGTGTAGTGGATGTTGGGGTGGTAGGACTTGCTTGACAAGTAAGGGTGGAGAATGGTTTTCTGGAGGTGTTGCATGGTTGTGTTTCATGGCGAAGAAGACGGTGGTGGGAGGGTGAGAGGTGTGGTATGCTGGTTGAGAAGATGGTGCTTGCTGAAGATATTAATATTGGTTCAGCCATTGTTTAATATAATTATAAAAAATAAAATAAAATAAAATAAAAATAAAAATAAATTAGATGAGGTATGGGTTAGGCATGGTTGCCACTAAAAATCTATTGTTAGGTATGAGATGAGATGGAAGGATATTATTGGTGGGTGATTAGGTATGAAAAATGTTGTTAGGCATGACTGCCACCCTCCTAACAAACTAAAATAAGGAGCTCCAATAATGGGGTGACACATGTCACTTCTTAACTAATTAATCACCTTTATTTTTAATTTTATTAAATATCTTTTAATTCGTTTAATTTTTTTATGATCTAATTTCACCATATTATTAAAAATTTTGTTCTCTTTAATTCAACATCCATTTTGATATATTTTTATGAGTTTTTAGTTTTTACAGTTTTAGTAGGTTTATTTTATTTTAATTCAAATTTTTATAACTTTAACCTTTATTTCAATCAATACAAACTTTATTTATCAAAATCATTTACTTTTGGGAAAGTGTTTGACGGGTAAGAGATTGTGAATGTCTTTTTATATGCGGGAATAATGATGTCACGGAAGATCACGGAAAACCCAAACAAACACATACAACTAACACATATACATTTGGAGTTGTGAGTTGAACTAAGCGGGTAGGGAATTGCGATGAGAGTTGGGTTAGCAATTCATTTACTATATTTATATATAACTATATATTTATCGCCCCCGCTGTGCGCGGGTATCCAACTAGTTTATTGAAAGTACGTTTTATTAGAGAAGGACACAAAATAAAACATGTTCACATTTTGATTTAAAATCACAAGACAAACAGAAGAAACAACTTACATTGTATCTAAATATCCAAAACTCCAGAAAACTACATTTCTTTCATATTGTTTTTCTTTTAGTTTGAAATAAATAGATCGAGTTTTCATAAAAACTTATATAAGAGTATAGAATTATGAAATTCAAATTTTCGGCTTACTCGAAATTTCGAATACTAATATCAGATATCAAAATAGAGTATCCAAATTCGAAATATCAAATAGCTGAGTTTGAACAGCCCTAATAGTAACAACTGACCTGAATAACAAGAAACCTTGAAGTAAGGCCACGTGGACGATGAAACTGAACTTGCCATATATTCTCATACGAGAGTTGCAGCTTGTAACTAGCACCATATTCTGTAACACCAAAGTACAGCTTCCTTGCTCTAAAACCAAATTTTACAGATGCATTTCTCATTGTATGTAACACCGACAATACCTGCTTTGACACCTGGCAACCAAAGTGAAGGGTTACACCATCCACATCGAGTGCATAGTGTCTAGGCTTCTGTACAAGGTCCATATCCTTTTCCCAAACTTTTAAATAAGATCTACCATACCATAAACGCCTACGACTAGCCAAGTCTATAATGTAATCTACTTTTTCTCTCGTTGTGAATTGGACTCTTGCATACGCTCTTGTCCCTCCATTTTTTTGTTTGACCTCTAGAGCCTCGATACTACCATTGCCCGTATACCCTTCTAGAACTGTCTTGATTTTGTCAGCGGGTTCTAATCCAGGGAATCCAGACACGTCAACTGTCTTAACCATCGATTAGCGTTGTTTGCAGCTGTAATTTAACATTATAAGATAATAATCAGTGACTACAATTACAAATAAAGCTAAAATTACATTTAGATTACATTTTTCATGAAAAAAAAAATATGAATACTTATCAATCAAAGAAAAAACACAAACTATGATTATGTAAGTTAAAAGAGCGAATAACCATCCTAAATTACCACAGATCTTTTGAAGCCTCGCTATATGACACTAAGCAAATTGTTCAGTTGTATATAAGGACTCTCCAAAAGATCAGTGACAAACATGACCATTTTACTTTGTTTGGTGGCAAATAAAAGTCCTTTATGCCAAATTTACCGCAGTGAGATGTTTTTTTATGACACTCTTAACCATAGTCACTTATCAGTAATGAGCATATCAACTCAATGATCACAGAAATGCACATTCATATCACGATAACTTGACTAGTACCTTGAGAGTGTTTGGATTCTTATTTAAGCTGCTTTGTACAATTAAAACATACTAACTTATTCTAAACTGTTTATTTACCATTAACAATTACATAAGCAGTTTCATGACTTCATCCAAACACTATATACCGTTAATCACTTGGGGGATATTTGGCAAACTGCTTATAAATATGTTTAGTAAGGTAGACGTATCTGCTTATAAATATGTTCAGTAAGGTAGCATTTAGAAATTAATAATGCAAAACATTTATCCCCAAACAAGCTTTTTCCCCTAAACGCTCCAAAATGCTCTAAACTGCTACCCACCAACAAAGCCTTAATCTACCTATAAAATCACCAAAGTAGCACTTAAATAACTCGTTAACTAACATTGAAACCATAATTGAAATACTACTTTCTTTCAATAGTAATATTTAAAATAAAATAAAAATAAATAAATAAATAAATAAAATAAAATTTCAAAAAAAAAAAAAAAAAAAAAAGACTTAACAATTAATATTATCAAAACAGCTGATTTTCCAAAAGAATGCATAAAAACCAGTCACTTCCTTCAAAAAGCTACTTTCCTAATTCTGTATGTAAACCCAAACAAGCATATGCTATATACTTTAATAGCAAAAATTAAACATAAAAACACATTTTAAGAGACAGAGGACAAAACAATACTCAATCCTGCATGAGCGGACAACATACAGTAATTAATAGTAAATCAATTACCTAGGGTAAAAATCTGATCAGACTTGAATATCATAAAGACACATTTTACTACTAATTAGCTAATATTTTCACTTTCATTATGCGTAAAACTATGTAGCAATAATTTATTTTTTTTATAAAACGGGTTGCCTTGCTGCAATGGTGACAAGTAAGTTTAGATAAGAAACAAACTAACATAGCCTTAATCTACCTATAAAATCAGTAAATTAGCACTTTAACTCACATTGAAACCATAACTGAAATTATCCTTTCCTTCAATAGTAAAAATAAAAAAAAATAAAAAAAACTAACAATCAACATTATCAAAACAGCTGATTTTCCAAAAGAATACATAAAAATCAGTCACATCCTTCAAAAAGCTACTCTCCCAATTCTGGATGTAAACCCAAACAAACATCTGATATACACTTTAATAACGAAATTACCATAACAAACACTAAACATAAAAACACGTACTTTAAGATATAAAGCACAAAAACAACAACAACAACATACAGTAATGGATAGTAAATAAGTTACCTAGGGTCAAAATCCAATTAACTCCTGATCAGACTTGAATACACAAAAATACATTTTACTACTAATTAACTAGTATTATTTTCACATTCATTATGCGTAAAACTATGTAGCACTAATTAATTGTTTTATATAAGCGGATCAACAAACAAAAAGCTGTTTAGATAAGAAACAAACTAACACGCATTATATATTGTAGCTAATTTCGCTTTTCATTTGTAAAGTGTTACCATAAAATCAGCAGTATAATTTTTACCCGAATTTCAATGATACTATAAACTATGAGTTACAAAATTAATAACAAGGAATCATAATGAAAGAGATATTCACCAGAGAGTGAGGGATAATGATGATCTGCGAAAAATAAGTGGGTTTGTTGCTTAACGAGACTGGTTATATAAAGTGGAGTTTGATCGTCAATGTTAAGTCAATACGTTCACTGTTTTGCTTTTGTTTTGTTTCTAGAAGATTCCTATTTCATTTGTTGTTTTGTGTCATTGCCTCTTTCTTCGTCACTTCCCCTTCGTCACTTTTTGTTTCACTTAGTCCCGCACTATGATAAAATAACTGGATACCTCCTCAACTTTTTAAACAGAAATACATCTATAACAAAATATATAAAAATAATGAAGGTTTTAACTAGTTTATAACAAATCATTGTTGTTTCCTTCCAATCAAATTTGTAAACCTCTTAATTTTTCTATCAAATCCTTCCACTTTCCTTTCCTTTCTGTTTGACAAAAACTCGAGAACACACCAATTTTTCTATTTCCTTTCATTTTCTTTCTTTCCTTCCAATATAAACTAGAAACGCAGCTTTAGAATTCCACTTGTTGTCACATTAGCACATACCCCACTAAAATACATCCTCACTCACAATACAAAAAAAATAAAAAATAAAAATAACACACAATACATTTGGCGTAAGCCATTCAAATGGCGAAAGTTCGAATGGCTAACCGATGGCATTTTGGCCGGTAAGGCATTGGCGGTGCCAATGGTGAAAAGTGGGTGCGTTTGGCTAGCCATCGGTATCCTTACCGTGTGCTCTTAGTCCCGCACTATGATAAAATAACTGGATACCTCCTCAACGTTTCAGTTTTTGCTCATTGTTGATCCAAAAACGTAACAGTCGATATCTAACTTGTTATGTACGAGGGTGGCTCCATTTTTTCACCATTTATACTTCCAAAGACTATTTAATAACCACACAACATATTTCAATCTTTTAAATCCAAACGTCCTCTTTTGCACCATCTTCATCTTCTCTTGTAATCAAACAAAAACCCATCATATTCATCTTCTTCATAATTAAACATCATCATAGTCCATTTTTTATTTTTATTTTTTTGTAATCACAATTTTCGTTAGTCGATTAATTTACAAGGTTTAAATCCACCGCCACACATACTCAAACATGATAAATGATCAGCCGACATTAGTGACCTGTGGCAGTATGGCTTGAAAATAGTACTGTTGAAAATAAATTCGTTTCAAAGTTGGCTCATCATTTGAACGTGGAAGTGATCCTTGGAACTATCCAAAATGCAAAAGAAGCTGAGAGAATTTATCAACCAAATTTGTTCATAGTTAATAAAAAAATCCACGAACACTGCTTAAAACTGTTTAGAATTTGATTATTCCGTTTTCAAATAGTTTTTATTAGTGTGGCGAATGAGAGATGGAGATGCACCTGAATATGAGAATGATGATGCGATCAATTCTAAGAGGATGTGATGATAGAAATTTATTCGAGTAAATTTGAGATTATCTGCATCTTGGCAAGGCAACTTACCAAGTTTGCAGCCATGATGGATTGATCATCTTTTTTCGAACGTTTATAGATCTGAGCCTTCCATCCCATTTTTTAATAACTAGGCAGAACGGTGCGACATGACATTCTTGGTTTCGAAAAAAGTTATATTGCACATGTTGTAGTGATTCATGTTGCAATGAATGATGTCGCGGTCATGATATGTTATCTTTTTCAAATGTAGGAGTTGGTGAATGTTGCCCTTTTGCTAGGTATCACTTCCATCTATTTATAAGCAAAGACTAAATGATAAATATCATAATTTTGTTTTTTATAGACAGAATGCGTGTTCAGTTATTAACAATTTCTGTTGAATTTTGAGTATGCGAATTTATTTTAAATCAGCATATGTTGTATGTAACTATGCAGGTATGGAAAAGATGCAGGAGCTTGAACCTGAAAATTCGATATTGGAATTACGGTAGCATGCGATTATTGTTCCTTATCCCCTCACATACTTACTGTTCACAAGCTTAACCTTCACCTAATACAAAAACGGCGTTGCACTGTCCCATTATCTGACAATGAGATTAATTCTAGCAGGCTGTAATGATATAAAACTGAATCGAGTAAAGCTGAGATTATTTACATCTTGGTGGGGCAACTTACTAAGTTTGCACTCACGGTGGACTAATCCTCTTTTTTCCAAATGTTTAGAGATCTGAGCCTTCCAACCCCTTTTTAAAGAACAAGGCATAATGGCCTGACATGACATTGGTTACTTTAAAAAAAATTATATTGCATACGTTGCAACGTATCATGATGCAGTGAATGTTGCCATGGTCATAATCTGTTATTTTTTCCAAACACTGAGTGTTGCGCCTTTTCTAGATATCATTCGATTGTCGCTAAATTTTGAGTATGTGAATTTATTTTAGATCACCGGATATTATATCTGAGTGTGCAGATATGGAAAATATGCAGATATACACTTGCTCAGTAAGTAAAATGTTAACTCAGTCTACAGCTTGGAATTTCCTCCTAACGTTTAAGCGGATTTCGTTCTGCACTTGTCTCACACTGATGATCGTTTCCTGAACTAAACGGTTTTGTTTAGGTATGATATTTATTGCTTTCGTGTAAAATACTATTGTCTGCAGTTGACACGCTGAACCAAGGAACTTCAGTTTATGTATCTTTAGGTTTAATAATCAATGGTGTTCAAGCATCTATACATGAATGTAGGCGTTCCACGCACTGCACATGGTTTTTTTAATCTGTTTTAAATATTAGTTGGGTTATGATGATTTCTTTGCCGCTGAGTCTTAATTTTGGTACGCAAAAAACTGGATGGCATAAACTGCAGTTTTTTCAGCCCTTGCTAAATATGAGCCAACACATATATATACTTAGTCTGATAACTAAGAGATTGTTCATGTTTGTATTTAGGCTATCCGATTAATGTCAAATGGACATGCTAATGTTGGCGTGCCGAGGATGGGAGAAATAAAGATGAAAGTTCTCTATGATGCTTGCAAAGAGAAGTTTGGTTATGAGGAAGCCCGTATCTAACCTTCTTGGTTCCAAAAATGCTCCTTGCAGGCATCATAGAAAACATTCATATCTATTTCTCCCATCCTCCTTAGCTCAATGTAATTATGTCCACTTGTCATATCGTGCATACCCTAAATATAAAAAGATCAATTTCACAGGTAAATGTTGGATACTTATGAGGAAATCCGGAGGTAGAATATGCTCTGAAAATGGGAGAATATCCTGGAATGGCTTGAATGTTTATACATTTGAACTCTCCAAGATAGCTTCATATTGTCATATATGTGTTTAAGGCAAAACTTAAGCTCAACACTAGGAAATGTCTCTATAATTGCTAGTATCACACCTAAGACAGTTGAAATATAAAACAAGTTCAGTATAAGACAATTGAAATATAAATCAAGTTTAGTTCAATCAATACAGTTGAAATATAAAACAAGTTTAATAGAAACCATACATTTTGCATATCTGATATAAAGGTAAAATTTGAGTTTCTGAAAAGATCTAAGTTATCACCAACACAGTCAAGAAAACCACTTTCATGAATCCTTGTTTTCAGACTCCACTATAGCATATGCAAGGGGTATATTCCATTGTTTGGATCTACCCCTACTGTTGTAAAAATCCAACCAGGATACATAAACAACCATCCAATCCCACCAAATCTCTTTTTCCTACCTTATTCCATCTTTCAAAGGACCTAAACATACATAAACCCTCTTAAACTTTCTCACTGTACTGTTAATATCATCTGGCCTTTCTACCTCAATCTTAATAGTGGTGTTTGGATTACTAGATTTTAATTCCAAACAATAGTCTCTCAACTGTGCATAATGCCTTGTATGATTACCTTCCACTCTTTCCTTAGCCATCTTCTTAGCTCTAAATACCTTCTACTTTGAAATCCCCACTTCATATTGTTTCTGCAATTGTTCTTTAAGGGAGAAAATTTTGCGTTAGGCTTAATACTATCCTCTACAGATTTACACAAGAAAGAAGCCATGCCTTTTTTTTTTTTTTTTTTACTATTCTTGATTGTAAACATTTGTGAGTATCCTCAAATGTTTTGACTGCCCATGTTTCCTCATTAGGTAATTTAGAGCATTGAAAATACTAAGTGCAATATTCTGCCTTATCTTTACTACACTCACTATCTTTAGTCTGTCTATTTGACTTGCCTCTTTTCTTTGGACTGGGACTGGCCTTTTGACCCACTCATTTAACCCTTTCTTTGGACTTGGACTTGCCTTTTGGACCATCTAAACCTGACCCTTTTGACCTACTAACCTCAGCTCCATCCTCACAACTGAACTAAGGAAGCTTCCCTCTACAAATACACCTCAATCTCAGTTTGTCATTCTTTTTTCAAATGAAATTCTCTTCTTTGTTCAACTGCAACTCTAGTAATCATCCCTTTTATCATTTTGGTACAGGTAAATTTCTGGGCAATAACAAAAATTTCCTTCCATATAGTACCACTCATCTGTGCATCATCTACAATCAGTGGGTCCTTAGTAAATAATGATCAACATATAACTCAATTACCTTGTACTTTAGAAACATACTTCAACATTTGCAAGACATCTTGATCATTATCTAACTTCTTAAGCCCATTATTTAAATCATTGTTATGTTCCTTATAATAATAATCAAACGAGGGCTTTTCATAACCTAACTCTTTCATCATTGTGTTAACCTCAATAAGTGAAAACTCATCAGAATCTATTGAGTCTATCCAATTTACCTTCCTACCTTTATATAGTATCTTCAAAGGAGTGATAAATGCAACATCATGGTTGATCTTCAGGAAAAAAAAACATTTGAAAAATAACCTAGTTACTTTAAAAAAAATACGAGTTAGCTATACAAGATTATTGATAAAAAAATTCAGTTTAGAATGGAGAATGCAATATACTTATGATAATCATGATAGGGATCTGTTCTTTGAACCCTTCTTACGAATCCTCCATTCACACAACATATTTGATTTAGGATTTACTTTACTTAGAACAACAATATAGGGTTTGTTTTAGATTTGGGGGTTTAGAGAGAATTTTATGGATTGATAGGGTCATGAATCGTCTTATTAAGTCAAACAAGATATAAACACTAGTCAAAAGCCCGCCAAATCTGAAAAGACAAAAATACCCCACACGTGATGGTCATGTGACATGATTTCGTTAATAAAACTAACAATCATTAGCAATAGGGACCAAACCCGATACGGGTCAAAACCATGGGGAGAGGATCTGAAGAAAAAAAGATTGTAAACTATTTTTGTTAAATCTAACAGACCACAAGGACCATTTATGCAATTAACTCTAAAATAAATTAAGATTCTTTTTATAATGCGATGAGTGTGTGGGGCTTGCTGTAGTTGTCTTTCTTTTTCTTTTCTTAAAGTGATTGTACTATTATCTGAATTATTAATGGCTAAGGTCTTTTTTGTTTGTATGGAAAACTTATAAGATAAGTATCACTTTTTTCGGCTCAGGTTATAAGTCCATGTTTGTAATTTGGGTTGTCTCAAAATACTTGTTTACTTTTATATTTTAACTATTTAAAAAATAATTTAGTTTGTATAGTTGTTATTTGGTCTTTGAAAAATGTAGTTTGTGAAAATGTCTTAAACTGTGTGCAACATGAAACTATACTTATAATTTAGGACAAAGAGAGTGAAAGGACAAGTTTGAGTGTTTTGTAAGAATAACATGGTACCCGTGCATAATAGCGACCAAAATAATCTTAGGTGTGTTTTGCATATTTGTTATGCGTATGAGTGTGTGAGTAAATAAATGAAAATGGGTTTAAGGATTTTTTGAAAGAAGTTGAAAGAAAAGTTAAAAATGGGACGATTTTTTTTTTTTTTGTATGAATATAGATACAAACAAATTATATTAACACATTTATATTTTCAACTTGTGTATATACAAGGATCTGAGGCCCAGGCGCTCCAGCGAGAACCATAACATTGCGTTTTATATCATTGAGAATTTCTAAGTTGTGCCACAGTGGTAGAAGTTGATGCATTAAATGAACTTAAATTATCATATTCTCATGCTCATTGATATTATTTTTCTAAATTTATAATGTCTACTAAAATTACTTATGTTTTATATGAAATTTAAGTTATTTATAAAAAATATTTGTCTTCATTAAACACTTCTAAACTTATGTCACCATGACACAAATTAGAAAAACCCTTTATTATTTAACACATTATTGATCCCAAGTTAATACGACTAAGGGATTTGTAACCTTCTATGAAATTTCTATGTTCTAAAGTCTTCGTCATGTAACAAAACAATGATAGGCATGTCATGTTGTTTATATTACTCCAAGGATTTGTAACCTTCTATGAAATTTCTTTCACAGTTTCACTCACTACTACAAAAAAGGTCATTTAGACCGGTTAGAAAGGTTATTTAGACCGGTTACATGAGAGGTCCAAAAGGGGTGAAGGTATATAGACCGGTCGAACACCGGTCTAAAAGATATTTTTTTAGACCGGTGTGTTGCATCATTTAGACCGGTTCGTTGACCGGTCTAAAAGATATTTTTTAGACCGGTGTAAAGTATCTATTTGGACCGGTTTATAGACTGGTCTAAAAGACATTATTTAGACAGGTTAGTTTTATTTCGACCGGTCTAAATACCAATTATTCAGGAAAAAAAATGATTAAACAAGCAATTTTTTATTCAGGTATGCAGCTTAAAAGCAAATCCTGTAACCTACTAATCTAATAAACAAAACCTGTAAAGCATAACTTAACCAAATCCATACATCCTCTAATATAAATAGGAATTCATACATCATCATTTAAGTTAAACAACAATACAATCAGCCTCTAAAATAACAAAATATCATGAGAGCTGATAGTATGCATTTAAATATCTAATAAGCATTTATCTTGTTCCAGAAACAAGCACTTCCGACCATAAACAGTTCCATCAGAATTAAATCGGACACATTGTATGCCACTGCTCAACGGCCCGATCAATCTCTTTTGAAACAAACACACTCCGATTTGTCCATGGGATCTATAAGTTAAAAATATAAAAATCAATAAATATATAAAACCTATAGAGAAATGAAAATCAAAAACAAAAAAACCATAACAATACATACTATTGCAGGGAAGTGATGTTGATCAGTGTTCACAAATTCGTACATCCATCTCATGACATAATAACCGCTTTCAGAATTGCCTTGTTGTTGATTGCACTACTGTTTAATAACACAAGAATAAGCAATTGAAACAACCACTAAAAATACTTGAGCAAACCAAACAGCCTTAAACTTCATAATCGATAAAGGACTAGAGCTATTACACTAACATAATAAGCCAACGTAACAATACTAAATTCAAAAGAAGTTTATGATCGCACCTTTCAATCCATTTGATAGAACAGCTTCGACCATTTAATATACAAATTGGACCAGATGAACATTTAACTTCAAAAGAACATGTAGCCAGATGTAGCTAACAGGTGATTTCTGCAGGTTGGCTTAACGAGACAAAATGGCTACGGTTAGCAGACGGTGTTGGATTATCTTAAATATTCTTCTGTCCATTTAAAAGAAGTGCTTACAGAATTTTAATTTTGTTTCATATGATTAACCAAAACAATCTAATACAAGTAACTTGTATTCAGTAAATTACACCTTGGGCAACTTTCAGCTCATAAGACCTTTCGACCCGTTTGACCAATTCTATATGTTAACAATTCTCTAGGATCAAGACCATAAGCAGTTACCTATTAATCAAGAAGTGGCATTTTGTAGTTAAGTTGCAGCCACATCAGCGTTTTGTGACCCGATGGTCAAAATCGTGGTCACCAAGTGAGTTAGTGACCTAAACAATTAGTCTAGTTTAGTGATCTAAAATTTAAATGGTAAAAACTACCAAGAGTGTTTTGTAAGAATAACATGGTATTCGTGCATAGCAGCGACCAAAATAGTTTTAGGTGTGTTTTGCCTATTTGTTGTGCGTATGAGTGTGTGAGTAAATAAATGAAAATGGGTTTAAGGAATTTTTGAAAGAAGTTGAAAGAAAATTTAAAAATGGGATGAAAGTGTTTTGTTTTTTTTTAATTTGACATTCTATAATGTTTTAAATTTGAAATTAGGCAAATATAAATTTATATATATATATACAATGTGGTTGAATTATAAAAATTGGTTTGGAATTGCGTATGGAGTTTGGTTCAACATATTGGTGATTCATATATGAGTATAGATACAAACAGATTATATAAACACGTTTATATTTTCATCTTGTGTATATATATACAAGGATCTGGCTCTTCATCATTGTCACCTCAGCGCCACATCAGCATAAGAAACATCCACAACTAACCACAACAAACCTCCCCTCCCTCATAACAAACCTCAACCTCTTCATTTATGACCCACCACTAAATAAAACATTACATATTTACAAAAAATAATAATAATAATAATAATAATTATAATAATAATAAATAAATAAATAAATAAAATGACAAAAGTACACAAAATACCCTCGTCGTGGCCACGAAGAGGGTTGTGATGAAGAGGGACGAAGAGGGGGCGCGGTGTGGTGAAGAGGCACGACAAGGTGCCATGTCACCTCCACGGCGAGCCACAACAAGCCACACCCAATGCTCTTATATCATTGTGAATTTCTAAGTTGTGCCACAGTGGTGGAAGTTGATGCATTAAATAAACTTAAATTATCATATTCTTATGCTCATTGATATTATTTTTCTCAATTTATAATGTCTATCAAAATTACTTACTCTCTCTGTTCTTAAATAAGTGTTCACTATTGACTTTTAAAGTCTTTTCTTTTTAACTTTGACCTTAAATTATTTTAATTATGTTATGTAATATTTTATGCAAAATATATGAATGGATTGAGTTTTAAATGTATTTTTATTGGTATAATTTGTATTAAGTATTACATAACATAAATGAAATAATTTAAGGTCAAAATTTAAAAAAAATACTTTAAAAGTCAACTATGAACATTTATTTAGAGACGGAGGGAGTATGTTTTATATGAAAATTAAGTTATTTAAAAAAAACATTTGTCTTCATTAAATTAGAAAAACCCTTTACTATTATTTAACACATTATTGATCCCAAGTTAACAAGACTAAGGGATTTGTAACCTTCTATGAATAAAATAGGGATGAGCATTTGGAACCGAATCCCAGAACCGAAGCGTAACCGTACCGGTACCGTACCGAAACGGTACCGATTCTTGAAATACGGTACGGTACCGGGACTACGAAATAAGGTGAAAAAAAAATCGGGACCACTAATTCGGTACGGGACCGGTACCAAATTGGGAAATTCTCGAAAAAAAAGGGGAAATTTCCCGGTACCGGTACCGGTACCGATATCCGAATCCCGTTTGGTACGGTACCGGTACCACTAATTTATGCTCGGGAAAAAATCGGTACCACTAATTCGGTACGGGATCGGTACGGGACCGGTACCGTGCTCATCCCTAGAATAAAACCATAGGGAAGGAGAAAATAAAGATTGTGATATGACATGTCAAAAGATTTGATAGGATGTAATGCGTTTAAAAATTACATAAGGGGACACTGTCGTCCATCATACGTCTTGCAGAGGACAAACTTTTTATAATTTACATGAAAAGACCAGTAGGTCGCGAAATAATGAACGTGACCAAAGAACTCAACATGTGTCACAATTTGACGAAATTAAAAAAAAAAAGAAAAAAATCCCTTTAATATTGCAACAGGTCGCGAAGAATGTGACGTGACCAAAACAATTTCGCTTACCAAATTTAAATAAGCATATTTTACGAATATAACCCTAAACTTTTTAATATTTATAACTTTTTTATATAACAAACTTTATTCATCAAGTATTTAACAAATATCTAGCGAATTTGTTAATAAAAAAAATACTATTGCGAAGAACTTTGAATTACGAACAAAACGAGCCCAATATTGATATGCTTCTGACATACGTACGATTTTATAAAAAATAGTAAAGTTTGATATACATATATGAATGTTTACGTTTATAAATATTTATGTTTTTTTTAAACGATATTCGGTCATTCCAAACTATTTTACTCTTTTATAGAATTGCACATCTTTGGTCCCTGTGGTTTAAGAGTGTGTTTTGAAAGTTTTTTTATTTTATTTTTTTTAATATATCAAATTTCAACATTTTTTATAAAATGGTACGTGGTTCAAAAGCATATCGATATTTGGCTCGTTTTGTACGTACGTGCGTCAAAAGCATTTTTTATAAAGCTTCAACATTTTTAATAAAAAATGTTAAAGTTTTATATATTTATCAAACTTTAATATTTTTTATAAAATTTTAGGTACGTCAAAAGCATATCAATATTAGGCTCGTTTTGTTCATAATTTAGAGCTCTTCGTAATAGTATTTTTTTTTTTATTAACAAATTCGCTAGATATTTGTTAAATATTTGATAAATAAAGTTTATTATATAAAAAATTTGTAAATATTAAAAAGTTTAGGGTTTTTTTTGTAAAATATGCTTATTTAAATTTGGTAGCGAAAATAATTTTGGTCACGTTACATGCATCGCGACCTGATGCAATATTAATTTATTTTATTATTATTTTTTTTTTATTATTTTTTTTCTTTTGTCAAATTTCGTCATATTGTGACACGTGTTGAGTTATTTGGTCACGTCATTTATTTCGCGACCAACCAGTCTCCGCATGTAAATTGTAAAAAGTTCGTCCTCTGCAAGATGTATGGTAGAGGACAGTGTCTATCATTGTTTTATAGAAGACTTAGTTATTCAATTGATATAAGAGCACTCCCATCCATAACACCATAACACCAATAACATCGTCCACGTCAGCGTCACATCAGCTTTAACATTTAACATTAACATTCCCAAAAAACACTCACATCCATAACATCCCAATAACACCATAACACCAATAATATTTCATATTTTCAATTTCAACCCCTAAACTAAAACAAACACTTCATTTATTAAAAAACATATCATTATTTTAAAAATATATTTAAAAACATATCATTTATTAAATTAATATACAAATAACATTTTTATATTATTAAAAAAAATTACAAAACCAAAAAAAAAAAAACAAAAAAACAAAAAAAGAAAAAGAAAAAGAAGTTGAATGATTTGGTCCCCCACACACGTTCGTCTACCTCATTTAACAAACCAAACAAATCCAAACCATCATCTTCTTCCTCAAACAAATCCAAGCAAAACCTAGAAAAAAAAAATACAAACCATCATCTTCTTCATTAGAGAGGGACCTGTTTTGTAAATTTTCCGTTTTTTTTTCCTAGCCTTTAACGGGCGTTAAAGAGGCAACGCCTCCTCTCTAACGCCGTTACTGAGCAAAGCTTCCAACGGGTAACGCCCTTAACGGCGTTAACGCCACCCTTAACGGGCGTTATGAAGGTGATGGATGGGAGTGCTCTAAGGGGGGGAGAGACTGGAACCCAAATACCCAACACTACCCAAATTGCCACATCACCTCTATCCAATAAAAACACTCAAACTCAAAACTACCCAATTCTACAAAAAAACTACCCAAATTGGAGGGAGTGGTACCCAAACTACCCAATTTGTTTTTTTTCCATATATTTTTAATACATAAATCTACAACTACAAATATAGCCGTTGGATACCCACTTTCTAGCCGTTGAGATGCTTGGACCATGCACAAGAAATCGGGTTCCCAACCCAATCCCATACCCGATTTGGCCTAACCGAAGGGGAAGGGACGGTGTTACCGATCTACCCGATCGGCACCGAGCCCTTATCCGACTCCACTCCCTCCTCTCTAAGGCTATGAACAATGGTAACCACGCACGACTTTGATTTTGCTTGACATTAGCTTTCTTTTTTCGGCAATCTTCAGAAGATCAAGTTGCCACAACAGCGACCTTTTTTTTATTTCTCTTTTTTTTTTTTTTTTTTTTTAATTCAAATTTGAAAAAAAAAAATCCTGTTTTCAGACATACTTCAAATTTATATTGGGCTTTAAACAATGTGCAAACTATTGGAAGTTAGGTCACATACTCACATATGTACCTATGTCTCTCGCCACTTTCTTTCACATATCATTTTCTTTTTCAAGATCTCACATTTTCAGTTACTGCTTTTATGTAACTACAATACTTTTTTTTTTCTTCTCTTTTGCGCCAAATACAAACACAAACACATGAAACGATTACATTTATATGAAAAGGTGGGTTTGTTTTGTCATTTTATGAGTTACACACTCGGTCGAATTTTCGACCGAGTTTTTCAAAGTTTCCATCGACGACCGACCTCGACCGAACACCTACAATGGGACGACCATCCTCGACCGATCGGTCGACCAAGCTCGACGACCACCATTGTTCACAGCCGAAAAGCACAATGTATGCAAGATACCAATAACACGTTATTGGTATGCTACCTCAACGCCGCATCATATACCTCACAATAATACACCAATAACTCAAACACCCCTCTCTCATGTTATTCGATCCCGGATAATTTTTTTTCATTTTATTTAAAATACGGAATATTACAAATACGATACGTTAAAAAAACGACTACACGATACGATTACATAAAAAAATGATACGATACAAGTACATAAAAAAGAAAGACACGATACGAGTTCATAAAAATAAAAGACGATACGAGTACATAAAAATAAACGATGATACGACAAGAACACTAATTATTTGAGGTCGCCGCCGTGCCATACGAAGAAGCCGTCGTTGTTAGTACAAAAAGTGTGACAGGTTGTAATGGATATGAATACGGCTTGCCGGGCTGGGCCAACAAGTCTATAATGGGCTAATCTTGTACTAATCTAAGTAGTTTGAATGATTCCCCTGCACAAGAAGAGTAAACCGTTAGTCTTACCGTGGGACGGACCCCACGATTAGACTCCAGCGTGAGAGTAAGTACACATTCTTGAGAGGGAAATAAGAGTATGTGTGTGTAATTATGAGAGAGAAAATTGTACCTTGTATGGGGATTAGAGCCCCTTTTATAGGCGAGGTTTACCGCTAGGGTTTCCTAGATTCTCGCATACAATGGTTAGTTGCCGGAGCCGGACCCTTGACGGACAAGGTTCCGCGTCAATCGCGGATGCGGACGTAAGATATCTTTAACGGTTGAAGGTTCAGCCCGTCGTGTATCTTACGTGCGTCTTGAAGTCTGGACCATAACCAATTTCTTCATTGGGCTTACTATAGGCCCAGGGTTTATAGTTATCTTATAGTTATTGGGCCTCAGCCCAACATGTGTATAGTGTGTATTGGGCCTAGTGGGCCTGTTATACATACTATACGTCATCAAGACCCCCCAGTCTAGTATGTGCACTGCGTGCGGATGTTGTCGCGTGCGGTGGATGCTGCTAGCCTTGAGTTGACTGAGCACCTTCTCTTTCCGTGCCTATTTTGAAATGTTCTTCTGGTGACTTCGTTTTTTTTAGGGATGGCTACGTCATCCAGTCCCCCTAGTCTAGCATATTTATTGCGTGCGGACATTGTCGCGTGCGGTAGGTGTTTGCTAGACTTTAAGCTTTGACGGAGATGTTTCTTTTTCTCGCGCTTTTTGACGCGTCTTTCTGACACCGCCCTTTCTTTGGGAAGCGTTTCATGCGACGTGGGCGCTTGTCGACTCTTCGTTTTCTGCTTTGATTTGACCTACTGTTTCACGCGCCTCTTCTTTACTCTTGATCTTGACCGTTTATTCCGGCTTTCTTTGACACGTGTCATCATCCAGATTTAGGTTTTTCCTTAGTATAAATAATGCTCTCTTTTTGTTCTTTTGTTTTACTTTCACCATCGCCGTTTTGTTGTATATATTTTTTTTTTGAGAAAAAATTCTTTCATCCGTCCGCCCTTTATCCGTTCACTATGAGTTTGAGTGTTGACATAAAGTGTAATACTCCTCCAGAGACATTTGGTTCCTTTCTTAAGACTTACCATATTCCTTTGGAGGTTCGTCCGGAGCTTCCTCCTCGTAGGTGTACGATGCATGAGTGTCCTGCTGGGAAAATTGGTTTGTATACCCGCTTTTTTGATCTTGCCAATTTTCGTCTGCCCCTGTCTGTTTTCCTTGTCGATTTGATTAGGCACTATCGTATTAATATTTCCCAGCTTCCAGTTCTCGGCGAGTACAGGATTTCTCACTTTGAGATCTTGTGTCGTGCTCATGGCATTACACCAACTGTTGCTTTGTTTCGTTGCTTTTAAGTTAATTCGAAGTCAAGAGGGTGGTTTTCCTGTAGTAAACGCGATGGTGTTCCCGCACTTTATACTAAGACTCTTGATTATGTGAAGAATTGGAATGACCGATTTTTCTAGGTTGATTCATTTTCTTGTCCTGCTTTGTTCCCGTGGCATTCTAATAAGAACGTTTTTAAAGATCCTGCTCCTCGCCCTGATGAGTACAATGCTGATCATTATGCTGTTCTTGCTGCCAACCCTTATCCCTTCCGGGCGTTCCCTGAGCCTTTTCTTTGTTGGGTTGGCCTGAGCCGCTATTATGCTTTAGGTGAGGACGTGTACCCTAAATTTCTTCATGATGATCAAAGTGGTGAGTCTTGTTTGTATTCGCTCTCGCCATTTTTTTTTATTTTATAAATATGTCTTTCTTTACTGTACAGTGATGAGTTGGCCCGAGTATATCCAGTCTCTGGAACCTACGAAGGTTACGATGACTACGCGTCCACGTCATGAAGGGGAGCCTTCGATTATGGAAGTTGTTGTTCGCCGTACAGTGCCACTTATCCCTATTGCTCCTCCCTGCTCTGAGTGTGAGTTGGAGGCTGAAGTTTATCTTCTTTTTGAGCCAGAAGGTGTTAGTGTTAATACTGGTGGTGAATCATCTCTTGAGGCTACGGGTTCTGATATTGACCCTCCTACCTCGGGTCCTTTGTTGAAGAGAAAAGAGGGTTGTTGATCCCAGTTAAGCAAATGATCCTTATAGAAACTGACTTAACAATAACTTGTTAAATACTACGCGGAATATAATATTTAACCTTAAGAAGAAGAATAGTAATAACACTTAAACACCTCAATTATATTAATAACGAATACTCTAAACAGTATTAGGGTTTTACAACCTTGAAGTGTATCGACCTTAGATATATCAAAACACACGTATATCTAATCTAACCTAGGACCTCCTTTTATAGGCCAAGAAGTCCTTTACAATATACAATACTTAATCTACGAGATAAATATCTTTTCCATATTTATCTAATACAAAACATTAAACCGACTTATCAACTAGCAGTGGTTACAATACATTAGCCGTGGTTATACTATACTACTAGCCATGGTTTAACTCAGCAGTAGTTTCCATCTTCTAGCCGTGGTTTCTTTTGCTCTAGCCGTGGTTCCATACTTAGTATAATTCTTCTCAGTGGAACCTAAAACCCAACAATCCTCCCCTAAACTTGATATATTCAAACAGAATTGTCAAGTTTCCTTTAAGCTCAAAGCATCTGACTTGGAGGATGTATCCAAACACTTAACAATTTTAAGAATTTGCTCATATTTTAACAACAAACTGTAAGCTTGATCATCATAGGGCTTCAGCATCTTTAAACCACCAGGCTTTACCATCTGAGTAATAACTCCTGGATGATTATTCAACTGAGGATAATCACCTTCTACTAGCATATGAATAATTTCTCCAGAAACAGTTAACACATGAACTCCACAAGACTGATATAAAAACCATCTTGTAACATTGCCATTGTAGAGTCCTTTCCATTCAGGTTCATCATGAGTAGGTTAAAACAAGATCTTCAGATTATGATACACCATTCCCTCATGATAATCATCTGGACATACAACACTAAATTTATCCTTGTAAAGCTTCCAAAGATTCATCAAATCATCTCTATCCAGATATTGAAGCATTTGTGAAAATTTATCAAACTCAAAGACTTCATTATTGACTCTTTGAATTTTCCAACATCCTTCACTTCCATTAAGCTCAAATGTATATGAGATAATTTGTTGATCAACTGCAATAGGTACTGTATCATCCACTCCTGACTCTTTCTCAACATTCTCTTTCAGTTTCTTAGATCCAGATGTCTTCTGAATCTCAGATTTCCTCGTCTGTCTGCTTTTAATCCACTCTTCTTCTTTTTCAGAGTTCATTGGATTGAATACATCTCGTATAAATCTCTTCAATCCTTTCATATGTACATTTTCTTAAATTTTCACCAACATGCATATCCATGTTCTTGATAATCTTCATCATAACATTTCTCATTTCACTCTTGGTAGGAGGTTTCTTCCATTTAGCTTGATTTTTCTCTTGTCTTATCTTTCTTGCCCATTCACCCAACACTTTACACCTTTCATCAATAGATAATTGTGCCCATTCTTGTGTAGTATACTCATCCTTTATCCCATCAAAAGCTTGAAGATAAGATTGTTGATCATTCCATTTTGCTAACAATTTCTGAGTAGCTTCTTCATCTTCTTTCTGTTGCTTCTCTCTTGCTGTCAGCATCCTCCTTTTCTTGCAATTCTTTTGACAACATTGCATCATATTCAATCTGCTATTTCCTATTCTTAAACTTCAGCTCAGGCTCAGCAATACCTTTTCCCTTTCCAATGTCTGGTAAAACTACTTTCTTTGCAGGCTCACCAATTGTTAAACTCTTAGCCAAAGGTTTAGGTGTAGGTGCAGAAATTTTACTTAAGTTAATCAAGGTACCATCAACCTCCTCAATTTCCGTAGATTTAGGTAGTGATATGGCAGTAGTTGTAACTATTGTGGATGTGGTTGTTACAGTAGTGGGTGTGCTAAAAGTAACAGTGGATTGGTTTACCTTGGATGAAGTTGCAGCAGTGGATACAATCGCACTAGCAGTGGTTGCAGCAACACTAGCAGCGGTTGTTGCCTGCACCACCTCCTTCACTTTGTCTTCTACTACACTCTTCAAGGTTTCAAGTACTGCTTCATTTCCATCCTTATCAGACACCACATACATTTCTCCTTGATCTCCACTATCCAAATCATCATCCATATTCAAAGCCTCCCCTGAATCCAAGCATTCATTCCTCCCCTGTTTGGATGCATCCTCCAAACAATGATCAACTGAGGATCTAACCTTCTTATGCACCTTCTTAGCTCTCCTCAAAGCAACAAGCCCTGGCCTTCTAACTTTCTCCAAAGCAAAGACCCTGTGCTGCAACCTTCTAATATGTCTCCCCTGAAATACAGCAAGCTCTTGAAGAACAGTGATAGTTTCCTCCATCTTGGTACACTTAGCCGTCAATTCATTTAATCGTTCAAGAATATCCTCCCCACTTCGACCTGTTAACCTGGTCCAGAAGTGGTTCATTGAAAAGTCATCATGTACCGCAGCGGGATCCGTCAATTCAATGTCATGTTCCAAACTACCCTCATCACTTCGAGCTGTATAACCTGCTCCGAGAGGTGAATCCTTGGGTAAAGAAAACATAGCATCAAACCTAGCCTGATCATCTATGCACCCTGAATTAGCCAGTTGGCTAGGGATTCTCCGACTTGTGTTGAGCTTCAAAAAACTCTCCACATTAGGAGTTGCCAAAGGTTGGGTCTTATTGATGATTCCACTGTCCTGACCAGCATCTAAGCATGAATCAGTAGTGGAAGCCCTTCCAATCATGTCACCTCCACTCCTTGTGACAACCTCATTAGCTACACCACTAACACCAGCCTGAGGTAGCTTGGTGCCCTTCCTCATCCTCCTAGTAAACAGAATTCTATTTGGTTCAGAAGTTGAAGTTATAGGCTCAACAGTGTGTTCAGGGTGGGCAACAGTGGGTTCAATTATGATGGCAGCATCAGTGGGTTGGGAAGGTTGTGGTTCAGGTACATCATCAAATTCAGGAATATCTGGTAAAGGTATCATATTAGGAAATAATGGTGTGACTCTACCAGAAAAATGTGGAGTTTTATGCCTCATATGAGCAAACACCTTAGGTAGCATAGGGTGGACATCATACTGTCAGGTATGGTCAATAGGTTCTTCAATTTGACTCTCCACAATCAGTTGAACAAACCTAGGATACAAGTAATACTTACCCCTTCTCCCTAATGTTTTTCAAAAATCCATCGAAAAGCATCCTAGACCAATTGAATTTCCTTCCTTCAGACAGACAAATAATTGCAGTTGCAATTTTGGATGGAAACTCATCAAACCCTGTGGTCTTATTACTCACACACATTAGCAAAGTGTGAATCAAAAAATTCCACTGAGATGAAAACATACCTTTATGAAATTTAGTTTTACCATCCCTCCTTTCATAACCCAATCTCTCTAACCCTTCAAAAATAGCAGCATCAGAAAGATTAATCACCCCATCAGCATCCTCTAACTTCAAGACAGTCCTAATTACATCCTCATTGACCAAAATCTCATTCTCATCCACAACCGTTCTAAGAACCTCTAATCTATCTCTCTCCTGTATCTCAGCATTCCACCAAAATTGATGTACATATGTTTTAAGGATTGTTGGTGCTACAGTTAATACAAAGTGGATGGGACTGTGGTTAAGGAAATCAATCATCTCATGAAAGCCTTCTGATTGATTGTTTTTTTATCAAATAAGCAACTAGGTTATGGGTTATGGAATACAGCGACGGCATTGTGATTAGTGATGTGATATGATGTGGGATTGTGAATAAAGCAGTTAGGAGTGTGGGAAGAGTTTCTAAAAATAGGTAGGGTTGATGAGGAAGGTTCATAAAAGAAAAGATCTCACTCTGATGCTTATGAATGTGGTTGGAACAACTACTTTCCACCAAGGAAAACATCCCTCTCATGTGTGAAGACAAACCCTTCAGCCGCTGGACCTTCTTCCATCCAACCAAGGACTTAAGTTCCATGCCAAGTTATGTGTCTCCATATGAAGGCACTGATGATGAAACTTCTTCAAGAGTTTTGGTTGAGCCTCCCCTTGCTGAGATCCCTTCACCAGAAGAACTACAAGCTCTTCCTATGCAAGCACTGCTTCCACCACCAGAGGGTCCATCATCATCACCACCTGTCAGAGGAAGGGTGATTGGGCTTGCATGCCCCAATGTGTGGCAAGTGATTGGTGGTCCAAGAGTTCAGAAGGAGATGCCAAAGTGGGGCATTGTAAAGAAGCCTTAGGTGGTGTTGAAGAATGTTGTGAAGCTTGTGTCCTTAGATTGTTGTGTTAGGAATGTAGTCTTTTGATGTACTCAACTGGTAGTTTGTGTGTCATGGTTGTATCTTCTGCATCTTAGGATGCAGATATTATCAATAATAATAATAACACTATGTTTGTCTTTTAAGTCCATTGCATCATACTGGTTGTGATTTATTTCCTTTTCTCTGCAAAGTAGTTAGTGGAAACACAAAGAAACAAGCAGTGGATAGAACAAAACTAACGGTGGATAGAACAAAACAATCAATACTAAGAACTAATAACAGTACATAACTTTTTACAAACTTTTACAAGACAAATTTGAGATTTAGAGATTTATCATCCCAAGGGGTTTGGAATGCACGAATAGTAAGATATCATGCAATCTTGAATAATAAATTATAACCAACTTCTCTAAAAGTGAATGTGACTACTGATCCACGATTTGAAAAAGATTATTAATATGAGAGACCAATCAGGTTTAAGGAATTTTGAAGCACCATGCAATGTATACATGACTTCCATTATGATTTAGAATGAAAAAACAAGGAAGTTAAGGATTACGATACCTTAAAAACCTAAAAATTCGACTTTGAAAAACTCCCTCTGCAGCCAACTTCGACATATTATAACTTTTTATTGAAAGCTCAAATTGACTATCCCTCCTGTGAAAAGTTAGATGGATATATAAAGACCGTCCACCAAAAATTTCGTCACGATCCAACGATTAACAAAAAAGTTATGATAGTTTCAAAACAGTGCTGCAGAAACTTATACGAAAAATTCCAGATTCGAATTTTGTCTTCTTTTCGCCATTCTTTGACCAATAAAACCTTGCGAATCCCTAGCTAACGAGCTCCCCAAGCTCTGATACCAATTGTGGAGTTTGTTAGGACTCCTTGAGATCGTTTAGAGCCTCTAGGGTTTAACAATAACAATGATAATAAACATGTACACACAGCGGAATTAAAACAAACATCAATGTTATTGACACAAGGTTTCTTTCAACATCACCCCCAATATATTAATACGTGTTATCTAAAGTATAATAGGGATATAAGGCACCTCAGATCTTAGGGGTTAACTAAACTAACTTACCTAGGCGTTTACAAGACAATACGCCTTGGACACACACACACACCTTTAGTCGACTACATTATGGAAGACTTAATTGTTTAAAACCTACATCCCATGTCCTCTTTATATACTAGAGGATTAGGGTTTATAAATCTCTACGAATGACTAATAAATAAAATTTCTTTTGCAAGCAAGTCCTTCTATCTTTTTGTAGATTTCTTTCTTGTCACTTTAAGTCCTTGATGTTTCATTCTTTATTGTTTTGTATCATTAAATCAATAAACCCAACAAGGGTCCTTTGCTGAGTGTCCCGGAATCCTCTAGTCCTGCCAAGAGGTTTCGTTCTGACTTTCTACCGGGTCCGTCCAGTAGTAACATTCCTGTTGATGGCTTTCAGGCCTTATTGGCTAGTAGTGTCTTGGAGGCTGAGTTAGATTATACGGCCCCCCACACTGGGCCTTTCATTACCTCTTCTATTTCCACTACTCCTGAGCGTGAGGTTGGGTTTTCTGTTGGTTCTTCCCTCAGGCGTGAGCCTGTTATTGGTTCTCCAGAAATGTTGGTTATTTTTTTCTGATTCTTCTTCTGATTCTAGTACCTCTGGTGCTGGGGCTGTGGTTACTTCTTGTACCAGGTCCGAAATATTTTGGGTGTCATTGCTACCACTGTTGCTACAATTGTCCCGGATGCTATCCCTATATTGAAGAATTTTTCTCCTTTCTTCAATTCGTCCTCCGGTGGAGGGGCTAATCAGGATGCTGAAGATCTTGCTGGTCCTTCTGTTAGTCAGACTTTGGCTAGTGATGCCCGGGCTTCTATTGAGTTTGATCCTCTGCGATCACATGATCGTTATCTTCCGGATTGGAAAGTGTCTAACGGATCTCTTCTTGACAATCCCTTAGACTGCCATGAAGTTGTTGATGGAGTTGCCCCTCCGAGGCTTTCCTCCTTACTTCATGAAATGAGTCATGATCATTTGGTTTCAGGTTTCGACGTCTTGTCGGCTCGTCATTTGTGCTTTGGTTCTGAGTTGCGAGTACGTACAGAGCGCTATTTGCAAGAGAAGGAGAGGTTATCCACCAGGTGTGGCCTTCAAGCTGACGTGATTCATGGGCTGGAGTCCTAATTGGCACGGGCTGAATCTGATGCTTCTGATATGCTATCTCTTTGTGGCCAAGTATCATCTTTAGGAGCAGCTGACAAAGAAAATGAAGCATTGCGTGCCAAAATTAAAGAGCTGGAGTCTTTAGTGGAATCAGTTTGTGTGCCTGTCTCTGAAGCATCGAACGCACTTGAGCATAGTAGCGATGCAAGTGGCCTTGGTGCGGATGTCTGTGGGCAGTCTGGGACGGACCCATTTGCAAACCCTTCCGGTCAAGTGTAGTTTGTTGTAATGATATTCTATGTTTCCTATTTTGTGTCCTGCCGAAGGGCGGCACTTTTGTTTTTGTAGACAGTCTATCATATGCATATTTTGTTGTTTCGAAACTTTTTAGTGTTTTGCTATTTAACCTTCACACTGATTTGCCTATTATAATAGTCTTTTTTGAATACTTGTGGTTATTCGCCCGATACTGGACTTGCAATATCTCTTACGTATCTTGAGTTAATTTAGAGGTTACTCAGCCTTCTGTTATTCGGAATAACGTTGTATGGGTCGTGCCCACATGTATGCGCGTCTTACTTACATATGTTAATATTTTTCTTATTTAAAGTAAATGATTAGGAGTTTTTAAAGTAAAAGTTGGTGAAGGTAGCTAAGCTGCACCTTTTTTCATTCAATCATAAAAACATTACAATATAAAAAGATAAATTGTGACATTAACCCTCCTTCGCGGAATCCGCGAGGGACAGGTTGCTTACACTTGATGTATGTAACATCTCTTAAGATTGCAAACATTCCATGTCTGTGGGATTGGGTTTCTCGCACGGTCTTTCAGCTTGTATGCGCCTTTCCTAGAGCTTCTGTGACTTCGTATGGTCCTTCCCATTTGAGTCCTAGTTTCCCTCCTTCTTCGGCATGGCTTGCATCATTGTTGCGGTATGCCAAGTCTCCTGGTTTGAAACTTATATTGCGGACTCTTTAGTTATAATATTTCTCCATTTTCGCCTTGCTTTAGCTTCACGTATTGCCGCTTGTTCCCTTCTTTCTTCAAGGAGGTCTAAGTTCATTTCCAATGCTTCGTCATTTTCTTCCACATTAGCTTCCGCTGTTCTCCATGTAGGCATCCCTATCTCAGCTGGGATTACAGTTTTTGTCCCTTATGTTAATGAGAATGGAGTGTCCCCATTGCTAGATTTAATCATTGTGCGGTGTGCCCATAGGACGTGTGATAGCTCATCTAGCCAATTTTTGCTTCTTTCTTCAAACCGAGCCTTTATTCCTTCCCCTAGGCTTCTGTTTGCTCTTTATACTTGTCCATTCGCTTGTGGGTGTTTAACTGAAGCAAAGTGTTGCTTTATATTCATTTTTTCGTACCATTCCTTAAATGGGTTGTCTCGGAACTGCTTTTCGTTATCGGATATTATTTCTCCGGGGAATCCGAATCTACATACGATATTTTCTCACACGAATTTTTTGATCTGATTTTCAGTGATGGTGGCGACCGGCTTTGCTTCTATCCATTTTGTGAAGTAGTCTATTGCTACTATGAGGAATCTGACTCTCCCAGGCCCTTCCGGCAAATGTCCTGCGATGTCAATTCCTCATTTGTAGAACAACCATGGGGAAGTGATAGGAGTTAGCTTTTCTTGCGGGTGCTTCGGAACTGGCATGTGCACCTGACAGTTTTTGCATGCTTGGATTAGCTTCCGGGCGTCGTCATGCATGGTAGGCCAGTAGTATCCGGTACGCAGGGCTCTTGCTACTACGGACCTTGTCCCTGTGTGCATGCTGCAAGACCCTTCATGAATTTCCCTTAACACATAGTTAGCTTGGAGGGGTCCTACGCACAGTAGCCATGGTCCAAGAAAATATTTCTTATAAAGTATCCCATTGACTATTGCAAATCTTTGTGATTTTCTTTTAATTTCTCGTGCTTTCTCTTTCTCGGTCGGGAGCATTTCTTTTGCCAGGTATTCATATATCGGGGTCATCCATGTGTACCCTTCTTCTTCCGTGATTTCCACGAGCGGTGTCTCCTCTATTGACTTTTGGATGAGCTCTTCCACCAGTACTTGCTTTTTCAGATGCGCGAAGCTGGTACAAGCCATTTTGCTCAGTGCGTCTGCCTTTTTGTTTTCACTTCTGGGCACTTGTTTGATTGAGAACATCCGAAAGTTTTTCAGAAGTTCCTTTACTTTCTCTAGGTATTGGATCATTCCTGATTCTTTTGCAGTGTATGTCCCATTGACTTGGTTTGCCACCAGTTTTGAGTCTACGTTTGCTTGCAAATTCTTGACTCCCATTTGTTCTGCTATCCGTAACCCAGCTATTAAGGCTTCATATTTAGCTTCGTTGTTTATTGTATTTAAACCGAACCTCAAAGCGTAAGTGAACTCAGTCCCCTGAGGGTCTGTCAGTATTATGCCTGCTCCGCAACCGTCTATGCAAGATGAGCCATCTGTGAACAGGATCCATGGTTGTGGAAGTTCCTCTTCTTCCATTGGCTCATCTTCTTCATCGTCCTTTGGACGTTCTACTATAAAATCTGCTAGAATCTGTCCTTTGATGGATGTTCTTGGTCTGTATTGTATGTCATACTCCCCCAACTCGATGCACCATTTTTGTAATCTACCTACAACTTTTGGTCTTGATAGTATTTGTTTTATTGGCTGGTCTGTGATGACTACTACCGTATGCGCTTGAAAATATCTCTTCAGGCGTTTCGTAGCGTGCACCAGAGATAATACCAGTTTTTCCATTGGTGTGTAGTTTATTTCCGGTCCTCGCAAGGCTCGGCTCACAAAGTATATTGGTGTTTGCTTGCCTTCCCTTTCTGTCATCAGAACCGCACTGACCGCTTCTTTAGCTGCTGCCAGGTATATCATCATAACTATCTACCGATTCCGGTGGGGGATCGTCGAACCACACCCTAGCGGATCCGGTGAGGGTAGAGCTGAACATGTGGCACCATGTTGGCATAGCCCAACGTTCTACCTTTTCCGCTGCTTGAAAAAATCTTCAGGTGGTCTACTGGGTCTTCACTTCCGTCGTATGTCTTCACATTGGTAGGCATTCGCGTCTTCTTAAGCATGTCGAAATAGCGAATGCGTGGAGTGAATGGGTCAGTCTCCTTGCACACCCATGGCCTAGCTAAGTCGTCATTCTCGACATCCGACTTGCCTCTTTGATTCGGAGCTCCAGTGTTCGTCTCCGTTGTCTTCGCTTCCGAAGAGCCGATCAGTCCTCCGTGAGTATGTTCGACTACCTTCGTATCTCCCGGAGTAGGGTTCCGTTCTTTGAGAAGAAGAGTGGTGGTGAGTGCCTCTGTTCTCTTCTTCGGATCTGCGACGGCTAGTTCTCTTTGTGCTTCCGGAGCACATGGAGATACTTTTTTCTCTGTCTCCGAGCCTATGGAACGCGCTTTTGCGCAACCTTCTGAACACTTCCTCCTTTTCAGCGGTTTTCTTCCACGGTGATCTGGATCGGCTGTGCCTTAGCTCGAAGTTTTCTATCGTGTTCCAATGCTTTCGAGATTCGATCTTCTTTCTCAGATCCTTCCTTTGCATCTACTTTCCGGATTCGGATTGCTGTGATGCTTCGCTAAAGTTTAACCGGGTTTTCACCGTTTCACTAGCCTTGATTCTCCCTTCCTGTTTCCGAACTTTCTCTGTCACAATGGGTAAGATCTGTTCGTAGTACTTGTCGCAGTACTTTTTGATGGCTGCACTGGATGCGGGCCCATCAGATCCTTCCAGATCTATTACGTTTTTCTTTCCCCTTGTTCCACACCACAGATACAGGAGCGGGAGTAGGGTCAGAGCGAGCTCTTTTGGTGAGCATTTTTTCCTTTCCGAACGCAGTTGTGTACTGGGTCCCACGGATGGCGCTAACAAGTGTGACAGGTTGTAATGGATATGAATACGGCTTGCCAGGCTGGGCCAACAAGTCTATAATGGGCTAATCTTGTACTAATCCAAGTAGTTTGAATGATTCCCCTGCACAAGAAGAGTAAACCATTAGTCTTACCGTGGGGACGGACCCCATGATTAGACTCCGGCGTGAGAATAAGTAAACATTCTTGAGAGGGAAATAAGAGTATATGTGTGTAATTATAAGATAGAAAATTGTACCTTGTATAGGGATTAGAGCCCCTTTTATAGGCGAGGTTTACCGCTAGGGTTTCCTAGATTCTCGCGTATAATGGTTAGTTGCCGGAGCCGGACCCTTGACGGACAAGGTTCCGTGTCAATCGCGGATGCGGACGTAAGATATCTTTAACGGTTGAAGGTTCAGCCCGTCGTGTATCTTAAGTGCGTCTTGAGGTCTGGACCATAGCCAATTTCGTCATTGGGCTTACTGTAGGCCCAGGGTTTATAGTTATCTTATAGTTATTGGGCCTGAGCCCAGCATGTGTATAGTGTGTATTGGTCCTAGTGGGCCTGTTATACATACTATACATCATCAGTCGTGCCAAAGTATCGTGCTCGGATATCGGCTTTTATTGCTTTGAAATCCGCCCCATCTTCCGAAGTCATCCCCTTGGTGCTAAAACTAAGAAACTTTAATTCTTCCAATTTCTTTTAAGTTGCGATATAATTATTTTTTTTCTCTTGTTCGACTCGCAATTCCTCTTGGATCAATTCCTAGAAAGTTTCTCTACTAGACGAAGAACCCGCTGAAGGCGTAGAGTCCGATTTTGCACTCTTGGAAGGCTTTGGCTTGTCGGGAGGACGTGGGATTGCATCGTTTCGAAATAGCTCATTCGGTTCATCAAGGTCGTCGAGTCCCTGAACGCGCCTTTCGGGTTTAACAGTTTTGACACCATGCCATTTGGTGTGGTCTTTCAAGACCTCCCATGCTTCATGGTGGGTAAACGCATAGCCCCACGTTTGTTTGAATATTGTGTAACAACGATTTAGCCACTTCAAATGGTTTTCACCACTCAATCGTTCATTTTCATCGACAACTACCGCTAACTTGTTACAAGCACCCTACAACGTGGTCCACTTTCCCGTCATCATATCCTTGGTACGTTTGTATATTTCAAGTCAGTTGTATTCATTTGTAACTTTTTCCAAAATGACTTTGAATTTCAGTCAATACCGAGTCATGGATCTTCGGATATTTGTACGTACGTTTCGGCCAAAGTTTTTCCTCCTCCGGCTCCCAACGTTTATGAACGGCATCGGTTTTCTTTAGCTCGGCCTTTTCACTTTTCCTCTTCCTTTTGCAATCGAAGAAGACTCAGTTTGTGATTCTTGTGTTTGGTGATGGAGGTGAGGTTGGTGGTGGTGAGTTTGGTGGCATGTCTTGTGTTGGTTGCGATAAATTCCCGAGATTCATGTTGTTGAAGTAGTTTTGTTGTTGTGAAAAAAACCAGTTGGTTATAGTGATCTTGGTTCATTTGTGGCCCGAACGTGGGTTGTGGATAATATCGCATCGGGTTTTTCGGGTTGTTTGTGTATGGTGCAAAACCCGACATGTTGTTCGGATATGGTGGCATCGGCATCGGGTTTTGAGAACATTGGACCGGAAAAGAGCGACCGGATGATGGTGTTGTGGGTGAAGGTGAGCTTGAATTAGCGGACTCAGTTTGAAATATGTTGTTGAGTAACCAATCTTTTGTGTTTGGTTGTGACATTTTTAAAAGATTTAAATGGATGTGTATGTGAAAGTTCTGATAAAATTTGAATTGGGTTGAAGGTATGATAAATGTTTAGTAAAAGTTGGTATTTAAAGGTGAAAAGTGGGTTGGTTTTAAAATCTATCCGTTAGTTTACATTCACTCACTTTCAATTTAAAAAAAAATGTTACCGTTATTTATTTATTATTTTTTAAATAATAAAAATAAAATAATCTCAAACGGTCGTTTTTTTACGTTTGGCGTCAACCACTCAACTGGCTCAAATTCATTTGGCACGAGTTTGGCTAACGAATGGCTCAAAGACTGGTATGCATGTTGGCGCACCAAAGGTGCGTTTGGCGTACCAAAGGTGCGTTTGGCGTGTGAAAAGTTTCGATACGGTTTGCTCTAAATTTTGAAAAAGCATAGCACGTGGAGTAGATTTCTTTAAAAGTTAAATTTCCAAACCTGCCCCTATTTATATTTTTTGGTATTTAACACATGTTGAATACTTCAAAAAAGCTATTGAAATTATTACTTCCTCCGTCTCAAAAAAAGTTTCCAAAAACAAAAAATGAAGATATTATAATATATGTAATTAATAGTAGTTTTAATTGATAAAAAGTTGTTTTTACCTTTATAGTTAATGTAAAAATAAAAAATTGGTAATTAATGCAAGTTTTGATTAGAAGGGTAAAGTAGGAAACTTGTCATAATCACTGTCCATATATAAAAACTGGATAATTATTTGGGACAAAAATAAATAGTAAGGTGGATACATTTTTTGGGACGGAGAGAGTATTATTATTATTATTATTATTATTATTATTATTATTATTATTATTATTATTATTATTATTATTATTATTATTATTATTATTTATTTTATTTATTTATTTATTTTTTTTATACAAAGCTTAAACTTTTTATTAAAAACTCGTAGGATTACAAATAATTAGTGAGAAGCCGAGAAACCAACTGGGCCCCACACCTCTAGCAATAGCAAAACCAATCCTATTAAAAATATGAACTGCTGCACGAGCACCAATGTCTTGAGTCATAGAGAATCGTCGAATACGCTTAAGTAAAGTAACTGCATCTTTCTCAAGTTCTCCAAAAGAAGAAAAAGAAAAGGGGAGAAACCCATATCCAATATCCGCACATTTCGCATCGTACTTGACACGTTTACGGTGCAAAGGCATCAACGATCGCGACGCTCGGCATAAAATCGGTCATCCCAGATTGCGCCAAGGGCTAACGATCCCGTAAGATCAACACATACATCACCCCATTATCCCACGAGTAAAGTAAAATATCACCGTCGCAAAGGATCTGCCCCATCTCCGTAAAGCCCAATATCCACCTCCTTACGTGTAGAAATTCCGGACCGGGAGCATATATCAACAAGAACATCACGCACAAGGTTATGCCGATGTTTAATGCCAACAATACCCGCACACGAAACAGCATGATCCCCATAAATATCTCCAGAAAATACCTTAGAACAAGCCGAACACGCCGAACAATTGAAAAGAGGAACACCCAACCGATAGCATAGCACACAACGGTAAGCCCTGGCATTCATAGTTTGTCCCAGTCCAGATATCGGAGCCACTCTAAGCCAATCCGAAGTATGATCCTCCTTTAGAGAACTCCATAACGCCATCTATCGGGGAGAAAGATGAAATGTAGACTCAACAGTTTTGATAACCCGATCGAAATATATATCTGCCAATTTCTTCATAAGTTTGGGGGCAGCGACCTCGCTAGGGTTACTCAAAAGGTCAATATCCATATTCACATTAAACGTACATAGAGCATCATCAAAAGGTTATTATTATTATTATTATTATTATTATTATTATTATTATTATTATTATTATTATTATTATTATTATTATTATTATTATTATTATTATTATTATTATTATTATTATTATTATTATTATTTATTTATTTTAATTATAAACCAACACTTTTATTAAAAACTCATAGGATTACAAAAAATTAGTGGGAAGCCTCGAAACCAACTGAGCCCCCACACCTCTAGCAATGGCAAAACCAATCCTATTAAAAATATAAACTGCTGCACGCTCCAATGTCCCGAGTCATGGAGAATCGTCGAATACGCTTAAGTAAGGTAATCAGATCTTTCTCAAGTTCTCCAAAAGAAGAAAAAGAGAAGGGGAGAAATCCATATCCAATATCCACACATTTAGCATCGTACTTGACACGCTTACGCAGCGCAAAGATCACCGATCGCACGCCTCGGTATAAAATCAATCAACCCGGATTGCGCCAAAGGTGACGAACCCGTAAGATCAACACATACGCCACGCCCACTATCCCAAGAGTAAAGTAATATGTCACCGTCGCAAGGATCTCCCCCATCTCCAAAAAGCCCAATATCCACCTCTTTACGAGCAGAAATCCCTGACCGAGAGCATATATCAACAAGAACATCACGCACTAGGTTATGCCGATGTTTAATGCCAACAATACCCGCGCACAAAACAGCATGATCCCCGTAAATATCTCCGTGAAAAACCTTAGAGCAGTGAACATGGTACCGAACATGAAAAGAGGAACACCCAAACGATAGCACAAGTACACAACGATAAGCCCGGCATTCATAGTTTGCCCCATCCGGATATCGAGCCACCCTAAGCCAATCCGAGTATGATCCTCCTTTAGAGAACTCCATAACGCCAACCGTCGAGGGAAAGATGGAAAGTAGATTCAACAGTTTGGGAAACCCGACCAAATATATATCTCGCCAATTTCTTCATAATTTTGGGGGCAACGACCTCGCTAGGGTTACTCAAAAGGTCAATATCCATATTCACATTGAAAGTACATAGAGCATCATCAAAAAAGGGACCAGCAGTAACAATACCAGAACCATGAAGAAGCTTAGTTCAGAGGCCACTGATTGAAGTCTAGATGCAAGGAAGGCATAGTTCAAGACATCACCTGCAGAATATAAACCAAGTCCCCTAAAAGCAAAAGGTAAGGTGGCGAGTCTCCACCGCCACGCCAAAACCAGTCCGCAAGGACAATGCGCTCCAAAGAAGAACGGTGCGCGATCAAAAGAAACCTCGAGCACACTCAAAGACCCCGAGGAGAACATGTGCGCATAGAAAAATAGAGCTTAGAAATACCAGCACATGTACGGAGTAACAACAACTCGCATTGAGGGTCATTAAGTTTGGCAACTGCCTCCATAAGTTCAATAGTTTTAGCAACCCTTTTCAGGACCAACTTACTACCAAACTCAAAATCCACACTAACAGGTCCACCAAATAATTTAACGCCATGTGAGGGGCGAGAAATATTAGGGGGAAAAACACCATCATACCTGCTTATTATTATTATTATTATTATTATTATTATTATTATTATTATTATTATTATTATTATTATTATTATTATTATTATTATTTTAATTATAAAACATCACTTCATTAGAAAACCAAAAGGATTACAAGAAATTGGTGGGAAGCCGAGACACTAGTTGGGCTCCCACTCCTTTCTGAATACAAAAGCTAAGTCTGTGAAAAATAAAAGCCCTACTCTTGACACTATTCGAGTGGCTAATAGCAACAGTCTTGATACGTGAAATCGTGTCCAAAGCTTCCATGTCAAGCTCCCCAAATGTAGAGAAAGCAAATGGGATGAACTTGTAGCCATTTTCTTCACATTTGGACACGTATTTCTTTTTCTTCTTCTCCACAACGTTATGTAAGGCCACCCCGGGAGCCCACATAGACGCATCAATACCCGCAAAAGGAGAGATTCCAGTCACATCCAAACACGCGTCCTTACCTTGGATCCAGTTGAATAATAACAGGTCTGCCGGACGCAGCTCTTTCCCGTCCCTCGAAAGAAACCCCAATGGGGCCTCCTTTTTCACCATAATCCCAACCTTGGAACATATGTCGACAAGGATATCACGCACCATGTTATGTCTGAATTTCACCCCCACTTCACTGGAACAGTGAACAGCATGATCCCCCTATTGGTCCATACGATGCTTGCAGCTCGGGCAGGAGCTACCTTCAGATTATTATTATTATTATTATTATTATTATTATTATTATTATTATTATTATTATTATTATTATTATTATTATTATTATTATTATTACATCACTTTATTAGAAAATTATAAGATTTACAAAAAATTAGTAGGGAGCCGAGACGCTAACTGGGCCCCCACTCCTCTAGCTATAGCGAATCTAATCCTACTAAAAATATGAGCAGCAACACGTGCACTAATGTCTTGAGTCACCGAGAATCTTTGGATACACTTTAGTAAATCCACCACATTCTTCTCAAGTTCCCCAAAAAAAGAGAATGAAAATGGGAGAAACCAATATCCAATATCCGCGCATTTAGCCTCGTACTTGATGCGTTTACGTTGTGCGGCTTCAATCACCGCACGACCGGGCTCAAAATCAACCATACCAGTTTGCGTCAAGGGCGATGACCCTGTCAGATCAACACATATATCAAGCTCACCATCCCACGAGTAAAGTAAAATAACATCTGGATGTAAGGGTATGTCCCTTTCCCCACTAAGCCCAATATCAACCTCCTTACGATCCGAAACCCCTGACCGAGAACATATGTCAACAAGAACATCACGCACCACGTTATGCCGATGTTTAATACCAATAATACCCGCACACGGTATAACATGATCCCATAAATATTCCCAGTAAAGACCCTGGAACAAGCTGAGCACGATATTATGAACAGAAAATAGGGGAACACCTAGCCGATAACACAACACACATCGGTAAGTCCTAGCGTTTATAGTCTGTCCCAACCCAGATATTAGAACCACCCTAAGCCAATATGAAGTGTAGTCCTCATTTTGCGAACTCCATATCGCCATTTGACGAGTAGATAGACGAAATGTATATTCAACCATTTGGGTAACACGTGTGAAATGTATATTATTATTATTATTATTATTATTATTATTATCACTTCATTAGAAAACCAAGAGGAATTACAAGAAATTGGTGGGAAGTCGAGACACTAGTTGGGCTCTCACTCCTTTCTGGATACAAAAGCTAAGTCTGTGAAAAATAAAAGCCCCACTCTTGACGCTATTCGAGTGGCTAATAGCAACAGTCTTGATACGTGAAAGCGTGTCCAAAGCTTCCGTGTCAAGCTCCCCAAACGTAGAGAAGGCAAATGGGATGAACTTGTAGTCATTTTCTTCACATTTGGACACATATTTCTTTTTCTTCTTCTCCACAGCGTTATGTAAGGCCACCCCGGGAGCCCACGCAGACGCGTCAATACCCGATGAGCTTCACTAGACTATTTTATAAAATGAAGTTTGATCGTCAATGCTTTCACTGTTTGTTTTTTTTTTTTAGCATTTCTCTTGCTTCTTCACTTCCCCTGCTACGAAAATGTCAAATTAAAATAACTAGTTATGTATAATAGGTCGTTGACTGTAAATAATTTCGAGTTGAATAAGAATTAAAATAGTAGTAGTAGCATAATGAGCTATTTGAAAAAGTATCTTTAATAATCTTGAATTGAATGAGAATTAAAATAGTAGTAGTAGCATAATGAGTTATTTGAAAAAAATATCTTTAATGCTTATCCAATTTTTAAATAATATATATATTTTTTTTTCAAGAAAGGTAAAGGGTATGCAATTGAAGTTAAAAATATAATAATAAAAGTATTAAATGTAGTGGAAATGAGCTGAGCTGAGCCCGAACCTGCCAGAGCTCGAGCTCAGCTTGTTTATACATATAAAGCTCTAGCTCGTTTTGAGCATCATATTTTCTGCTCGATCTCGGCTCGTGGAAATTTTTACAAGCTCGGGCTTGACTCATTTATATGACGTGTTGAAGGAAATAAAGCTCCAATGAAACTCGGCTCATTAATCACACTAGGCTCGTGCTTGTTTATTTATTTTAAGCTCGTTTATACATAGTTATATGTATAGACAGCATGTATATGTATTATTCCAGGTACAGAGGTACTGCTTCAAAGCTTTCATCACAGACGGCTCCGTGACCGCTTCTGTGACTTTAGTCCTGAGGTTAAGGCCATCACCATCATAGAATGCACGGAGCTGTTAGAACAACTCGAAAGAGGGTGTTTGAGATTGCTCATTATAATCAAATGGTTTAAAATGATGTCACGTATATACTCGGAATACCTTATTTGGACCAAAGAATATATTTTCAATATTTATTGTCCACCTATCCAATACCTGAAAGTCAAAAAACATTTTTTTCAATATCAATATCTATACTACTTATAATAGAGGAATGAATCTCTCTTTTCATTGTCTTAAAATTAAAACTTACAAAATACAAAACCTATTGTACAATACATAATGCACTATTAATGATATTTTTCATCAATCTTAATTTTAAGACTTACATGTCTTAAAGCTTAATGTACAAAATACAAAGCACTATTAATGTGGTCAAGATATTTAATGTAGTTAATTAATTAACTGGTCAATAAATACAATTAATGCAGTTATTAAAACACCCTTACACAAGAAATACAAATTATCAAGCATATTATACAACCAACTTAAACATAATTCCTGCATTAAAATGTCACTAATACAAATAACAAAAAACATTATACAAATATTCAAGCCCAAACGGGCAACGGTCAAAATGGGCCCGAGCCCAAACGGATACGATCCAAACGGGCACGGGCCAAATGGGGTTGAGCCCGATTGGGCATGGGGCAAACGGGATTCGAGCCCGAACGGGCACGAGCTAAACGAAATTTTTGAAATCCGTAAATTTATTATTAAAATGAACATAATAAACTAAAATACATGATTCACAAGAAAGTTTTATTTCAGGGTATCCGCCGCCGCAACACACGGGAACGCTGCATTAAATGTCACTAATACTAATAAAGCACATTATACAGATATTCAAGCCCGAACGGTCAACGGGCAAAATGGGCTTAAGCCCAAACTGGTGCGGGCCAAACGGGCTCGAGCCCGAACGGGCATGAGCCAAATAAGCACTGGCGAACGGGCTCGAGCCCGAACGGGCACGGGCTATACGAAATTCTTGATATCCGTGAATTTATTGTCAAAAAGAACATAATAAACTAAAATACATGATTCACTGAAAAATTTTATTTCAGGGTACCCGCCGCCGCAACGCGCGGGTACCCTGCTAGTACCTAAATAACGCTTGGTTACAATGTCCTAAACATGTATACTCCAATAAGTGATCGAACTCGTAATGCTGTAAATAACCATATGCAAGTCAACCATCATGAATGGAATGGACCACGAATTAGGTGGCTAAAAAAGTTTCAAATATAACAACTTTTACACAAAAAGCCCAAGTTCTATATTGTTATCGGTAGATGATGTAGCTACTGTTGATATATGGACAACAGAGACTTATATTAAGTTTAGATTTTGCTAAATTGTCATATATATCTGTAAGCGCTAAATAAATATGCATATATTGTTGATGGCTTTTCATTTTTCGGTTTGATAGTTCGTCAGCCTTCAGCATGCCAACTCGATATTGACTCGTAAACACTAAATATATATGGAAATTTGAGTTCTCTATAAAGCTATATTACATGTTCACATACTAAAAATACATCAAAAGTTCTTTGTACTATCCAATAGGTATTCTGGTTCTCTAGCAGTGGTTTGATAAAGTTTTTCGTTCGTAACTCCATTCTGATGATTAACTTCCATTTTATGACGCACCCCTATATTGACAGATTATGAATAGACATGAGAATTCAAATAGGATCACAAAAAAACTGCGTACTCATAAACATCTATTACTTTTTTTCTTAGGTAGTTGATAATTCAGCAAACACATTATGTATTATAATAACTGCTTGTAACATGTAAACTTAAAACGGGTGAATCTTGAAGTTTTTTTTTTTTTTTTTTTTTTTCAAGTTACCTAAGAAAAGTAAGTTTCGGCGCAATGTGCGTAGCCTGGTATCCCGTGACCGTTTTCAAAACCTTTCTTTGGACACTATAAAAATAATGAAGTTCGAAAAACCAAATCATAAAGAAACCAGATAGCCAATTTGTGTCCCATATTGACAACTTATTTAACAAATCATAGAAAAGCCAAAATAACTTTATTATAGAGTAAGGCAGTAAATAAGTTCCAAAAAACTACCCCGAACACTCTTGAAACTCATAAATTTCAAATTGTAAGTATATAATATTTTCTTGTTTCAACCATTGTTGTAAAAAACGGGCTAGGCGGGCATACACCGCCTCGATTTTAGGCAAATCGGCCAAACTAGGCGGAAAAGTCAAACGGTGGTCAAACTTCCGCCTAGGCGGGGCTAGGCGGTCAAGGCGGATCTAGGCGGTCAACAAAGTCAACGAAAAGTCATCATTTTTTAACCTTTTTTTTAAAAGGCATTTTTAACTAAAAATTAGGGTTTTCTTTTCAATATACCCGACCCATACTTGATTTATCATAACATCTCAACACAAAAGAAAAATCAGGGATTGTAAACACAAAGTCATGGGTTTTTCATATGAAATTCGAACCTGATTCTCACTGATTTGAACAATATGGATAAGATGAGAATCAAACATCAATTTAATATTTATTTTTGAAGTAGTATGTTAATGTTTGAAGTTTTAAGTACTTGAATTGTTATGTTTATTTGTCTATTTTGCATCTTCAAACTATGTGAACTTTGAACTATTTGGAATTAGAAGTATTTTATTCTGTTATACATATTACTTATAACATTTATATATATATATAATTCCAATCCGCCTAGGCGAATTCCGCCTCGAAGGTAGTCGACCGCCAGACTAGCGCCTAGCGATTTTTGCAACATTGGTTTCAACCCAATATGAACGGTACCATTACCCGTAGTTTATTAAGTGATTATAGTCATTTTGAGTACTTGTCAAACATGCAATTTGAGAACCTGTCATATCTTTATCAAATTAGAATGTGGTACTTCATACTCGTTTTACTTTATTTTTGTGTGGACATAGTCACGCTTGTTGGGTTAAGAAAATACCCAAACCCCTTAATCTAGGATTTGAATAGAAAATAGCCCAAGTACTCATCCGTTAAACACAATCAGGTCGCTGAGTGCATAGCCGCTCAGTGAGTCATCTTTAGGATACTCAGTACGAGGCAATGAAGAAGTCTCTCCACTCAGTAAGGAGGAACTTAAAGGGTGAAGACTGAGTCAAGAAGAAGATGATGGATTCAGTGAGTGATGACAATAACTCATCAATCCCTAAGACTCCTCTCCAACTACTTACACTAAAGACAAACAAGAAGAAGAAGAAAGGATAAACAGATGAAGAAAGAGCGGGCCAAGGCGGGAGAAGTTTGAATCAGATAAAGAAGTCCTTATCAACATAAGTCAACTTTCCCTGAATGGCTAACTTACAAGCTCGGTGTCATCACTGAAATATGGAAAGCAGCCTTGTCCTTTACTTAGAATAGTCTTTGTAAACAGAGACAAAATACATCAGATTTTGTCTTCGTATGATGTCGATTTGTCACTTAGGAAAAGAGTTAAAACTCATACATGTATAAATAGCATAAGAGATGGAGTAAAAAGATTAAGCTTGTGAATTGTAAAACACACATACACGCAAGCCATCTTTTCACTCCTCCAAATACAACTTAGTTCCCGAGATAGCTCAGTGAGCTCTAAGAGTTGTGCTCGGACTTAGCCTGAGCTTAGAGAGGAGTCACCCAACTTTGTCATTTCAATCCCAAGTACTATTCCGCAAGTACTTGGGTAACGTGTTCTTTGTTGATTTATTTCTAATAAGAATATGATGTTGAAAATTACTTAGTGTGTTTTCCTTATGTTAATTTCAGTCATAGTTCACTATTAACTTGTTTTATAAACTTAAACTGCTTTTAACGATAGTGAACGGGGAACAACAAGTGGTATCAGAGCCAGGCTAATTATAAAACTCGTTTTTAGGCCGCTCTAAAAGTTTTTAAATTAGGATCCTAAATGGTTGAAATTGATGTACCCCAACTAGTCGATAAAAGGGTGGAGCCTATTCAACAAGGTTTGTTGCCCCTAGACTTAAAGTTGGAAAATTCAACAAATGGAAAAAGCGAATGCTTTGCTATTTGATTGGGATGGAACCTTATTATATCAAGTGTATAAATGAAGGTCCATTTGTTCCAAAGACTGCTGAAGGGTTGCCCAAACCAAGCTCAAGTGGACCCAGGATGATAGGAGAGTGGTCAACCAGGACCAAAGACTCAAAAGTATCATAATATCTTGTCTTCCGGACGATATTATGGAGTCTGTTATAAGCTGTAGTACAGCTAAGCAAACCTGGGATGACCTAGTTCATAGTCATGAAGGACCATCGATACCAAGGAAAACAGGATAATGGACCTAAAACTTGAGTATAACACCTTCGTGGCTAAGGACTCAAACTCTCTCTCAAACTTACACTCGGTACAAAACTCTTTTAAATGAACTATCAAATGATGGTGTTAAGTTGTCCAAACATGAAATCAATGTTGGTTTTGTCAACAGCCTCCCTGAGAAGTGGTTAAATTTCTCTCGTGGACTCGTGAATGCTAATCATATCCAAAATCTTGAGCTTCCTGAAATTTATGGAAATTTGTCTATGAGGAAAACCTCATCAATGCAGACGATACCCGACTTAAAGAAGTCTCGTGAAGTCAAGAAGTCCCGACCACCACCTCATCACCAATTTCAACCGCTTTCTTTCCAACAATGTGGTTCAAGATTGCCAAGAAAACTCAGATGATGAGCCCGATGAGAGATCAAGTGAGGAGTACCTAAATGACCTGAATGCTGAATTTCAAGAAAGGGCACTCCTTGCTAACTCTCGAAGGTTTATAAAAGAAACAAAGGTTTTTCAACTGCTAAAGCAACTGAAGACACTGAATGCTATAAGTGTCACAAAAAGGGTAATTTTGCAAAAGACTGTTTTTCTAAAACAATTTCAGAACCCTCTTATAAACCATCGTTCAAATCATCCTCGTGCTTCAAAGCAAATTTCAACAAAAATGTATCAGTCTCATCAGATTTTTCAAAATAAATCAGATAATAACAAAACCATTGATTATGAAGCCAAGTATAAGAAAGCTAAAGCTAAGCTTGCATTGCTCGAGGCCAGTCCCTCGGAAACAACAAAAAGTGTTCAATCTGCAGTGGTAAAACAAAGGCCATGTTGCTTTGAGACCTTCGACTGGATGAAGAGCCGGTGTCATCGATGATGAAATGGTGCATGTCGGTTACTGATGGCCCTCTCTGAAGAGGACAAGCTAGCTGTTGGAAAGAATCATGCCAGGAATGAAGAATGGGTCAACATCACAATGAAGAAGGTAAACATTTTACTTTCTATGGATGATGACTCGATTGGCGATCTTACATGAATTACCTAAATGTAGACCTTAAGTTTGTAGAAGAGCAAAGACTGAATCTTTTTTTAAGTACAACAAGTTAAGTTTTGAATTGAATAAGTGTAGAGATGAACTGCTTATGTTAAAACAAGCAAAGCTTGAGGTCACACTTTGCAAATTCAAAACATCGAACTAGTTAAAAGAAATCAAGATCTTCAAGATGAACTTAAAAAGGCAAATGATATTCTTAATAGTTGGACCGCTAAGAATCCTGTGGTCTTTGATACTGTGGGTGCCCCGAGTAGCAAGAAGAGAGTCATAGGTGAAGATCATCTCCCTGACCCTCTCAACAAAGACCTCTCTAAGCCTTTGTGTCCGGTGGCATGATCACAAATCTGTTAGCTGATCCCAATTCCAGTGATTGGATTGAACGGGTTAATCCCGAGAGTAAGCTTCCAAATTTCGATTCTGGAAGGATTCTAGAGCCTGAAAGTCAAGCTCTAAAGAGCATGCTTGGATTCCTGATGTGCCCAAGAGTATCGAACACATCGTGAGTCTGGCGAATCTCAAGCACCGCTTCCACCACTGAAACCTCGGGTGCTGCTCCAAGCTCTGAGCTTACTCCACTACAATTCAATCCTCATTCACCAAAAGAAAGGTCTGAACTTGGTAGAACCATCCTACAAAGACAAGCAAAACAAACTCAACAAGAGTCCACTCCTACTGAGACTTCAACATCCTCTGTCCCCACCGGTGACCAAATTCAAAGAATCGACCGAACTTGTGAGGAAGCTTACTGAAAAAATGGAATCCATTGAAAAGGTCCCCGAACCAATCAAGGAGACAAAGTCAGCTTCCTCCAGTTCCTCAAAGTCTAAGCCAACCTCCAAAAACAAACAAAATGTGAGCTGTGTCATTACACTAGCCATACCACCGACAACTGCTACTGAATCCTTTTCTTCATGATCTGCAAAAGGATGATCACAGACACAGATCATCTTCAAGATGTCACAAGCAAACTATACCAAAGTTGGTCATAAGTATGCTTCATCCTCCAAATCTGCTCCAAAGAATAGAGCAAAACCTTTTCCTCTCAGTGCCTCTCACTGTGGGTTTAATGTTCATCATCAGGATGATTGTCTCATGAATACATGCTGTGATATATGCAGTAATCCAGCTCATGAGACATCCCAACATGACAGTGTCATTCAAGCAAGGAGAAATTCCAAACAACCTAGAGTCACTGAGTTATCCTCAACCTCTAAATGCAAAACCCGTGATAGCACTGTGCACACAACCACTGAACATGAGTCGATTGCAAATTTCAGAGAGACCTTGAGACCCAAGCCCACTAGTAAGTGGGTCACGAAGAGAAACTAATTCAGTTTACTACTTGTGCAGAGACATGCCAGGGATCCTGTTTGGCATCTAGACAGTGGATGCTCAAGAAGCATGACTGGTGTGAAGGAATATCTGCACAAGTATGTAAAGGAACCAGGGCCCAAGGTAGTATTTGGTGATAACTCATCATGTCCCAGTGAAGGTTATGGTTCAATATACTGCAATGGAATAGTTTTCTCTAGAATAGCCTATGTCAATGGTCTCAAATACAATCTCATCGGTGTCAGTCAACTATGTGATGCTAAATACATTGTACAATTCAATGATAAACAAGGTACCATTTTCAATTCCAACAAGGAAGTTGTGTTGATAGCTCCTAGGAGAGATGATGTTTATGTACTTGACATGTCAACACTCTCCCAAGATGGAACGTGTCTCTTTGCTAAAGCCACCAAACTATCAATTGGTTGTGGCATAAGAGACTCTCACACTTAAACTTCAAAACCTCAACAACTTGGCAAAACAAAACAAGGTCCTTGGCTTACCATCACTGGTTTTTGCAAAAGACAAACCATGCTCTACCTGTGAAAAGGTAAACACCACAGAGCATCTTTCAAAACCAAACGAAACTTCTCCATCAAAAGCTGCCTTCACCTCCTGCATATGGATCTCTTTGGACTAGTCGGTCCCGGATCAATCCAAAGATGAGAAGTATACACTTGTTATCGTTGATGAATTCTCAAGATACACTTGGGTATACTTTCTCTCCAAAAGAGTCAGGTGATACAATAATGTCATTCATCGAAAGATTGAAAATCGAGAATGACATTATCTTGTCAAACAAATCGAATCGATAATGGTACTGAGTTCAGCAATCAAGAGCTTGAGAGTTTCTGTGATGAAAAAGGAATTTCTCAAAATTTCTCATCTCCTTATACCCCTGAACAAAATGGGGTTCTTTGAAAGGAAAACAGAACTCTCATTGAGGCTGCTAGAACTATGTTAAATGGCTCAGCCCTCTCAAAACATTTACTGAAGCAAAAAACTGTTACACTCAAAATATGTCAATCATTGTCAAAAGACATAACAAAACCCCATATGAGATCTTCAAAGGTAGACTTCCTGACATTAGCTATTTTCATGTATTTGGATGTCCTGTGTTCATTCATAACCACAAGGATCATCTAGGCAAGTTTGATGCAAAAGTTGATGATGGATACTTCTTAGGCTACTCACTGATCTCCAAAGCCTTCAGGGTTTTAACACAAGGAGACAACAAGTTGAGGAAACCTTTCATGTCACCTTTGATGAAAGTGCTGAAAGCATCGGTTCACCAACATCTCAGTGGAGGAAATAGGAATTGATGACTCATCAAGATATCCTCCCGATGAGTTCACCATCAATTCAATTCCTCATATCAAGTCGATGCTGATATCTCATATTATGTCTTACCTCACAACCTACCCCAATCAATAATCAGTGAATTCATTGATAATCTATCAGTCCCCAGGGATAGGTAACATGAACCAAGCTGTTCAGGATCCTGTGATTCATGAAACCCAACCGTAACAGACATCATAACAGATGCTCAAAATGAGTCTGTTGCTCCTGTAACCATTCTCATTCCTGAACCTCCAGTGACTTCATCAAACTCAGATCCTAGACCAAAAAGTAAGTGGACAAGATCTCAGGATATTGAGCTTGTAAACATCATTGGTGAACCCACTGAGGGCATGCTCACTAGAAGCATGGTCGCTAGTCTAATTGCAGCTTCACCAATGAATGTCTATATGCTGATTATCTATCGAAATAGAACCCAAAAGCGTCATCAAGCTCAAACACCCAAGCCGGGTTCAGCTATGCAAGAAGAAATGCAACAGTTTGACAAAAACAAGGTCATGACCTTGATCAAATGTCCTCAGGATGTAGTAGTCATAGGAATGAAGTGGGTTTTAAACAAAGCCGATGAAAATGGCACCGTCATTAAAAACAAAGCCGATCGGTAGCCAAAGGTTACAGTAAACAAGAAGGCATTGACTATGATGAGACATTTGCTCCTGTTGCAAGAATGGAAGCCATCGGGATCTTCCTTGCATATGCAACATACATGAACTTCATGGTCTACCAAATGGATGTTAAAAGTGCATTCTTAAATGGTGATCTCAAGGAAAATGTGTATGTTCAGCAACCTCCTTGCTTTGAGAGTAGTGAATTCCCTGACTATGTCTGCAAGCTTGATAAAGCCCTCTATGGACTTAAACAAGCTCCTAGGGCATGGTATGAAACTCTCTCGGCCTTCCCGATACAAAACAAGTTTGTCGAGGAAAGATAGACAACACAATCGCTTTGTCTATAGAACCCAACATGATGTGATACTAGTCCAAGTGTATGTTGATGATATCATCTTTGGCTCAACAAACTACAAACTTTGCAAACAATTTGAAAAACTAATGACAAAGAAGTTTGAAATGAGCATGATGGGGAACTTACATACTTTCTGGACTACAAATCGCAAACCGATAAAGGAATATCCATCACCAAGAGAAATACACCGAAATCTCTTGAAGAAATATGAGATATCCTGCGCTCGGTGAAGACACCAATGGTCCCTCCTAACAACCTTGGACCTGATCTCACCGGCAAATCAGTCAATCAAACTCATTTCGAGGGATTGTTGGATCATCGATGTATCTAACCGCTACTAGACCGGACATACAATTTTCATCGTTTAATAGCAAGATATCACCAAATCCCAAAGAATCTCACCTCACTGCAGCCAAGAGAATACTCAGTACTGAAGGGAACCCCAAGCCTTGGACTCTATTATCCAAGATGCTCAGGATTTGATCTCAAGGGTTACTCGATTCTGATTATGCTTTGGCGCAACATGGACAAAAAAGTACCTCGTGGTCCTGTCAATTTCTTGGAGGAAAACTGGTCTGTTGGAGTGCAAAGAAGCAACAATCGCTGGCTATGTCCTCGGCTAAAGTTGAATATGTAGTAGCTGCAGGATGTTGTGCCAATGTATTATGGATGAAAAGTCAACTCAATGACTACGACATCCATTACAAAATGGTGCCCATCTTCTGTGATAACACTAGTGCAATTGCAATCTCCAACAACCCTGTCCTCCACCAAAGAACCAAACACATTGATATCGGATATCACTTCATCAGGGATCACATAATGAAAGGAGACATAGAACTTCATTTCATCCCTACCGAATATCAACTGGCTGATATCTTCACCAAACCCTTGGATGAACCCACCTTCAGGAGACTGAAAGCTAAATTGGGAATGCTTGACATTGAAAGTCAAGTGTCGAAAACCAATCTCAGTAAGTTCTCTGAAATGGTTCATCCTCCCTGGACACCCATAATAAACCTCTCACTGAATGAGTAAGACTCATTCAGGGTCCCTGACACTTGACAAAGAGCATTGAATAAGTAACTAAATGATCCAAGTATCGGTTACTTTAATGTCCTAGGTTGGTAACTATGTCAATTTAATAAAGGAATATATGTCTCTTTGTCTTACTGTCATCCCACTTGGCATTTAATGCCTCTCACAAAAATATCAAATTGATATTTTCTCTGCAAAAGTGCACTATGCATCGCAACATTCCTTGAAAATGGGATTTTGCTGCGGGTAATGGAGTGGTAGCATTAAATGTGGAAATTCAAACGCCTTTCAAAAACCAACTCTTAACATTCCCATTTGTGCACAAAACACCCCTCTTATCACTCTATAAATACCCTCTTCAAACACAAACAAACACACACAAATCTTTTCTGCAACTAAACTCTGTCAAAATTCTTTCTCAAATCCAGAAATATTTGTGTGTTCTCAAATCTTCAAAACCTCTTTTGGAAAAACTCTTCTTGTAAACATTTACAAAAGTTTTTCATCACAAACTTGAAGAGATCTAAATACTTTGATTGTTCTAGTCAAAACATTTTTTAAATCCTAAAATCTTTGTTAATGGAAATGGCTAGAACACCATCTCTCCAGTTTGCTTCTCAGTGGGTAGGGATCTTACTAATGTTGAATTTAAAACAAATAATGTCATAGGAAATTTTGAATATCCTGAAAATGTCCCAACCTATAAAGACATTATAAATTTTTATTCAACTGCCCACTCAAAACGGCCTTTGTAAATGTCCTCAGTGTTGTACCCAAACTACCTCGGGAGTTTTGGGCTACAGCCTAGAGCCTTTGACCCACACCTTCTGATGAGAATAACCTTAGACCTCTCGGGAGTATCTCATCGTTCAGTCTTAATGGGGAAACAATACACCCTGGATTTCAAAACGTTTTGCACTACATCAGGGTTAGATTATAACAAAGGTGTTTATGTCGCCCATCCTGAACCCTCCACAGTGAAGGATGGGTTAAAACAAATCGTTTTAGATCCAACTTTTTGGACAAGACCCCAGTCACTAAAAGCTCATTTCCCGTGGCTTGGAGGATCCTCTTCACTTTTGTGATTCAGGTCCTCGGCGGGAACCACTCATCCACCGAACAAGTTAACTCTATTCAGTTGATGATGGCATACTGCTTGATGAATGGGGTCACTGTCCATAGGGGAGATCATTTATAGTGATCTCGTAACGAAGCTACAGAGCAAAACTAGGACGAAATACGTTTCGTATCCTAGGTTTGTCTCTTGTGCTCTGCAATCGTTACTGGGTTCAAATTATACTCAGGATGAAAAATTTGGAAATTTACCTGGCATCCTGAGTGGTATGTGCTAAAACACATACCTTTTCTATATCAAAATAGACCCAAAATAACCAAGAAAGAGCCGTTTATTGCTAATATTTGTGGTTTTCTTGAGTTTGTGCTGTGCTATGGATATGTAAAAACATGCAAAAAGGAACCAAATCAGACATAAATCCGAGCACGAGAGATTAAAAGAGCTTAAGCCGAGCCGGAAGATCAAAATTGAGCATTTATGAAGATTTTATTCTCCGAGGATGATTTTTGGAAGATTTAATCAAGTTAGAAGAATTGGCAAAAATGGCCCCTCAACTTTGAGTTTCTGACAGAAAACACCCTCAAGTTTCAAAAGTTGCAAATTCAGTCCCTGGTTTATTTGAAGATTGTCAAGTATGGTCCTTGGAAGATGATTTCAGAATTACATGTTTGGTCCCTCAAAATTCAGAATTGACATATTTGGTCCCTATAATGCCTTGGTTTACTAAGTTAAATCCTAAGTCCAATTAGTCAAAACCCATGATCCAATAAACCTTACACGGCCCCAATCCAAACAAATCTTACCCGGTATCCTAAACCAAACCCAACCAACCCTTTATTAATACCTTACCTGGTTATTTTACCCGATTTCCCATTTAACCCGAACCAACCCACAATCAAATTATAATAAATAAACCAAACGCGCCCTTTCCTTAACCCCTGTCTTCCCCATTCCCAAACACCACCAATTACCCACACCCAAACACTAAACCTCGTACTAGCATCTTCTCAAGCTTCTAGATATAGCTGACTTGTCAGATAAGCTGCAGCGTGGACAAATGGAGAGCTATCATTGGACGCGACACCTCAAGGGATGTAATGGAGCTCTTTGATTGGCTTTGGTGATTCATGGGATTTGTGTGGCTGCAAATGGCTTCTAGGCCCTTCTTATCAAGAATCCAAGACCTGAATTCAGCTATAAATAGGACCCTAAGCTCACAATGTAATTCGAGTAGAGTAGTGTAGTAGTAATTTTCATTTTAATTAAGTCTATGTTTCTTGTATTTTCAAGTTTTTAGTAGTTTAATAATGGTTTCTTAAAATTTTTCATGTAATCTCAGTTTTAGTTTGTAATCTCATCTCAAGTCTCAATATAAATTTCATCTTTTCTCATTTGAGGTTAATAGCATTGTTCCATTGATTAAGCTTACATCATTGTTAGTATAAGCTTATATAAGCTCTGTATAGCTTATGTGAGCTTGTTTTATTCATCTTATCTCAGTCTTATTCAGTTTTTATAAAAGTCAAACAAAAGTCAAACTGCTTATTTGCTTATTACCTTTACTTATTCACTGTTAAAATAGCTTTTTCTCTTATAAAATAGAAGTATCTACATCTCTGTCTTTTTAAAATCCAAGCTCAAAGTACCTGTTAGACCAAATCTGCCAAACACCTATGATAAAAGGGTGTTTGGCACTGTGGGTTCTCCACCACCTTTGGTCATTTGCTGAGTTCCTATAAGTTCTCACCAGGTTTCATTTGTGCTAGATAAGTAGTTTTGAATATCTCTTTCTAGTCTCTAGTAGTACAAGTCTAATTTCTAAAGTTTGAGTCTATAGGTTTAGTCAAAACAGTAATATGGCAGTGAGTAGTCTAAACTCTTTTTTCATTGTTGTTTTGGAGGTCATTTGATCCTATTTAGTTTGTCCTTTAGATCTGAATTGGTGTCTAAGTGTCAAAACATTTTGGTCAAAAACCTTTGCTGTCAAAAACTTAACTGTTAAAACAGTTTTTCAGTCATTTTCTCTAGCAATTTTTGCTGTCTTAATCTTTTCAAAAATACAAAAAAATTAGTTTTCTATAGAATATAGTGGGTAAGGTTAGCTTATAATCAAGTTTTACAAACATCCAACAGCTTTTGGATAATCAAATCTGGTTTCAAAATCTGTCCTCTGTCACTGTGATTTCTCAGCATACACTGAGTTTAGTCCAAACCCCCCCCCCTTTTATATCAGATCTCTTTTAACCATTCAAATGAGTTCCAAAAACTTTCAAACTTGGTATTTATGTTCCTGGGCATAAGGTCTTGATCTCTTTCAGCTGGTATTAGTTTTTTCAGCTTGTTTAGTAGCTTAAAAATAAGCTCAAAAGTCGTCCCTTTTCCCCTTTAACTGTTGCAACTTCAGATTTCAAAACAAGCTTCTAGAGCTTATTAGACTGCAGGAATAGTTTAAATCACTCCTAGATACTTTAGGATAGTTAGCTTATTAGGACTCCCCTTTTAAACAGCTTATTTGTATGTCCCCTTTAGCTTATTAGCTTATTATCTAGTAATCCTTATGTTAGCTTAGCTCTCCCTTGTTCCTTAGTTCATTGCATGCTCCCATAGCTCTAAAACTGTCACCTTGAGGTTTCCTTAAGCTGCCTTTAGCTAGAATTCAGTTTAGGAGCTTGTTGCTTATTATAGTAGCTTATTTAGACTCAATTTACACTGCAGCCCCCATTTCTTGCACACAAGCATCATATTTTATATTTTTCCTAGAATTAGAATAATATTTTAGGATTTTCCTGAGTTTTTCATAATTTTTGGTCACTGTTTAGTATTTTTATTATTTAAAAACAGTTTTTAATCACTTTTAAATAGCTTTAATTGCAACTAATTCAGAAAAAGTTCCAAAAAATAATTTTTCAATTTTCTCAGTTTAAGAAAAATATAAAAATCATAAAAAATATTTTTCCTTATTTTTTTCCCTTTTATTTGGTATTTTTCACAATTTAAATTAGATTAAAATAGTTTTAAATTAGTAGAAAATAGAAAATTAATCTGAAAAATACAAAAATAGTTTGGAAAAGTCTTTTAGGATATTTTAGATTTTATAAAAATAGTTTCACATTTTTCCCTTTGATTTTTATAATTTTTAGTATTTTAATTTAGTTTAAATAGTTAAAAATTAGTTTTTAATTCTAAATAAATCCAGAAAAATTCCTAAAAAATAGTTTTAATTCTTAAATAGTTTTCTAATATCATTTTTAGAGTAAAAGTAATTTTAGGTTATTTTTAGGATTTAGATTAGTCGTAATCGTATTTTATTCGCGTTTCGTTTTAATCCCGTATTTGCGTTTTAGTGTAGAATTGCGTAGTTTGCCATTATTCTTAGGATTTCCCATAGATTTCATTTCCATGTTACTTTCCTTATCCCGTAGTTTAAAATATATCATATTATCCCCTTCTCTTATTCAAATCCCGATTATCGAGACGTGAGTTGGAAATTCCATTCAACCCTCGTTCGGAACGATCTCGGTGCTCAAACCTAACACGTTTGAGTTACCCGTATACTACACACTTCTCATCTATTATTGATCAGTGTCCGAACTGTTTTAAGTTTCTTACGGTTAGTCATTCACAAGTGGCTAGCTTGTGTGAGTAAGCTTGACGTGTTCTGGGCTCTGCGAATCACTGAGCCATTCAAATTTTCAAAAGAACCCATCCCTCGTCACTCCCATTGAATTGACGGCCCACATGATTGCTGTAAACAATCTAAGTGGATCAGTGTCTCCAAACCCTGCTCCCAAAAGAAAAAGGGAAGTCTCGGTGGGACTAAGACCATACCAAAGTCTCGGGCCCCGAGGCTTCAGAGCACGACCTAAGAGGCACAAAAGCTCGTGACCAAAAAGACACCTTGCTGACCAAAATCACCCCATGACAACGAAGGACACTGATACATCACAATCAGTTCCCTTGGTCACACCTACTACTCCCCAAGATCCAGAGGGAAACATACAACCCTCTGGTAGGAGCGCCTTCCAACGCCGGTGATGACATTAGCAAATCCAAGCCTTTGTCGAGGGCACACCGATCTCTCCCAAAGACTCGAGGGACTCAAACAACCCACGATAGGGATACAACTATCACCGACTCGCTAAAGGCATGGGAAACGTCCACCGTGTCTCAGGGTCAGGGGACAAAGACTCGGAGGGAAAGGAACAACCCGCCGATATGGAACCCACAACCAATCTTGACTCCAGTGAAGGCAGGCGCCCACCGTCGAGGGGTCAACGGGGACAAAGACTTCGAGGGATATAAACCACCCGATATGGAACCCATAACCAACCCCTTGCTCACAATTAGCGATGTCACCGGGATGTTATTCTCTGAAGATGAGCTTCTGAGGACGATGATGAAATCTTATCACCGGAGAAGAAATGGACGCGAGGTTCAAGTTTAACAAGAACCTCACCTGATCCAAAGGAGCTTATCAATCCCCATTCCAACATGATCATACTTCAATCCTCAAGCTCGATGAATTCAAAGAGTTTGACAATGTTCTTCCCTCACTGTAAAGGCGTTGGCTCGGTGGATCACCGGGCTTCAAGGAAGCTATACCGGGTGACTAAAACATTGTGGGAACAACATACCGAGGCTGCTGCAAAGCTTACGCGATCTTAAGGCAAGTAAGTCTGGGCTTCATGAAAATGTTCATGAGCAGAGATCGATGTATGACAACATTCACCGAATGGATGAAAACATGGCTAAATTCCTCGTGCATCTTCTGGTGTAGGTACCACGATAGATGAAATCGGGGAGTTTGTCAAAGAAGACCCAAAGAACCAACTCTAAAGTCTTGGAAGCTACCGAGGCGTACTGAAACAATCCTCAAACCTCACCGAACGCTCAATATGCTCAAGTCTACAAATGTTCAAGGTCTTCCATCCTCATCCAGATCTCTACAAGCTACAATGGACTCTTTGAATCAGCAGGGGCAACATTGGCTTAGGCATCCTCATCTCGGCCCGGAATCTTGGGCCCGAATGACGCTCTTGAAGTTTCACAAGCTAATTTGGAAGCAAAAGTCACCGGTATTCAAACCGACACCTCGACATGAAGGCAATGATCATCGAAATTTATCAAGCCTTCAGGGTCAAGCGACTCCGTCCCCTCAGCATCAACACCAACTCTTGCCCTCACCGCGCCTTACGGCAAATGTTGAGGGGAGAATATCAAGAAACTCCTCTTCACACGAGGGGAGCAAACATCATCAGGTCTCTATAGCTCCCACATCAACATCACCACCATCCACAAAGCAACTCCCATCTCATCCATCCCACCAACATCATCATCAACAACACTGGAAGTTATCACAACAACACGACCCTTGGTTGCATCATCTTCTTCAGGCCAGGACAAAGGCAAAGGCATAATGACGACTCACGAGCCGAGAAGATCCCCTATAAAATCGGCGACATCTGAATACACTCCGCCACACCTCAACAAAGTAAACATCTTGCTAAAGAAGAAAGAAGATTGAAACTAGCCGAGGAAGAGAAAAAGAACAGAGAAGCACGGCAAAAGTAGTCGCCAAGAAGCTGAGAATATGGGATTAGATGCAAGCAAGCTCCCAAAGGGTCAGGGAGGACAAAAGTTCAAGGATGCTCGCGCCAAATGGTGCAATGAGAAAGCATATGAAGAAAAGAGAAAGAAAACTCAAGCTCGTGAAAAAGCGTAATTGAGGAATACAACTGACAATGAGCGTAGAAGGCTTCCGAAAAAATCACTGATGTCAAGATTATTCCCAACATCAAACCATTGGCTATGAATGTTTACAGAGGGGATGACAAAAGACACTTTGAGGTTCATGATCCCTTAAAATTCAATGACTTTGGGATCACTGAACTTGATGAACTTGGTCCGATCATTGGTAAGAAGCAAAATAAGGTGGTCAAGGAGTGATGAAGATGCTCGACAAAAGATATGAAAGGTCGAGGGATGCACCACCCAACTAGGAATTCAACCGCCTTGACGCACCTCAAGGATCTCAACCACAAACTTCCACCGGCAAAAGGAAGAGAGTTGAGTTCCAACCTGAGATTAAAGTGCCTGGACTGGAGTGTAATAGGGAGCTACCAAGGGGTTAAATTTGTGAATTGTCTAGTGATTGAAGAGCCGAAGAGGGCTATTTCACATTGATGTTTATGGAAACCCAGCATTTCAAAGATGGAGTGATATTGATCAGGCTGGTGTAGCTGCAATGATCACTATATTCCGCTGGCCTCTCAATCCAATCCCCAAAGAAATATCAGGTTCTGTCAAGACCTAAATGCCAAGATAAGAGACCATCCTGACAGAGAAACACTCATCACCAAAAAGGTCAAGCTTGAAGCATTGGGAATACATCTGGACTGACATTATTTTGTTTTATCTTTTATACTAGTGATAGGAACTATGTAATCTCGATCAATAAATCGATGTATGTTTTACTCATTTACTCGTGTTCCTTATTGTATTCATTAGTACATTCAGTGTAGGAAGAAGCCATTTGCTCACTTACATTGATCAACCACTTAGGCTATTTGTATATCCAAATAGGGGAGACTGTTGGGTTCAGAAAATACCCAAACCCCTTAATCTAGTATTTGAATAGAAAATAGCCCAAGTACTCATCCGTTAAACACAATCAGTCGCTGAAAGTATAGCCGCTCATGAGTCATCTTTAGGATACTCAAGACGAGGCAATGAAGAAGTCTCTCCACTCGATAAAGGAACTTAAAGGGTGAAGACCTGCTGTCAAGAAGAAGATGGTGGATTCAGTGAGTGATGACAATAACTCACTTAATCCCTAAGACTCCTCTCCAACTACTTACATCGAAGAAAAAGAAGAAGAAGACTGAAGGATAAACAGGTGAAGAAAGAGCGGGCCAAGGCGGGAGAAGTTTGAATCAGATAAAGAAGTCCTTATCAACATAAGTCAACTTTCCCTGAATGGCTAACTTACAAGCTCGGTGTCATCACCGAAATATGGAAAGCGACCTTGTCCTTTACTTAGAATAGTCTTTGTAAATGAGACAAAATACATCGTATTTTGTCTACGTATGATGTCGATTTGTCACTTAGGATAGAGTTAAAACTCATACATGTATAAATAGCATAAGAGATGGAGTGAAAAGATTAAGCTTGTGAATTGTAAAACACACATACACGCTAGTTTCATCTTTCACTCCTCCAAATACAACTTAGTTCCGAGATAGCTCGATGAGCTCTAAGAGTTGTGCTCAGACTTAGCCTGAGCTTAGAGAGAGTCACCCAACTTTGTCATTTCAATCCCAAGTACTATTCCGCAAGTACTTGGGTAACGTATTCTTTGTTGATTTATTTCTAATAAGAATATGATGTTGAAAATTACTTAGTGTGTTTTCCTTATGTTAATTTCAGTCATAGTTCACTATTAACTTGTTTTATAAACTTAAACTGTTTTTAACGATAGTGAACGGGGAACAACAACGCTTCCTGGTCAAATGGATCCCCGAATCCTGCTTGTTAATTTAGTGATGTGCGGAGTTAGAAGGAAACATTTGCTAGAGGACGAAATGCAACTGGACATGTGATATCGGCCATTTAAAGGGTCAAGTAATCAAATATAATATAGAAATATCAAATATACGATAAACGCGTGAATCTACGAATCAACCCTTTAGGAAAAAGTTCAACATGCAAAACCCGCAAATACACGATATATGATACCGGGCAAGTGATTACCCGGGTCGGTTCCCAACGAGGAGTGAATTGACGGTTACGTTTGAGGTTTTTTATTAAAATGCTTGAATAGACGGGATTTTACGTTTTTGGTGCGGTTTTCTAAGTTTTAATGAACGAGGATGCAAATAAGGCAAGGAAATTAACAATAAATAAATATAAGAAACAAGAAAACGATGCTAAATGAAGTCCTAATGCACTAAAACTCAACAACGGGCAAAACCGGGAACGTCCCGAGCCCTTAAAATCAAAATTTTGAAATTTAAAGCCTACAGGTGCTAATCTATTTTTCCTATGTCCTAAATGACTAAAAATGATTTTAGAAAAAAGCCGCATATTTTTTTGACTTTTAAATAGTTTTTTATGAATTAAAAACTAATTTATACTAATTAAATTATAAAAAAATACTAATTGTAATTGGAAAAATATGAGATTTTTGAGAAAATACTTAAACTATTGAGGATCTTAGGAAAATTATAAAAAGGTCCCAGCTTATATCAATAAGCTGGGAAAAAAGCTAAAGGGGCTGCTAGCTTAATAAGGGAAACTTCCTTTAAATAATAAATGTTGCAAACAATAGCACGCAACAGTTAAGAGGGCAGATGGTAAGGGTATGTTTGCTAAGTGTGTTGAGGTGGGTAGAGGTCCAGGATTCGAGCCTGGCTCACCCTGGACTTCCCCACTTCCAAATTATTTCCATTTTGGACTTCTGAAATAAGTTGACTTTAAGGTTTTTGCGAATGCTAAAATTTTTCTAACTTCAAAATAAGCTAGAAAAAGAGCTTATAACAACAGAAGATTCACCAAGGGACTGTTTGGGCTTGTGGAATGCCAAAGGGACTTTTGTTGGAATCACTCCTAAACCTTTATTCAAGTGTTAGTTACTCATATGTAATAGTTAGCTTAATTATGGCCTTTATGTTTGTTATTAGCCTTAAGCTTATGTAGAAGGCCCATGAGCTTAGGCCCAAGCCCATAGGAGAAAGGAAGGGACTAGGAGTGTTGCTCTAGCTTCCCTCCTATAAATACTCTTGTAAACCTTCATTTGAAGGTTGGTTGTTCAAGTCATTTCTTTCACATACATCTACGCCTAAACCGTCTTTATTATCGTGTGTGTGTGTTTGTTTACTTGTTCAATCGCCTCTCTATCTTTCTATTAATCTTGTGTGGTAAATCTAGTGACCTAACAATGGTATCAATCGCCAACTAGTTGGGTGAAACGTTTTGTTTTTGAAGTTTTTGTTCTTGGTCTTACGCGTAAACATGGATAATACTTTGGTTGGTTTAAAAACGTATTTTTACACTTTTGAATCCAAGATTCTTGTCCTTTCAACGTTTTAAGGTGTTAAAATAACTGTTTTGGGCAAAAAGTTTCAACCTTTATGTGTGGATCATTGTTTTTAAATTAGTTCTTGTATTTAGGGTTTCATCCTACGCAATGCTTTTAGACGCTTTTGGTTCATCAAGTTTCGCACTTTTGTGTCTTTTGGTGTTATTGAAGCTATTACATCACACAAAAACTGGTTTAGAAACATCTTTGGGCATTATCATTTTTACGAGTAATCCTACGCGTAGCAAAACCCTAAAACTACGCGTAAGGTTATCCTTGGTTTGATCTTTTTTGTGGTTTACTCCGTGTTTTCTTGCTTGGATAAGCCCTAAAATACGTCCGACTTTGGATATCTTTTGCAACCGTGATAGTGTAAAAGATCATTTGAGATAAAACCCTAAACTTACGCATAAGCATAAAGCTTACGCGTAGAAAATCCTACGCATAAGATTCATCCTACGCCTAAGCCCAGGCTTACGCATAAGATAATCCTACGCCTAAGTTTTCTACGCATAACTTTGCTTTCACGCGATAACTTTAGTTTTTTCCCTGCTACGCAGTAAGCTAAAACTACACGTAACTCTCATTGTTACGCGTAACTTTGGTGTTTTTACGCTTAAGTACTACTTGGTTATTGTGATTTCTACGCCTAAGGACTCTTCATCAACAAAGGTTCATTCGACTACAAAGATCCATTTTACCAACACAAGTTTTCAACATGTCACAACCACCATACTCTAACTATTTCCCTTACACTTATTCTCAACGTCAACAACAACTCACTCCACAACATCAACAATGGAATCAACAACAAGCAATTTATCAACAACAATTTAATCAACAACATACTCCACAACTTGCTGCAATTCCACAACCTCAAATGGTTCAACCACCACCAAGTCTTCAAGTTCAACCCTACACAATCGAATTCAATCAACATCCATCAAGGAACACTATGAAGGAACCTGATGAGTGCTTATTCACTCATCATTTTAGGTCAAATCTGAACTGCAAAACATCTAAAAACACTCCGAAATGCATCAAAATACTAAAAATATCTCAAAATTGTGTTTTATATGTTTCAGATGCAAAACAAATGAAAACGAACAAAGTTTGCATAATTGGCGCCTCCCCCCAACTTTTAAAAATGGCAACTTTAGTCCACGGAATTTCAAAATGACAGAAATTCACCCTTGGACATTTTAAATTGGAAAACAAACATTTTTAGTCCTTTGGTAATTCTTACTTGTGAAAATTGGTCACTTTGATAAATTTTGGAAAATTACAAGTTTAACCCCCGGAGTTTCAAATTTGGCAAATTTAGTCTTTGTATTATTAGAAATTGTCAAATTCAGTCCTTGCACTTTTGGAGAATGTCAAAACCAATCCTTGGATTATACTTTTCAGAAATTACTTGATTGGTCCCTGGATTTTCAGAGTTGCACTTTTGGCCCTTGAAGTCTCATTTGGTTTCATTATCTATCCTAAGTCCAATTCAAGTGTTAACTTATCCTAAAACCAAAACTGTCCAGGTCCAAACACGTAACCAGTGGCCCAATATCCAAGTCCAATACCCACCCAACCCTAGCAAGTGTTTAACACTCCACCCCTGCTTCTTCCCTGTATTTCCCGCCCAAGCAATCACCATACCCCATAAACCCTAGATACCCTAACTATTCTTTCTCTCCTCCCCAAACACTCCACCCTCACCTCACTCTTTTAACCACCTTCACCATATCCCAAAACCCACCTTAACCCCTTTGTCCAGTTACACCCAAATCCCAAACCCACTTTCATCTTTTCCACCATTCATATAGCCATGTCACCAATCTTTGCTCAAAAGTATCCATGGACGGTCATTGATCATCTCATTTGGTACCTAACTATCGAAGGGTCAGGATTGGTTCAAAAGAAGCACAAGTGGAATCCTTTTGCTTGATGCTCACACATAAGAAACACAAGATGGGAAGACTTGAAGACCCTAGATGTAGTATAAATAGGATGATGTTGTAGCCATTGAAGGCACCCCTAGTTTTATCTTTAAAATTTTTTAGTTTACTTGTTTTTTAAATTCTGATGTAATGTCCTTTTTAATATCAATGAAAAGCAAGTTTTAGTTTCATGATTTATGTTGTTAAAGTTTATTCAAAGATTACTAATTGTTTGTAGCATAAGCAAAGATGAAAGTAAAAGGGGTCAAAACAATTTGGTACAGGAGTGTTTGGTTTTGGCTCTCACTTGGGTCAAAACCAGTTTTTAACCATTTTGACCACTAAAGTCAAACTTATTTTGAGTATCAAAGATAAGTGGTTTGAGTCTGATAAGAATCTTACAAAGTTTAAAAGGAGTTAAGTGTGATCTGTTCTTAAAGAAGAAGAAAAAAACTTGAGTTTCTTCAGTTTTGCATAGCTGATCAAGCAAATTTAGGTCGAGATAGAAAATTGAAAAAAATAAAAATCACTAGTTTTGAAGCTTGTTAATCTTATGTCAAAAGAAAATAAATCAAAAAATGTTTTGATGGGTCGCAGTGGGTTCAAAAATGGGTGATTGAGAATTGTTGATTGTTGTTACGTAAGGGGCATTCTTCCAAATTAGAAGGTTTGCTCAAATTTCATTTATAAGCCGATTAAGCTCTAATTGAGGAAAATGGGGCAAAAGGAAGTTGGCCGTGTGGATTTTGAGTGGTCAAGCTCAAGGCTTAACTCAATCATCGCCTTATTCACAATAAGCCCTGAACAGTCTGTTGGAGTGCAACACAAGAGCTACGAGTCTCGCTTTTATTAGCTTATCAGTTGATTGAGTAGCTTCTTAGGATTCTTATTGATTAGCATGTGCTTTAGTAGGATAGCCTAAGTAGGAGTAGCTTTATAGATCTCCCTTAGTGCTAATTGTACCATCTAGATTAGCTTATTTCCATATTCTTGAAGTTAGGACTCTCTTAGTATAAGTCTTAGTTAAACTGCTTTTTCCCCTTCATTAAGTTAGCTTTTTGATTGTTTTAGCTTATTTAAGTTAGTGAACTCAATATTTCTGCCATGGTGTGCTTATTGGATCCAATGATTGCTTAATTTGTGCTCAAAAACTGAAGAGAGTGTTTGGTTGTTCACTGTCATAAGGGTTTGTTTGTTTTCTGTCCAATTCAGTTGCTTATAAGCTGTTTGTACAACTTATTATGAGTTTTCAAAACTTAAGTTTACACAAAAGTCTCTCATTTTGATCATATCTTCAAATCTCAAAAAGAAAAATCAAAGAAAAAAATAGTTTTCAAAAAGTGGGAGCCAAGGGATTCGAACCCTGGTCTCCACACTCAAACCCCATCACACAACACACCAACCAACGCTCTTGGGTCTTTTCGTTAACATTTACACAATCTAATAACTTAAAGACACTTAGGCAGTTTTGCTTATAAGCTAACTTTGGCTTATTTCGAGCTTATTTTTCAAAGCAACACCCAAGTTTTTTAATTTTCCTTAGATGCATGATATGTAAAGTAGTTTTCTCAATTTTTCAGATTTTTCAAAAGTAGTTTAGTATTTTTAATCAATTAATTAGAGTAAAATAGATTTTAATTCGTAGTAATTAATTTAAAAGTCGAAAAATATTCCGCTTTTCCTAAAAAATCATTTTAGTCTAATAGATCGTAGGAAAATTGATTTCACACCCGTAGCCCTTAAATTGCAAAACTTTTACGTTTATGGCTCTGGTTGTTTTACCGTTTTTACGTTTTTGCGTTTTTGCACCCTAGGACTTAGTGTAGCTTCATTTTATCATTTCTTAGGCTTAGTAGTAGTTAGTTTGTAGTTTATTAGGGTTCCCTTGCCTTAATTACTTTCCCGTTAATTAATTTGTAGAATTCGTAATCAAATCCAAAATCATTAAAAACCAATTCAAGTTCAAATCACGAAACTCAACGAATCCTTCCATTCACACCTCGTTGGGACACGACCCGGGAAATCACTTTTCCGGTATCACTTTTATCACACACGTGAGATTTGATACGTTTACCTTTTTCCTAAAAGGTTAATTTGTCGAATTTTACGCGATTATTTTGATATCACGTTGATATTGTGTTTTTCACCACTCACTTAATCAAATTTTACTGGCGCTGGAGGTGTGTTGTGACAATATCGTGAAGTTTTTGCGACTAGTGACTTGAAGAACCTTCCTCGTGAAGTTATTGTTTTTATAAAAATACAAAAATACAAAAATATTTTTCTTTTCTTTGTATATATATGTAAAAGATTAAAAATACAAAAAGATTTTGCTTGTTGTTTTAAATAAATAGAAGACACAATCAATATAACATTCTTAACAGAGGTGTTATCATTATAAGTTCTAACAAAAGATTTAAAACTTGCCTTTGTGTGCTTTCGTGTTTTGGTTTACTTTTATCGGTTTAACAAACTCGTGTAGGGGTATAAGGGACGGCGACATTAAATTAAATTTGAAAAGAGACGGGTTTTAATAAGCTTATGACCTACAAAGTCTCTCAAATTTGTGCGTTTTACTTATAGAAGTGATCATTTCACTGGGATTATTGGTTTAAGTTCCTTGTTGTTTTGCCTCGGTCTTGTTTTTAATTGAAAGTGTTGTTTTGGAAGTGCATGCGACTCACTCTAAGCTTCGTAGAGCGTAACAAGCAAACGTAAAACCCAAAAGATTCTTCGTTCCCCATTTTCATAATTCTCTTGTTTCCTCGAAGTTTCGCTCTAGTGCATGCACTCGTTCTTCTAGATCATTGAGTCCTTTTCGTGATCTAGCAGAGATTCCTAGAAGACGTTCTCATAGAGCGTCTGCCAATAGTCGAACCGAGATTCGTTACTATTCCAAACAACAATATGGCGAATGAGCGAACTATGGCGAGAGATGCTCCAGGCACCCACCGAGGGTTATGGAGATGCCATTGTTTTACCACCAATCAATTCTGATCACTTTGAATTGAAGACGCATTTGATCCAACTTGTGTCTACTAATCAATTCCACGGGTTTGATCGAGAAGACCCGTATGCACACATCCGTTGGTTTAACAAATTAACCTCAACTATCAATTACAAGGATGTGCCACAAAAAGTGATCAAATTGATGCTCTTTCCGTTCTCACTTGAGGGCGGCCCGGATTTGGTCGGAAAAAGAACCCCTCGATCCATCGAAACTTGGGAGGATCTTGTTCAAAAATTTGTCAATTATTTCTTTCCTCCATCAAAGACGACTAATCTTAAAAATGAAATTTCGGATTTCGCCGAACTTCGATGAAAACTTTGGAGAGGCATGGGAGAGATTCAAAGATCTCCTCAGGAAATGCCCCATCATGAATTCCGAGCTTCAACAAGTCAATATCTTTTATAATGGGTTGAACGGTAACGATCAAGATTCTTTGAACGCTGCCGCCGGTGGCAATATCTTGAATCGTAAGCCTAAAGATGTGATTGAGATTTGCTAAATAAAATCAAAAGTTCCTATTTCTCGCAACAAAGCAAATATTCGAACACTCGCTTCTTCATCCGGTAACTCTTCCGAGCTAGCCGCTCCGTTAGCCGCTCTAACGGACGTCATCCGTTGTATGATGAAAGAGGTAAAGGAAATCAAAAGCGAGATTCATAGCGGAACCAATCAAAGCAGTGAACAAGGTGTGTGAAACTTGTAGTGGTCCACACGCGTATTATGATTGTCCAGCAACCGATGCTTCTTTTACCAAGCTCCCAGTAGCTTCGTGAAACCACAATCAATCTCACGCCACAAGCTGATCCTCAATACCGTGCACCTAGCGGTATGACACCACCGCTTTCCTCCGGTGCAAAACCATGGCAATCAGAATCGTTTTGTTCCAAATCAAGGACAAAATTTCAATAACTCTCAAAATTTCAATCAAAACCGGAACAATTTCAACCAACCATATCAAGCTCCTAATCATCAAAGTTATCAACAACCTCCTCAAGCTCCCATGCCAAATGACTTCATGAAAATGACTGAAAGTCAAACATGCGTTCAATGCAAACTCGGATCAATAACATGAGAGGTGAGCTAAAAAGGGAAATTGATACTACATTATCTCTGCAACAAATGAGTTAAAGAATATGATGAGCAGTTTCATGAACATGAATATGAACAAAGCCGTCATCTTCTGTGAGGACTCCCAAGCAATGAGTTCTAATCCAAATGCCGAATAGAAAGCCGTCACCACTCGTAGTGGTAAGACGCACAATGGACCTTCGACTCCAATGCCCCCTCCTCTTGTGGCATTGAGTCAAGTTACCAAGGAGACAACGGACAAGGTGCATTATTCAAGCCCACGGTACGCACCGCGTCCCACCTTCTAGTCCAAGCCTCAAGTCCGGAACCCGAAGTTCCAAAGACAAATTCTGAGCCGTAAAACACTTCCATCCCGGCTCAAAAGTCTAGTCATCTTCCTTACCCATCAAGAATGAATGATGAGAAGCTCAAAGACAAAAACAAAGAGCAAATGGAAAATTTTTTCCAAATCTTCAATGAGCTTCACTTTGATATAAGCTTCGTTGATGCTCTCGTTCTAATGCCTAAATTTGCATCCACGCTAAAGGCTTTATGACCAACAAAGATAAGTTATCCGAGATGGCTAAAACCCTCTAAATGAGCAATGCTCACCGCCGCCATTCTTAATAAGCTTCCTAAAAGCTTGAAGACCCGGCGGTTTTAATCCGTGTGATTTCGGGGATGTTTCAATGCTCCGCCTTGGCCGATCTTGGCGCTAGCATTAACCTCATGCCACTCTCAAGATGGAAGAAACTCGCTCTTCCTAAAATTTCATCCACTTGTATGACACTCGAGCTAGCGGATCGCACTCCAAACTCGTCCCACTTGGGATAGCCGAGGATGTCGTGGGTGAAAGTAGGAAGTTTCACTTTCCCTGACTTTGTTGTAGTAGACTTTGATGCACATCCTAGAGTTCCCTCATCTTGGGAGAGCTTTCTTGAGAACAAGCCGTGCTCTAATCGATGTATTTGCTGAAGAGTTGACCATACGGGTTGACAACGAAGAACTCACGTTTAATATCAACCATAACTCCAAACCTCTATACAAACATAGTGTTGCCACAATTGATCAAAAATCCGAAAGAATCAATGCAACACTCTCAAATTTCACGGTTAAGAGGAGTCATGAAAAACATGCCGAGCTTAAAGCTTTGAAAATCAACCCTGGTTCAAACAAATGGTTTGAAAGTTGTACCAAGGAAGTCCAGAGTATTCTTGATGATGATGATTTAGAATCGGAGACTTCATCGGAAGTGGTGGAAACTGCTAGCTCTAAGAGCACACCACTTGTCCCACCTCCGGAATCAGTTGTCGTGATCGAGTTTGTTAACTCGTGGATGAAACCAAACTCTCTTCAGGTTTCCATCGAATTGGATGATGATGTTTTTGATCCAATGGGAGACATTCTTCCCATTGATGAATTGCTCAAAAATAATCCATCATCTTCTAGTCTTATTCCCGACTCTTCCATCCCTTCTCTCACTCCGAATGAGGAAGATGACAACTTTTGGAATGAAGTCGATGCATTTCTTAGTGATGAGTCAATTCCAACGGAATTGACAATACTTACTTTGATCCGGAGGAGACATCATTTTTCTGGAAAATCATTGATTGAAGAACCGCTTTGCCACCCTCCTCCCGGACATCTTATTGACAATCACCATATAAGCTTCAAGTTTGCTTAAAATGTCAAAAATGGTGATTTGCTTCTCTCTGATGAGGAATGGACATGCATTCTCATGTACGTCTTTATTCCATTCTTCAGAGATGGTGTGTGGTCGCTCTTTCCCTTTTCTCTTTCGGGAATGAGGACACCATTTTTGACCCTGGTATCATCCCTTATAGTTTCTACTATTAACAATACCGCGGTTATGTCTCGTCGGTGTGGAACTTTCGGATGTTCATATGTTTGTTAACACTGTGAACGAAAGTCCGATTGAGATTGGTTTTCCACATTCCTTTCCCCATGAACCAATGAATGCGGGGATCGAGTCAAGCTAGCGACTCGGGAATCAAAAACAATAGCACGCCATATGGGTTTTCACCCATATTTCTGACTTCTTTCTACTTTCTACCACCCTAGTGTGGGGGGGTTGCCCTACATGTTGTGTATATAAGTCTTCTCAAAAAAAAAAAAAAAAAAAAAAAAAAAAATCTTCTTTTCTAAATAATGGCCGTAGTATTTCCCTTTTACGTTCTTTTGTTTCTAAGGCATAACCAATGGTACTTTGAATATTGAGGGCAATATTCATTTCTAAGTGTGGGGAATTCTCGAATTTATCATGTATTATACCACCTAATCTCCCGTTTTGGCCAAATTTTTTTTTTTGGAGTAAGTGTTTTACTTACTCATTTGGTTATCATCCGCCTTGTCTAATAAACAAAAGGATTGGCTAATCCGTGAGCAAACGGCTCTTGGTAAATATTTCTCAAATCCGTTTATATGGCTTGCAATTTGCCCAAAATTGTATGGTTCTCAACTCACCATGTCCTAAAAAGTGAAGAGTTGGCTAGCCCACAAGGTTATGGCTTGTGGTAAAGGCAGTGGAAAAACCATAATTGGTATTCAACTCACCAAAGATAATTCTGATAATTTATCTAAGAGTTGGCTAGTCCAGAGCAAACGGCTTCGGGTAAAGACACATCAAATCCGTTATATGGTTTATGATTTGCCAATAAATCGATGGTTATCGATTGTACCATGGTTCTTGCTTGAATCAAACATTTGGCTACTCCGTAAGTAATGGCTTTTGGTAAAGAGATGAAATCCATTAAATTTTCTCAAAAGATTGCTAAGGACTAGCAATGTTTTAGTGTGGGGGATTTGATGAGTGCTTATTCACTCATCATTTTAGGTCAAATCTGAACTGTAAAACATCTAAAAACACTCCGAAATGCATCAAAATACTAAAAATATCTCAAAATTGTGTTTTATATGTTTCAGATGCAAAACAAATGAAAAACGAACAAAGTTTGCATAATTGCGCTTAGGTCCCCGACTTTTAAAATGGCAACTTTAGTCCTGAATTTCAAAAAATGACAGAATTCACCCTTGGACATTTTAAATTGGAAAACAAACATTTTTAGTCCTTTGGTAATTCTTACTTGTGAAAATTGGTCACTTTGATAAATTTTGGAAAATTACAAGTTTAACCCCCGGAGTTTCAAATTTGGCAAATTTAGTCTTTGTATTATTAGAAATTGTCAAATTCAGTCCTTGCACTTTTGGAGAATGTCAAAACCAATCCTTGGATTATACTTTTCAGAAATTACTTGATTGGTCCTGGATTTTCGGGAGTTGCACTTTTGGCCCTTGAAGTCTCATTTGGTTTCATTATCTATCCTAAGTCCAATTCAAGTGTTAACTTATCCTAAAACCAAAACTGTCCAGGTCCAAACACGTAACCAGTGGCCCAATATCCAAGTCCAATACCCACCCAACCCTAGCAAGTGTTTAACACTCCACCCCTGCTTCTTCCCTGTATTTCCCGCCCAAGCAATCACCATACCCCATAAACCCTAGATACCCTAACTATTATTTCTCTCCTCCCCAAACACTCCACCCTCACCTCACTCTTTTAACCACCTTCACCATATCCCAAAACCCACCGTAACCCCTTTGTCCAGTTACACCCAAATCCCAAACCCACTTTCATCTTTTCCAGCTCATTCATATAGCCATGTCACCAATCTTTGCTTCAAAAGTATCCATGGACGGCTGTGATCATCTCATTTGGTACCTAACTATCGAAGGGTCAGGATTGGTTCAAAAGAAGCACAAGTGGAATCCTTTGCTTGACTGCTCACACATAAGAAACACAAGATGGGAAGACTTGAAGACCCTAGATGTAGTATAAATAGGATGATGTTGTAGCCATTGAAGGCACCCCTAGTTTTATCTTTAAAATTTTTTAGTTTACTTGTTTTTTAAATTCTGATGTAATGTCCTTTTTAATATCAATGAAAAGCAAGTTTTAGTTTCATGATTTATGTTGTTAAAGTTTATTCAAAGATTACTAATTGTTTGTAGCATAAGCAAAGATGAAAGTAAAAGGGGTCAAAACAATTTGGTACAGGAGTGTTTGGTTTTGGCTTCTCACTTGGTCAAAACCGCTTTTAACCATTTTGACCACTAAAGTCAAACTTATTTTGAGTATCAAAGATAAGTGGTTTGAGTCTGATAAGAATCTTACAAAGTTTAAAAGGAGTTAAGTGTGATCCGTTTCTTAAAGAAGAAGAAAAAACTTGAGTTTCATTGGCTTTTGCATAGCTGATCAAGCAAATTTAGGTCGAGATAGAAAATTGAAAAAAATAAAAATCACTAGTTTTGAAGCTTGTTAATCTTATGTCAAAAGAAAATAAATCAAAAAATGTTTTGATGGGTCCGCAGGGTTCAAAAATGGGTCTAATTGTTGATTGTTGTTCGTGCGGTGGCATTCTTCCAAATTAGAAGGTTTGCTCACTCATTTATAAGTGCATTAAGCTCTAATTGAGCTGGAAAATGGGGCAAAGGAAGTTGGCGGTGGATTTTGAGTGGTCGAAGCTCAAGGCTTAACTCAATCATCACCTTATTCACAATAAGCCCGAACAGTCCTGTTTGGGTGCGCAACACAAGAGCCACAGTGTCTCGCTTTTAGTTAGCTTATCAGTTGATTGAGTAGCTTCTTAGGATTCTTATTGATTAGCATGTGCTTTAGTAGGATAGCCTAAGTAGGAGTAGCTTTATAGATCTCCCTTAGTGCTAATTGTACCATCTAGATTAGCTTATTTCCATATTCTTGAAGTTAGGACTCTCTTAGTATAAGTCTTAGTTAAACTGCTTTTTCCCCTTCATTAAGTTAGCTTTTTGATTGTTTTAGCTTATTTAAGTTAGTGAACTCAATATTTCTGCCATGGTGTGCTTATTGGATCCAATGATTGCTTAATTTGTGCTCAAAACGAAGAGAGTGTTTGGTTGTTCACGTCATAAGGGTTTGTTTGTTTTCTGTCCAATTCAGCTTGCTTATAAGTCGCTTTGTACAACTTATTATGAGTTTTCAAAACTTAAGTTTACACAAAAGTCTCTCATTTTGATCATATCTTCAAATCTCAAAAAGAAAAATCAAAGAAAAAATAGTTTTCAAAAGTGGGCCAAGGGATTCGAACCGGTCTCCACTCAAACCCCATCACACAACACACCAACCAACGCCATTTGGGTCTTTTCTCGTTAACATTTACACAATCTAATAACTTAAAGACACTTAGGCAGTTTTGCTTATAAGCTAACTTTGGCTTATTTCGAGCTTATTTTTCAAAGCAACACCCAAGTTTTTTAATTTTCCCAGAATCTGTGATATGTAAAGTAGTTTTCTGTAATTTTTCAGATTTTTCAAAAGTAGTTTAGTATTTTTAATCATTTAATTAGAGTAAAATAGATTTTAATTCGTAGTAATTAATTTAAAAGACGAAAAAATATTCCGCTTTTTCCTAAAATCATTTTTAGTCGAATAGATCGTAGGAAAATTGGTTTCACACCCGTAGCCCTTAAATTGCAAAACTTTTACGTTTATGGCTCGTTTGTTTTACCGTTTTTTTTTTACGTTTTTCTTTTTGCACCCTAGAGACTTAGTGTAGCTTCGTTTTATCATTTCTTAGGCTTAGTAGTAATTAGTTTGTAGTTTATTAGGGTTCCCTTGCCTTAATTACTTTCCCGTTAATTAATTTGTAGAATACGTAATCAAAAATCTCAAATTCTTTAAAACCAATTCAATTTCAAATCACAAACTCAACGAATCCTTTCATTCACACCTCGTTGGGACACGACCCGGGAAATCACTTTTCGGTATCACTTTTATCACACCCGTGAGATTTGATACGTTGACCTTTTTCCTAAAAGGTTAATTTGTCGAATTTTACGATTATTTTGATATACGTTGATATTGTGTTTTTCACCACTCACTTCACAACGAATCAGAACCCACTTGGTTTGCAAAGATGTGTGAAGCTTTAAGTAGCCAACAATCAATTCATGAGGCTGGATCACTTGATAGACCTCCAATGCTCACTCCAGGAAACTACGATCAATGGGTGATAAGGTTGTTTAGGTTTTGTGATCTAAAGAAGCCACATGGAAAGTTCTTAAAGAAGGTTATCTTGGAAGGTCCATTTGGATGCCCTCCGTTATCGCACGCCGATCCAAATGCTAATCCACCAAGAGATGAACAATCCAACATTGCTATCTTGTTTAACACGAATGCAGAGGAACTTCTACACTATGAAGCTGATGAACTTGCAATGTAATACATCCTCTTAGGATTACCTAACCCAATTCTTCGAAGTGTTGATGCTCAAAAGACTACAAAGGAAATGTGGGATCATATTCATCTTCTTATGGAAGGATCTAGTCAATCGTGAGGATTTGGAATCCAAAATTTACTTGGCTTATGAACACTTCATGATTGAACCTGAGAGACACTAGAGTATTATCATCATCGCTTTTCAGACATCATCAATGATTTGGATAAACACAACATCATCATGCCAAGAATTGCGTGAATACTAAGTTCTGAGTAGTCTTGGTCTCGAATGGGAGAAGTATGTCATTTTTCTCCGTCCAGCGAAGAATATGCATCATTCTACATATGGATTGTTGTACGATTACTTGAAGCCTCATGAAAAGGAAGTTGATAGGGAAAGGATTCTCCGTGCTCAAATTGCTCCACCGACACATCCGGAAAATCAACAACTTGCCTTATATGCTCAAAACAGCTATTCTCCTCAACCAACAACTCAACCAACTGCTACAATCACACCATATGATCCTTCACAACCTCAATCTCAACAAACTCAATTGGTTCCATACAACAACAACAATGCTCAAGCACTTGCCGCTGAGGCTAATGAGGAATCGATCGCGTGTGAAGCACCGCAACAAGGATTTGCTATGATTGCTAATGCCTTTAGCCGTTATACCAACAAATCCAACAACCGTATTCGTTCCTCATCTAATACAAGGAATCAAGCTGTTGTGAACAATGGATGAGTTGAAGTTCAAAATCGTGGTTATGGTCGTCCGATGGGCGGTGGTCAAGGGTTTAATGCCGTGGGTCGGAATAACAATCGAGCTCAAGTGGTGGAACAGGGAAATGCTCAAAATGGGTTGAATGGTCTTCGATGCTACAACTGCAATGAGAAAGGACACCTGGCTAATGCATGCCCAAAGCCGAGGACAAAGGCATGCTTATCACAAAGAGGCTCTTTTGGCTCTTAAGGATGAAGGCCGGTGGAACTCTCACGGACAAAGAACGAGCTTTATGGAAAATGCGACTTCGGATGATGATATGGAGGACTTGCGAGGCAATGCGTACCGTTATGTTGATGGCTAATATGCATGAGTTACACATGAGTGACCGAGCCCGCAGATGACATCGATGGCTTGTCTCAGTACAGAACAAACCATTTTTTTATCTCGATCTCATATCTCCGCCAACATCACAGATCCCAAGGCAAGGCTCGAATGTTCAAAATGAGTCATCCACATCTCATTCCGCGATTTTCAACTAGACCCGTTGTTATATTTGACGATCAAGATGACCAAACGGTCTCCTTGATAATCAAATTGACTCGTGGTTATACTTGAGGATCTCGAATGATCATGTTGTGACTCACGCTGAACACGCCGAACTTTTTTTGCCTCATCCGCATTTTGCTCGCTTAATACAAGACCATCGCACCATAGTGGAAAATGTCATGCCATTAATCAGGACTTGAAAAGCAAAAATGCACTGTTAACCAAGGATTTTGAATGTTTACAAAAGCAACTCAACTTTTCAAAACTCAAGAAAACGCGGAAAACGGTTTTGAAACAGCCTTTGCCAAATCTCATCAAAACGAAAAATATTTAGAAAGACAGATGCGTGATCAAGCCGCTTCAAAGAATGCTTTGTTGTCTCAAATAGAACAACTGAAACATGAACATAAAAAGCAAATTAACGCTCTCACCTTGGAAAATCAAAAATCTAAGGCTGAGTTGTTAACTTGTCAAAAACAGTTCTCTGCATACAAAAAGCATTCAATGAAGCTAATAGATGATCATCTTAAAGAAATCATCGGCTTGCAAAACAAACTTAAAGAGTTTAAAACTGTTGTTTACAAACATGGCGAGTCGGTCACAGGCATTGAAAAGTTTACTTTAAAACCCAATCCACATGGATATGGACCGAATCTTGCTGATTACAAACCTAAGCTTTCAACCAAAGAATTCAAACCAAATTGAAGTTTCCAAAGGCGTAATATAAAATTGATAATTTCAGTATGAGTGTTGTTGAATATCATCGCAAGAGGAATTAGATGTAAGACGAGAGTCGATAAAATTAGAAAATGTTGTTTACAACAAACCTTTTAATTATAAAAGCGTCACTTTCGCCACACCAACGGATTCTTCTAACACACCAAGGATTATCATAAAAAGTCTCAGTCTTCTAATGACAATCCCAAATCGGATTATGCACAAACTTATGGTCCTTTACCTTCCATCGGTGAAGTAAACTCAAAACCTGAAAATCGCAAAATTCTTAGATATTTTGACCTTTTCATGGTGACAATCTCAAAACTTTACAACATGAGATAGAATATCATTCTGAAATCAAAAGTTCAACATTTTCAATCGCCTCTGGCGTGAGAACAAAGAGACATTTTTCAAAAAAATCTTTTACCAAATGTTAAAAATTTGAAAAGTTGTACATTGTCTTGGGAAAGGGACTTTCATAAGGAACTTGATTGATGAAGTTCGCTTTTAGAAAACAGGGAAACATCTATTTCAAATATTAAACGTAAAAAGAAAATGTTGAGAAAAGATGTTGATCGACTCTTGGAAGATGTCATCCTGTGCGATGTCCATAATGTTGTGTTATTGAATTCTTTGTCATATGCATTTGATTATATCTCACGAGCATCTTGTTGATTCCGTGGTAAATGTTGAGAACACTGATAATGTGCTTCAGATCGAGTCCTTAAAAGTTGAAAATAAACGATTGTCAAATGAACTTTCAAATGCAATACGTCGTCTTAATTGGTGTCAAAAAGATATTCACGATCAACAACTTGCTTTTCAACACAAAATTGCCCAGTTGCGTGACAAATCTTCTGATCCTAAAATTGAGCAACTGGATGATCAAAACGTGTCTTTTGAGTGTCAAATCTCAAAATATGAACAAGAACTTGTAAAAGTTAAAAAGGAATATGGTGTCATATTTGATTTACTCAAAAAGACTCGTGATGAAGCATCAAATGAACTTGATCATTATCTTGCACACACTAAAGAAGTTATGCATTTTGCTTTGGAAATATTCGGTCCGAAAATCAAGATCCATTCACACTATCTTCAAGTTAAGAGAAATGTTAGGAAAGTATGAACAACTTCCACCTACCGTGATTAAGAGAATAGCCCCGAATAACTTAGTAATCGTGAACCCAGAATCACTACTGCCAAATCACAAGTTGCTAACGTGCTTCATTCTAATCCAAACAGAATAGTTGCTTTTTCCAAACGTCCGCACTTCACGTTCTAAGAGCACTACATCGAAGAATAGGAAGTTGTAAGAAAAGATCAATAAAGAATGCTAAAGTAGAAGAACACCCTAGGGCTATGAATAAGACTCACGTTGCTTCCACTATAGATATTGCCCGCACATGTAATAGAAATAGTGATGTAACGAATGCTAAACCTTTAAGCACTTTTGATATTCAGTCCGATGCACCTTGTGTTATTTGTCGTAAAAGTATGAATTCTGATTGTCATGATAAATGTGTTGCTAAAGCTATCATCTCTCGCTTAAGGAATCCTAAGAACCGGAATACCTATAGGCCCACTAATCTTTCTAAGTCCAGGCTTGGTAGACCGCCCTCTTTAGATTCTAAGAAACGCTTTGCTGCCCCCGTAGCTCCAGCCACCTCCTAGGAATGTAGTACCACCTAGTGCATTCACTAAGACTAAAGCAAATACTAGTTGAGATGGCGTAAATGGATATATAACAACCTAGGATTTAAGTGGATACCTAAAGCTATTGATGTGTGTATATCTACTATAATCGCTTCCGTAACCTCTAACATCTCGGTTCCACATCTACTTCTATTCCATCTGGTCGCTCGTGTGTAATGCAGTGATACGATCATTCTCTCGATTGTTGATAGCGGATGTTCCCACACATGACAGTAACCTTAAACCTGTTATCAAACTTTATTGCAAAGTTCATTGCAATCGCAAATTCGGGAATGATCAATTCGCAGCTATCATGGGCTACGGAGACTATATCAATGGGAACATTGAAATTAGCATGGTTTATTATGTGGAAGGCCTCTACACACTGCTTTCAGAGGCCAGCTTTGTGATGGAGATTTAGAGGTTGCTTTCAGGGAGAAAACTTGTTTCATTCGTGATCTACAAGGAAACGACCTTATTTCTGGCTCGCGTAATTCAAGTCTTTACACTATCTCTATGCAAGACATGGTTGCTTCTTCTCCCATCTCCGCTACTTTCAAAGGCAACATCAACAAAATCCTGGCTATGGCACCGCCGTATCTCACATCTAAACTTTCAAACCATCACCAACCTTGCTCGACACAAACTAGTTGAAGGACTCCCACCGTTTCGGTATTCTAAAGATCACCTTTGCTCAGCTTGTGAACAAGGCAAAAGCACTCGCTCTCATTTTCCTTCAAAGGTGGAACACTCAAGATGTGCTTCATCTTCTTCACATGGATTTGTGTGGCCCGATGCGCGTGCAAACGATCAATGGCAAACGCTACATTTTAGTAATTGTTGATGACTATTCACGCCGGACTTGGGTCTACTTTCTTCGAAGCAAAGACCAAGCTCCACAGATGATCATCACCTTTCTCACCTAAAATACAAGTTCAAAGCAAAAACACCGCTCTCACAAATCGAATAGACAGAGAGCAATCAATTTGTTAACCAAACTCTTCGTGAATTTTATGAGAAAGTAGGAATTCAAAGATCGACATCTATTGCACGTACACCGTAACAAAACGGAGTTGTTGAAAGACGCTAAACCAACGCTAGGAAGCTAGAAGAACAATGTTAATCAATGCCAAACTCCCGATTACTTATGGGCGTAGTTGTATATATCGTGATGCTATACTCAAAACCGTTCTATGATTACAAAACGCCACAACAAAACACCTTTGAGCTTGTCCACAACAGAAAACCGAATCTCAAACACTTTCATGTATTTGGATCTCTTTGCTATCCAAATAATGATCGTGATGACTTTGGAAAGCTCAAAGCCAAAGTTGACATTGGAGTCTTTATAGGATATTGTGATAATTCAAAAGGTTTCCAATCCGGAATCGCGAACAAAGGAGGTTATGGAAATGATTCATGCTCATTTTGATGAACTTACTAACATGGCTTCGAGTATAATGACTTGGAACCCGGACACAACCGCTTAAACTTCCCCAAACCCCATCATCACCGAACAAAGCCCCCAACTTACTCGCCAACAAATGGAAAGGTTATTTGCCCTACGTGCTCAGCGACTATATTGATGAACGTGCTCCGTGTATCCGATGTTCCGCTGCTCAACCCGATAATATTCTTATACCTGACACACCTGCTACAACAACTACGGTTGAAGAAGCACCACCAGTTGACTCCAACACAACACTTGAACAAACCGCTTCCAACAATGATGAACCGCCGATGATGTTCTCAATGAACTACCCCCACCTACGATTTTGATCCAAATGCTCTTTAACCCGCTTGCTAATGAGATCGCCGCACCGATGTCGCGGAATCTTCAACAAGCCATTTGAATCATCAAAATCTGCACAATGTATACCAACATCAACCCTCCACACATAGATGGACAAAAGACCATCCTCTCGAAAATATTATTGGCAATCCGAATCAACCACCGTTACGAGACAACGCCTTCACACTGACTGTGAACATTGCATTTATGCACTCACCGCTTGCCAATCCAACCTAAAACATCAAAGACGAATGACAAAGGACAACCGGATTGAATCCATCCAGAAGAACTCTAACCAATTTAAACGCCTTGAAGTATGGGAATCGGTTGAAAGACCAACAGGGTCTTCGCCATTGGTCTTAAATGGATTTGAAAAACAAATTGATGTCAAGGAAACGTTATCGTAAATTAGTCACGCCCCGTGGCTAAGGGTTATCGCCGAAGAGGGTATTGACTTTGAAGAATCTTTTGCCCGCTGCTCTTCTTGAGTCGTTCGATATTTCGCTCATGCTAATATGATTATAACGGTCTTCGGATGGACGTCAAAACCGCTCGAATGGGCAACTTAAAGAAACGGTTTATGTCACCAACCGTAGGATTCGCTTGATCCCGCTCCCTAATCATGTCTACAAACCAACAAAGCTCAGATGGTCTCAAACAAGCTCCTCGGCATGGTACGATAAGCTATCATCTTTCCTAATTGCCAATAATTTCACCAAAGGTTCGTTTGACCCTACTCTTTTCATACAATATCACGAGGAACATATTTTAATTGTTTAAATTTATGTGGATGACATCATTTTTGGGTCAACTCATAAAAAGTACTCAATCAATTTTGCAAAACTAATGAAGAAACATTTTGAAATGTCCATGATGGGTGAACTTACGCTCTTTCTAGGACTACAAGTTCATCAATCACCCCGTGGTATTTTCTTGAGTCACTCCAAATATGCCCTTGAATTATTAAACAAATTTGAATGCAAACCTCATGACACCTATGCCACACCAATGGCTCATACCAAGAAGCTAGTGATTGATTTACATGGGAAATTGGTGGACCCCATAAAATACCGTAGTATTATTGGGTCTCTCATGTATCTAACAGCTAGCGTGACTGATATTGTCTTTGCCGTGATATCTTTGCTCTCGCTATCACACGCAATCAAACCCACCTCTCTCGAGGCTAAAAGAATCCTCCATACATAAAGGGAACCATTAACTTGGGGATCCGTATCCGGGATTCTCGGTTTTGAACTAATCGCTTTGACGCCACCACGCAGATGCTTAGACTCACTGAAAAGTACTTCGTGAGCTTTACAATTTCTTGGTGATAAACCGTGTCATGGTAATCAAGAAGCAGGATTGTACATCGTTGTCTCAATCAGCGCGTAATATGTAGCCATGTCACGTTGTGCTCAAGTCATTAGGTGAGAACACAACTCAAATACTATGGTTACATATTTGACCAATCTCATGTATCCGCATAACGGAGTACTATTGCGATCTCGCAACCTCGCCAAGACTCAAATCAAAGCACATCGATCTTCGATATCATTTCATCAAGGATCACGTGGAACAGTGGTAACGTTGAATTATATTTTGTGGGTACGTAATACCAATTGGCGTGATCTTCTCACCAAAGAATTGCCTCCCGCTAGGTTTAATGAGTTGGTCCACCGGATTGGTATGAGGTGTTTGACTCAAGAGGAATTGATGAACTCCTAAAACAATTTTTAAAACCTCACAAACACCAAAATCTCTTTTGTAAATATTTTTCAAAAACTAAATAACAAAAATATAAAATCCATATAAAACAACAAAAATATTCTTCTATCTATTTTCTTCAACATGCTAAGTACATTTTTCCGCAACACTATAATCTTTCAAAATTAAGTATTTTTCCCATCAAGTGTTAAGGGGGGAGAAAATAAATACTTAACTGCTTCAAAAACATCCGAGTACTTGCATGTTGCTCTATTCTCGTTGTTTCTTGTATCAATGGTGGTAAACTTTTCTGTTAAACTGACACCTCTACTAAAATTATAACCTTTCATTATTTCTTAAGTCGAGGGGGAGTGTCGTCAAGTTTCTTTTCTTAAAATCTTTTGTTTGGTAACCAAAATGGAAGTTAAATGGCTTTGTATGAAAATGGAAAAGGTGGAAGGACCAAAACCGCCTAAAGTTTAAAGTTATTTTTAATAAAAACACTCCACCTAACATATTCATCACATTTATTACTCATAAACCTAACCAATCCTACGCATCTAAATTGCTCTTCAATTGTTTCTCATCATCAATTTGTAAGTAGTTTTATGATCTTAACATGTTTACAAACATAGGTTTTGATTTTTACACGAATCCAACGGTCAAATTTTTGTCTATGATTGTTTTTGTGTTCTACGCCTAAGCGTATGAACTCATAATCAAGAATGGGTGTTTGTGGTTAAAAGGATTGTGTCAAAACATGTCTTTAACATCAATGATACTAATTTTATCCTCTAAATCCACCCTAACACCTAATTGAAGGTTTTTCCAAATTAGGGTTCTTAAGTCGAATTGGGTGTTTTCAAATGTGAAGGTTTTTGGTCTAAAAGATTGTTTTGTGAGGGTAATATGATGTTGAATTAATGATATCCGTGCCCTATAACAACAACCCGTAAACACCGATAATTCGAATTAGGAATTAGGGTTTAAAGTTCTTAAGTTTGGGTATTTTTGATTCATCTTTAACCGATGTTATAACTTGGTTTATAGACGCTCACAACACTTTAGACCTACTAGAAAAAGTTTGGTGCAATTTCCATGGTTAGAAATCTTATGCGTAATTCATAACCCTTAGGGTTTTGACCTACGCGTATGTGTTTCTACGTACAAAATGTTTAACATGTTTTCATGCCGTAATCGCTTAATATGACTATGCATGTTAAGATTGCCGATTTGATGATTTTATTTCAGGCTTGCTACGCTTAAAATTCGGAATCAAGGTCATTTGAATCTCTACGCATAAGGATCACCTTACGCCAGAGAAAATTATGCGCGTAAGAGAAATCCTAACGCGTAACTACAATGGGACTACGCTGCGATCCTATGAAGGATATGCGTAACAAAGGACTCCCACGATAAGGTCTACTCACGCAGTAAGCCTTACGCTGTAAGGTCTTATATACGCCACGCTGTAGTCCCCACGCTTAAGGTTCCTTTTTCCCACGCTGCAAATTCTTACGCGCGTAGTAAGTGATCCTACGATAAGCTTCATGCCTACGCATATACTTCCCTTTTACACGTAACTTTATCATTTCTACTTAAGCCCGGATTGACCTTAATTTTGAATTGTTACTGTACAATCTTGTAAATAAACCAATCATATCACATAAAACCAATAATGTAACTAATAAACTTAAACGTTTGATATGTTGTGAACTATAAGTGATAACATAAACTTTAAAACTTAAAGTTAACTAACTCACGAAACGCTTCACACGCCATTGGACTATTGGACAAACAAGTGACTTAGGACTCGAACAATCATTAGCACTGGCATATTCAATAATTAGACAATAAAACCTTTGTTGACTAACATTATGTCTCTTCGATATGTTGGTTCTATTGGCTAATGTTATTTCGCATCACGACATGGTCGCACAAATGAATGTGGATGCACCAGGAGTTCTCACAATTGCTGACATCTTCCCCAATAGCTATCCTAGAAAGATTGGAAAGAACAACCTTAGGGTTGACTTTGAAACCCTCACATGCTCGAAATCTTGTCTGTCTCATTGTGGGATATTCTAAGGAATCATCCCTACCGTAACATGCTCTCACACTCTCACATAGCATTCGTAAATCTACATTCAGCACTGAATTCAATGCGAGAGGATCACGTGTCAAAGTGCAAAGGATAAAGTGACACTTAATCACAAACAAGTCACTATCACTCTTGCACTTACTTCTGGCCGTACTTATCATTCCGCACATCGCCCCACCGACTTCTTTGCCACACCCCATCAAGAGACAGCTTCGAATTTCTACTTGATATTGGCTATGATGAAGGCCAGAATTATTAACAAGCATTCTCACATGGAGCTTAAGAACATTCCTCAACCGTGGAGAACACTCTACATCATCATCACTAAGTCCGCTCGTCGCGGACAGTGGCTATGAGCATCCCAAGCTCATGGAACAGCAAGTCTTCTGGTCATTGATCAATAAGAAGGACATTGAAATCGAAGCACCGATATGGGATGACATGATGAAATTTCACAAGAAGCTTGGCTCAAAGATTCCCTATGTCGATACACAGATTTTGATCCGAGAGCACTTGACTTAATCCCATATTCCAAAGAGGCTCAATGACCCCGACAATCACGACACGTTGTCCAACCTATCCTTTCTATCGTAATCAAGGAATCAACAACAAAGAAACAGGTGCCGTATACCCGATCACCTTCGACTAATGAAATCAAAAAGCTTGAAACATACAAAAGGTATAGTAGCAGACGAGAAGGAAAAGTTGGTCATCTCGATGAAAGCCTTCGAACTCCTACTGAGAACCGTAAGAGGAAGTGCCGAAGTGCAATAAGCACGTGAGAGTCAAGGAAGGTCCCAAAGAGGAAACCTACTCCAAAGAAGAAAGTTCCTCCAAGGAAGCCGCTCCTATTCCTACACCTGAACCACAAAGAAAGCTACCGGACTAAAGCTCAAGATACACAATCGACGAGGAGGTCCACTACTCAAAACAAAGAAAGGATGACACTCAATCAAGCACTAAAACCTCCTAGTCCAATAGCCTAACATGGCAAAGGAAAGACCTCACTTGTGCCATATGATCAAAGCTCAGAAAGTGATGAAGAGCAACTGGATAAATCATACAGGAAGAAGTTCAAATTAGTTCGATGATATGTGCTAAAACACATATCATTTCGTTATCAAATATAGACCCAAAATAACCAAGAAAGAGCCGTTTATTGCTAATATTTGTTGTTTTCGAGTTTATGTATGCAGTACTGGATATAACAAAACACACAAATATCACCCAAATCGCTAAAACCGCACAGAGAAAGAAGAGTGTAATAAGCCATGCCGGTTCAGCTTTTGTGGAATTCCGAAGTTTTAAAAATCAAGATATTGCATCGAGCATAATGGAAGAGTTGTAACTATTGGTCCTTCACTTTATCAAGATCACACAATTACCCCTCAAGTTTCCTAAATTACACTTTCACCCCTTTAACTTTCCCATAATTACACTTCTAACCCTTCACCATCCCATATTTACCCAATCTACCCCTCATCTCATTTATCCCCATTATCCCAAAAATCACCCTTCCTTTTCCCCAAAATACACAAATGGTCCTTGGTCTTTTCCAAATTACATGAATAGTCCTTGTTTATATAGGCCGGATCAAATGTTAAGTCCAAATCCAATACCAAACTCAAAACAAACCAGCCCATACACCCCAGCCCAACACCAAAACAATCCCAACCATACCCTACCCAACCTTTTATCCCAACCCTAACAATAATAAACCAAGTCAAAGAATAATAAAAATTACCCAACCCATCTTCCCCAGCCATTTACGCCATTTACCTCCATTTACCCACCACCTTACCCAAGTACAACCTCAGACTAGCATCTTTCCCAAGGAGCTTTAGACCCTCTGACTTGTCGATAGAATGCCAGCGTATTAAACAGAGCTCCATCATTGGACGCAACACATCATTGGGTGATTTGGAGGCTAATGATTGGTGATTGTGACTCAGAGGATTTGTGTGGCTGAGGATAGCATTCTAGGCTCTTCCAATCAAGGATCCAAGATCAATTCCAGCCTATAAATAGACCCCTGGCATCCTCTACAAAGTGTGCATTAATTTCTTTTAATTAAGTTTTATGTTTTATGTTTCGACAAAAGATATTTTAAAATCATTTCCTTTTAAGCTCTATGTAATCTCGCATTTCAAAGGTACTCTTATTTTCGCTTAATAAAATTCCAATTTTCTTTATAATCTTGCATTTCAGTTTTTCATGTTGAATAATGGTGTTTTTAAGATCGAATAAGCTCATTCCGCCTTCACATAAGTCCGTTGTGTTTATTTAGTGTTTAACTGCTTTCATTTCATTCATTCACATACACAAAGTCCTTGGTC
>OU343224.1:28215712-28402186 GCA_910596185.1 Chrysanthemum makinoi
AGCGGAATGATCGTGCAGATTCTTCTCATGCTCACGCCAACTTCATCACTAATGGAAGTTCTATTCAAAAGCAACACAACAAATGTCGAATGATTCTTCGTCAATACAGAGAATCTACAAAGTTAATAACTTAAAGAACTCCATCAGATGAATTCCAACGTCAAAAGAGCGTGTGAGCATGTTGAATAATGACGTGGAGACACTGGAGTAGCGAAGCGGAACTGAGGCGGACATGATGCAGACAACAACATACTATCACTTTCATCACAAAGAACAATGATCAAAGAACTGAGTTAAAGATGACGTCAAAGCATAACCGTTCAAAGTAAACTATCTCTCTACACTGGGAGATTGTTCAAATCAAGGCAATTCTTCTCACAAGAAAGAAGAATGTCAGAAGGCGTCAAAGCTACTATTACATCAACGCCTTCACCGTTTTTCATCACCAACACTTGAGTGTTAGTTACTCATATGTAATAACACTTGAGGGGGAGATTGTTGGAATCATTCCTAAACCTTATTCAAGTATTAGTTACACATATGTAATAGTTAGCTTATTATGGCCTTTATGTTTGTTATTAGCCTTAAGCTTATGTAGAAGGCCCATGAGCTTAGGCCCAAGCCCATAGGTGAAAGGGAAGGAGTAGGAGTGTTGCCCTAGCTCCTTGCTTATAAATACCTTATGTAAACCTTCATTTGAAGGTTGGTTGTTCAAGTTTTTCTTTCACTACATACTCTACGCCTAAACCGTGTTTATTATCTCGTGTGTGTGTGTGATACTTGTTCAATCGCCTCTCTATCTTTCTTATAAGCTTGTGTGGTAAACCTTGTGACCTAACAATTACCAAAGCCCAACCACCCAAGCTTTCCAAACCCGTCCACTAAATATCCAACCCGTTCACCCATTTCACCCAAGTCAACCACTATTAAACCGGTCAATAGAATCGAAATATATTAAAAAAACCCAAAAACCAAACCCGCCCTTTTTCTTTTCCCCAATTTCCCCCCCATTCCCAGAACCTATGAACCCTAAATTACCCCTAGACTCAATTCGCAAAATTAACACAAATAAAGGGCACAATCGTACTTTTACCTGACACCACACCCGACACACGGATGCCACGCTGGCAATCTGTGTGTCATACCCCTCATTTGCTCTCCTCTGATTGGCCAAAAGAGCGTGGAAACGTGATCCAAGGGTGGATATTGACTAATGACTGATGGGATTTAATCCAAGGGTTGAGAGATGACTTGAGAAAGCACAAATACACGTTTCTGGATCCTTCCAATGGAGAAGCTCAAGTATAAAAGGACCCTTCCATCACAAGCTGTAGACACCTTTTCATACCTTTTTTTTTCAGTAGCTATTGTAGTTTTCATTTCAGTTTTTATGTTTTCAAGTAATATTTAGCTTTTGTAATTCCTCTTTGTACTCAGTTTTTAAGTGTTAATGAAATTTCAGTTTTATTTTTAAATCATTGATCATTGTTTAAATGTTTCTGAATTCAGCTTATTTAGCTTAAGTTCATGATAGCTTATTCTTAAATCATATCAGCTTATTTCTCAATTTACTCAAAAATACAAAAAAATCAGAAAAATAACCAAAAAATAAAAAAAAAAAATATGTCAATTCTACTCTATAAGCTTCAATAAGCTTTAGCTACTGTTTGGATAAACTCACTTAAGCTCTATATAGCTTTTAGTGAGCTCATTACTGTTTTCAATCATTTATCACTCAAATTCATACTCTCAGTCAACAAAAGTCAAAGGTGTAGAAATTGGAGTTGGATTGGGTAGGATTGCTACTCTGGCTTGGATTTGGTATTGGATTGAGCTTAATAGTATTTGGTGATTGGTTTTGGCTAGCTTATGCAAGCCATAGTGGCTAGACCACATGTGAGTATTCAAAATCTCAGTTTCAAATTACCTTTTAGATCATTTGTTTGATGCATAGTTAAGCTCAGCCTGAGTTTGTTAGTTTTAATTGTGTTTGTAGTTTCATGTTACCTTATTCAGTATTTTAATTAAGATTAAGTAGTTGAGCTTGTTTCATCTAGGAGTTATAGAGTTAAGTAATTTTGATTTGAGCATAAACTAGTGTTTGGATCATAATAGTAATATGAGGTTGAGGTTTGGTTTGTGGATAATATCAGTTAGTTTAAGTTCATTTGGTTTATATAAACTCATTTCAGTATTCAATTTGCAGCCATACACTCTCTAAGTCAAATCTTGCATTTTATCTGATCTATTGTGCTCATCAGTTAGTATAGAAGATTATTAGTTTGCATTTTAGGTGTAGATCATCATAAGATAGCATAAATTGGTTATAGTGCGTCCATAAACCATCATTACAATCTGTTTTTGTAGATCAAATCTCACTTTAGTCAAAATTAGCAAATCTGTCATAGAAAAGTCAAAGTGTCAATATCAGTTTTCATAAAACTTTGCTGAATTTTCATTGATTCATTTTTGATTCAAAGTAAGTGTAATTTTGGGCTTTGCAAGTTCAATTGGTCAAGTTTATAAAAATGATTTTTGTCAAATTTTTGGAAACAGTCTTAAGCACTAAATAAGCTGTCCAAAAAGTGATTTGCTTCTGTTCACACTCAGCATAACGAGTGTGAATCGGCTTACTTGCAGTCTTGCACTGGATTCAATTTAGATCATTAGGACCTGAAATCTGGTTTAGTGGATCTTGGGTTGGTAGTCTAGAGTTCTCAACTTCTGGTTTGCATTTCAGTTCACTGGATTAGCTGGTAATTAAGCTGCTAGTAGGTAGGCTGGTAGATGTTTTCTTCTTAAGTTCTAATAAGTCAAATATGTTTATTCAGCACTTTAGAGGTTAAGACTAGTTGTAATTAGTTGCTTTTAGGTTAATTTAGCATACTTTAGCTTCTGCTTCCATTTTGTGATCATTAGTGCTTATTTGCTTATTTTAAGTGCTTATTTATAAGCACTTTTCACTACAGCCCACTTTTCTTGCACACTAGCATACGTTTTAGTAATTTTCATAGAATTAGAGTATTATTTTAGATTTTTCCTGAATTTTTCATTAATTTTCCTGCACTATTTACTATTTTTCTCATTTAAAATTACTTTTTAATTACTTTTAAATACAAATAAATCAGAAAAGCTTCAAAAAAATAATTTTTCAATTTTCCTAGATTAAGATAAATATAAAAAGCAAAAAAATAATTTTTCCATATTTTTCTTAGTTAAATTTATAATTTTTAGCCATTTAATTAGTTTTAAATAGTTTTTAATTCATATAAAATAGAAAAAAGTTCAGAAAAATACAATTCCAGTTTTGAAAAGTCTTTTTAGTTATTTTATATTTTTGAAAAATAGTTTCATAATTTTCTATTTTATTTTCATAATTTTTGGTATTTTAAATTAGATTTAAAAGTTATAAATTAGATTTTAATTCAAATAAATAAAAGAAAAATCATAAAAATTAGTTTTAAATCATAATTAAGTTTTAAATTTCATTTTTAGTTTAAAAGTAATTTTAGATCATTTTTAGGACTTAGTTTAGACTTAGTTGCATTTTATTTGCGTTTCATTAAATCATATTAGTCTTAATTTGCGTAATTAGTTGTCCCCGTAGTTTTAATTCCCTTATAATTGCTTCCCATTTACTTCCCTTGCCCCATAGTTTAGAAAACATCAAATTATCCCTTTTTCTCATTCAAATCCCGATAATCGCGACGTGAGTTGAAAATTCCATTCAACCCTCGTTCGGAACGATCTCGGTGCTCAAACCTAATACGTTTGAGTTACCCAAATACTACAAACTCTTATTATTGATCTCTTTCCCGGAGGAATCAATTTTTGGCGCCGCTGCCGGGGAGGGCATGTAGTGAGTTTCTGATTCTGTCTCGATTCGCGTGTATTTGAAGATCCTTCCCCGAGTGAAGTTATCGTTGTTTTTGTAAATATATATCTTTTTAAAAAAACCCAAAAACATCTAGAAAACCAAAACACTTTTCCTAAAGTGTTAAAAAAAAACCAAAAAGATTTTCCTTTTCAAAATTTATCTTCTATTTATGTTTTCTATTTATAAAAACCCAAAAATATTCTTCTTTACCCTCTGATTTGATAATTATTTCCTCTTAACCCTCTTATATTTGATTCTTATGGACTCCTTCGACTATTTCTGTCAGTGTTGTAATTCACGTTTGGGATATGATTATCAGTGTTATAATCATATGTGCCCCAATTCTTTCTATAATCCTCAAAATTTTTCCGACTACCCTCCACAGCCCGAGATATCTTCGTACGATCCATATTATTGTTATGGCTGTGGAGATATGGTAGACTCGTCAAATGATTTTCGTTGTTTACGGTGTATGCCCGAGATACATCCTATTTATGAAGTACCCGTGCCGATTGTGAATAATGATTCTATGATTGAAGAACCCACCGAGGGTGTCGGGGACGATTTTTCCTGGATTCACGACATGTTTGAGAAACAAACAATCGAATTTAAGAATATGCTTCAAACTTTCTTCAATCAACAAAGTATTAATGAAGAACCCGTTCAAGTTACGGAAGATGATCACACCATTCCGGAGCCACCCGAAGAACCCACCGAGGGTCACGGAGACGATTTCTTTGAACGTCGTGCTTTTATTAACAACATTGAAAAACTTGAAGCATTATCAAAAATTTTGAAATATAAGCTTGATGAACCCTTGATTCCTACTCCTTCTCTGGTGAGGGAGATGGAACATATTTCTGAACCCGAGGTGACTCCCGTTTGTACTCTCGACTCTAATCCGAAAAATTCTAGAATCGATCCTTATCTTTCACGATTCGCCGTTACGAGTTCGTTGAGTTACAAAAACACGAAACTACATTATGAGCTTAAAACGATCTCTCAACAGAAAGAACCGGAGATCACAACGGAAGTGATGGAACTTGCTAGCTCTCAGAGCACACCACTTGTCCCACCTCCGGATTCTTATCCCTCTCTCGTTTCTAAGCCTTTCATTTCCGACCCTTCCCCTTCACTCACGCCGGTTGAGAGAAGTGATTTCCTTTTGGAAGAGGTCGATGATTCTATTTCTTCAAACATTGTTGAACCCGTTGACTCTCTCATAATGGGGGATGAGCATCATAGTACTATTCCGGAAACGGAAGTGTTTAATGTTGAGATCCTTGTCCCAAGCCCAAGAGAGTCCGAGGTTGTTGTTGATGATTTTTGTGATGAGCCTTCTCTTGATATTTCGAACGATCATGATGAGATGTCTTACGGAGACATCGACTTTGTCGACGATTTACCTTCCGAGCCCGTTAATATAGAAGAAGATGATGATTTTGTACCAGAAGATGAAGAGATGGAGCCCGATGATATAGAGATCGAGGATGAAGCATTACGTGAAACATTGTTGAATGTTCATCTTCTCATTTCCAAGATTGAAGCCCTAAAAGATAATTCAAGTTCGCCTCCTATCTCTGTTAAAGATAGTGATTTCTTGCCCGAGCTTGAGACTTTCCGATTTGATGAAGAGATTAGTGGCAGTCCCACTATTGATGATGTTTTTCCTCCGATTCTTGAGCGATTCTACTTCGATGTTGATATGAGCAAAGTTTTGAACGAGATTTTCGATACTCCAAAAAATGACCCGATCATTGAGGATGCTTTTGATGACTTGATACCACCGGGTATTGAGGATGTTGTTAATGATCCCGAGGGGCATATGGTTGTTCTTGATGGTTCTCTTGACTCTCCTCTCTCTGACGAGTCCACCATCTTTTATCCCGTTGAGCCCGCATGTGAAGACAAGATTTTTAAACCCAGGATATGGATTGATGAGCTTCACGATAAAAACATTTTCCGAGATAAGGATCTTCCTATAGATGCCTTCGTTGTTGAGCCCACACATCTTATGCCTTATCATGAGCTCCCTTCTTCTTTGGAGTATTTTCTTATCTATCCATCATCCCTTCGACCACCCGCAAAACCGCCGGATGATGGATCAGTCTTTCTTGATAAACCTTATGTGAGTTCGGGGGATGTTATCCCATTTGTGCTTGAGCCTGACAATTTCTTCCCCTCCCAACCCACCCATTCTCTTTCCCTCCGGAGTGAGGATACCATCTTTGACCCTGGTATCTCTTCCGCTTGCTTCCCCAAGGACAAATGAATTCGGGGACGAGTCAGGCTAGCGACTCGGTGAAGAAAAACAGTAGCGCTTCGTGGGAGGCACCCCATTCTTATCTCTATCTTCTTTCTATTTTCTCTAATAAGTGACGTGAAGGGGTTAGCCTCTTCGATTTCTCGTGTTTGGTTGTTTGTGATGTTGTGTTTAGGAATTTCCCGATATGAAGACTCTCGTGCTCGAAGTTTGTCTTTTCTCCACTCGAGTTTCATGATCGATGCTGATGGAAATCCGATATCCGAAATCTTATCGACTAACGTTTATCTTTGAGCATACTTAATAAACGGCTTTTAGATTTTCGTTGATACCCTTACCTTTAAACATTGAGGACAATGTTTCGTTTTAGTCTGGGGTAGGGTAATCTTTGATTTGATTTGACCGCACTTGCTTATTTTTTGTCGTGTACTCTCGCAACCCCGTTTTTCCTTGAAAAAAAAATTAAAAAAAATTGTGCAAAAATGAAAAAAAATTGTGCAAAAATGAGAAAATTTTAAAATTTTTTGTAAGCTTTTGCGAGTTTTATGATTGAAAAGTTTTTGCGAGTTTCTTAGAAGTTTCTTTAAATATGCGTTTTCTTGACATAGTCTTTGCTAATTGCTTAGACAAGAGGCTATAAAATGCGATTCTAGCTCACAAGGCCAAGAATTTGCAAGTCTCCCTGAGTGATTTTAAATATGCGAAGCTTTGAAAGATTTGCTAGTTTCTAATAAGTGACTTTAAAATGCGAGACTTGAGATTATTCTATGAAGCATTCGCTAAGTTAATATATGTTTTGACACCTTGTTGACTTTCCGCTGGTGAGAGTAGGAATAGAATTCTGACTTGACCAGGCGTGTTGAGCCCTAGCTTGTTCCCTTAACCATAGATAATCTAAAAATTATCGGCTAAGCATCCGCGGATCTCATTATTTGGGATTTTAAATTTGCGGAGATCGAGGAATGATAGAGTTACTTATGAGTTTAGATGCTAAGCGTGGAGTAGTTGGTTCTCTTTAGAGCCCATCGAATGTACTTATGGCTTTTTGTTCCCACAAGATTGTTTCACCCTATATTTGTGTATAAATAATTAGAGATGTTGAGTTTTCGACGATAGTTAGTTCTTTATTCTTCTTTAGAGAATCCTTGCCCATGAGAGTTGGGTACACATCAAGGTACTGTCAGTGTTGCGGTGTAATAGACAACTGATTCCTGATAGTTTGCTTCTATTGTTTCTATTGTTATAAAAGCCGTAGGATTCGGAGTTTGGCACAAAAATTAACATGAAATAAAGCCCAAATGTATTAAATTTGAAAAATCCAAAGCCATAAAAGTTGTCATAGACTTCCAAAAAGTCAGAGGAAAAATCCAAAGTCATAATAAGACTTCCGATAAAACGGTAATCCCGTTGAGTTAGTGGTTGAAAAGACCAAGGGCCTAAATTACAAAAATGCAAATGTCTTTGAAATAAGTGTTAAGCCAAATTTTGAATCCGGAGATATCTCCTAAATCGTCGAAGTTAGGACCATGATGTGGACCTCATTCTTGTGTGCAATGGTTTTCGAGGGAAGGTGGATAACTAATTAGCGACTTAGCTTCATATCTTTATCGGAATAAAAGTTATCGAAACGAGAAATTTGAAGAAATTCATTTCTCAACAAAAATAAAAAAATCTAGAGGAAAATAGGAAAATGGGAGCAAAAGGTAATTACACAAGTAACTTCCATGGGTAGTGTTAGCATCTAGAATCATATTTAACAATGATTTCGATTTTACGCTTAGTTTGGGGACTTGTGAAAAATCAGGGACGATGTATTCTATCCGTATGGTCACTTCACGCTGGGTTGTGTTTCCTACTCCGTGATCCTAAAATGTCGTTTGAAAAATGTTGGAGTTATTGATCGACATGAAAGTTCAACAAACCGTCACTCATAATTGGAATGTGCTTAATCGTAATATCTACATGTGAATAAAAAGGTAAACGGGGCGTTTTTAGAATTAAGGGTTCTTAATCTCTTTTGAGGAATCTTTGCTACTTCTTCATAGGTTTAGTAGAAAGAGATTGAAATCCTTGGTTTTAGAAGCGTGAGTTGATTGCATTGCGTGGGGACACGACAATGGTCTCGTATGGGGTATTTTGATATGTGCTAAAACACATATCATTTCTTTATCAAATCAGACCCAAAATAACCAAGAAAGAGCCGTTTATTGCTAATATTTAATGGTTTCTTGAGTTTATGCTTGTGCAGGTACGGATATGTCAAAACACGTAAAAGATAACCAAATCAGACAAAAACCGAGCACGAGAGATAAAGAGTGCTAAAGCTGAGCCGGAAGGTCAGAATTGTGCATTTGTGAAGATTTCTATGCTGAGAGGATTATTTTTGAAAGATATGTTCAACCTTGAAGAAATGTTAGAAACAGTCCCTGAACTTTCATCATTTGGCAATATCTACCCTTGAGTTTCAGAAATGTGCAAAAGTAGCCCTTGGATTATTGAAGTTTGGCAAAGTCAACCCTTGGATTACATTTTCAGAATTACATGATTGGTCCCTGGAAATTCAGTTTTGGCAGTTTTGGTCTTTATATACACCTTGGATCCAATTCTAGTCCTAAGTCCATGTCTATTACACCTTGGCCCAAAATATTACCAAAGCCCAACCACTCAAGCTTTCCAAACCCGTCCACTAAATATCCAACCCGTTCACCCATTTCACCCAAGTCAACCACTATTAAACCGGTCAATAGAATCGAAATATATTAAAAAAACCCAAAAACCAAACCCGCCCTTTTTCTTTTCCCCAATTTCCCCCCATTCCCAGAACCTATGAACCCTAAATTACCCCTAGACTCAATTCGCAAAATTAACACAAATAAAGGGCACAATCGTACTTTTACCTGACACCACACTGACACACGGATGCCACGCTGGCAATCTGTGTGTCATACCCCTCATTTGCTCTCCTCTGATTGGCCAAAAGAGCGTGGAAACGTGATCCAAGGGTGGATATTGACTAATGACTGATGGGATTTAATTAGAGATGACTTGAGAAAGCACAAATACACGTTTCTGAATCCTTCCAATGGAGAAGCTCAAGTATAAAAGGACCCTTCCATCACAAGCTGTAGACACCTTTTCATACCCTTTTTTTTCAGTAGCTATTGTAGTTTTCATTTCAGTTTTTATGTTTTCAAGTAATATTTAGCTTTTGTAATTCCTCTTTGTACTCAGTTTTTAAGGGTTAATGAAATTTCAGTTTTATTTTTAAATCATTGATCATTGTTTAAATGTTTCTGAATTCAGCTTATTTAGCTTAAGTTCATGATAGCTTATTCTTAAATCATATCAGCTTATTTCTCAATTTACTCAAAAATACAAAAAAATCAGAAAAATAACCAAAAAATAAAAAAAAAAAATATGTCAATTCTACTCTATAAGCTTCAATAAGCTTTAGCTACTGTTTAGATAAACTCACTTAAGCTCTATATAGCTTTTAGTGAGCTCATTACTGTTTTCAATCATTTATCACTCAAATTCATACTCTCAGTCAACAAAAGTCAAAGGTGTAGAAATTGGAGTTGGATTGGGTAGGATTGCTACTCTGGCTTGGATTTGGTATTGGATTGAGCTTAATAGTATTTGGTGATTGGTTTTGGCTAGCTTATGCAAGCCATAGTGGCTAGACCACATGTGAGTATTCAAAATCTCAGTTTCAAATTACCTTTTCAGTCACTGTTTGATCTGCATAGTTAAGCTCAGCTTGAGTTTGTTAGTTTTAATTGTGTTTGTAGTTTCATGTTACCTTATTCAGTAGTTTAATTAAGATTAAGTAGTTGAGCTTGTTTCATCTAGGAGTTATAGAGTTAAGTAATTTTGATTTGAGCATAAACTAGTGTTTGGATCATAATAGTAATATGAGGTTGAGGTTTGGTTTGTGGATAATATCAGTTAGTTTAAGTTCATTTGGTTTATATAAACTCATTTCAGTATTCAATTTGCAGCCATACACTCTCTAAGTCAAATCTTGCATTTTATCTGATCTATTGTGCTCATCAGTTAGTATAGAAGATTATTAGTTTTCATTTTAGGTGTATATCATCATAAGATAGCATAAATTGGTTATAGTGCGTCCATAAACCATCATTACAATCTGTTTTTGTAGATCAAATCTCACTTTAGTCAAAATTAGCAAATCTGTCATAGAAAAGTCAAAGTGTCAATATCAGTTTTCATAAAACTTTGCTGAATTTTCATTGATTCATTTTTGATTCAAAGTAAATGTAATTTTGGGCTTTGCAAGTTCAATTGGTCAAGTTTATAAAAATGATTTTTATCAAATTTTTGGAAACTTGATCTTAAGCACTAAATAAGTGTCCAAAGCAGTGATTTGCCCTGTTCACACTCAGCATAACTGAGTGTGAATCGGCTTACTGCGTCTTGCCTGGATTCAATTTAGATCATTAGGACACGAAATCGGTTTAGTGGATCTTGGGTTGGTAGTCTAGAGTTCTCAACTTCTGGTTTGCATTTCAGTTCACTGGATTAGCTGGTAATTAAGCTGCTAGTAGGTAGGCTGGTAGATGTTTTCTTCTTAAGTTCTAATAAGTCAAATATGTTTATTCAGCACTTTAGAGGTTAAGACTAGTTGTAATTAGTTGCTTTTAGGTTAATTTAGCATACTTTAGCTTCTGCTTCCATTTTGTGATCATTAATGCTTATTTGCTTATTTTAAGTGCTTATTTATAAGCACTTTTCACTACAGCCCACTTTTCTTGCACACTAGCATACGTTTTAGTAATTTTCATAGAATCAGAGTATTATTTTATATTTTCCCTGAATTTTTCATAATTTTCCTGCACTATTTACTATTTTTCTCATTTAAAATTACTTTTTAATTACTTTTAAATACAAATAAATCAGAAAAGCTTCAAAAAAATAATTTTTCAATTTTCCTAGATTAAGATAAATATAAAAAGCAAAAAAATAATTTTTCCATATTTTTCTTAGTTAAATTTATAATTTTTAGCCATTTAATTAGTTTTAAATAGTTTTTAATTCATATAAAATAGAAAAAAGTTCAGAAAAATACAATTCCAGTTTTGAAAAGTCTTTTTAGTTATTTTAGATTTTTGAAAAATAGTTTCATAATTTTCTATTTTATTTTCATAATTTTTGGTATTTTAAATTAGATTTAAAAGTTATAAATTAGATTTTAATTCAAATAAATAAAAGAAAAATCATAAAAATTAGTTTTAAATCATAATTAAGTTTTAAATTTCATTTTTAGTTTAAAAGTAATTTTAGATCATTTTTAGGACTTAGTTTAGACTTAGTTGCATTTTATTTGCGTTTCATTTAAATCATATTAGTCTTAATTTGCGTAATTAGTTGTCCCCGTAGTTTTAATTCCCTTATAATTTCTTCCCATTTACTTCCCTTGCCCCATATTTTAGAAAACATCAAATTATCCCTTTTTCTCATTCAAATCCCCGATAATCGCGACGTGAGTTGAAAATTCCATTCAACCCTCGTTCGGAACGATCTCGGTGCTCAAACCTAATACGTTTGAGTTACCCAAATACTACAAACTCTTATTATTGATCTCTTTCCCGGAGGAATCATTTATCAAGAAAGAGTGATCCATCATCCGGTGGTTTTGCGGGTGGACGAAGGAATGACGGATCAAAGTGAAACGACTCCATAGAAGAAGGGAGTCCATGGTACAGAGAAATGTTTCTTGAAGGTTTAACAATGAAGGCATCCAAGATAGCATCCTTTTTCGGGATAACTTTGGTTTTTTGAATGTCCTCTTCGATGAGTATCCCAGGGTTAAAAATCTTGTCCTCGGAGAGGAACGAAATCAAAGTATCATCTACGTGAAAATCCTCACGAGAAGAGGAATCACTTTCGGATAAAAAATTATGTTGGACCTCTGGATCGACAAGTTCATCAATCGAAATCTTCACTTCCTTTTCTTTCTTCGGGTAAAATGGATCATCATATTCTTTTTCTTCATTCTCAGAAAGAATCGAGTCGTTGGGAGCAATTTCATCGGTGATCTCCTCAAGAAGTGAATCGATATAATAATCCTTGAGCTCGGGCTCCGAAGGATTAGTAGACGGCTTAACTTCTTTTTCTTTTGGTTCCGGAGGGAGATAAGAGTCCATTTTAAGCATTTCTTCAATCAAACGAATATCTCCCTCGATGTCAATATCGGCATAATCAATTTCCGGTGAAATTGAATCGCTATTCAAATAAGCCTCAATCTCTTCCATGATAGAATCAGTTTCCTCAAATGGAATGAATGAAGGGGAAGAATCAGAAATGATTTGTTTAGAAGAAAGTTCCATAATTTCAGAAGAAGGAGTGGGATTGCCACTCAAAGAAAGCTCGACGTTCTTAGGAACAATATCAATCCGATAAACAGAAAGCGGAGGTGGGACAAGTGGTGTGCTCTGAGAGCTAGCATATTCCACCACTACCGTTGTAGACTCCTTTTCTAGTTTCTTCTTTTGCTCAGCACGTATCGTCGACAAACTCTTAACCGTAAAACGTGAAAGACTCGGATCAATTCTCGATGGTTTAGGCCAAACTTTTTGGACAACCGAAGGTTGGACGTTTTTGGTACTTCTGTTATTAGTAGGAATTCCCGGGTCCTTTGTCACCTCGGTGTCATTAATTTTGGCCACATCATATTGGTTGGTTAGAGATTTAGAAGTATGGTTAACATTGAACGTGATGGCTTCGTTACCAACTCTTAAAGTGATTTCTCCTTCATACACATCAATCAATGCATGGCCCGTCTTCCTTAATAAACTCCTTCCGAGAATAAGGGGTACTCGAGGATCGGCATCGAAATCGACTACAACAAAATCAGCGGGGAAATCGAATTTCCCCACTTTAACAAAAACATCCTCGGCTATACCAATTGGTTTCGTCGTAGTACGGTCGGCTAGCTCGTGGGTCATACACGTTGGGGTAGGTGGGGGCAATGAAAGCTTTTCGTAGATTGATTTCGGCATCAAATTGATACTCGCGCCAAGATCGGCCAAGGCAGAGCATTGAATAATTCCTTGAAAATCGCACGGAATGAGGAACTTTCCGGGGTCACCTAACTTTTCGGGAAGTTTCTTGAGAATAACCGCCAAACAATTCTCATTTAAAGACGTTGTTGCCAAATCCAAAATTTTCTCTTTGTTACTTAACAATCTTTTTAGTGTCGAAACAAACTTAGGCATGAGAAGAAGAGCATCCGTGAAGCTAATTTCGAAGTGAATATCTTGAAATATTTGAAAGAATTTTTCCATTTGAAGATTTGCTTGTTCACGTTGCTTCTGATCATTCATCCTTGACGGGTACGGAAGTGTTGTCTTTGGGTTAGTCTTTTCAGCACTAACCGGAGCATTCTCGGGCTCAGACGTCGGGACAACCGTGGGTTGGACATTCTCGGTACTCCCCTTATTTGTAGGAAGCACCGGGTCCTTTGTCACCCCGGTCTCACGGTCTACCACACGAGACGGAGAAGAAGAAGTAGTGGTAGGAACCGTGGGTCCATCATAAGCTACACCACTTCGGGTAGTGATCGCTTTCATGTCACCTCTCGGGTTAGGAATCGTATTACTTGGAAGATAACCGGAACCCGAGGGTTGAAAATAAGAAGTAGAAGCGTGATTAGCTTGAAGGAAACTAGCCAACATATTCCTCATTTCACTCATCTGTTTATTACTTGTAGCACCAATTTCCATTTTGAATTCATTCCTCATGCTGGTGATTTGAGTTTGAAAACTTTTAATGGTGTTATCGGAGTTCTTCACGTAAGTTAGAAACTCATTGTTTGGAGCAACTTGAAGAGGTGGTTGATAAGGTTGTTGACAAACTTGAGGTGGAGGAGCTTGGTAGTTTTGATTACCATGATTAAGATTAGCTCCTCGGTTTTGATTGTAAGATTGGTTTTGATAACGGTTTTGGTTTTGTTGTTGTTGAGGAACGGGTGCAAAATCGGGTGGTCCCATTTGGTTGGCACGGTATCCTTGGTTCTGATGTTGAATCGGATTAGCAGTGGCTACGGAAGCATTTCTGAGATCACCATCCATGGCTTGACAATTATAGTATGGATGAGGACCACCGCAAATAACACATGTTTCGGTAACGGCTTTGACTGGCTCGGATTTCTGAATCTTAAATTCTCTCATCATAGAATTAATAGCATCAGCCAGCCCACTCAACTCACTCCTCTGAACGTAGTTATCATTAGTAGCGATCTTAGAAACAACCGGTCTATTTCTAGACGAAGAAACTTTTGACTTGTTTTCGATAATCGTTCTAATATCGGCGGGCATACGACTCAAGATGTTGTCACCGGCGGCCGCATTAGGTGAATCTTGGTCGGTCGGAGTTAGAGCATTATAGAACGTATCAATCTGATGAAGATCGGTAAAACTGTGATTTGGGCATTTACGTAAAAGTTCTTTAAATCTATCCCATGCTTCTCCAAAACTTTCGTCAATTTTTTGCTGAAAAATTATGATTTGATTTCGTAACATCGTAATTTTTTACGCAGGAAAGAATTGGTTCACAAATTTCTTAGAAAGATCTTCCCATGTTGTAATTGAGTGAGGGGGTTTTTTTTCAAGCCAAGTCCGGGCTGCCCCTCAAGGGAAAATGAAAACAATCTCAATTTAATTGACTCGTGAGTGACGCCTCGAAAGTTAATCGTAGAAGCTACTTGATTAAACCAATGGAGGTGTGCGTGGGGCTCCTCATGGTCTAAACCACAAAAAGGTTTATTTGAAACCAATTGTATCAAATTCGTTTTGAGTTCAAAATTTTTGGCAGCAATTGGTGGAAGAACGATAGCATCACTGTACCCGTCTACGGGAGCTTGAAGTAACTCGGACATTTTTCGAGTATCTGCCATGACGGGTTGTTCAATAATAGTACGTAACTCGGGTACGTCTATTCTTCGATTACGATTACGTCGTGACTGAGAGCGAGTGCGCATGCACTAAAAATCAAAATCAAAAAGTAAAAAGGAAAAATAATTTTTAAAAGGAAAATTTTGTTTTTGGTTTTTATATTTAGAAATTTTTTGAAAACACAATCTTTTTGTAACCTTCACATCAACCGGTGCTCGGTAGCTCTAAAAAGTACGCGCAACGGAGCGGGAAAGAAGAGTGGATCTTTCTTCAGTCTGCAATTTAATGTCAAGACTTCCGTTTACCCCGTGTATAGGTTGTATCTTCAAGGTGAGCCGACGTAACAATTGACGTTTCAGTTTCTTTTGTTGGTTTTTAATTTTTATGGTTTTGTAAACACTCTAGCAAGAATGTTTTAGTTTTTTAGATGTTTTTTGGGTTTTTTAAAAATATATATATATAAAAACGACGGTAACTTCACTCGGGGAAGGATCTTCAAATGCACGCGATTCGAGACGGAAATACGAAAATTCACTACAAGCCCTCCCCGGCAGCGACGCCAAAAATTGATTTAGGAAAACCAATTATAGAAGTTTGTAGTATTTGGGTAACTCAAACGTATTACGTTTGAGCACCGAGATCGTTCCGAACGAGGGTTGAATGGAATTTTCAACTCACGTCGCGATTATCAGGATTCGAATGTGTAAAAGGGATAATTTGATGTTTTCTAAACTACGGGGAAGGGAAATAAATGGGAAGCAATTAAAGGAGCTAAATCTATAGTGCAATGAAGAAATTACAACTAATTATGCAAAATTACGCTAATATGCAAATTACGAATTAAATGAAACGCGAATATTTTCGGCAGCAATTGGTGGAAGAACGATAGCATCACTGTAGCCGTCTACGGGAGCTTGAAGTAACTCGGACATTTTTCGAGTATCTGCCATGACGCGTTGTTCAATAATAGTACGTAACTCGGGTACGTCTATTCTTCGATTACGATTACGTCGTGACTAAGAGCGAGTGCGCATGCACTAAAAATCAAAATCAAAAAGTAAAAAGGAAAAATAATTTTTAAAAGGAAAATTTTTTTTTGGTTTTTATATTTAGAAATTTTTTGAAAACACAATCTTTTTGTAACCTTCACGTCAACCGATGCTCGGTAGCTCTAAAAGGTACGCGCAACGGAGCGGGAAAGAAGAGTGGATCTTTCTTCAGTCTGTAATTTAATGTCAAGACTTCCATTTACCCCGTGTATAGGTTGTACCGTCAAGGTGAGCCGACGTAACAATTGACGTTTCAGTTTCTTTTGTTGGTTTTTAATTTTTATGGTTTTGTAAACACTCTAGCAAGAATGTTTTGGTTTTTTAGATGTTTTTTGGGTTTTTCAAAAATATATATATACAAAAAAGACGGTAACTTCACTCGGGGAAGGATCTTCAAATGCACGCGATTCGAGACGGAAATACGCAAATTCACTACAAGCCCTCCCCGGCAGCGACGCCAAATATTGATTTAGGAAAACCAATTATAGAAGTTTGTAGTATTTGGGTAACTCAAACGTATTACGTTTGAGCACCGAGATCGTTCCGAACGAGGGTTGAATGGAATTTTCAACTCACGTCGCGATTATCGGGATTCGAATGTGTAAAAGGGATAATTTGATGTTTTCTAAACTACGGGGCAAGAGAAATAAATGGGAAGCAATTAAGGGAGCTAAATCTATAGTGCAATGAAGAAATTACAACTAATTATGCAAAATTACGCTAATATGCAAATTACGAATTAAATGAAACGCGAATAAAATGCAAATAAAACGAAACTAATTCTTAAAAATGATATAAATTATTCAAAAGATGAAAATTCAATTTGAAAATTATCTAAGAATAAAAACTAATTTTTATGATTTTTCTAGAATTTATTTGGATTAAAATCTAATTTCTAATTTAAAAATAGAACTAAATTAACAACAATTATGAAAACGAGTGGGAAAAATATGAAACTCTTTTTTAAAAATCTAAAATAACTAAAAAGACTTTTCAAAATTCGATTTTTATTTTTCTGAATTTCTTTCTATTTTCTATGAATTAAAAACTATTTTAAACTAATTAAATTGCTAAAAATTATTATTTAAACTAAGAAAATTATGGAAAAATAGTTTTTGGATTTTTATATTTTTATTAATCTAAGAAAATTGAAAAATTATTTTTTTGAGCTTTTTCTGATTTATTTGTATTTAAAAGCTAATTAAAAAGGCTAAAAACTGATTTTAAATGAAGAAAAATAGTTAACAGTAACAGAAAAATATGAAAAATTCAGAAAAAGTCTAAAAAATAATGAAGAAGCTAGGAAAAATGCTAAAAGCTAGTTGTGATTGCTGGATATACAAGATGCAATGAAACTGATCTTAAAAAGCTTAAAGGAGAATAAGCTAAAAGCTATTAAAGTGAACCAAAAGCTAAGGCAAGCTAAGTTGTTGCTACACTGAAGTGACCTAACGCAACTAATAGTGATCAAATAAGCTCAAGTTAGAAGCTAAAAAGTTCAATTCCAAATCTTAGAATCAATCAGCAGAACAGCTTTGATGTACCAACTTGAAGCTTAACAATAAGCTAGTAACTATGCTCTAAAATGCAAACCAAATGTTGGATGTTTAATTCTAGCTGGAAAAGAGTTAATCTACCAAGTTTGAGCTTATTAGAACACGAATTGATCTTTAGAGAAGCTTGTGAAATGGCTGAGATAGCATAAACATATACTGAGACTAGTGACACAGGACACTACTTTAAAAACTGTCCAACTTTAAGCATGATTTTAACTGACTTAAAAAATTTCCAAAAATATTCTAAAATTATACTGTTAAACATAACCAATCAGAGATCTAAATTTCAAAATTACAGATGATTTGGTCAAGTTGTGAAGAATTTAAAATTCCAAAAGTGCAACCAATTGAGAATGTTTTATAAATTTTGACTTTCCTGAAATCTTTGCAAATTGGACTTTAATGAAACTTGATTACTTCAATTTGATGCTAAATGATGTTTACTAATGAACTAAGACTAGATTATGCTATCTAAACTGATTTAATACTTAAATACTAATTTATGCAATCCTAAAACTATCTGATGTGCATGCTAGAATGAATTAAAGATGAAATTGACTTTCAGTGAAGTGCAGATGCAACTAAGGCTACAAATGAGTGTAATAGACCTAATTGAGACTATATTGACTAAGCTTATTCTCTAAACCACCCTTTATCACAGATCTATATCCTGATCCAAACACTAGTTTAAATGACTGATATGCAAATATCCCAATCAGAATCTAAGATCTTAACCATTTTATGCTTTAAAACAGATCTAAGTGATGATGTGATACTTAAATGATGCAACTAGAACAATATTAACACTAAACTAATACTACTCCTACTAATGCAGATTATGCAGTTATTGTAGGACCTTACAAATATCAACCTTATCACAAACCCAACACGTTATGCGTAGAACACAATCAACCAAAACACAAACGTTATGCTTAGAAAGAATAAGAAGCAAGGAAAGATGGTGACTTGAAGATGTAAACCGGGTATATGTGTAGAGAAAATATGAACACAATAAGTTGTATATTCCAAAGAAAACACACACACACACACACTCAAGCACACACCTCAAATGACTCATTTGAGGTGTATTTATACTACCTTACAACTTACCCTAATGGGCTTTGGGATGGGATTGGATTGGACTTGGATTGGATGACAACTTATACAAGGCTAGCTTAACATAGCTTTTAGCCATTTAGCTTAGTCCAATCCACGAGCCCGATGACTATTCTATCACTATATCTAACACACGTTACATAGTTCCTAAACGTGAATGACCATCACTTCTAATAAAAACTATTAAGGCTAACAATCTCCCCCTAAGGGGTGGTCATTCAAAAGATGCTTCACTTGATTTGGTCTTTACTTTTCTCGAGCTTGAACTTTTTGTGTCGATATAGAATAGTCTCGAATCTTTGTTCCTTCATGCTTTGTGATCAATTAATGTGGTTGTCTGCCGTTGTCAACTTTGTTGGTTAGGTATCTCCACGTCTTTCTCCACCATGCTCACACTTCTATTTGTCTTTAGGTTACCAATGATGTAGTTCTCGAGTCTTTAAACTTTGTATAGCCTTTGATTTTGATGAGAACTTTCATGTGTTGTTGGTATGAGCATGTGTAGAATCTGCACGATCAATCCGCTAAGGAGCTTCCATAAGAAGAAAACATAAAACAGGTTAGTAATAGGCGGATTCCGGCACTTACAAGTTTGAATTTCGAGGGTGTTAACAGCATACTGTGAAAACACGTCTCTAATTCTCACAAAGGCCGTTCCTGAACTGGAGTCCCACAAGTGAGATACGCGATATACGAAGTACATCTACGTTCGGATGAGTCGTGAGGTACACCGAAGCATCACCCCACGACTGTAGACAGTTTGAGACATACTAAGCGTAATCCACGGAGAGTTACCGAAGTGACCTGCTGTCAGGGCTGCTTGATGTTGACCCTGGCAGGAGTTTCCATTCAATCACTGAAGATCACAGATGTGAAACTTCTCATAAATGTTCTGGCATATTGCTAAGATCTGCGTAGGACTCTAGAATATATCACTTGTGTCCTTATTGATGAACAACAAGTGATGTCATGTCATGTGTTCCTATGAGATCTTTTGATGAATCTCGTGGATCTAGACTCAATTAGTGCATTTTGGTTTTCCAGAGCGGAGACTACGGAGAGGGTCTCCTTCTTCAATACCAACGATCTCTAAGAGAAAGTCGATAGATTATGTAGGGTTCCCAGTGAGAATGAAACAAATCCCTTTGAGAGGAATTGAGTGGCTAGAAGGTTTAGTGCAGTACGTCACTGGGTCCATGACGTCTTTGTCTTCAATACCAGTGTCATCTAGTGACAACCAGTAGGAGATGAATTGAACCGGTTTACGCCCTAAGTTGAATATGGAGGGCTATTTCTTTTCACCCTTTCTTTTACTATTCTTTTTAATTCTTCAACCCCTTCTTTCTCCTTTCTCACATTACTCCTTTTTTCAATCATTCCTAAGGACTTCTAATACTAACTATTTGTGATGTCCTTGGGTAGATCCCTTTGGCTCTGGCGGATCATAGACGACAATTTCCTATCCTTAGTCACCTTATACCTCCATGACTGTCCCATGTTGCCATAAAACCATTTTTCTTGAAAATCTCACAGAGTGTTTATGATAGAAAACATGTTTGAGACACTCCGTGAGTTTTATATTTTCGAAACACTCCCCTTCACATGTGCTAATGAGTTTTAACAAAAATCCGCACATCGAGGGTAGAGTTTGCACTTTTTGAATTGATCGGCTCATGATAGACAATTCCCACGAGACACGGTTACGTTGCCTAGTTAAAGAGTTCCATTGTCGGTTTTAGGTGACGACTAGCTCTAATAACTAACTTGAAGTTGTAAACACTCCTTGAAAAAGAGGTTAGACCCATGAAGGTGCATATCTATCACAAGTTTCTCGGGATGGTACATATACTGACTTAGATTCCCGTCAATCCGTTGGTTCCGACTGAGTCGAGCTCATTTTGAGATTCAAACAACGATCATTAAACTTTTTGATCATATTTTAATCACGTCTCCTCCCCTTCAAAAATAGCATATTCGTGATATTTTTGATATCAACGGATTAAACAACATTTTAGAATCTTTTGGGGAGACAAACGGATTTGATTTAAGCATGAATTTGGAACATTTTAGTTTTATACTCCCCCTTTAATAAAGCATAATCAATTAAAGGGTTTTAGAGGGAGTTATCTTGAGCACAAAATATTTTGAAAGATTTTGAAAATCTTTTGAACAATCTTGAAAAGGTGCTCAAGATGATGATGATTTCTCACCATTTTTTTTTTAAATGTAGTGCCTTTGAAGCGTACACTTGATTTTTCTATAAAAGCACGAGTTTTGATTTGAAAAATAATCAAAAGTCGTCATTTTGGTCCGGGTTTTCTTGAAGTATACGAAAGCCATTATTTTAAGAAATTTTGAGAAACGACATGTTTTAGAAAACATATTAAAGAACTCTCGCTCAAGCATATGTACATACCCGTATCATTGTTGAATGAAATTTCTAGAAACGTATGAGAATATCGATTATACGAGAGACATGTCGTGAGAAGAATATTTTTGGATTTTTGATTTTGTATTGTTTTTGTATTTTTGAAAGTTTTATATTTTTATATTTTTCTTTTGTTGGTTTTCAAATTTTGTATTTTGTTTTTCAAAAATATTTGGTGAAGCTTTTGGAAAAATCATTTTCAAGAGGATTCGAGAAGCGTTCTTACTCCTCGGGGTTAGGTTTAGCATTCCAATTCGTCGAACTAAATCGTCAAACCTTTCTTTTGGAAGGGCTTTAGTAAATAGATCGGCGAGTTGGTAATCAGTCTTCACGAAGAATAATTCAACAGTACCATTTTCGACGTACTCTTTGATGAAGTGATAGCGGACACGGATGTGCTTAGTCTTTGAGTGATGAACAGGATTGCATGATATGGCTATGGCACTTTTCGAGTCACAATACATAAGTATTTTATCGAAAGTAAAGCCATAATCTGTGAGTTGTGTTCTCATCCATAGAACTTGAGCACAACATGCAGATAGAGACACATACTCAGCTTCGGCGGTTGAAAGTGCAGTGCAATCTTGTTTCTTTGAAGACCAGCTTACTAACTTTTCACCCAAAATTGTGCTCCTCCGGATGTACTTTTTGTTGTAACTTGATCACTGCGTGGTCCGCATCGAAAGGCAATTAGATCAAATCCGGATTCCTTCCGATACCAAAGTCCCATGTGAATGGATGTCTTCAGGTACCGAAAGATCCTTTTAACTTCTTTGAGGTGCAGTTCGGTAGGCTTTGCCTGAAACCGTGCTAATAAGCAAATAACAAAATGAATATCTGTCGACTAGCAGTGAGGTACATGAGAGAACCAATCATGCTCCGATATTTCTTTGGATCAATAGGTTTCCCAAACAAATCGGCTCCAATTTTTGGTGAAGTTACCATTGGTGTTTCGACCGAATCACAATTATCCATACCATGATTTTTCAAAATCTCAGTCGTATATTTAGCTTGATTAATAAAAATTCCACGAGGGGACTGATGTATTTGTAAACCAAGAAAGAATTTTAGTTCCCCATCATGGACATTTCAAATTTGCTTTTCATGAGATTTTCAAAATGTTTTGAAAGATTCGGATTAGTGGACCCAAAGATTATGTCGTCCACATAAATCTGAACTATCAGAATGTCGTTTTTGCATTTTTGTGTAAACAAGGTAGGATCAACTGTTCCTTTGGTGAAATTGTTTTGGATAAGGAAAGAGGACAGTTCATCATACCACGCTCTCGGAGCTTGTTTCAATCCATAGATTGCCTTTTTGAGTTTGTAGACGTAGTCCGGATGTTCCATGTCGATGAAGCCTTCTGGCTGACTCACGTACACTTCTTCTTTCAGAGCTCCATTCAAGAACGCGGTCTTAATGTCCATCTGATAAACCGTGATGTTTTTGTGAGCTGCATAGGCTAAGAATATACTGACTGCTTCAAGTCTAGCTACGGCGCGAATGACTCTTCAAAGTCTATCCCTTCCTCTTGTCTGTATCCTTTGGCCACAAGACGAGCTTTATTGCGAATTACAGTCATCTCTTCATCCCTTTTGTTCTTCCATAACCATTTGAGATCAATGACCCGAACGTCAATGGGTCTTGGAACCATTTCCCAAGATTCATGTAGACGGTATTGGAGAAGTTCCTCCTGAATTGCTTCTATCCATGCGGGATCTGCCATTGCCTCACGAATGTTTTTTGGTTCAATATTGCTAATTGAGCAAAGGTAAATGCACAAGTCACAATCGGTGGCAAGTTGGCGTCTCTTCTGAATTGGCCTTGAAGGTTCACCAATAACTTGTTCAATTGGGTGGTCTTTTGTCCACTTCAGAGTAGAAGGATACCGTTGGTTATACGTATGCGAGTTAGATGGTTCTCTTAAGCTTGAAGACGATTCAGCTGATTCCGTAGCAAACGGGTTTTCAAATAAGTCTTCATCTAACGTTGCATCGTTATGGTTTTGGTTTTGCTCATCAACTGCTGGTAGAACGGGTGCAATAACTGTAGTAGATGTAGATGATGTAGATGGAATTGGTGCATTGGTTTCTACCATTGTAGATGCATCTTCTGTTGGTGGTGGTGGATGATTTTGGCGGGTGCAGCGGAATGATGGTTTGATGCATTTGTCGAAGTTCCACCATAGTATTCATCGAACATTAACTCAAAGAAATTCTCCCATTCTTGTTCTTTAGGATTTTCAATCGAAGTTGATTGAGCTCTTTGAGGTACGAGTCCTGAACTGATGTGTCTAGAAGTCTGCGGGTTTAGTGCGGGTTCTAGAGCGAGTCTCTCAGAAGCCATGTGTGAAAGTTCATCAAATTTCACATTCATCGTCTCCATGATCCTCCTAGTTCTTCTGTTATACACCTGAATGCCCTCGAGTTATCTGAATATCCAATGAAGATTCCAATATCACCTTTAGCTTTCAATTTGCCTAGATCTTCTCTGTCGTTCGTCGGATAGCACAAAGCGCCAAACACGTGAAGGTAAGAGATATCAGGTTTTCTGTTGTTCACAAGCTCATACGGGGTTTTATTGAATCTAGGATGGATTAGGGATCGGTTCTGAGTGAAACAAGCAGTGGCAACAGCATCAGCCCATAGAAATAACGGTGCACTAGAATAGATTAGCATTGTGCGAGCAGCTTCCACAAGAGTTCTATTTCTTCTTTCAACTACCCCATTCTGCTGTGGAGTTCTAACAACTGATGTCTGATGTGTAATTCCAACATCTTCAAAATAAGATCTTAACTCGATTTGTGAATTCGGTCGTTGTTCTGCATTCTTACAACCCTTACTGGAGTTTGAAGAAGTACTTGAATTCGTTTCAGAAAGGTGATGATGATGCCTGGTGCTTCGTCTTTTGATCTCAGAAACCTAACCCATGTATATCTCGAATAATCATCGCGATAACAAGAATATACTTTTTCCCATTAATGCTTTCAACTCTCATTGGGCCACATAAGTCCATGTGCAACATATGCAACTTTGCTTTCGAACTAGGTACGGATTTGGGTTTATATGATGCTCTTTTGCTTTTTCCTTGTTCGCATGATGGACATAAGTGATCCTTGGTGTTTTTGAACTTTGGAAGTGTTGTGGTGTTGTCTTTGGCAATTTTGTTGATGGTGTCAAAATTGAGATGGGATAACCGTCGTGCCACAACCGGACTGTGTTCGGATGCTCGTGTCATAAGACATATTGGTGATGAAGAGGCCATTTGATTGATGTCGATAGCATACAAGATTGTATCCGATTCCCGTTAAGAGATCATGCCATCCAAGTTTCTAACGAAGCAAGCATTTTTCCTAAAAGCAACCTCTAAATCGCATCACGTAAGAACTGCCCGTGAAAACAAATTGTGTCCCAACCCTTCGACATAGTAAACCCGAGTGATCAAATAATTTCCAAATGGTAGATCTCCATAACCCATGATAGCTGCTACATGATCATTTCCAAAGCGTACGGTTCTCATGAATTTCTAGACGAAGTTGATCAGCCACTTCAGATTCCGGTTATGTGCTTGGAGCAACCCGAGTCGACGATCCAAAGACATATTTCGATAACCTGCCAATAATAGAAGAGGAAGATTTTGGAAACCGTTTTGATTTTGGTTCCTTTGGGTTAGAGGTAAACTCCTGATCACACTCATAGAAGTTATCTACTGGGAAAGCAGGTTCTTCACTCATTCTACCATTCTGGAGTGTGAAAGTTCTACCCGTAGGTTTCCAAATGTCATCCCTAAAGTAAACACTATGCTTCCTATCAGTAGTGTAAAGCCTAAGTCTTGCAACTAGTCTTCCTACTCGTTTAGCATAAGTTCTTTTAGGAACATTCTTCTGAACAGGCTTAACAATCTCATTCTTAGAAACACAATCATCATGAACATTAGATAAAGATTTCTTGCAAGTTAAACAAACAGATTCAACAGATTCATTAAACTTAGCAAATTTCATAGGTTCAGTACATTCAGATGAAGTGTCTTTCTTATTACAAAGCGGTAAATTCCTAGGGTGTTCTTCTACTTTCTTCTCTTTATTCAGGCTACTACTCTTAGAGGCACGCGAGACTCTATTGTTCCTTGTATTGCTCTTAGGCTTTAGTCTGCTGCTCCTAGAGGTGCTTCCTAGTCCTGTAGAGGGTAAGGCACACTCATTAGGATTCACTATGTTATCAAGAGAAGTGGTTTCAACTTTCCTAGTCTCTTTAGAGTGCTTATCTAAACTTATGTCGTTTGTTCCATATGTTTTAGATGTGGAGGCAGACGCATTAGTGGTACTCATCTTAAAAAGTCCAGGTGCTAAAACTTTTGGTTTCTCGATAACCGCTTTTCCTTTATCAACAAGTTGTTTAGGTAGGGCAGGTGGAGTGACTGGTTTTGATGAAACATTTTTCGGATTGACTTTTAGAGGAGGCATAGAAACAGACATTTTTGGTTTGGAAACCGGTTTGGGATCATTTGCTTTCTCCGCAGTCAATGGTTTTGTAATCACAGTATCCACTGCCTTTCCTTTTTGACTTTCCAGCTGAGCCCTCAAAAGATCATTTTTCGCTTTCATGTCATTGTAGGCACGCTCATACGACAGTTTGTCATACTTGCATTCCTCAGTTTTTCGATCAAGTTGTTTAAAATATGAGACATTTTCTTTTCAAGTTTTTCAAGAGCTTTTTCATATTTTGAAACAATTTCGGAGGTCTCGGATGGAGTCTTTCATGATCTTCAACAGAATATGTTTGCAAAATAATGGACATAATATCAGTAGTCGAGAACATCTTGAAGAAAGAGTCATTTAGAGTTTCCAAAACTTTGATTTGTTCCACACAGTCATTAGCTTGCTTTACCAGGGATTTATGGTCCTTGACAAAGTCATTTGTTTCTTTCAAAAAGGCTTGTTCAAAATGAATTACCCTAGAGTTGATGTTATTCAGTGAGGGGCAATTTGAGTTTCAAAAAACTTTCTCTGTTCAATATCAAAACTAGAGAACCGGTTATTAGGTGTAATAGTGGTTTTAGTTTTAACAGTTTCTTGAAGATCCGCAATTCTCGTTTTCACATTGTCTAAAATACTTCTCGCATCACTTGAGTTAACAGGATTGTTTGAAGACATTTGTTCAATGTTCGAAAGAGATTTTGAGACAACGACTGGCTTTGAAACAGATTTTGAAACAGGTGTTGACTCTTTGTTTGAAACATTTGGTGTGTTGGAGAACTTTGACTTTTCTTTTTGATTGACAAAAGTGATTCCAGAAAGTTTGTTCCATTTGTTATTGTCAATAGGTTTGATTTCCGGACCTTTTTGTTTCATTCTTTCTCTGCTCTCCTTAGATAGTTCTAACGTTTCAAGAGAATCACGAACAATTATGGGTTCATGTAAAGCACTTCCATTATTTAACACATTCTTAGGTTTCTGAGCTTTCTTGAGGAACGAAGAAGGGTCGTTACCAAATGCCATTCTATGTGAAGTATGAAAACGTGGATTTACTTGATTAGAAAGCATCTTGTTTGATTTAGCTGAATGACCCGTTGTAAGAAGCAAATTTTCCAAGGATTTGATTTTCTCATTTTTGTCAAGAATTTCATCAAGAAGAGAATCTTCTCGTTTTGAAAAATCAGAATCAGCTTCTTTTCTTTTTCAAGATCAGAACACAATGATTTTTGTTTTGAAAGTTGGTCATTTAGATCTGAAATTTCCTTGTTTAAAGATTTAATTTTCAAGTTCGAATTCACATCAAGTGTGTTATACTTTATTTGCAATTCTTTTTCTTTAGAAACCAAATTTCGATTTGTTTTTCTGAAATTCAAAGGCTTTTGCGTTCTCCTTGTAACTCTCAAGCTCAGCGGTCAATATAGCATTCGTGGCCTTAACATCGCGATTGACCTTTTTAACTTTCTCAATTTCAATGCCACAGTTGTTGATTAATGATTCAAAATAAGCACGTGTTTCCTCATCAGTCTCAGTATTTTGTGTCACACAGCCTCCACTATGATCCCCATCTGGAGTTTGAGTTAGTATTGCTACAACTCGGATTGTCCAGGTATGTATCATAAGTAGGTGCTGGCGTCTCAGAATGCTGTTCGTCATGAGTAAACACATCAAATATGACATTGTTATAGCATGGATCAATGATTGGTACCTCAGATACTGCATTGGCGTCGTAGACAGGAGGTGCGTCAGAGTCAGTGTCGTACTTAGTTTCCTGAAGATTTGCCATGAAGATGCAGTTCGCATTGATTTCCTTGAGGTCTTCCAAATCATCCATGATAGCCATAAAGTCATGTTCCTCAGCACTCAATTGAAGTCCAGATTGTTCCTTTTGTACCAACATGATAGCTTTCTGAAGATACGCAAGATCCTTCTTTTTCGGCTTAGTTGGACAATTCCTTGCCATGTGACCCACTCCTTGATAGTTATGACACTTAATCTGATTACCCTAATTCACATTTCCATAATTCCCAATGACTGGAGCGGCAACATTCCCATTCTGTTTACCCACTGCTCTATTCCCAACATTCTGACCCATTTGATTTCCAACATTCTGACCCAACTGATAACCCTGATTCGGAACCGCCTGATTACCCATGCGAAATCCAGTAGCATATCCCTGCTGATTCCCAATAACTCCAACCATTTGTCCTTGATGACCCATATTGACACCCGGCTGTGCAATTTGCATGTTGCGAGTGTTTGATGAAATCCTTTGGTTGTTGTTAGTTGGTGTGGAATAGCGACTTCTGAATGCTTTACCCAAGAATGCAAATGCTTGTGACAAAGCTTCTTCTTGTTCAAGTGCAGGATCAGTGATTCCTTGTTCCTGGTATTGTGGATACTGTTGTTGTTGAATGACTTGTTGTTCTGGATAGACATGTTGTTGAGGAGGGAAAACAGCTTGTTGTTGTGGAATGTATTGTTGCAAGTTGTTGTTAGTGGAAGATGATGAAGCTTGTTGTTGTGTATTCACGGGAGTTTGAGTCTTTGCAATGAGTTCCAATGGATCATGATTCTTTGCTAATCTTTCTTTCCTGACTTCATTCACTTCATTCTGGTTTTGTTTCAGAAAATCGTTGAGTTGATCAAAGTTCACCTGATGTAAGTCTTTTGTTTGGTTAACAATAGTGACATATCGTCCCCATTCTTCTGGTAGATTGTTCAAGAACTTGATGTTGCTCACGATGGTTCTGGGTGTCAACTTGTTTCTGATCAGCTCATTCATTAAAGTGCAGAACCTTCCATAGTAGGATTCAATGAATTCTCCTAGAGTAGATGTAAACTTCTCCCATGCAGTTAGCAACTTGTTCTCTGTGTCTTGTTGACCAATTTATGTTCCATGACAAAGTCTTCTAACACGTTCCCACATATCAAAAGCAGTTTCACAACTGTCTACAGCAGCAAAGATGTCTCTTGGTAAACCCAGTTGTATAATATGAATTGCCATGTCATCTGCGTCGACTTGTTTCTAATCCTCTTCAGAGTATTCTGATTCTTTTTGAAGACGAAAAAATGGTGGGACGGGACGTGTTGCATCAGCATTTCCAGGGTCTTAGACTTGTCAAGGTATGAAGGGTCCATTCTGAATGGATTGAATCATCAATTTTCCATTAGGTTTGGTCTTGATGTAACGAAGCATATGACTTGTCCATTGAACATAACCACCTTTTTCCAACATAGAGAGCCATTTCTTCATTTTTACTTACCCCTCTTCTTATAAACTCTCTCGTATATTCTTACACTCTTTTAACAAAAGATCACTTGATCTAGAGAGTAGTTCTTCTTTCTTTTATTGTGATTCTCAAATATTTCCTTCTCTAAGGCGAGATCGCGAGCATTCAACAAGTCATCCAAGCAAGGGGTCCTTGATTTATTTGTTCCTCCACAAGATTTATGTAGGGAAGATCTTGTATTTCATATTTCAAATATTTGTTGTGTTATAGTAGTGTTGGTTTGGTCCTCCGTGTTACGGACTCGGTATTTAGCTTTGTACTGGAAAAAGTGTAAGCGACGTTGTGAAGGCTTCTCCGCCAAGTTGAAGGAGTTTGTTAACATAGTGCTTGAACTCTCGAGTAGGTGACTCGGGGAATGGAGTAGGGCAAGGAAGGTGTCCTTGTAGCAGAACCACTATAAATCGGTTGTGTCATTTCTATCCTTTACTTTACTTGCTTTCTTTATTTGCATTACTCTTAGATCTATACTTTCTCTTCATTCATACGATTTCACATAACATCGAATCTAAAGTTTTTGAAACTAACTTAAAATCGGAAAAACTATTCAACCCCCCTTCTAGTTTTCCAAAAAGCTTACTTGATAGGAATCAAGCAAGAGAACCTAAACGAGATAGAGATCTAACTAGCTATTCTATTCCCTAGCAGCAGCGCCGAAAACTTGATGCGCGTACGAAGCGCGTTCGGGGTCAAAGGAACTTCCTTTTCTTCGAGCAAGTTTTTCAACCACCTAGGCAGTGAACCTAATCGTTGTAGTGTAGTATTGGGTTAGCCTCGGGGATTGATATCGTTCTCTAAGGTAATAGGAATGCTAGTAAGAAGTGTATCACGAGAAGGTGGGGGTTGAGGATGATTTTTTTTTAATCTTTTTATAGTTTTTTAGAAAGCTAAGGTAAATATCTCAGGGCAATTGGTTAGGGGGTGGTATTTCTACTTATTACTCTACCTATCTAATTATCTAATACTACGGGTAGCTATGTCTATTTGATGTGTGCTCGTATGATGATTAAAAATGTGTTTACCTAGATACTATTACTCCCTAGTTATCTTTTATTGGTCGGTTGAATTGTCACACCTTATCTTAACGCGTTGTATTCCTAACGTCGTAGGGAATGCGTAGTCCCTAACTCTTTGAGGTTATCCTTCGGGTTTAGCATACGAAAACCACAAGCCCTTATGATATTTCATTCATAAGCCTCACTTTCACAAAGAATACTTAAGCATTAAACACAACGAATGATGCCTAGTTACACTCCTAAGCCAATTACAATTAAGATAAGAAACAACCTAACAATAATCAATAACTACGTTTCATAGATCTAAGCAAACACACAAGAAATTTAGCTAGACATGGTAAACAAGCAAGCATACACACAATCAATTGAAGACATAATGATACTTTGGATTAAAATACTTATCTCGATGTGTAAAATAGGGTTTGGGACTCTAAGATACTCTCCAAATCGAACTACAAACGTTTAGGGTTTTTTTCTCCAAAAGTCTACCTCCCTAAATGCAGAAAAATAGAATTCTATATATAGATTTACACTTGCGACGGCGTGACCTTTTAAATGGGACGCCGTCAGATCGCCATCATTAAGGTTTCGACTTGGCAAAGTCATCGATGGGACGGTGTCACCTTAGAGTTTTTACGCCGTCAGTCTTCATTTGGGACGTCGTCTTGATTCTGGATCTGGGCCGTCTGAGATGAAAAGTCTGAGTGACGCCCTTCTTCTTCAAGGCCTGACACCGTCAGGTTGTACGAACAAAAATTCCACTGAGCCGTCTAGTGCATGTTTTGATCAGATCTTTATAGAGGGACGGCGTCGCCCTTTTATTGGGACGCCGTCAGGTTCTGTTTGAGCAGCTTGAGTGGCTTCGATCTTGACTTTGCCATTTTCTTCATGTATTCACTCCTTTTCGTCCAAATATGCATCATTCCAGCATTTTGCTTCCAAGAGACCTAAAAAAAGAAAAAGAACGAAATTAAGCAGTAACGGATATAAAAGTGGTCGATTAAGGGCTTAAATGACCCCCTAAAAGTGTACGTTTTAAATCCTTATCACGCCCCCAAAACCGATAAGTTAAAAACTTTTAAAAGACAATTAATCGACCAACTTATTTGACAATTTAGTTATTCTATTTAAGACACAAATTTAAAAACTAAAGAAGACTCGAAAATTTTCTTTTAACTTGGTTTTAAAGTACTCCGAACATACTCACCTGACGGGTGGACGTCGACGCTCACACTACGCGACGCTGTCCCTCCCTAAATGGAGTATCATATAATATGTAAATTTAAGCCCGACGGCTCAAGGGTTTTATAACCCGACAGCGTCAGCCCAACTTGGGACGTCGTCACCCTTCGACTGGGACGATGTCTGAAATAGGAATTTTCCTCACAGCTCAGAACAGTTTTAGCCAGACGGGGTCACCAGCTTGGTGACGTCGTCCGGCGACCAGACCTACACAATATGTGTAGATATCCTGCACTTCCATATCCAACTTCACTACTAATAGTAAAGGACAACATCAAGAGATCCAAATTGACCCAACATAACACACCAAGACTATTAATATGTAACCTTTTGATACATATCATTCCAACAAGACAAATGGCACTACGCCAAACATCATTTTACCATACTTTGACTCATAGACTACAAGGGTGTGACACTATTGATTTAAAACCATTAGACAATACTAAAACATATTTACAAACCAATAGTGAAGAAAAGACCATATGACCCAAAATATACCAAAACGAAACTTGACTTTTCGGGGCTTCCAACTTCAACACCTTGGTTCCAAAAGACTAGCACAAATTGAAGCTTAAGTATAGTCCATCCTATACTTGATTCTTACCCTTGACCTCCTTGCTAGAACCTATAAAGCATCATTAACTATAACCAAAGCGAATTGCTTAGTAAATAAATTGGTTATATGCAAGGAAAAACTTTAACAACATAAAAGGATTTATGGAGCATCTATAACATAAGAATATACCTTTAATTTGATATTTACGCTACTTTGACTATATAAAAGCTATGGATCCAAGCTACTATTACAAGCTCTAACAAAACTATAACAAACAATAAATAGTTCATAATTAAACACAATACAACATAAACCCACTATACTTACCTCAAATTTGCTCAATAGGTTTTCTACCAAGTAGAGTCACAACTCCTTTAAGCTTCGTAAACAATAGTTAATCTTAATTAGAGACTATAACTAATAGTTTCTATGAATTGGACATCTTCTATTACTACTTTAAATTTCTAAAATTCAAAACCCTTATCATAAGGATTGGGGAAGATACTTACTTGGTTTAGAGGTATGAAATTAAAGGTCTAATAATCTTGATAGTCACCACTACAAGCTCAAATTAGACTCAATTGAAGGTTCTTGGTATATCTTCTTCTTCCTCCCTACCACTCTTTCTTCATCACCAGGTTTTCCTCAAAAGTTCTGGATATCTCTTCTAATATATTTATTTTTCTTTTATTAATTTCACTTAGCTCTAATGACAAATTTAGTCCCCCTATTCTAAGGTTCTTATGCATTGGCCACTAAAGTACCTAACTCATTTACTTAGTTGTAACCTTTAAATAATTTTGAAATACCAATATAACGTAAAGGACCAATACTAACATTTAATAATACCTTGTCGGGATACGGGTGTAACAATTCACCCCTCCTAAAATTTGATTTCGTCCCCGAAATCTATGCTTGAAAAAGTCGAGGATACTTGTTCCTCATTTTTTCTTCCGGTTCCCATCTAATAGTTGTACCCTTCCGATGTCTCCATTGCACTTTAACCAAAGGAATCTCTTTATTTCTTAGTCGTCTTGTCTTTCTCCTAAGTATTACCTCCGGTTCTTCTTGTGATTTCAAATTCGGATCTATTTCTATATCATCCATTGTAATCACCCTAGCTTCATTCGCTAAGCATTTACTTAGGTAAGATACGTGGAAGGTATTGTGAATTCCTTTCATTTCATCAGGGAGTTCGAATACATAGGCTACTTCTCCAATACGCTCTAAGGTCTTGAAGCGTCCAATAAATCGTGGTCCTAACTTTCCTTTATGTTTGAACCTAAGAACACCCTTCCACGGAGAAACCTTAAGCATGACAAAGTCTCCTACTTCAAATTCAATTGGTCTTCTTCGATTGTCGGCGTAACTTTTCCATCTATCTTGGGCCGCTTTAAGTCTTTCTCCGATCATCTCAATTTTCTCGGTTGTTGCTAGTATTACATCCGTACTAGCTAACTATCTTTTCCCAACATACCGGAGTTCTACATTTTCTACCATAAAGCATTTCGTAAGGTGGCATTTCTATGCTAGCATGATAACTATTGTTATAAGCAAATTCAACCAAAGTTAGATAATCATCCCAATTTCCCACAAAGTCAATTACATAAGCCCTTACCATATCTTCAAGTGTTCGAATTGTTCTTTCACTTTGCCCATCGGTTTGCGTATGAAAAGTCGTACTCATATGTAACCTTGTACCTAGTTCTTCTTGGAAATTTTGCCAAAATAACGAAGTAAATCTTCCATCTTTATCGGAGATTATGGAAATGGGTACTCCATGGCGTGCAACTATTTCTTTAACATATATATTTGCTAACTTGTGGAAGGGCATATTTTCTCTAATTGGAATGAAGTGTGCCCTCTTCGTCAATCGATACACTATTACCCAAATCGCGTCGTGCTTTTTGGTCGTTCGCGGTAACTTTGTAACGAAGTCCATTGTAATCTTTTCCCATTTCCAAACCGATACTTCCAATGGTTGTACTTTGCCATACGGTTTTTGGTGTTTGGCTTTAACCTTCAAACAAGTTAGACATTTTTTTAACATATTTCACGCAATCTCTTTTTATACTTGGCCACCAATAGTCTCTCCTTAAATCATGATGCATCTTGTTAGCCCCCGGGTGAATAGAATATTTTGACTTATGTGCTTCATCTAAAAGTAATGTCTTAACGTCACTACGAAAAGGAATGAAAATTCTCCCGTATCGCGTTTTAAGTCCGCTACTATCATCCTCAAAATGAGGGACATGGGAAGTGATACGTTCTCTTTCCCAATTTTCTTCTTTCAAAGCTTCCTCTTGGGCTAACTTAACCTTGTCGAAAAAGTCGGACGTGATAATCATTTGCACATAATGGATTTTGGTAACTTCACATTGGTTCCTACGACTTAATGCATCGGTTACGACATTTGCTTTTCCCGTGTGGTAACGAATCTCACAATTGTAGTCCTTTAACAAATCTAGCCACCTTCGTTGTCACATATTCGGATCCTTTTTGTTTAGAAAGTATTGAAGGCTCCGGTGATCAGTATAAATTACAAACTCCACGCTGTAGAGATAATGCCTCTATATTTTCAATGCAAAAATCATTGCTGCGAATTCAAGATCGTGAGTCTGGTAGTCTCTTTCATGCTTCTTCAACTGTCTTGATGCATAGTCAATTACCTTGACTCTTTGCATAAGGACACAACCAAGACCAGAATACGATGCATCACTGTATACAACCATATCTTCTGTTCCTTCTGGTAAAACTAAGATCGGTGCCTCACATAACTTCCTTCGTAAGATATAAAAAGCATCATCTTGCTCCTTCCCCCACTCAAAAGGGACATTCTTTCTTGTAAGCTTAGTTAGTGAAGATGCAATCTTAGAAAAGTCTTGTATAAACCTCCGATAATATCCTGCCAAACCTAGGAAACTTCATATTTCTCCTACATTTCTTGGGGCTTGCCAATTCATTACTGCTTCTATCTTTGACGGTTCAACCTTAATGACCTCCGGATTAACAACATGTCCAAGAAATTGAACCTCTTGTAACCAAAATTCACATTTCGAAAATTTTGCATACAATCTTTCTTTTCTCAAGGTTTCAAGAATCTCTCGTAAATGAACCGCATGTTCTTCTTTATTCTTCGAGTAAATGAGAATATCATCAATAAATACAATAACATACTTGTCCAACATCGACCAACACACCCGATTCATTAGATCCATAAAAACTGCAGGTGCATTTGTAAGTCCAAAAGGCATAACCGTAAATTCATAATGTCCGTATCGGGTTCTAAAAGCCGTCTTAGGAATGTCTTCTTCTCGAACCTTCAACTGATGATAACCAGAACGTAGATCGATCGTGGAAAACCACTTAGCGCCTTGAAGTTGATCAAAAAGATCATTCATTCTCGGCAATGGGTACACATTCTTCACCGTTACTTTATTCAATTCACGGTAGTCAATGCACATTCGCATGCTACCGTCCTTCTTTTTAACAAACAAAATTGGTGCTCCCCATGGCGAACTACTTGGACGGATAAAACCCTTATCCAAAAATTCTTGAAATTGGCTCATCAATTCTTTCATTTTAGAAGGGGCCAAACGGTAATGAGTTTTTGCTATAGGTTTAGCGCCCGGAATAAGGTCAATGCTAAACTCGACTTGTCTTTCGGGTGGAACACCCGGTAATTCTTCCGGAAAAACATCCCGGAATTCATTGACAATTGGAACATCATCAATACTTTTCAACACTTGCATCTATCACATGAGCCAAAAATGCACAACAACCCCGTGATAAGTATCTCCTAGCCTTCATTACTAAGAATAACTAAATTTCACCTTTCCTCTTATCTCCATAAATAACCATTTCACGACCATTAGGATTAACAACTCGTACCATCTTTTGATTACACAAAAATGGCGGCATTGTACTTACTAAGCCAATCCATGCCTATAATGACATCAAACTCTCCAAGCACTATAGGGATTAAGTCGATCTTAAAAATACTATTATCTATTTCCAATTCTATGCCACGAAACACATTAACTACGACTACCACTTTACTATCGGCTATTTCGACTTCAAGGGGTTTGGAGAGTTTAGATAGTGGAGAGGTTAATTTCTTGCTAAACCCTAAAAACACAAAGGATACACTAGCTCCCCAGTCATAAAGGACTCGAGCGGGAATGGAATTGACAAAAAGTATACCTGTAATGACATCGGGCCCCAAATTCACTTCCTCCACTCCCATTTGGTAAACTCACGCTTTAGGTTTTGGAATTTCAACTTTCTCTTCCTTGACCGTCTTCACAATCTTAGCTTCATTTGTTTTTCGACTTGGACATTCATTCAACTTATGTCCAACTTGATTAAACCCATAACATATGAGCATCGGCTTTGGACATTCTTTACTCATGTGGCTTAAAGAGCCGCACTTGTAACATCCTGGCATGTTAAGTCTACATTCGCCATAATGAAGCTTATGACACTTTTTGCATTGTGTCTTGCCTTGACTCCCTCCGGTCTTCTTGCCTGGATCAAACCTTGGATTTTTACCTTCTCTTTTACCTTCTCTATCTCCAAACCCTTGTACAAACTAACGAGACAGTGAATGAGTTATGGAAGAAATTTAATGACATGGTTCTCTATTGCTCTGAGTATCATAATTACAAAAAGCTCAAAGTAGATAGGTTCCAAAGAATTCTTAAGGATGAGATCCGTGAAGTAACCTCACCATTCAAATGTAATACCTTGGAAGATCTTCTAAGCCGGGCTCGTGTGAGAGAAGCGGACTTAATGAGAAAGAAGAGACCAAGTTGTTATGCCCCCAAAACTGAAAAGTTAAAAACATTTTGTTGGATCGTTGTAAGCTCTTAGACGAGGTCTAATATTATATCTAGGAACACATAATAATAAAGGCGGAATATTCAAACATAGAATCAATATTATTATGAACAAGGTTTTTCATTCACCATCTCTAACTAAACAATAATAAAGATCAAAGACTTGATCTAACACTAACTAACTAAACCACTAAACCCTAGGCGTTTTCCAAATCCCTACGCCTAGGTTCCCACACACACACACCTTTGGTTTACATCTTGTACGTACGTCTAAAACTAATGACCCTATGTCTCTTTATATACTAGAGACATCTAGGGTTTACAAGAGGAATCATAATATAATTAGGAAACTAAATATTCTTTTAAGCATATCTTCTAGAATCTTCCAAATCCTCCATCTTTTGTAGTTTCCCTTCTTGTCACATTTAGTCCTTCATGTTTCATTCTTCTTGTTTTGTATCATCAAATCTATAATAGACCCAACAATCTTCCCCTATTTGATGATGACAAAACAAACACGATTCTAGTACGAACTTCCCTAGACGAAGTAGCAGAAGTTGAGATCATTAAATCTCACCATGAATGAAACACTATTATCTTCCATGCTTCCCCTTGACTTGAACATGTCACTCAAACATCTCTTCCCCTTTTTGTTATCAACAAATAGAGAACGTATGCAAATAATGATCTTGACCACTACGAACCAATATCATACTTCCAATCTAAGACTTCCAATGTTTAAAATCGCCCACCATTACGCATCATAAGAAAAATGGATCCAAAATAGTAGAAAACTCCAACTAGCAGTAGTAATAATGATCAACAGTAGTAAAAATCAAACACTTCCCCTTGAGTGATGCATGTAGATGGTTAAACATTTAACAATAAGCTTCCCCTAAAACCTATATGTTAACCATCTTCTTGATTCTTCAAATCGGTAAGCTTTATGTAATGATTACTTGTGAAGAAAACCGAGTATAACGAATTTGATGAAGAAGTAGAATTTCCCAAACTTGTGTCTTAAATCTTGTACTATCCACGGGACTCCATACTTATACGAAACCAAATATAAGTAGACCGCAATCCCTTGACAAGAATCCTCAACTAGTATGAGACACTGAGCACTACAATGTAACTCCTTTAAGTGATAGCCAATGTGTGCATAGAGCATCATAAGAAAAATCACACATTGCTAGATTCATCAAGCTAGATGATAAGAACACAAACCAAGTAATTCCACTTCACCTTCAAATAAGTGATAAATAATCCTCTTCGTAATCAATTATTCAATGAATCAAATACAAGCCTTTTTGAATCCTTTTAAGAACATAAATTTCTTCCTGTGTGTGTGAACAATAACCTCTGTGTGTGTCGTCCAAAAACCATAACAATAATTATGCTCGACTTCCCCTTAATTCCAAATCTCTTCGAGAAGCAGTACTTTCAATAAAATATGCGGTACTTTGTGAGCATAAGTAGTACTTTAAGAAGTACCTTGCAGCAGTACTTAGATTATATAAGCATCAGTAGTACGTTGAAACACAAGCAGTACTTTCAAACTTGAATCTGCAGTACTTTCGAAATCGACATTACTTTAATCAACATGAAATCACGTGATCACTTGAATGTGATCTCCATCGTGGGACCCAAGTATAATGATAACAACCAGTAACAATAACACTTAAGACCACCAATATATTAAGCCTTTTAATAGTGGATCTCGTTTTGGACCAACGAAAAATCAACATCCCACGTGACCACCTTGGATAGCAATTTTATGATAACAACCAAAGTCAAACGAATTACAACTCGTGGGTCCCAGCAGATATAAATCATGAAACACAATATATCATAATAAATTACTACATGTAAACCCACATGATAGAGTACCTACATATGTACGCTATTCTCCAATATTCAAACTTTGACCAAATATGATATTAGTTTAAAATTTGATCAATCAATACCTTGTATTAGCCAACGAGTGGGGACCATAAGTTGTAGCAAAAGAAAGTATACTCGTCTGATCACATCACGTGTCCCATTATCCAAACATGTATACCAATCAATATTACAAATCTTGCAATTAAACTCAAAATTTTGAAACTTTTACCCAGTTCTGCAGCCAACTTCGACATAGTATATCTTTTTACTGAAAGCTCCAATTGACGATCCCTTTAGTGGAAAGTTAGATTAGTATATAGAGAACGTCCACCTAAAATTTCGTCCCGATCCAACGGTTAACGAAAAAGTTATCGCCGTTTCAAAACAGTGCTGTATAAAAATACGAAAATTTTGAGATCCGAATTTTTCGTCTTTTTCATCATTCTTCGACACATAAAACCTTGTAATCCTAGATATCACGAGCCCCAGGCTCTGATACCACATGTTGGATCGTTGTAAGCTCTTAGACGAGGTCTAATATTATATCTAGGAACACATAATAATAAAGGCGGAATATTCAAACATAGAATCAATATTATTATGAACAAGGTTTTTCATTCACCATCTCTAACTAAACAATAATAAAGATCAAAGACTTGATCTAACACTAACTAACTAAACCACTAAACCCTAGGCGTTTTCCAAATCCCTACGCCTAGGTTCCCACACACACACACCTTTGGTTTACATCTTGTACGTACGTCTAAAACTAATGACCCTATGTCTCTTTATATACTAGAGACATCTAGGGTTTACAAGAGGAATCATAATATAATTAGGAAACTAAATATTCTTTTAAGCATATCTTCTAGAATCTTCCAAATCCTCCATCTTTTGTAGTTTCCCTTCTTGTCACATTTAGTCCTTCATGTTTCATTCTTCTTGTTTTGTATCATCAAATCTATAATAGACCCAACAATCTTCCCCTATTTGATGATGACAAAACAAACACGATTCTAGTACGAACTTCCCTAGACGAAGTAGCAGAAGTTGAGATCATTAAATCTCACCATGAATGAAACACTATTATCTTCCATGCTTCCCCTTGACTTGAACATGTCACTCAAACATCTCTTCCCCTTTTTGTTATCAACAAATAGAGAACGTATGCAAATAATGATCTTGACCACTACGAACCAATATCATACTTCCAATCTAAGACTTCCAATGTTTAAAATCGCCCACCATTACGCATCATAAGAAAAATGGATCCAAAACAGTAGAAAACTCCAACTAGCAGTAGTAATAATGATCAACAGTAGTAAAAATCAAACACTTCCCTTGAGTGATGCATGTAGATGGTTAAACATTTAACAATAAGCTTCCCCTAAAACCTATATGTTAACCATCTTCTTGATTCTTCAAATCGGTAAGCTTTATGTAATGATTACTTGTGAAGAAAACCGAGTATAACGAATTTGATGAAGAAGTAGAATTTCCCAAACTTGTGTCTTAAATCTTGTACTATCCACGGGACTCCATACTTATACGAAACCAAATATAAGTAGACCGCAATCCCTTGACAAGAATCCTCAACTAGTATGAGACACTGAGCACTACAATGTAACTCCTTTAAGTGATAGCCAATGTGTGCATAGAGCATCATAAGAAAAATCACACATTGCTAGATTCATCAAGCTAGATGATAAGAACACAAACCAAGTAATTCCACTTCACCTTCAAATAAGTGATAAATAATCCTCTTCGTAATCAATTATTCAATGAATCAAATACAAGCCTTTTTTAATCCTTTTAAGAACATAAATTTCTTCCTGTGTGTGTGAACAATAACCTCTGTGTGTGTCGTCCAAAAACCATAACAATAATTATGCTCGACTTCCCCTTAATTCCAAATCTCTTCGAGAAGCAGTACTTTCAATAAAATATGCGGTACTTTGTGAGCATAAGTAGTACTTTAAGAAGTACCTTGCAGCAGTACTTAGATTATATAAGCATCAGTAGTACGTTGAAACACAAGCAGTACTTTCAAACTTGAATCTGCAGTACTTTCGAAATCGACATTACTTTAATCAACATGAAATCACGTGATCACTTGAATGTGATCTCCATCGTGGGACCCAAGTATAATGATAACAACCAGTAACAATAACACTTAAGACCACCAATATATTAAGCCTTTTAATAGTGGATCTCGTTTTGGACCAACGAAAAATCAACATCCCACGTGACCACCTTGGATAGCAATTTTATGATAACAACCAAAGTCAAACGAATTACAACTCGTGGGTCCCAGCAGATATAAATCATGAAACACAATATATCATAATAAATTACTACATGTAAACCCACATGATAGAGTACCTACATATGTACGCTATTCTCCAATATTCAAACTTTGACCAAATATGATATTAGTTTAAAATTTGATCAATCAATACCTTGTATTAGCCAACGAGTGGGGACCATAAGTTGTAGCAAAAGAAAGTATACTCGTCTGATCACATCACGTGTCCCATTATCCAATCATGTATACTAATCAATATTACAAATCTTGCAATTAAACTCAAAATTTCAAAACTTTTACCCAGTTCTGCAGCCAACTTCGACATAGTATATCTTTTTACTGAAAGCTCCAATTCACGATCCCTTCAGTGGAAATTTAGATTAGTATATAGAGAACGTCCACCTAAAATTTCATCCCGATCCAACGGTTAACGAAAAATTTATCGCCGTTTCAAAACAGTGCTGTATAAAAATACGAAAATTTTGAGATCCGAATTTTTTTGTATTTTCCATCATTCTTCGACAAATAAAACCTTGTAGATCCTAGATATCACGAGCCCCAGGCTCTGATACCACATGTTGGATCGTTGTAAGCTCTTAGACGAGGTCTAATATTATATCTAGGAACACATAATAATAAAGGCGGAATATTCAAACATAGAATCAATATTATTATGAACAAGGTTTTTCATTCACCATCTCTAACTAAACAATAATAAAGATCAAAGACTTGATCTAACACTAACTAACTAAACCACTAAACCCTAGGCGTTTTCCAAATCCCTACGCCTAGGTTCCCACACACACACCTTTGGTTTACATCTTGTACGTACGTCTAAAACTAATGACCCTATGTCTCTTTATATACTAGAGACATCTAGGGTTTACAAGAGGAATCATAATATAATTAGGAAACTAAATATTCTTTTAAGCATATCTTCTAGAATCTTCCAAATCCTCCATCTTTTGTAGTTTCCCTTCTTGTCACTTTTAGTCCTTCATGTTTCATTCTTCTTGTTTTGTATCATCAAATCTATAATAGACCCAACACATTTAAAAAGACCATTAATCGACCAACTTATTTGACAATTTAGTTATTCCGTTTAAGACTCAAATTTAAAAACTAAAGAAGACTCGAAAATTTTCTTTTAACTTGGTTTTAAAGTACTCTGAACATAATCACCTGACGGGTGGAAAACGTAGCTCACACTACGCGACGCCGTCCCTCCCTAAATGAAGTATCAGATAATACGTAAACTTTAAGCCCGACGGCTCAAGGATTTTATAACCCGACAGCGTCAGCCCATCTTGGGGCGCCGTCACCCTTCGGCTGGGACGCCGTCTGAAACAAGAATTGTCCTGACGGCTCAGAACATTTTTTGCCAGACGGGGTCACCAGCTTGGTGACGCCGTCCGGCGACCAGAACTGCACAATATGTGCAGATTTCCTGCACTTCTATACCCAACTTCACTACTAATAGTAAAGGACAACATCAAGAGATCCAAATTGACCCAACATAACACACCAAGACTATTAACATGTAACCTTTTGATACATATCATTCCAGCAAGACAAATGGCACTACGCCAAACATCATTTTACCTTACTTTGACTCATAGACTACAAGCGTTTGACACTATTGATTTAAAACCATTAGACAACACTAAAACATATTTACAAACCAATAGTGAAGAAAAGACCATATGACCCGAAATATACCAAAACGGAACTTGACTCTTCGGGGCTTCCAACTTCAACACCTTGGTTCCAAAAGACTAGCACAACTAAAAGCTCAAGTATAGTCCATCCTATACTTGATTCTTACCCTTATCCTCCTTGCTAGAACCTACAAAACATCATCAACTATAACGTAAGTGAATTGCTTAGTAAATAAATGGGTTATATGCAAGTAAAAACTTTAACAACATAAGGGGATTCATGGAGCATCTATAACATAAGAACATACCTTTAATTTGATATTTACACTACTTTGACAATATAAAAGTTATGGATCCAAGCTACTATTACAAGCTCCAACAAAACTATAACAAACAATCAATATTTCATAATTAAACACAATACAATGTAAACCCATTATACTTACCTCAAATTTTCTCAATAGGTTTTCTAACAAGTAGAGTCACAACTCCCTTAAGCTTCCTAAACAATAATTAATCTTAATTAGAGACTATAACTAATAGTTTCTATGAATTGGACATCTTCCATTACTACTTTAAATTTCTAAAATTCAAAACACTTATCATAAGGATTTGAGAAGATACTTACTTGGTTTAGAGGTATGAAATTAAGGGTCTAATAATCTTGATAGTCACCACTACAAGCTCAAATTAGACTCAATTGAAGGTTCTTGGTATATCTTCTTCTTCCTCCCTACCACTCTTTCTTCATCACCAGGTTTTCCTCAAAAGTTCTAGATATCTCTTCTAATATATTTATTTTTCTTTTATTAATTTCACTTAGCTGTAATGACAACTTTAGTCCCCCTATTCTAAGGTTCTTATGCATTGGCTACTAAAGTTCCTAACTCATTTACTTAGTTGTAACCTTTAAATAATTTTGAAATACCAATATAACATAAAGGACCAATACTAACATTTAATAATACCTTGTTGGGATACGGGTGTAACACATCCTTCTTCAGTGGTGGAAGCTTCATGTTGGAGATGTTTGTGGTGTTTGTGATTTGGGGTGGTTTGGGTTGAGAGTTGTCTGCTCCTTCTTCATGGTTGGATTCTTCATCACTGGGATGCTCAGAGTAGGTTTCAGTTGCCTTTTCACTTAGTTTCTCAGACATGTTTGATGTTTTCTGGTTGGAATGAGTGTTTGTTTTTGTGTATCTTCAACAACAGAGTCCTTCTACAGGCTCTGATACCACTTGTAGGTCCAAAAGTTTATGGATCAAAGTAGCCTTGAATGACTTACACTCAGTTTTCGAGTTTTGAGTGAAGAGAAATGGAAAATAATAGGAAAGGAAAAAGAATAAGAAAGGGAAAGTAATTGTTAGTTGATATGTTTTTGAGATAGAGGAAAGAGCAAAGGAAAAAGAAAGTAATATGTTCTTGAGTGGGAGAAAACGGAAAATAATTTGTTTAAATTACATATATGCCCTTTAGTTGTTAATGTCAAATCTTTTTCAAAAGGTATATTAGTCTTTACATAACATAAGTTTCGTTTCCTTTTCCTTTCCTCCCAAAAATGGGAGGAAGATTATATTAACAAAACTTCCTCCCATTTTCCTTTCCGTTTCCCTTTCCCATCTTTAAAAAAACTCAAGAACACAAGAAACTTTCCTTTTTCTTTCCTTTCCCCTCAAATTATAACTCGAGAACTGAGTATTATAGTAAACTTGAATAAATCCAAATTTACTATGTGAAGAACTCTTAACAAGATCTTAATGTGTTAATGCGGAATCTTAACACATAAAGTATGAAGAACACAAGAATAAACTAACTTCGTATTTTCTATTAATTACTTTGCTCAAAGGTTAAGGCTTACAACTCGTATTATTAACCTAATACCTTAGGGATCCTTTTATACACTAAGAAAACCTAATTCACTACAAGACTTGTAGAAGGGTAAAGATATCTCTTCCTAAGATATCTCTACGCGTACATATATATTCCTAATATAACTCTAACAAACTATTATGTTTTTATCATAAACAGACTTAACTATCAACTATTTGTTCTGCCAGACTTAACTACATTAGTACTGGCAGACTTAACCACTAACAGACTTAATTCTGGCTTACCAGAATTAACCACTAACACTACCAGAATTAATCCTAAACAGACTTAAACAAACTTAAATCTGTTTTACAAAATATAATTCCACACAATGTTTAAACAAGATAATCAAAAGACGAAACAAACAAACAAAGTTAAGGTATGAAGCAGAAACTTTATTCAAAATTACCAAACAAATTACAAAGGTATCAAATACAAAATTCTAATTCAAAAGAATAAAGAATTCTAATTATCCATATTTATAAGTAAACAAACCGACTTAAATTTCAAAATTATAAACTAACTCAAATTAAAAAACATATCATATTTACCAAACGGCCCTTAGAGCTCTCGGTACCCTACGCCAAGAGTTGCGTTTTCCCTCAAAACGCAATGCGACAACGCGAGCTCCACACCGTGGCTAGCGTTTTCGAGTCATGCGCTGTCGTGACCAGCCGAAATGGTCCCGGAAAATGCAATCATACGGCACAACATGGCTCGCGTTTTCCCGTCAAATGGTCCGTTTTTCACCTTTTATTTTTCTTTTCATTTTGTTGAAGTTTTATGGGTGGCTGTATGTTTTCAATGAAATGACAAGAAAAAGGCGTGACTTCGTGTGAGGAAGAAAGAACTAATTGTGTGAATATGGGTATTTTTTTCATTTTGTTGAAGTTTTAAGGTTGAAAAGGAAGAAGCAAATATGATTATTTGGTGCTGCGTTTTTTTTGGAGTTGAAAGGTAGAGGAGGCGTATTTTTGTGATTGATATACCTCTTATAAGCTAAATATTAGGGTTAAGGATTAGTAGTAATGGGCTCATGTATTAGATTATGGTTAAGTGGACTGGGCTTAGCAAAAAACTGGTGAAGTATAACGTGCTGTTTGTGAGGTTGAAAATTTGATTTTAGCTAATGAAATTTTTGTTAGTTAAATGTATTTTAATGTATTTTTTTTATTAATGAAATTTTAATTTTAGTTAAATATGTTGTTTTATTTAAATAAGTGAAAAAATATATTAAATGAATATGTAGGGTTCAGGGGTGTACGACGGCACCAGAATTTGGTATTGTAAGAGGCAGGGGTGTTTTTGGTGTTGTGGTGAATTTTTGTGTTATCAGAAAAAGTGTTGATCCCATAACACCAATAAGACGGCACGAAGGATACCCAGTGCTCTTACAGTTAAAGTCACTTTTTTAACAAACTGTTTTACTTGAGGAATAGTCCGATCAAAAAAAGATCATTATACTCGTAAGAAAAATGGTTGAGAAAAAGAGAAAGATGATGTGGAATGTTTATTATTCCATCTCGTCTAGCAAATCAAAACATTCAAGCATACGTGTTTTTTATTATTAAGATTTGACTAAATGAACTCTTAAGTTATAACCAGTTTGTTTTTAATCTGTAATCAAAAGTGGATAAGTCTAGACTGTCTCTTGCATAAATCAATGCGTTCAAATTTGGTCATATTGAACTGATGATGATACGATCTGGGAAAAAGATAGATTTGGCAATTAAGTTTTTATTAGAGGTAGTAATAGGAACGAGTGGATTTTTATGTTATAAAAAATTTGATGTCGTATTAGCAAATGCCTATATAAAAAGGAACATAATTTTACTTTTACTCGTAACACCGGTTTCATAGAAAACCGAGGCTCACAATTAAAAAAAAATATAATAATAATAATAATAATAATAATAATAATAATAATAATAATAAAAATAAATAAATAAATAAATAAAATACCTTCTTTAAAAAAAAAACGAAAAAACAATAAAACTCAACGTTATATTGTAGCACTTTGCTAAACGATGTTACAACACCTAAGGCGGTGTGGTAACAATGGCATTATAGCCCCTATAATTTTTACTATAACACATGATACCTTGTGGTAACAAGTTGAACTCTAATTAAATTACATGATACGACATGTTGAGTAAACTTACACGTACAATTAACATATTGTTGTTTCTGAAGTAAACTAACACTTCAAAATCAATTCTTTTAACCACAATCATATTTAACTAGAACAAGAAAATATCTTTTGAATTTCATAAACTTCAAAATCTAGTAACTACAATTAAAGATTACGGAGTAGTTAATTGGTACCATTAGTCTCTAAATTTATTTGAATTCGAGAGAAAATATCCATGTATATGTTCCAAAACTAAGAAAATTACAAAACAATAATTAACCATTTGATGGGCATAGACAAAGACAGCTCGGTGCCCCAGTTTGTGTTAACATGAGAGAGACATAATGCAATGGATTTCGGTTTCAAATCTCAGTGTAATGCAATTTGACTACAAATTCCTAATTTGAGAAACAAATTTGAAAGACAAAATATTACAAAAGGAAAAGAAATTAATTTCTCACCATGTACAATATCCATATTATTGCATCGAGCTGAGTATGAAACTGAAACTCATGATTTAGAGTTTTTGGAACTTTATGGATATCTACATCTACATATATGGATAAAATTGTATGGGTCTAACATTTAAAAGTCGTCAAGAAATGGCTGGGTAGGGAAAGAGAAAATATAATAACAAATAGTACTAGACTACTAGTATAAGATAACACTACAAATTTAGACATCTTTATTTCATTGAAAGTTATTTTTTTAGTCCAGATAGCCAATCCCATTTTCTATCTACCGTTACATTTGGAGGACATATCCAATCTCGTCAAAGCAAACAGTATATGATATCGACAATCACACAATTATTTACTGGGCAAATCACCTAGAAATATAGTTAACTTATCACTTTTTCTCATTGTATGTAGCATTCTTTTTTTTTTCTCATTCTGTCAATGAACTTCCATCGTTAGTCCTTTGTGTGTACCCGTTACCAAAAAACCCTGCATCGTTAGTCCTTTATGCTAACGACCGTTAATAAATAACTTAAAATTTAGTTATCTTACGCTAAACTTGCGTCGTTGGTCCTTTATACTAACAATCGTTAAAAAAAAACTTAAAATTTGGTTTTCATACGTTTCCGTCCGTTTTTTTCACGTTTTCGTACGTTTTTACACATTTTCATTCGTTTTAACACGCTTTCGTCCGTTTTTTCACGTTTTTATCCGTTTTTACACGTTTTCATTCGTTTTTACACGTTTTCGTCTGTTTTTCACTTTTCTTCTGTTTTTCCCCGTTTCGTTCGTTTTTTCACGTTTTCATCAGTTTTTACACGTTTTCATCCATTTTTACACATTTTCGTCCATTTTTGCACGTTTTCGTTCGTTTTTACATGTTTTCATCCGTTTTAACACGGTTTCGTCTGTTTTTCACGTTTTCATCGTTTTCATCCGTTTTAACACGGTTTCGTCTGTTTTTCACGTTTTCTTATATTTTTACACGTTTGCATCTGGTTTTGCGTGTTTTCGTCTGTTTGCAGGTTTTCGTATGTTTTTACACATTTTCGTATGTTTTAACACGTTTTCGTCCATTTTAACACGTATTCGTCCGTTATTCACGTTTTCATCCATTTTTTCACGTTTTCATCCGTTTCTACATGTTTTCATCCGTTTTTGCACGTTTTCGTCCGTTTTTGCACGTTTTCGTCCGTTGTTTCCGCGTTTCATCCGTTTCACGTTTTCATCCATTTTTACACGTTTTCATCCGTTGTTTCACGTATTCGTTCGTGTTTGCACACTCTGTGTAAAAACGGACGAAAAAGTGTAGAGACGGATGAAAACGTGTAAAAACAGAGGAAAACGAGAAAAAACGAACAAAACGTGTTAAAACAAAAAAAATTGTGTAAAAACATACGAAATCGTGCAAAACAGCGAAAACGTGAAAAACGGACGAAAAACGTGTTAGAACGGACGAAAACGTGTAAGAAGGGATGAAAGCGTGCATAAACGGACTAAAATGTGTTAAAACGGATGAAAACGTGTAAAAACGCATGAAAACGTAAAAAAACGGAAGAAAACGTGTAAAAACGGATGAAAACGTGAAACAACGGATGAAAACGTGTAAAACGGACGAAACGGTAAAACGGATGAAAACATGTAAAGACAGATGAAAACGTGTAAAAACAGACGAAAACTTGGAAAAGCGGATGAAAGCGTGTAAAAACGTATGAAAACGTGAAAAAAAACGGACAAAAACGTTAAAAACGAACGAAAAACGTGTAAAAGGGGCGAAAATGTGAAAAAACGGACGGAAACGTAAGAAAACCAAATTTTAAGTTATTTTTTAACGATCGTTAGTATAAAGGACCAACGATGCAAGTTTAGCGTAAGATAACAAAATTTTAAGTTATTTATTAACGGTCGTTAGCGTAAAGGACTAATGATGCAGGTTTTTTTGGTAACGGGTACACACAAAGGACTAACGATATAAGTTTATTGACAGAATGAGAAAAAAAAAGAATGTTACATACAATAGGAAAAAATGTCAAGTTATCTCTCCGTCCCAAAATTATTGTCCCATATTGACTTTTTTATTCTTTCTTCTTCAACTTTGACCATAATTATTTTTGTTTGTGTTATATAATACTTGATGAAAAATATATGAATATATTAGGTTTTAAATGTATTTTCATTTCGTATAATTTTCATCAAGTATTATATAACACAAATAAATATATTAATGGTCTAAGTTGAACAAGAAACTGGTCAAAGTCAAAGAGGACAATAAAAATGAGACGGATGTAGTATTACATAATAGAAGAGTTGCTTTTAGAAAAACCTTATAAAAATTCTCCCCGTGTATGGAGGACTTTTATACACTTGTATAATTGACTCATTTAGTCATTTTCATGTCAAAAATATGTTCAAGATAGGTGTTAAGAAGTTACAGGCTTGTTTGGTACGCAGTTTTTTTTTTTTTTTAAATGTAAATTTTTTGTTACAAAAATAATCTCCTTCAAACTAAATAGCTCCGTTTGGATATATCAACTTCAATCTTTTATTTTAAACAAGTAGCTCTAAAATGAAAAGCTTATTTATGAAGCTTTTTAAATATCTCGGAGCTGTCAAAACATAAAATAATTGTTAACAGCTTATAATTACATTTAACAGCTAATTTACCAAACACTTTTATTGAAAAAAAGATACAGCTTGTAGCTCATGTTAACAGCTTTACAACTTACAGCTTATATATTATAATTTACAACTTTCAGCATACTGCTTACAACTAATTTTACCAAACATACCCATAGACTAACTTTTTTTCTTTTAAATTATTGAAATAAAAGACGCACACCACAAAAACAAACTTATACTAAATTGATCATCTTGACAAAATTTGTAACTTTGTGCACTTGTGGAGTTACTAGTTGGGTACCCACGCACAGCAACGGCGATAAGTATAGTTATATGTGTTTGCTTACCCGTTTAGTGAATTCGTTTCACAACACTCTGAATGTATATGTGTTACTGGTATGTGCTAAAACACATACCTTTTCTTTATCAAAATAGACCCAAAATAACCAAGAAAGAGCCGTTTATTGCTAATATTTGTGGTTTTCTTGAGTTTGTGCTTGTGCAGGTACGGATATTTAAAAAACACACATAAAGGAGCCAAAACCGAAGAAAACCGAGCACGAGAGAGAGAAGTATGCAAAAGCCGATGCTGGGATGCTATTTTAAGGATTTTGATGCTCAAAAGTGCAAAATACGGAGTTCGGGACATGGTTTGGGAGATTTCACGTTAAACCCGTCATTATATCGCATTTTCATATTTTACCCTTCACTTTACCAAATGTCACCTTTAATCCCTCAACTTTCACAAATTTACATTTTCACCCCTCATAAAATCATTTATCCCATTTACCCAACTCACCCTTACCCTTTCCAATTTACACTTTTGGACCCTTGTCTTGCAAATATTACATATATGGTCCTTAGTGTATTTTGTATACTAATCCTTTTATACAAAACCAACTATACAAATCCATTATCCACTATCAATACCTTCGGCCCAACAAATATTAACACAGCCCAATCCACACACCTTACCCGGCCATTTCTTGTATTAAATCCAATACCCGAATAAAACAACTCAAACCCGTATAACCAAGTCAAACCCACCCAACCCAAGTCAACATTTTTGAGTTATTATAAAATAACCAAACGCGCCCCTTTTCCAGTACCTGTCTTCCCCATCCCAAACACCACCATTCACCACCACACCCAAACACTAAACTTGGTACTAAGCATCTTCCTCACCTTCTAGAAGCCTACCCACATGTCAGAGGGTATGACACATTGGAGTGCCTACATGGACAAATGGAAGCCTCCCATTGGCTAAGACACCTCACCAATTCAATCCTACGGCTGAGATTAGATGTGATGACAAGAAGGATGATCAAAGGCCACGATTTGAGATCCAGAAGCATCCCAAGGCTCAAGCTCAGCTTTATATACCCCTCTAGGCTCACAAGATTATTTGTCCAATTTCTCATAGTATTTAGAGAATTGTTACCATTTAATTTTAAGTCATTTTACTGTTTTAAATCTTAGTGTAATGATAATTTTCATATTGTAATTTCAGTTGAGTGATTAAATATCCGTTTTCAGTTTTTCTTAATTTCTCTAAAATTCTTGAAGTTATTTCATTCCTGTTTACAAGCCTTGTTTTACTGTTTATTAAGCTCAACTAAGCTAGTGTAAGCTTAGTTGAGCTCATCTCTGATCTTAATTGTGTTTAATTTCAAGTTTTTGATAAAAGTCAAATATAGTCAACTCGGGTCAAATTTAGAGTCATATTAGTTTTTAGAAATCTACTGTTGGTAATCTGTTTTTGTAATAAGAATGGAGGTTATTTAAGTTTTAAAAGTTAGTTGTAGTATAGTTCCTTTCAGTTTTAGTGGTTAATGTGCCATTTGATGATTTAAAGGAGTGTTTGGATTGTATTGGTTTTAGCAAATTTTGTGAAAGTTTAATGTTGAAGAGAGGTTAGAAAGTTTTGTTTACTGATTACTGGTTGGGTTGATCACTACTTTGAGTTTTCAAACCAGTTATAGTGCCTTAAGTTTCATTTTCGACTGTCATTCTCATAAGTCCATGGTAATCTGATTTCTATTCTTTTCTTGTTCAGAAACAGTTTTAAATGAATGTTACATTGATTTTGCTTACTGTTAGACTAGCATAGTTTACAAGTTCATAGATTATTCTGATGTAGGCAGTATGTAGAGTACCATTTGTTCAGTCCCAAGTTCCTTGTTTGCCAACTGTCCTTTCTCAATTCTGTTACTTACCCTAACTGAATTCCTAGCTGATAATCTGTTTGTTTAATGTAGGATTAGGTCTGCTGTTACTTTCCTCTTATAGCTTATAGTCTTGAAATTATCCTTTTTCCTTTTAGTTGCCTTTAGTAGCCTTTGGACTAGTGCTTATTTCAGCATGTTTTTCCCATCAGGTTCTGTACATCAGCATCCTGTCCCTTTATGCAGCCTTTTTGTGTGACCTCTAACTTCTTCTCCTTAAGTCCAAATTAGTTGAAAATCTGGATAATTACTCTCTGCTAGGTGGTCTTGTGAACTGCAGTTTTGGTTTTCATTGTAGCTTATTATATAAGCAGCTAGAACAGCTTAAAGTGTAGGGTCAGTTAGCTTATTTGCTTAAAGATCAGTTAGCTCATAACTTGGTTAGATGCTTATTTAGGTGTTAGGGGTAGTTTCTTATAGTTTCTGTAGAGTAGTTTTAGCATGCTTTAGCTTCTGGTATCATTTGGTTCACTCTTGTGCTTATTTGCTTATTAAAAAGTGCTTATTCCCCACTAGTTTACACTACAGCTTCAATATTCTCCACTTAAGACCAAGTTTTTCTATTTTTAATAGCTTTAGGATATCATTTTAGAATTTCCCTGCAAGTTTCATAATTTTTAGTTACTGTTTAGTATTTTTCATTATTTTATTCAGTTTTTAATCACTTTTAATTAGCTTTAATTGCATTTAATTGAGAAAAAGTTCTAAAAAATATTTTTTCAATTTTAATAGTTTAAGATAAATATAAAAAGCATAAAAAATATTTTTCCTTATTTTTCTCCTTTTATTTGGTATTTTTCTTATTTTAAATTAGATTAAAATAGTATTAAATTCATAGAAAATAGGAAATTAATCTGAAAAATACAAAAATAGTTTTGAAAAGTCTCTTATGTTATTCTAGATTTTTAGAAAGTAATTGCATAATTTTCCCTTTCTTTTTCATAATTTTTAGATAATTAGTTTTATTTTAAAAGTTAATAATTAGTTTTTAATCAGAAATAAAATCAAGAAAATTCCTAAAAAATAGTTTTAATTCATATTTAGTTTTCTAATATCATTTTTAGAGTAAAAGTAATTTTAGGTTATTTTTAGGAGTTAGATTAGTCGTTATTGCTTTTTATTCGCGTTTTGTTTAATTTCCGTATTTACGTTTTAGCGTAGAATTGCGCAGTTTGCCTTAGTTCTTAAGTTTTCCCCTTAGATTTTATTTCCTTATGCTTTCCTTATCCCGTAGTTTAGATAATATCATATTTTACCCCCTTCTGTTATTCAAATCCCGATTATTGAGACGTGAGTTGGAAATTCCATTCAACCCTCGTTCGGAACGATCTCGGTGCTCAAACCTAACACATTTGAGTTACCCATATACTACACACTTCTCTATTATTGGTTTTCTCTTCAAATCAATTTTTGGCGCCGCTGCCGGGGATTGTTTTGGACACCGAATCAATTTTTGGCGCCGCTGCCGGGGAGAGCTTGTAGCGAGTTTTCGTATTCCGTCTCGAATCGTGTGCATTTGAAGATCCTTCCCCGAGTGAAGTTACCGTCATTTTTGTAAATATATCTTTTTCAAAAACCCAAAAAGATTTTCCTTTTCAAAATTTGTTTTAAAAACCCAAAAATATTCTTCTTTACCCTCTGAACCGTCAATTCTTTATCTCTTTACCCTCTTATTCGTATAATTCTTTTCAATGTCTTCGTCTTACCATTATGGTTGTCAATGGTGTGGGGGACCTCAAAATGGTGGGAATTGTCCCGGTTGTAGCATTGTGAATACGGGAGACGAGTTTGTCTACGACCAATATCCCTACAATGATACAACTGATTTCCTTAACCAATCCCCATATCATGAGACGGAGTCATACTCGTGTGAGTACTGTGGAGGTCCTCACCAAGGTTTTCAATGCCAAACTCAATATAACAATCAGACCTTTGGTTATGAACCTTATCCATATACTTCACCAAATCCGTCACAACAAACATACTGTTGTGAGTATTGTGGAGGTCCGCACTTTAATTCCGATTGTCAGATGCAGAACCCGATTGCTTACGAGCAAGTTCCTTGTGATAATTACGACTATGCTTATAACCCACCTCCACAATACCAAGAAATTCAATCACAACCTCCACAAATTCCTCAAGATAGTTTCCAAAGATGTATTAATACAATCGAAGAATTTATGGATAAAGATCCTCATCAGAAAACGTATGGTGAATTACTTGCCGAAGATCGAGCGTCTTGCAACGAAAGATCTATGATAGAATTACTCGAAGAAGAGGAACGAGCAGCTCAGATTAAAAAATGCCTTGAAGAAATACGAATTGAGGAGCAAGCACTTGCAAGACGTGCCCGATGGCTCGCGACTTACATCGACGATGATGATGAGGATTCCATCCAAATGAAAGAATATTATGCAAGTTTGTCGGATGAAACCCCTCCCGTTTCTGAGCCTTTCATTTCCGACCCTTCCCCTTCACTCACGCCGGTTGAGAGAAGTGACGTCATTTTGGAAGAGGTCGATGATTCTATTTCTTCAAACATTGTTGATCCCGTTGACTCTCTCATAATGGGGGACGAGCCTCTTAGCACTATTCCGGAAACGGAATCTTCTTGTGTTGAGAGCCTTATCCCAATCCCAAGAGAGTCCGAGGTTGTAGATGATATCTGTGATGAGCTTTCTCTTGATATTTCGAATGATCATGATGAGATGTTTTCCGATTCCGAGGATGTATCTGACAGTGATTGTGATTCGCTTTTATGTGATTCTCTTGACATCTCCGAGGTTACTTCCGGGATTTTCTCAAATCCACTCTTTGAATTCAAGGACGATTACACCTTTTGTGAAGTTAATCCTCTTTTTGACAAAGATTTTGAGTCAGATTCAGAGACCACAACGGAAGTGGTGGATATTGCTAGCTCTCAGAGCACACCACTTGTCCCACCTCTGTGTTTCGACCTTTCTCTCCCGTCATGTGATGTTGAAGAAAGTATTGAATCCGACACTGAGGTTATTATGGAGATTGATTTTGAAATGGTTGAAGACGATATTCTTGATAAACCGCCACGTGATTCTGATATGGAAGAAATCGACTTACCTATTGATGACCCAATACCACCGGGTATTGAGGATGTTATGGTTGTTCTTGATGGTTCTCTTGACTCTCCTTCTTCTGATGAGTCCACCATCCTTTATCCCGTTGAGCCGACATGTGAAGACAAAATCTTTAAACCCGGGATATTAGACACAGATGAGCTTTATGCTAAAACCGTTGTTAGAGAAAAGGATCCTCACTTGGATGCCTTCATTGTTACACTTTCACCTCCTTACCATGAGCTCCCATCTTTCTTGGAGTTTTCTCATTGTGATCCGTCATTCTTTCGTCCACCCGCAAAACCGCCGGATGATGGATCATTCTTTCATGTTATCCCTTATGTGCTGATGCCCGACACTTTCTTCACCACCCAACCCACCCAGTCTCATTCCTTCGGGAATGAGGACACCGTTTTTGACCCTGGTATCTCTACCACCTTCTTCCCCAAGGACAAATGAATTCGGGGACGAGTCAGGCTAGCGACTCGTTTAAGAAAAACAGTAGCGCTTCGTGGGAGGCACCCCATACTTATCCTTCTTTCTATTTTCTAATAAGTGACGCGAAGGGGTCTGCCTCTTCGATTTCTCGTGTTTGGTTGTTTGTGATGTTGTGTGTAGGATTGTCCCGATATGAAGACTCTCGTGCTCGAAGTTTGTCATTTCTCCACTCGAGTTTCATGATCGATGCTGATGGAAATCCGATATCCTTAATCTTATCGACTAACGTTTATCTTCTAGCATACTTTATAAACGGCTTTTAGATTTTCGTGATACCCTTGCTTTAAACATTGAGGACAATGTTTCGTTCTCGTCTGGGGTAGGGTAATCTTCGATTTGATTTGACCGCACTTGCTTATTTCTGTTGTGTTTCTCTCGCAACCCCGTTTTTCCTTAGAAAATGAAAAATTGTGCAAAAATGAGCAAAATTTAAAAATTTTTTAAGCTTTTGTTAGTCTTTTTGATTGAAAGGTTTTGCTAGTCTCATAGATAAGAAGCTATAAAATGCGAATTCTAGCTCACAAGGCCAAGATTTTGCAAGTTTCCCTGAGTGACTTTAAATATGCATGACTTGATTTCATTAGACGAAACATTTGCTAAGTTAATATATGTTTTGACACCTTGATTGACTTTCCGCTGGTGAGAGTAGGAATAGAATTCTGACTTGACCGGGCGTGTTGAGCCCTAGCTTGTTCCCTTAACCATAGATAATCTAAAAATTATCGGCTAAGCATCTGCGGATCTCATTATTTGGGATTTTAAATTTGCAGAGATCGAGAAATGATAGAGTTACTTATGAGTTTAGATGCTAAGCGTGGAGTAGTTGGTTCTCTTTAGAGCCCATCGAAGGTACTTATGGCTTTTTGTTCCCACAAAATTGTTTCACCCCATATCTGTCTAAATAATTAGAGATGTCGAGTTTTTGGCGATAGTTAGTTCTTTATCTTCTTAAAAGAATCTTTGTTTTAAAAATTGGGTACACATCAAGGATCCGTAATGAATAAATGAGTAATCAGTGATATGTGAAAAGTAATAAGTAAAGTTGTGAGCTGCGGTGTCGAGATCGGACCCTTGGATCTTTAGCCGGGATTGAGTGAGGTCTTAGCCTAGCCAGCCGGGATCCTCATCTCATGAAGCCTATAGTCTTGGAATTACCCCGTGAAGCTCCGTGGTTCACAGCTCATATAAGTAAAGGTACAAGTGCAATAAAAAAAAATAAATAAATAAATAAAAAAAAAAAAAAAAAAATTTGATGTTGAAAAATGAAGAAAAATGAAAAAAATCAAGTATAAGTGAATAAAAATTCCTTGATGTGGACCTCATTTTTACGACAATGGTTCTTGAGAGAAGACGGATAACTAATTATCGACTTAGCTTTATATCTTTATCGGAATAAAAGTTATCGAAACGAGAATTTGGAGAAATTCATTTCTCACAAAAAAATAAAAAAATCTAGAGGAAATAGGAAAATGGGAACGAAAGGTAAGTACACAAGTAACTTCCATGGGTAGTGTTAGCATCTAGAATCATTTGTAACAATGATTTCGGTTTTACGCTTAGTTTGGGAGCTTGTGAAAAATCAGGGACGATGTATTCTATCCGTATGGTCACTTCACGCTGTGTTGTGTTTTCTACTCCGTGATCCTAACGTGTCGTTTGAAAAATGTTGGAGTTATCGATCGACATGAAAGTTCAACAAACCGTCATTCATAATTTGATGTGCTTAATCATAATATCTACATGTGATTTAAAAGGTAAACGGGGCGTTTTTAGAATTAAGGCTTTCTTAATCTCTTTTGAGGAACATTGACTACTTCTTCTCTTATTGGTTTGTCTGAATTGTTTGAAGTTTCTTACGGTTAGTCATTCACAAGTGGCTAGCTTGTGTGAGATAACTTGATGGTTTGGACATACCAATTTAAGCGTCTTCATAAGTTTAATAGAAAGAGATTGAGATCCTTGGTTTTAGAAGCGTGAGTTGATTGCATTGCGTGAGGACACGGCAATAGTTTCGTCTGGGGTATTTTGGTATGTGCTAAAACACATACCTTTTCTTTATCAAAATAGACCCAAAATAACCAAGAAAGAGCCGTTTATTGCTAATATTTGTGGTTTTCTTGAGTTTGTGCTTGTGCAGGTACGGATATTTAAAAAACACACATAAAGGAGCCAAAACCGAGCACGAGAGAGAGAAGTATGCAAAAGCCGATGCTGGGATGCTATTTTAAGGATTTTGATGCTCAAAAGTGCAAAATACGGAGTTCGGGACATGGTTTGGGAGATTTCACGTTAAACCCGTCATTATATCGCATTTTCATATTTTACCCTTCACTTTACCAAATGTCACCTTTAATCCCTCAACTTTCACAAATTTACATTTTCACCCCTCATAAAATCATTTATCCCATTTACCCAACTCACCCTTACCCTTTCCAATTTACACTTTTGGACCCTTGTCTTGCAAATATTACATATATGGTCCTTAGTGTATTTTGTATACTAATCCTTTTATACAAAACCAACTATACAAATCCATTATCCACTATCAATACCTTCGGCCCAACAAATATTAACATAGCCCAATCCACACACCTTACCCGGCCATTTCTTGTATTAAATCCAATACCCGAATAAAACAACTCAAACCCGTATAACCAAGTCAAACCCACCCAACCCAAGTCAACATTTTTGAGTTATTATAAAATAACCAAACGCGCCCCTTTTCCAGTACCTGTCTTCCCCATCCCAAACACCACCATTCACCACCACACCCAAACACTAAACTTGGTACTAAGCATCTTCCTCACCTTCTAGAAGCCTGCCCACATGTCAGAGGGTATGACACATTGGAGTGCCTACATGGACAAATGGAAGCCTCCCATTGGCTAAGACACCTCACCAATTCAATCCTACGGCTGAGATTAGATGTGATGACAAGAAGGATGATCAAAGGCCACGATTTGAGATCCAGAAGCATCCCAAGGCTCAAGCTCAGCTTTATATACCCCTCTAGGCTCACAAGATTATTTGTCCAATTTCTCATAGTATTTAGAGAATTGTTACCATTTAATTTTAAGTCATTTTACTGTTTTAAATCTTAGTGTAATGATAATTTTCATATTGTAATTTCAGTTGAGTGATTAAATATCCGTTTTCAGTTTTTCTTAATTTCTCTAAAATTCTTGAAGTTATTTCATTCCTGTTTACAAGCCTTGTTTTACTGTTTATTAAGCTCAACTAAGCTAGTGTAAGCTTAGTTGAGCTCATCTCTGATCTTAATTGTGTTTAATTTCAAGTTTTTGATAAAAGTCAAATATAGTCAACTCGGGTCAAATTTAGAGTCATATTAGTTTTTAGAAATCTACTGTTGGTAATCTGTTTTTGTAATAAGAATGGAGGTTATTTAAGTTTTAAAAGTTAGTTGTAGTATAGTTCCTTTCAGTTTTAGTGGTTAATGTGCCATTTGATGATTTAAAGGAGTGTTTGGATTGTATTGGTTTTAGCAAATTTTGTGAAAGTTTAATGTTGAAGAGAGGTTAGAAAGTTTTGTTTACTGATTTACAGGTTGGGTTGATCACTACTTTGAGTTTTCAAACCAGTTATAGTGCCTTAAGTTTCATTTTCGACTGTCATTCTCATAAGTCCATGGTAATCTGATTTCTATTCTTTTCTTGTTCAGAAACAGTTTTAAATGAATGTTACATTGATTTTGCTTACTGTTAGACTAGCATAGTTTACAAGTTCATAGATTATTCTGATGTAGGCAGTATGTAGAGTACCATTTGTTCAGTCCCAAGTTCCTTGTTTGCCAACTGTCCTTTCTCAATTCTGTTACTTACCCTAACTGAATTCCTAGCTGATAATCTGTTTGTTTAATGTAGGATTAGGTCTGCTGTTACTTTCCTCTTATAGCTTATAGTCTTGAAATTATCCTTTTTCCTTTTAGTTGCCTTTAGTAGCCTTTGGACTAGTGCTTATTTCAGCATGTTTTTCCCATCAGGTTCTGTACATCAGCATCCTGTCCCTTTATGCAGCCTTTTTGTGTGACCTCTAACTTCTTCTCCTTAAGTCCAAATTAGTTGAAAATCTGGATAATTACTCTCTGCTAGGTGGTCTTGTGAACTGCAGTTTTGGTTTTCATTGTAGCTTATTATATAAGCAGCTAGAACAGCTTAAAGTGTAGGGTCAGTTAGCTTATTTGCTTAAAGATCAGTTAGCTCATAACTTGGTTAGATGCTTATTTAGGTGTTAGGGGTAGTTGCTTATAGTTTCTGTAGAGTAGTTTTAGCATGCTTTAGCTTCTGGTATCATTTGGTTCACTCTTGTGCTTATTTGCTTATTAAAAAGTGCTTATTCCCCACTAGTTTACACTACAGCTTCAATATTCTCCACTTAAGACCAAGTTTTTCTATTTTTCATAGCTTTAGGATATCATTTTAGAATTTCCCTGCAAGTTTCATAATTTTTAGTTACTGTTTAGTATTTTTCATTATTTTATTCAGTTTTTAATCACTTTTAATTAGCTTTAATTGCATTTAATTGAGAAAAAAGTTCTAAAAAATAATTTTTCAATTTTAATAGTTTAAGATAAATATAAAAAGCATAAAAAATATTTTTCCTTATTTTTCTCCTTTTATTTGGTATTTTTCTTATTTTAAATTAGATTAAAATAGTATTAAATTCATAGAAAATAGGAAATTAATCTGAAAAATACAAAAATAGTTTTGAAAAGTCTCTTATGTTATTCTAGATTTTTAGAAAGTAATTGCATAATTTTCCCTTTCTTTTTCATAATTTTTAGATAATTAGTTTTATTTTAAAAGTTAATAATTAGTTTTTAATCAGAAATAAAATCAAGAAAATTCCTAAAAAATAGTTTTAATTCATATTTAGTTTTCTAATATCATTTTTAGAGTAAAAGTAATTTTAGGTTATTTTTAGGAGTTAGATTAGTCGTTATTGCTTTTTATTCGCGTTTTGTTTAATTTCCGTATTTACGTTTTAGCGTAGAATTGCGCAGTTTACCTTAGTTCTTAAGTTTTCCCCTTAGATTTTATTTCCTTATGCTTTCCTTATCCCGTAGTTTAGATAATATCATATTTTACCCCCTTCTGTTATTCAAATCCCGATTATTGAGACGTGAGTTGGAAATTCCATTCAACCCTCGTTCGGAACGATCTCGGTGCTCAAACCTAACACATTTGAGTTACCCATATACTACACACTTCTCTATTATTGGTTTTCTCTTCAAATCAGTTACTTGTATGTGTTTGTTTGGGTTACCCGTACCTTTCCCGTAACATCATTATTCCAGCATATAGAAATACCCTCGCAATCTCTTACCCGTCAAACACTCCTCCCAAAAGTATATGATTTTGACGAATTAAGATTGTATTGATTGAAATAAAGGTTAAAGTTGTAAAAATTTGAATTAAAATAAAATAAACCAACTAAAAATATAAAAACTAAAAACTCATAAAAATATATCAAAATAAATGTTAAATTAAAGAGCACAAGATTTTAGAAAATATGATGAAATTAGATTATAAAAAAAATAAATAGATAAAAAGATATTTCAATTTGAAAACAAATATGAATTTTTAGTTGAGAAGTGGCACATGTTACTTTATAATTGGAGCTTCTTATCTTAATTTTTATTGGTTAGGAGTTAGCCTTGGAGTTTGTTAAGAAGTGACACAGGTCATCTCATGATTGAAGCTCCTTATCTTAAATTTTGGTTAGGAGTTAGGTTTGAAATTAGGCTTGGATTATACATGCATTATATTATAGTACTAGTCGGATACCCGCGCACAAAGACGGCGATAAGTATAGTTATATGTTTTTGCTTACCCGTTCAGTGAATTCGTTTCACAACACTTCGAATGTATATGTGTTAGTTGTATGTGTTTGTTTGGCTTTCCCGTAGTTTTCCCGTGACATCATAATTCCCGCATATAGAAATACTTTCGCAATCTCTTACCCGTCAAACACTCCTCCAAAAGTATATGATTTTGACGAATCAAGATTATATTAATTGAAATAAAGGTTAAAGTTGTAAAAAATTGAATTAAAATAAAATAAACCCACTAAAAATATAAAAACTAAAAACTTATAAAAATATATCAAATGGATGTTGAATTAAAGAGCATAAAATTTTAAAAAATATGGTAAAATTAGATTATAAAAAAGATAAGTAGATAAAAAAATATTTCAATTTAAAAATAAAGATAAATTTTTAGTTGAGAAGTAACACATGTCACTTTATAATTGGAGCTCCTTATCTTAATTTTTAGTGGTTAGGAGTTATACTTGAAGTTTGTTAAGAAGTGACATATGTCATCTCATGATTGAAGCTCCTTATCTTAATTTTTTGTTAGTAATTAGGCTTGAAATAAGGTTTGGCTTTTACATAAATTATAATATAGCTTTTTTTTTTTTTTTTTTCTTTTTTTTTTGAACTATAAATTATAATGTAGATAGAAGTATGGATTATGGCAAATATAATTTGTCCTTATCTAGGGGTGTGCACGGTTCGAAAACCGGACCGGACCGGCCAACACCGGACCGGACCGACACCCGAGTTTGGAAAAAATCCTAGACCGGTCTCGGTTCGGTCGATCCGGTCCAACAAGGCCTAATTTGTCGGTTTTGGTCCGGTCCGGACCGGACCAGACCGATGACCGAATTAGCCCAAAAGCCGTGACCGCGGACCGGACCGAATGTGGTCGGTCCGGTCCGGTCTCGGTCGATCCAACGGTCGGTCCGGTCCGTTCGGGTCATATGCTCACCCCTATCCTTATCTAGTTTTTAACTTGTTATCACAATAATTCAAGCACTAAAATCAAGCAAACAATAGTAGGAAAATAAAGAGCGATGATTGATCAAGCAACAATTGGAATGTCTAGGCAATTTATTGCAGTATAATCATACCAATATTTCCTAATATGGCAAAACGTTGCACGTACAACAGGGAAAGATCAAATACGTGTAGAAATTGTTGGACAAAAAGAAAAGGAGAAGGTACGCATAGACGTTATGTGCATCTTCGTGACTTCAATAATTGTACTTAGGTTTTTTCAAAGATATTAATGGTTTTATAAAAGGTGTTGATACGACATTATTTTTTTACGCATACATTACATTTGTGCATTACAGTGTTGTACAGTTGTTGGCGTATGTACCTGAAGTACTGAGCCGAAGGGTCCTAAACCATTCGACAAACGCACGAAAAAACTTAGATCAAACAGGCTCCAAGACAACGTAGGCCGAAGGGCCCAACACAACCCTCCGGCGTAACGGTTAAATGGCGTCACCAGCCATAAAGGGAAAGGAATCTTAAGTCAGGATCCCTGACCTGATAACAAGCAGAGGCCAAACAGAGTAAGTCAACCTCCCGCCCGAAAATGTCACTCTCATCACATGTGACCCTCAGGTAAGGACAATACTTCTCATCTATAAAAGGAGAGAAATCACTGCATCTAGGTCAACTCTCTTTAACCTACTTTTACACATAGTAATTCTGACATATCGTATTCTCATTCTCACGCCGGAGCTTGGTCTAGGGATAAAATCCTAGGCGAGGTTAACGCGTGCTTTCTTTGTGTAAACAGGTCTGAAGGATCTCAATCCGAAGAGCTGGACGAAGGGTCAGCCGAAGGACATTCGCTTGTTGAGGTAAAAATATGTCTTCACCTAAACAAGCGAATATCCTTCGGCTGGCCCTTCGTCCAGCTCTTCGGATTGACATCCTTCAGATCTGTTTACACAAAGAAAGCACGCGTTAGCCTCGCCTAGGATTTTATCCCTAGACCAAGCTCCGGCGTGAGAATGAGAATATGATATGTCAGAATTACTATGTGTAAAAGTAGGGTAAAGAGAGTTGACCTAGATGTAGTGATTTCTCTCCTTTTATAGATGAGAAGTCTTGTCCTTACCTGAGATCACATGTGATGAGAGTGACCTTTTTGGGCGGGAGGTTGACTTACCCTGTTTGGCCTCTGCTTGTTATCAGGTCAGGGATCCTGACTTAAGATTCCTTTCCTTTTATGGCTGGTGACGTCATTTAACCGTTACGCCGGAGGGTTGTGTTGGGCCCTTCGGCCTACGTTGTCTTGCAGCCTGTTTGAACTAAGTTGTTTCGTGCGTTTGCCGAATGGTTTAGGACCCTTCGGCTCGATACTTCGGGTACATACGCCAAAAATAGTATGCATTATAATGTTATACAGTGTGGTGTATGTATCAAAAAAGATGATGTGTGTATCAACCCTTTTTGTAAAAGGTATTAATATACACACCATATTATTTTATAAATGCATCATCCTATACAAATTATATAACACAAAATATAGTATTTGCATTAAAAGGAGTGATGTGTGTATCAAAACTTTTGTAAACGATATACGTGCAATATGATAGTGTACTTCTATTAGTACTACTTTAATTTACTATAGAACCATATACATGCAATATGATAGTATTGTACTTGAGGTTTTTAGAAAATACTCAAATTTTAAACCTTAGGCTAATCACAATTTTCTGTGACGATTTCTGTTACATTAGTGTCAACTCAACTTTTTTTGGTCATTGTTGCCACATCAGCGTCGGGCTCAACTTTCTATCTCTAAGACTACACACCGACGATAAACAAGTAGTAAACGACCGAAAAAAAAAAAAAAAAGAAAAAGAAAAAAAGGGGTAGTTTGGTTGGGTAGCCAGCCATAACTTTGATTTGCTTGGGGAGGACTCGATTGCTTATGGTTGGGCTAGCGGAAAGGACTTGGTTTGTTCGATTGGTTAAGGGAACTCACCCAATTAGTATTAGCATGTTTCGATCATATTTCTTTTACCCGATAATAATATGACATATCACTTGTTTTGTTTGCATCACACAGTCTCTTACAATGCCTCCACATTCATATTGCGATCGTCGGAAATTGACACTCATTGTCACGCGAAAAAAATAAATAAATAAATAAATAAAACTCGCGATCCCTAGAGCAAATTTATTTTGAATGAACATATTCCATGTAATTATTTTACCTATCATTTGTATGTAAAATAACAATATAGTTTTATTGATTGGATGCATTACATATTAGATAGCATATGTATTTATACTAAATACATAGCTTTAATAATAAGCTACCAAACCCTAAACCTAATGGACCTAAACCACTATTGGGTTTGGGCCAACTAACCTATCTAACACTCCCTCGCAGTTTGAACTGGAGACTTTCGAACCAACAAACTGGAACATATGTTGAAAGCCACTTCTTTTCTTCTATCATCTTCTTTGTTGATTGGTTGAACGAAAGCATAATTGTATTTGGCGGCATAGTTGTTAATTGCTTGCGACTTCCTCCTTTGCGTGACTTTTTTTTTTACGTCATGGCTTGCTTTGCCTTTAGGTTGGAGCGGCAATTTTGTGATCATCTATGTGCGAAAAACGACAATGATCTTCAACAACAAACAATTGGATGAAGAAGAAAAAAAAATATGATTGGTTGAAAGCAACTCTACATAGATATTTGGTGTTTTTTTGACGGCTAGAGTTTAGGGTTTATACATTGAATATGAAAAATAAAAGATTAAAATAAAGCGAAAAGAACTAGGATCCCTCCGAATCACCGGCGAATAACCGATGACCGGAGGATAGCAAATTTTGTAGGTGGATCTTACATAAAGCTTGGATACCATGTAAAATAACAATATAGTTTTATTGATTGGATGCATTACATATTAGATAGCATATGTATTTATACTAAATACATTGCTTTGATAATAAGCTACTAAACCCTAAATTTAATGGACCTAAACCACTATTAGGTTTGGGCCAACTAACCTATCTAATAATATATTCCATATTTTCATGTGTTATTGCAACTTCAAGTGACAAAAATGCATTCAATCAAATATCTCATGTGTCACGTGTTATCGTAGTTGAATATTTATAAATGATGGTTCAATATAACCACTTCTAGTGACAATAAACAAGCCATCCTTCATAGATCTTTTTGCGATAACGACAGCCACCCCCCTTTGATTTCGATAACGACTATCCCACCCAGATAAACGTGTTGCGATTTGATATTCCAACTTCCAGATATTCACACTTTAACTCTCTCTTGACTCTTGTATAGTGCAGTTATGAAATTAACCACCTGCTTCAAGATGGTTTAGTGGTCACCCACCTTGATGTTTCCACATTAGTTATCAGATTCAAACTTCACCTATTAAACATTTTAAATGTGCCTAGGAAAAAGGTCAGAAACGCACGAAGATACTCCGATTATGCCGCGGATTTTGAATCAGAGGGCCGCGCTCTCCGAATAATCAGAGAAGACAGAACTATTAGATAATAAAATATATTAGGTGGTCCAAGCCCGAACTGTGGGCTTAGGGTCCATTAGGTTTTTTGTGTTTTCTATGTAATTGTGATTATAAATATTGATCAATAATAAATCTAATATCTACGGGGTTTTCTATCATCTAACATGGTTTCAGAGCGGGTATGATCCAAGACCTAGTCGGCCATCATGAGTCGCTGCCTCTGTACCACCCCGTCAAAGCTTCCGCAATCTCTATCCCCTTCTTAAAACCCTAGTTGTCGGCCGTCATGAGCCGCTACTATACTCGAAAAAAAAATAATAAAAATAAAAAAATGTTTGTTTAGCTTGATCCCCAACCATTTGATGCATCGTTGCCTTCACTATTCTTTTCTTTATGAAATTACTTTTCTTGTTCGGTATCTTTAACTGCTCAAACTTTTCTATTCACAAGTACTTATGGTTTTCGTCTTCATGTCTTTGTCTGCAAGTATATTTTTTTATATCCTTTGTTTCTTTTTATATAACGAAAAAAATCGTTTTGTTTTCTTTCTTTCCAAATGTCATTCTCAATCAAAATTTTGTATTTATTTTCATTCTCAATCTTTTTTCCTCGTAAAAGAAGAAATCGAGATTTTTCTTTTTTAAGTTTGGGTCAAGTTTACGGTGTTCCTCAAACAAGCACAAGACTCCAACAATGATAAACACGTCAAGTTTCGCATAAGCTAAAGATTACTCGTCTCTTGAAAAGTTCAACTCCAGTCGGATCGGTCGGATCGTTCGAAGACCTCCCGCTCCAACTGCGGGGGAGTATTAGATAATAAAATATGTTAGGTGGCCCAAGCCCGAACTGTGGGCTTAGGGTCCATTAGGTTTCTTGTGTTTTTTATGTAATTGTGATTATAAATATTGATCAATAATAAATCTAATACCTAAGGGGTTTTCTATCGTAACCACGTCGATCGACCCATTTAAAGTTACAAAATTTTCTAAACGTAGTTATTATAGTTGTATTAATTAAGATATTAAAACATGCATAGTATCTTATACGTACCTCAACTGTTTAGAGGTGATACGGTTTTTTTTTAACAAGTAAGCATATAAAGACGTACTCCGTATTATATATGCACATAGGCAAAAGCGGAGCTAAGAAATTTTCTCCGCTGAGTCGCAAATTTATATAAAATCAATCGGGTCATAAAACAATTTAGATTTTTTTTTTTCCTTAAAATGTGAGTGTAGTAATTCATCTCAAGCTCCTCAACTGTTAGCTGATCCTCCCGTATGCGTAGCTAAATCTGCAAATGTACATACATATAGGCAAGTATGATCCCGAGTCAATTTGATTCCACGGTTTGAGGGAACCGGTCCCTCAAACCGGTTCTGTATCAAAAACTAAGGCATGATTCACAGATTCAGGACCAATGGACCATCAGCATTAACTAGATCGTCCTAGTGTAGGTATAAGCTGGTCCCAAGCCAGTTCTAACAGTAACAGTGGTCCAGTAGTATAGAGTTACAAAAAATGAGTGATGTTTGCGGGAAGATGTTAGAAAAACTTTTTCAGGCCATTTTTGTCTATCAATAAATTCACATAAAACTGTACAGATTGGTCCAACTTAATTAGCTGTATGTTGCCGAACTCTTTAAAACAAGGCTGTCAAGATCGCGATCCCGTGTAGGATCGTTTTGTTTTTGCAAGATCGAGATTGTAGGATTGGATCGCGATCCTACGATCCTACCAATTTGTCATAGTTTGTAAACAAATGATAAACGAGTCAAACTATTTTACATTTCTACTCAACGTCAAAGATAAATTCATATAATATCCTCTTGAAAATGACAAAGTTCAAATTTCAAACACCAAAGTAATAATAAAACACAAAAAAATCAAGTTTCAATCGTTAAATTAACGATTTAGCCTCAAAACATACGAGCCATCTACATGATTTCAAAGAAACAAACACTTCATTAGTGGCATTCCAAAACATACTCTTTGATTAGTTTAATCACAATAAAGTAAAGTAAATTGAATTATTGAACACTTTTAAACTATAATCTATTTAGAAAAGTAGAAAACTATGTATAAACTATAATCTATTTAGAAAATGAAACAACAATGGTTTACTTATTAGACATTAGTAAAACACACATTTGTTTTTTGGCCTAAGCAAGTGAGATAGACTTAAAAGATAGAAAAAGTTAAAAAAAAAAAAAAAAAAAAAAAAAAAAAAAAAAAAATGAACTCGGATCGCGTGACGATCCTGCGATCCCACGATCTTACTTACGATCCTACCACATATGCGATCCTACCACGATCCTACACGGTTTTAGCTAGTAAACACGTAAACTCGTACGATCCTACGAGTTTACACGCGATCTTGACAGCCTTGCCTTAAAATAATTGACGGGTCAGTAGCAGGAGAATCATGCCAAAACGTATACAAAAATGATAGATTGCCGAACTCCTTAAAAGTTCATGTTAAGCATTGCTTGCGTTTTGCATACTTGAAAGCTCCCGGATTCAAAAATTTCCTACATGGAAAACCTCCTTCTTGAATGTCTCGTAAACATTTCCAGTTCCACCCATTAAGATCGGATTTTCAAAGTTAATACATATGTAAAAGTCAAAGCTTGTGCGAACCAAATTTCCTCTCCTTAAAACCAATTTAAGCTTTGAGGTCATGATGGGCTAAGTTTATAAGTTGTATATGTTGGAAAATTTGTTAAAAAATATTATTTGTAAACTTTGGAAACCATTTAATATATGTATGTATTTATATATATTAATATTAGTTTGTAGGTTATCATTCTCTTTGAAGAGAGTTTCGCAACGAGCAATATAGTGTTCATAATGGATATTATATGAATGAGATATCATAATGAATTATTTGTAGCATAAAAAAAATTTGGAAAATACTTTTATAGAACTCTTCATATTCTCTATATTAGTTATTTTAGAAACTGATTGAGACTTATTCAATAAGTCAAGTACATATTCGTAATTTTATGTTTATAAAGATTTCAAATCGCGTTAAATAATATATCTTGTTCATATATGGCTGTTATCTTTCCTTGGTGGAAAAGATTATTTATATTTGGCTGCGATCTTTTCTTTGTAAAAAAGATAGGTTTTTTATATAAATAATGAATCTCCTCCATTAGTTTTTCACAATTTTACTAAATCTAAAAACGCCCCATTGTGCTGCCTTCATGAAGAAGAAATTATTTCCAACATATTCGATAAACACACCAACGTTCTCGTGATCTTTCTAGCATGTTAGTCAAGTCCGGCGATACATGCAACTTTAGTTGTTGTACCGTGAAAAACAGACGACGAATGTATTTTAAGAGAATCGCGTCAAACACGGTCCTCAACTTTTACTGTTTAAACACGATCTTCAGTTTTACTGGTATGTTCTTTGTTTAAATATTGCGATCGAGTATGTATTCTGATGCAGGGCGTTATGGTGCAAGAAGATCACACGTGAGGGCCAAGCTTTACACATGAAGCCCATGACATCCCTTCACCTTGGTGCGCGAAGGTCAAATTTTTGTGTTGGTTAGGTGGTGCATACCACGTAACTGAAATGACCTTTTTATTGTTTTTTTTTCTTAGTGTGTAGATATATTTGTATAAAATAGAGTATTTTTATATGTTTGGTTAGATGGTAACCATTACGCCTCTAAAGGTGATGATAAGATGGTATATTAAAAAACTGATGTGGCGTTGAGGTGAAAATATTGTCGGTGACTATTATACCCTGCCAGATCTTCAACACATTCTATCAATTTATCTGTTTTGTTTTATTATTTATTTGATTTGTAAGTCGGTTTACTACAGCATATCGGTATATGCTAATAGTCCAGAAAATTCAAGATATAAGATTATTATAACTACACTTTAGTAGATATTAATATTATGTATACCGGGCCAAACCATGCGTTGCATTTATATATGTAATAAAACATTTATTATCAACAAATCAATGCACATTTCACATTTATATCTTTCGGTAAGATTCATCTACAAATTTTTCTATCTTTCGGTAATTGGCTACTCACCGGTGATTCGAAAGGATCCTAGTTATTTTCCATTTTGCCGCGATCACCAGCGAGTAGCCGATGACCGGCGAGTAACCGATGACCGAAAGATAGCAAAGTTTAGAAGTGGATCTTCTTAAAGCTCTGAAACCATGTAAGATAGCAAGTAGAAAAATTAATTGTGTTTTTGTGTAATTACATAATAAAATTTCTTGTCTATTTATAATAAAACATGACTTAGAGAATAAGGTAACATAACCTATACTTTATGAACCTTTAAGGCTTTTAAGTTTGGGCCTTAACGACTAACCTATCATCTAACACTATTTAATAGTAATACATTTGTAACGATGCAACATCAGCTTCATATAAAAGTACTGTCACTCTGTTCCCGAGTATAAAATGGAAAGAAGAGAATGAAGAGGGAAAAAAGAGAGAAGTAATGAGGAGAGGAATTAAAAATTATTTTTTTATCTTGTGTTCCCGAGTTAGAAAGAAAAGAGAAAGATGTAACAAAAAAAAGCTTTAAAATCAACTTCACTCCATTTCATCCCAATTTGGGAAGTAAATTAGGAGAGTAATTCTGATGTAATTTACTATCCTTTGCTTTCCTCTCCCATCCTAAAAAATCTCATGAACACAATTCCTTTTTATTACCATCCCAAACCTTTCCCTTTCACTCCAAAAAATAAACTCGGGAACAGAGTGTGTATTTCACATCTTAAGAACTAGGTGTTATATACTTATATTTCACATCTCTAAATCTATGAGCTACTTCTCACTACACCACAGTACAACAAATTACTCGCATAGCTTATAAACACAACTTAAGTAACACTAGAAGGGTATTCACGCAATGCAACGGCGGGTATCCAGTGACTAAATGTTGACGATAATGTTGATGATGGCGGCAAAGGGCGACGAGGGTGGAGTAAGGTAGAGATTGTTGTGTTTTAAGGGTAAAGAAATATAAGTGAAATATTAAATATATTGTGTGTGTTTTTATGTGTTTGGTCATTGGTGTATAACTTGCTTATATATATGTAATAGGTTGCTTAAAGTTAAGGTTCGGTTTTAATGGAATGTTACAAGGTTTTAATGGGTTATTACAAGTATGGTTGTTACAAATATGTGAATTTAAGACATTTATAGGTTGTTAGGGTGGTGGCAACCATGCCTAAATCATTTTTTCATGCCTAATCACCCACCAATTATATCATTCCATCTCATCTCATACCAATCTCATACATAACAATATATTTTAGTGACAACCATGCCTAACTCATACCTCATCTAATTTTATTTTTATTTTTTTATATTTATAATTATATCCATTTCTAAACCTTTTCTTTTGTCTTTCTTTTTAAATAAAACAATATACATATAACTCCCAACAACCAAACATTATACCAAATTCAAATATCCCATAACTAAAATAACACACAAAAGAAAAAAAAAAAAAAAAAAAAAAATTGTTCACTCTTTGACTCACACAACCAAATACGCATTTAATATTGGGTCATCTTCTTCCTTACTTAGCAACCTGCAAAACACGAAGAAAAAAAGAAAAAAACATTACAGTATCACTGAAACACATCACAAACACATATACATCACAACACAAACACGTCACAAACACAAACGAAAGACTAGCAATGGCTAGTTTTGGTGAGCATGTAGAATCGGCAATGTTTGCCGATTATTCCTTTTTCCATCCCACACCGAACGATGCCGATTCACTTGCATTGGTGATGCCGATCGGCAAACATGAAACCGATGTCCATGCCGAAGGCGTTGCCAGTACCCTTACAATTTTTTTAACTAGGTTAAATTATTATTTGGTTGTTATAATTTAAAACAATTAATTTTCCATACTGTGGTAGAGATTTTCTATTAAAAAAATGTTTTTGATCTTAAAAAATTTAAAACTTATTTATTTAACAAAATTTAAACATTTTGTAAAGTAGTTAAGATTAGTAATAACAAGACTGACATCATGGAACATAGTTTATCATAACATTCAAGACTTTTATATTCAAGTCATTCCATAAAGATGAACAAATTTCAAGTGTTGATGTTTAATTAATTGATTTTAAATAATTAACTTAAAACAAAATTATAAAAGAAGCTTACTTTGCATATAGAATAAAATATATGATCAAAGAGCAAGGCCAAACCATTGCTAATTTTCAAACAAAATTAACTGATGTTATATGATTCATCGACCTTCGAATTGATTCATTTTAGTTTTCATCGATATTAAAGTTGGTGAATTGTGGAATGTCAAAGGCATGTTTTAACAGAGACAGAATTGTAACATGTCCAAAATTGAGGGTATCCATGACTTGATACCATTCTTTCAATTAGGTGAATAAAACTTCAATTTCAAACAAATAAGGAACATGAAAGCATTTTATCTACAATATTAGCCTTATTAGGTTTAAGCACCAATCTTCAAAAAAGGAAATATGACAAAGAGCCATTACCACTAAAAATGTGAACAAACACGGTTAGCACTAATATGAACCATTTCCGAATCAAAGTAATTAGTTAAACTAATCAATCACTGTGAAGCAAAGAACCATTATCACTAAAATGTTAAGCCAATACCACTAGTAGTTAAATGAACCATTTCTATATAAAATTAATTAGCTAAATTAATCAATCACTATGAGCAACAAACGACCGTTAGCACTTAAATGAGGCAACAAAACATGATAATACACACTCAAGACCCTTCTAATTCTTGAACGTTAAATACCAACTCATGAAACATGACAATGGTTTTACAAACAATTTCATAGTGACGCCATTATTTAACTTAAATCCAAAATACAATTCTCAACAACTACTTTGACAAAACTCGAACCTATCATCAAAACTGTGATAAAGCTCACTCGTACATTCAGGTTTATAGGCATCAAATTTGTGAAATCGTCAAGTAATCACGACATATACTGTCAATGAGGTTTCAAAAGAATGTATATGTCGTCTTCAACCACCAGAATCAACATATTGTCTCTATCATTCAGTCCAAAAGGTTTGTTCATCTTTAACGTACCTGGAAACGAAAAGAAATAAAACATGATCAGCTACATTAGAAATGGAACTTTATGCAGTCATGAGAGAAACAACATTTGTGGTTACAAACAATGGGAAGAGATCTAGTGAGAAGAGAAAATAAAATGAGAAGAGTGAGAAATATTCTTAGCCACACATTTCAAATGAAAAAATAAAAAAAATAAAAAAAAAAAAAAAAAAATTAACGAGAGATGCATCTACTTTTGTAGGTGCATCTGAAATGTGCGGTTGTGATTTCTTCTCATCCTTCTCATTTCAATTTTATTTCTCATTTGATCCTTGCTCTACAAACAATAAGCAGCCAGATAAAGTCATTATTTGAACCCTGAATCATACAAGCCTGGTTTTTTAACCCCTACAATGAGGTAAACCAAAAGTGATAAATGTTATCCAATGATGATAAAAAAAAAAAAAAAAAAAAACTACTGAATCCTCAAAATCAACTTGAAAGAGAGAAACAAAACAAAACAAACAAACAAAATCAATAAAAAATGTCTTACAATCAAAACAAGACAGAACTTGATATATCTGGGCAGTAAAGACAAGAGAAATAGGTATAAAATAACCCATGTCAAAATGTTCATAACTGGTACCAACGGTCATTAAGACCACCATTTTAGCCACTAAAACACCCTTTGAGACCCTGAATGTGTTGGTTTGCATAGCAGTTCCATGTAACACCAGAGACTTTAATCTTTCAATCAAGACGAAATCTGGACCAACAAGCTGCCTAAAAATCTATTAACTCTTAAATATGTCTTGCATTATATTTGACTAGTTTCATGAGCATGCATATTTTTCTTTTCTTTTGAGCCTAAAACCCTTCAAAAATGTACACAGACCTCAACTTTAACTAAATCTGTAAGCTTTGTGTGGTTGTAAAAATTAGGGGCGTTAACGAGTCGAGCTTTTAACGAACTACTCGAGCTCGAGCTCGTTTAACTTGAGTTTAGCTTAATAATTTCCGAGCTCGATCTCGAGCTTGAATAATAGTTAGTACTCGTTTAGTTTCACGAGCCAAGCTTTTAAAACTAATATTCAGCTCAGCTCTCTCTAAAGCTTGTTTAATTTACACGAGTCGAACAAGCCGAACGAGCTAAACAAGTGGAACAAGCTTAACGAGCCGAACACCTTTATTAAACTCTTTTTTTTTACTGAATACGAGTTATATAAAATTTAACCCACTTTACTAGAAGTCTAGAAGTGTATATCCACTTATTATTTATCTTGGACTTATCATAGATTCCTTCTTCCTTTCTTTTATTTCATTCTTCCAGTGTGGGGATAAACTTACTCTTTTTTTGTTAAGATTTTGAGTTTTCTCAACCTCACCTCACTTAAAGAAAACTCTTTTCCTTTTGCTAAGTTTTTTTCAGCCTCACACGTTCTATGATTAAAACATATACATATACAATTCTATAGAATTCAACCTCTATTAGTATTCAAAATACACTAACAAAGTGGTAGTAATTCGTTTGGATCATTGTCCGTCTTGTGTTATTCACATCCGTTAAATGTTTTACATTATTAAATATTCACATATTACTCGAATATTACGTAACTTAAATATGAACATACCCTGCTATTAACATGAACCGATTACAGGTTTTGACCGTCAACTATAAAACATATCATAAAAAGGTGTTTTTTGACGAGTGAGTTAAACAAAATAGGTATATTGTGTAGTGAAGTGTGTATTGTGTATCTATTTCAAAACCCTACCTACAGAAATCACGTCAAAATGCCACGTATTTGTTCATCTTTTCAAAAATGTTCGGGTAAAAAAGTATTGCGTGTGCATATTGAAACAAAATTTGAAATTTCACAACACAATGTGAAAGTTCTTAACAAAACGTGAAACAATTTTTAATTCACGCACTAAGGCTGTACACTGGGGAAAGTATGTTGCTATTAACGACAAACAATTTTAGCTTATCAAATAGTTAACAATACTAATTTATATATTATTAGCTAACTGAAATAATAAACTAACAAATTTGTAAATACATTATACTAATCTTTACTACTTTATAATGCCATTTAGGACATTCCCTAAATAGCAAGGCTTAAAATTCAGACTTTGTAACTTACTTATTATGGAAATATAATGTCTCTTGCTAAATTAATACATACACATGCTAGCTTAAAAGTTAAGCCGATACTTGTAACATTAGTAGTCATTAAATACAAAATTTAAAGTCCCTCAAATATTTTTAAAGCCCACTTTTATGACTTTAAAAGTCATGTATTGTAACAGCCCATTCTTGCAGCCCAAGCCCACTTTAACAGCCCATTAAATGTATTGATTAGTACAAAACGAGTATAAAAACCCACAAATAAACACACACAAAAGATCAATCATATCTCACACTCTCTCAAAAACGTAAATTGCCACTCTTGTGCTAAATAGCAACCGACGCCACCAACTAAATCTGCCACCACCGCTAACGGCATGTGTCGGCATCACCACCCCTTGACATGGTCTAAGTGGCCTTCGCTCGCCAAAACTTTTAGTATAATCGAAAAACATTGCACGCCAAAAAATTTAATTTCAGAGTACCCGCCGCCGCAACGCGCGGGTACCCTGCTAGTAACATATTAATGCAAATGATAATAAAAGTTTTTGTGTGTAAAGAAAGATACAAAGGAAGAAAAACATTGGTTAAATGAAGAAAAGGAGTAAGAAGAAAAGGCTATAAATATTAAAAGTAATGGCTTAAGTAAAAAATGGGGTAAAGTCTTAGATCTATAAATATAGATGTTTATGCTTATTTGGTTTTACCAAAATTCAAATTTTGGAGTGATGTCTAAGAAAGTCACTTCTACCTGTCTCTTTGAAAATATGGACTGAAAGAAGCTTCTTATAAATGAGTTTGATTACATTTTATTTTTATAATTATTGTAAGCGCGCTTTTTGAAGCTTGAGCCCAAGCTAAAAGACGAGCTTATTGAGCTAGAGCTGCTAACAAGCACTTTGAGCTTGAAAAACAACTAATTTAAAAGTTTTTAAATAGATAAACGAGCAACAAGCTCGAGATCAGACAATGAAAATATATACGGATTCGAGCCCGAGCCTAAGTATAAAAATATATTCGAGCTCGAGTGAAGCTCGAGCCTCGCAATTGTCAAACGAGCCGAGCTCGAATATCCTGAAGCTCAACTCGACTTAATTGTTAACGCACCTAGTAAAAATCCATCCAGGCCCGCTTTGGGTTTTCAGTCAAGTGCTAATGGAGTCTGTGTGCGGTCAAACATAAAACCGTTACAGATTTGATGGTTTGTCTTAAATCTGACCATAAAGCAGTTTGGACAGAAATGTAGAATTTGTTTTTTTTCACCGACCAACTCAAACCTATGGCCCAATGAGAAACAAGTAAATGTATAGTCTACTGGTAAAATCCATGAAGTAGAATAACCGGCATATTAACGCTGAAAAATACTAATGAAACCCATCACGTTTAATTGAAAAGAAAGCCTAACGGCCTAACCTCGAAAACACTGTTGTCCACAAATCAGTAATAGACCAAACCAAGAAAAACAAATGCAACAAACACACCAACATATTTGTTGAACCCACAAGGCAAACTAGATATGATAGAAAACAAGTAAAGGCGTCTAGAATAATTTAATATTTAGATATTCGATCACCATACATTCTATACGAGTTTATGACGGAAATCAAACCTGACAAAATTTAAAATTTTGGTTTACAGCAACATCTCCGCAATCTGAACGGCGTTGAGAGCAGCCCCCTTGCGTATTTGGTCACCACAAACAAAGATATCCAAACTGCATTTTAAAAAAATCAACAATTAACTGTCAATGGTCAAATATAAAATATGCATATAACCCATTGAACCATGTGTTCCAAGAGTCACGTACCCATGGTTTCCATCTTGAGATTCATCCCGACGTATTCTGCCTACTGCTACATCATCTTTGTTTGAAACTTCCAAAGGAGTCGGGAAGTGGTTACTAGCTCGATCATCAATAACAACTACACCAGGAGCTTTCTTCAAAATCTCCCTTGCTTCATTCTATATACCAAAAAACATAGCATATATGTTAGCTCAAGACTGTAAAAAACAGAAAGAACTTAATCCAAACTGTTAATAGTAGTACCTCATCGAGAGGGCTTGCAAATTGTAAATTTACACTCTCGGCATGTGCACGCATAACAGGAACTCGTATACATGTGGCAGTCACTTTCACATCCTTGTCATTCTAAAGTGCAAACAAATATAACTTAAACCCCGTTAGCCTTTTACAGCATAAAAATATAGAACTATATAATTAAAAGTTTTAAACCAAACTTATGACTAACCCAGATTTTTCTTGTCTCTTTAACTAACTTCATTTCTTCCTCATTATATCCGTTTGGAAGAACGGGTGCATTATGTGAGAATAGGTTGAAAGCATACTGCATTTCAAGTACAATAAGAAAACAGTAATCAGTTAAAAAAAATGTGTTTTCTTAGAGTAATTTCTTTGTGGTTTGAAGATAAGACCAAGAATAGAACCTGTTGCTTAAAGATATTACAAGTTGGTCGTTTTCCTTCAAGCACCTTCATTTGACACAAAAAAAATCAGATTAAACAAACTTCGTATAAACCAAAAATATACACTGTTTTTATGTAAGAATCAAAACCTCACGAGTCTGCAGCTCAAGCTCTTCCATAGCTGCAGCACCAGCACCACTAGCTGCCTGGTATGTGCTAACAACCATTCGCAATACCTGCAACACTCGATCAATAAATAAAAAAACTTTAAACAACAAAATACATCATTTTTCTGTAGTTGATTTGAAAAAATGAAACAAATATAGATGATAATATAACTATGCGCAGCATACATATTGGATTCAGACAAAACACACACAATAAAAACGCCATGCCAAAAAAAAACTTTGTTATTACTATGGTGTGTCATCATTTGTATCATACACACTATTATTATAAATCATAAATGACATGTCAGTAAATTTTTAAGCTCCTTAAACACAATAGTGAAATCAGTTCACACAAAAACTACAACTAAGAACTTAAAAGAACAACGTGTGTTTGCCATCGCGCAACGAAACTGATTACATGATACCAAATAACCAAAACCAAATAATACGCTCTAGAAAAAAAACTATTTGCCATCAAGCATTGAGACGTACTTGTACTTGCAATGTTCTCATAATCACCTATTTACGTCTCTTATAACTTCTAGTCAAATTAAGTACACGATAAAAGCGCGACTCAAATAAACACATTATCAATCAACAATAACCAAAAAACAACTAGAAAAAGGTTTCTCACTTTAGCTCTCTTATGAAGGGGAGTAGCAGCCATCAAGCAAATAATAGTGGAACAATTCGGATTCGCAACCAACGCGCCTTTCCCAATCCTAACCCCCGTCATAGCTTCCGGATTGACTTCAGGTATAACCAACGGAACCCCTTCCACCATCCGAAAAGCGGAACTATTATCAACAACAACACACCCTTTCTCCACAGCAATAGGCCCATACTCCTTACTTATACTCCCACCAGCACTAAACAACGCAATGTCCACGTCATCAAAGCTATCTTTATTTAACTCTTCAACTACGTATTCATTGTCTTCGAATGTGTATTTCTTTCCAGCTGAGCGTTTGGATGCCAATAGTTTTATGGACTTGTACGGGAATGAGCGGTCGGAGAGGACGGATAAAAACTCTTGCCCGACGGCGCCGGTGACGCCTACCACGGCGAGTGAGGGCGCGTCTGGGCGGAGGGTCATGCGGACGGTGAAACGGGAGGTGGGTTTTGTGAGGCGGAAGGTGGGGGTGGTGGTGAAGTGGTGGTGGTGGTGTGGGATGGTTGGTGATTGCATGGTGGCCGGAAATGTGGTCGTGAAATGTAAGAGGGGTTTATTGGTGGAGTATGTGAAAAGTGGCGGCTAAAATGTGATAGGGTTAACACTGTGTTCTCGAGTCGGATAATTAAAGAAAAGAAAGTGAGAGGGAAGTAAAGTGAAAGATATTTACTTCACATTGTGTTGAGTCGGATAATTAAAGAAAAGAAAGTGAGAGGGAAGTAAAATGAAAGATATTTACTTCCACATTGTGTTCTTGAGTTTTACTTAAGGAGGAAAAGTAAATGAAATAGAAGTAAAGTTAGTGTAATTTGTGTGATTTTGTTTCCTCCCAAAAGTGAGCGGAAAAAGAAGTAAAGTGTTTTACTTTACTTTACTTCCATTTTCTTTAATGACAAAACTCAAGAACACAGCGTAAAGGTATTTGGATTATGGAATGAAAGTGGGGAAATGATAGTTTGAGTCCAGAATTTTGTGTTGTAAATGTGTTTTGGTCCTCTACTTTTATACTGTATGTCACACGAGTATAGGAGACCTCGAGGCTAGGGGCGGCAATTCTCGACACGACACGATAAATGACACGAACACGACACGAAGTTAAACGGGTTTGGGTTGAGGATAAACGGGTTTGGGTCAAAAACAGGTCAACCCGTCTAACCCGTTTAATAAACGGGTTGTGTTTGGATTGAGTAAATACTAAACAGGTCAACCCGTGAACCCATTTAAGTATACATGACTCAAAAAATAAAAAAGAATAACCTAGTTTTTTTATGTGAGATGTGGATTAAATATTTTTTTATGCATTTAATATGTGTGAATTACAATTATACCTCAAACATCATTGAAATTGACACTTTATAACTCTAAAAACTGTCGTATAGTTGTTTGTATGTTCCTTTCATTATATTTTAGATTCGTATATCATTTTTTTATTTAAACTAGTTAAAATAATAAACCACCAATCTTATTTACTGCTTGACCTATTTAGTTAAACGGGTCATAAACGGGTTACACGTGTTATGCAGGTCTGGGTTAGGGTTGAGTTTTTTTGACACGATTAATAAATGGGTCATGTTTGGGTAGAGGTTATACCAACCCGCCAACACGCGAACCCGAATAGATCAACACGAACACGACTCGATTGCCACCCCTACTCGAGGCCGATTGGCCTGGTCGGGTTGTTGTTGGGTTTAGGTTTAAAAAGGTTAATTCAGTTGTTTGTTTGCCTTTTTAAGATTTGAGTTTGGATAGTAAGAGCACTTCTCAAGTTACATTTTAACTTTTTGTCACGTCAGCGCCACATCAGCTTTAACATTTCACCTTAACTCACTCAAAAAACACCCACTATCATAACATTCCCAAGGTTAAACCTTAACTCACCAACAATTTACAAAAACAACCCCTCATTTAGGGGCAGAAATAAATTTAAAAAAAAATGAAAATAACGCACGTTAGAATGGTAACGTGCGACCTTTAACACCCACGGCGGTATGGTTAACTTGAGTTAACTTGGGAATAACTTAAGTCGGGAATAACTTGGTTGTTGCAAGTGCTCTAAGGGTGCTTACTAAAGATGAGGTTATATGAGTTTTATGACAATGGTGAGATCAAAAAATTTCTCATCCTTAATTTTTTTTAGAGTTAACTACATTTTTTTTCATGGTTGTTTGATGGATATTTCATTTTTGGTATATTTTTTCAAAAGTTTTTGTTTGAGTCCAACAGTGATAGTTTGGTTCTACTTTCAGTCCAATTTCGTTAACCTCGTCAAATATAGTTGTTGGCACCTACATTTGATTGTCAAGTGAGGGTAATTTGGTCTTTCTATGTTATTTTTTTTATAGGCCTTTTTTTTTTAACTTACAAACCCTCACTTTGTTTTATACATACAACAAAACAAATTATCCCCAAATAAACACACGCCAAGAACGTATCCCCTCATTATTGGCTAGGTGCAAATAGTGCAATTCAACAGGAGTAATTCGTACTTCATGGACGACATTCAACCCAGGAAGACGTTTCTTGTGTTGTTTTAAAAGGGTAAGTAATGAATCCTTTATTTTTTGCAATTTTTTCTGTTTGACCTAATTTTGCAATTGTAATTTGTTTAGGTATCAAATCATGGGTTTATTGATTGATATGATCAACCTATGTGTCAACGTTCTATGGCATTGATTTATGGGTTATTAAAATCAATTAATTAGTTACAAGGTGTTGTTGCTCAAAATCATGTTGAATCAAGAACGTTGAAGATGTTGTTATTGTTTAGTTGGGGTTTTTTTCATGGTATTTTATCTTATTAAATGATGTTAGGGATCAGTTAGTTGGGAAGATATTGTAATGGCAGTCTTTTGACTTTTGAATGTAATGATAGTGAAAATGAAGTAAAGTTAACTTTTGAATGTAATGGTAGTGAAGGTAAAGTAAAGTTGTTGTAGTTGTGAAGTTAATGTAATGGCAGTGTGTTTACTCAATGATCAATGTTATATGTTTTGGTTGGTGAATTAATGGCAGTTTTTTAGTATTGATTATGTTAGTTAGATTTTCAAACATGTCAAGGAAATATAACAAAGTCTTGCGTTACATAGTTTACATACAAAAGTCAAACATAACAATATAACAAAGTCTTAAATAATGGCAGTGTGTGCTAACATGAAACAAACATAAGAAAATGTTAAATACCACCAAAGTAAACACCAACATAATAAAAAGTCAATCAGACAAGTGAACACCAACATAACAAAGTCTTACATAGTTTACATACCAATAAAGTCTTACATAACAAAGTCTGAAACAAAGTACCATAACAAAGTCTGACAAACCAGAGTTAAAATAAAAAAGTTACCAATTCAGTGACACAAAACACAAAAGTCAAACATACCAATGTCTGAAACATCAAGTTCATCTATGAACCATTTTACCTTTACCATTTGAAGTCTTTTTTATGGGTGATTTTCAAGTTGCAGTAGGCCTAACAGTTGGTACAAATGGCCTTGCAAGATTCTTATAGGTGATTCCCTGCTTGCAGAACTCTTTGTCATTCTTGGCCTAATAAATGGTATAGATGGGTTCAAAAAGGTGCATAAGGCCTAACAGTTGTTGCAGATGGGTTGACAGTTGTTACAGATGGGTTGACATTTGGTGCAGAAGGCCTAACACTTGGTGTTGATGTGTTGACAGATGGTGCAGATGGGTTGACAGATGTTTGTGAAGGTTGACAGTTTGCCTAACACTTGCTTGTGAAAGGTTGATTGTTGGCCTAACATTTGCAGATGCTTGTGATGGGTTGGAAGTTGGTCTAACACTTGCAGATGCTTGCGATGGATTGATTGTTGGCCCTCTTTGACCTTTTCAAGATATTTTGTTATGATGTGATTCCCCACACTTTTTGCATGTAACAATCTTCCCTTCTCTACTTTACTTCTCATTTTTCATTATACCATCATATAACTCAACTGCACTTTTCTTCCTCTTCATTCTTGGTCTACCAACAAGAGGGTGATAATCTGGTGGTGTTAGTGTGATTGGGCTTGGTGACTTCTCCCACATGTCTGGTCAGCAACTGCATAAAGCCAAATGGTATATTCCATTATTTGGATAAACCCCTAATGCAGTCAAGATCTGTCTTGGATATGGTCCAGACATGAAACACCCATCCAGACCCAATAGATCTCTCTTTCCAGCTTTAAATCTACTTTTTAAACCTCCCAAGCAAACATAGATTCTTTTGAATTGCCTTGTGTAACTTATCTACCTCACATGTTCTTTCCACATCAATCTTTATTGTAGTGTCTGAATTTTCTTATTTCAATTCTAAGGCACAATCTTTTAACCTAGCATAATGTTGGATGTAATCTCAAGAAACCCTCTCATGTGCCATCTATTTTGCCCTAAACACTTTTGCTTTTGAAACCCCTAATTCAAATTTCTTTTGTAATTGGTCTATTAAAGCAGCTAATGGTACTTGAAGGTTTGGTTTTATTGTTTCTTCAACTATTTTGGACAAAAACTTAGTTGTACACTTTTTCACACGTGACAGACTTTGTTAACGGAATCATTAAATTGGACTGAAAGTAAAACAAACTATCACTTTTGGATTTAAACCAAAACTTTTTAAAAAAATGGACCAAAAATGAAATACCCATCAAACCACAAGGACCAAAAATATAATTAACTCTTTTTTTTATTCCCTCACTTTTATTATATTTAATTTTTAATTTATATTTTAATATATAATATATTTTTAAATATTATTTTATCTCTCATAGCTCACATCCAAATCTAAATAAATAAAATTTAAATCCAAATTCAAATGCTAATCATAAACTCATTTACAAATCAAATGGGCCCTTAATATATCATGCAAAAGTATATCTTATACTCCATCCTTCTCTAAATAAATATTCATTTTTATATTATGAGTCTGTTTGATAGACATTTTTTTAGAGCTTTTTTGAGCTAATAGCTTTTTATTTTGAAAAAAAAATGCTTCCATTGCAAAAAGCTTTGTTCGAAATGTAAGATGAAAGCTTTTATTTTATTAAAAGAGTTTTAAAATGGGATAAAATAAAAAGCTCCTCCATAAAGGGTATTTTTGGCAAAACTAGCTGTATGTTGTAAGCTGCAAATTGTAAGTTGTAAACGTATAACCTGTAAACTACAAAACTGTTAACACAAAGTTGTTAACATGGGCTACAAGCTGTATCTTTTCTCAATAAAAGTGTTTTATAAGTTAGCTATTAAATGTAATTATAAAATGACATATCTATAATTGTAAACAAATATTTAAGGGTATATAAGTAATTTAAAGTTTTATAGCTACATGATGTTTAAAAAGCTTCATGAATAAGCTTTTCATTTAAGAGCTATTTGTTCGAAATAAAAGTTTAAAATTAATGTATTCAAATGAAACTACTTTTTTAGAAGGGATTATTTTTGTAACAAAAAGTTAATAGCTCCTCAAAAAGCCATTATCAAACAAGCCCAAAGCGTTCTAGTAATTATAGAGCTTTTTAAAGTCAAAATTACATTATTACCCTTAAATTAACTAACCTCATAATAATATCTAATGTGTATATCATTTGTTTTTGCTCTATTTCTAATATTCGTAATATTAAATTTGTTAATTACAAGACTTTTATATATGTTATTAGGGTCCGTTTGGCTTGCAGGTGATTTAGAATTGGATTTGGATTTAGATTTGATTTGATTGAAATGTGGAGAAAGAAAGATATTTATTAAATTTTAAAAAATACATTTATTTTATTAATAAATTATAATAAAATAATCATTTAAATATGAAAAATGTACTAAAAAAAAGAGATTAAAGAATATATAGTGGACAAATTTTGGTGAAATAACAATTGTACTTTGTTGTTCCATAACTTCACAAAACCTACCAGGTTAGTGAGGAATTAATATTTGGTATCAAACTTTAATATGAGTCTAAATCATGTCTACCAAACAATTAATTTGAAAATTGAATGAGTCCAAACCTCCCAAACCCAAATACCAAACATGGCCTTAGACTACTTGCATCTTTTTTATAACGAAAAAAGCGTATAGTATTTACGAGAATCGTGTGAGTATAGTGTGGCATTAAAAATAATTTGAATAATAAAATATTGGATATTTTATTTGCCGCGGACAAAGTATAATATATACAGGAAATTTCCAAACTAGGAAAAAAATTAATGCATGGTCCATGACTTGGTCATCTTTTAAGCTCATTTCTCATTTTGGTCATGCTCGACTGCTCAACTGCTCGACTCCGTTATTTTTATGACATGTGTTCTTACAAGTACAAGTGTTAGGTGAAGATATTTTTTTTACTTTAACTTAAATGATAAATTTACCCTCAAACACATATATTAAACGCACCACATATTTCATTTTTTCTATTTTGTTTTCTCACTCTCTCTTATACCAACCTCCGGCCAAAAAAATAACCTTAAGAATCATCACCTCTTGCCCGCCACCATCATCATAAAAAGACACCACAAGATCCGGCCAAGACCATTGTCAAAGATCCGGCCAATACCCATCGTCAAAGATCCGGCCAGATCCGGCCAACACCCATCGTCAAAGATCCGGCCAGATCCGGCCAACACCCATCGTCAAAGATCCGGACTTCGGAATTCTGAGCGAAAAGCAAGCTAATTAGCAACATGGTTCTAAAAAAAATTTGATTCATCCATGACGGCGGTGTCGAGATCTGCATTAGTGTCACACCCCCAAAATACATGTTTTGCAGCGGAATGAAATTCTCGGGGATGGCCACAAAGATCACAGATTCTAGATTATATTGAACGACCTAAAGTGTCGTTTGGAAAATACATCGTTTGATATAATAAAACATTCAGAGTTTACAAAAAATAGGTCCCAAAAAGGTAGTAAACATTTGCGGAAATCAGTTTGTTACAATCTAAACGATGTTTTAAAGTGCATAAAATCCATGTGAGACGCGTCGTCACCGCGACTCTATGATAAGTCCTTATGCATGCCATGAATTATATGTCCTCAGATACCTGAAAATACATTGCTAAAAGTGTCAACACAAAGGTTGAGTGAGTTCATAGAGTTTATGTAAATGTTTTATATGACTACCACAAGTATAGGCCATGTATGACAAATATGTCACATAAAAATGATACAATTGCTATAAGCACATGACACCGAAGCTAGACTGATCATGATGTTCGCCCCAACAGAGTGTTTTGCCAAACAACTCAAATAATGATATTAAATGAAATGCATCCATTTGACCAGTTGGGACCACCAACCCGGATGGAGGAGTCACCATCAATAGATCTATTCACTCACCCTCGCTTCTTCCGGAATTAACGGTTCATGATTATGAAATGGGGACATTCAATTGGCAATTAAGTAACTTAAGCAATGTAATGAATTTGATATACTTGGTATCATAATAAAAATGATGTGCAATGTATTCTCCCCCGTAGGTTTGAAATAATATATAAACTTGTAAAACGGGGCTATAAAAACTCACTTGATACAATGATGTGATGGCAAAAGTGAGTACACTGAAATGTAGCGCAAATCTCTAACTGCGACCTATTATGAATGATATGATTCTAATATAAGTCATGATGTAATGTTATGCATACAAACTCATATGATATCCATACCACTTGTGTATTTGAAAATAATATAAGTTTATAACGTATTGTCAAGTTATAAATTACTTTACAAGTACTTACGTTGAAATGATATCCTACGATAGTCATTTAGTGATTTATTAAGAAATTATAGTTTTTCGTAGTAAAACAATGTACTTTGATAATTCGTGAAAGTGATTAAATGGCCTCGAAAAGCTAGTCGTAAAATGATGAATATCGAGTGTTAGGAAACAAACTCAATGGTTTTGGAAAGCTTGTAGCATTATCTCAAAGTCTTAGCTTTTAAATTTTGATCATAGAGGTCTCGATCATGGAGAAAAGCATAGGTGAAGTAGGGTACTTGGACTAAAAATATGGTTTAAGGTTAGTTTTCGACAAATTTTGAGTGACCGTATTTTATTCGTTACAACACCGTTTGACGAACGGTTGAACATTTTGGAAAATAGGCTAGGTGAACTTACTTTTACTAGAAGACATCGTTTTCTAAAAAGTATTCTATCGATGTGAAAAATGGCTCCAAACATGGTCACTAGCGATGACCACTTTGGTCTAGTAAAAATATATAAGTGTTTGTACTTATATAAAATAGTTACATTAACCTTATTTAAACGCGTGTAATTTAGTCGTTATAAGTTCGTTTTCTACGTTTTATATATCCTTAGCTTCGTGTTAATGTATACTAATATATTTTTGATAAATCGACTCATTTAGATAACGCTTAAAACTCATTTTTGACCCTTAAAAATTCTGGACCGCATGGAGTTTTCCGGAAAATATAGTTTTCGTCGTTAAACTTGAAAATAGCATAACTTCTTCGTTATAAATCCGTTTTAACCCGTTCAAGCGACCACGGTTTCGTTTTAAAGTATATTTTCTGAATATCTAGCCCAAAATAATTTATAACCTGTCGAAATTTCCAGATTTCACAAAAATGATCAGACCTCATTTTAAAGTTGTCGAAAATGATTTTTCTTGCGTAATACTTGTTTCAATCACTTCATATCAACACCAAATCTATTCTAAACCTACCATACACCTTCTTAGGGTGTCATGGATTCCTAAACATCATCAACAATGATATGTTTCAAGGGATTAATTATAGTATGAATAAAACTCATAATAAGTAATAAAAACACTTAAAAGTGGTATAAATACATATGATACTTGCATGATTTCTACTAGAATGATAAAAATAAATCATGAATGATTATTAAAGATTAGTAAAGATCATGAAATGCTTACTAGTTGATTGATGAGGTTTAAGTAACTAGGTTTCCTAAATACTCATAGGTTTTTTTTGCAAAACCTTAAAAAGAAGTAATCTAGAGTTTATAAAACCACTTGATCTTGAAAAACTTGATTTCTCCTTGATGTTTCTTGAGTTGGCCGACCATGGTGACGAGATGGAGAGGTTTTCCTAACTTTTTCACCTTTCAATATATGTATGTTGATAACGCTACAAGCGTCGTTCGGGGTCAAAGGAACTTCCTTTTCGTCGAGCAAGTTTTTCAACACCCTAGGCAGTGAACCTAATCGTTGTAGTGTATTATTAGGGTAAGCCACGGGAATTGATATCGTTCTCTAGGGGAATAGGAATGCTAGTAAGGAGTTACTACGCTAAGGTTGGGGTTGAGGAAGATTATTTTTTTTTATCTTTTTATGTTTTTTTAGGAAATGGAAAGGTACGAATCTCAGGGTTTGGATTTGGGGGGTTGGTATTTCTACCGATTACTCTATTATCTAATTATCTAATTAACTAAGGTGAGGGTAGTCTATGTCTAATTAATGTGTGCTCGTATGATAGTTTAAGAATGTGTTTACTTAGGTTGTATTACTCCTTAATTATCTCCTATTGATGGTTGAATTGTCACGTCCTTATTCCTAATCACGTTGTGTGTCTAAGGTCGTAGGGTATGCGTTTATCCCTAACTCTTTGAAACTACCAAAGGGTCTCGTCTACAAAATCTCTAGTATTTATAAACTCTAACTCTAAGGTACTCTTTGGATGGTTTAGCCTACAACTACTCTAGGTGTTATAGTCTAAGGTTCGCAAAGATTAATCAAGCATTAATGTCACAATTCTCAATTTCCGGTCATTTCTCAAACTCTATATTCATCATATTAGCTTATGCATAGTTTTGCATTTCACATTAAACGCATAATTTCTTATTAAATAAACGCTATCGCGTAATTAATTATTTTGAACATTTGATCCGATACTTCCAAAAATTATCCCGATATATTTTTGTACTCATATTAAATTTATAAAAATAATATTATGAGTTTACCCGATGTTTTTAATTTATTTTGTATATAAATGGTTATATTTATATAATTACGACGGTTTTCTTAAATACTACACGATAATTATTATTTCACTCAAATCTTTCAAGAAATGCATTTTTATAATTTTTATGACCTCAATATATATTATCTTGACCCGTTAAAATTTATTTTTATCTAACGCTACCCTAAATGCTCTAATGTGTATACAAGTTACTAACTATCTTTATTTAACTTCACATATACTTATACATTATAAAAAAAAAATATCTAAGTAATGACTAACACCCCCTTGTCGACACAAGTCATGTGAATTTGGTAAATATCTACTAAGTATATGTGTTATACTTTAATACAAACACATACATACAAAAGATCAAAGGTGAAAAAAATCAAAGTATCTCTTCCTCTCTTCCTCTTGGAACCGGCCACACCATAGGACCAAGAGGGATCATCCAAAATATTTTTCAAGACAAGATTTTACACTCTAGTATCACTCTTGATTAAGGTTGTGCAATAAAAACCTTGGGTGATTAGGAAAAATCCTTTGTTCTCATAAACCTCATCAAGTTTACTAGTAAGCATCCATATTCATGATCATATTTCATATTCATTGTTATATTCATTTCTTCATATTTGAGAAAACATGCAAGTCATATGATGTTTATACCACTTTTTCATTGTTTTTAAGAGTTATATATATTTATGTCATCCTATAATTACTCCTTGAAACATATCACTTTTGGTGATGTCTAGGAACCCATGACACCCTAAGAAGGTGTATGGTAGGATTAGTATAGCTTCGGAGTTGTTTTGAATTGGTTAGAATAGGTTTTGCGCGTGAAAAACTCATTTCGACAAGTCTAATTAAGGGTCTGATCAAAATTGTGAAATCTGGAATTTTCGACAGTGGATAAAAGTTTTTGGGCTAGACATTTGGAAAATACACTTTAAAACGAAAACGTGACCGCTTGAACGGGTTAAAACGGAGCTATAACGAAAAAGTTATGCTATTTTGAAGTTTGACGACTAAAACTAATAATTTCAGAAATTTCAGCATGAAAATGTCACTCTTTACGAGTCAAAAATGAGGCTTAAGCGTTATTAAATGTGTCGACTTATCAAAAATATATTAGTATACTTGAATACGAATCTAAGGATGTAGAAAACGTAGAAAACGGACTTGTAACGATTAAATTATACACGTTTACACAAAGTTGCCGTTACTTTATTATATAAGAAAAACTAATATATTTCTATTAGACAAACCTTACGGCAACAAGTGACCATGTTGAGGGTCGTTTTTAACAAGGATGTAATACTTTTTATAACGTGATGTCTTCTAGTAAAAGTAAGTTCGCCTAGCATATTTTCCAAAATGTCCAACCATTCGTCAAGCGGAGTTGTAATGAATAAGATACGGTTACTTAAACTTTGCCGGAAACCACCCTTAAACAATATTTTGGACACAAGTACCATACTTTACCTATATTTTCCCCCATGATCGAGACCTCTAGGATGAAAACTTAAATGCTAAAACTTTGAGATAATGATACAAGCTTCCCAAAACCGTCGAGTTTGTTTCCTGACACTCGACGTGCACCATTTTACGACTAGCTTTTCGAGGCCGTTTGGTCACTTTCATGAAATTGTCAAACAACATTATTTTACGACGAAAAGTTATAATTTCATAATAAATCACAAAACGATTATCGTAGGATGTTGATTCAACGTATATACTTGTAAAGTATTTTATAAACATGACGAGATGTCATAAACATATATTTCAACGATAAATTCTATTTTCAAAAACGTACAAGTGGTATAGATTACATATGGATTTGCATGCACAACATTGTTTCATGACTTATATTAGAGCACATCATTCATTTTAGGTCGCGGATAGTTTCCGAGCCTCATTTTCGTGCACTTCATTTTGTTAGCATATCAATCATACCAGGTGAGTTCATACCCGCTTTTACTCGTTTAAATTCTTACAAACTCTTTGGGGAGATCCATGCTTAAATACTTGTTTTTACTCTTGCGAATACTCAAACCATTTATACAATTGTGTTACACTATACTTCTTATACTCTTTGGACATTATGTGTGGTTTATTGCGATATGTGCCTTAATGTGCTAAACTTGTTTTCAATTATGCTTGAATATACATACTTTAGCAATCTGGTTAACTCCTCGGGAGCCGGCGGAGAGGTATTGATAGTACTATCGGCCTGACGCCCCCACCCTTGTGTCCCTGATGACTTGACCTGGGGTGAATATAATATGTTATTCAATGAGACACAACAAACAATGTAGACTTGTCAAGAGGTTCAGCTTGGTCGTGATTCTTTGCATTAAGTACATGTATATATCGTATGCACATATGTCCTACTTACAAACAAGATTGACAATTCTATTTTAGGCAATGGGTTGTGAACACATAGGCTGCGAGTTTTGTATGGGCGGAACTCGGAACTGAATGGATTTACAATGCCTTTGCTGCATCAACATTCTTTATAGACTTTTTCGAATCATTTTCAACAAACTTATGAACTCACCAACCTTTGTGTTGACACTTTTTAGCATTTTATCTCAGGTCGTAAGGCGATAGCATTTCATGGAGCTTTTGGGTCACATGGCATACATTGGAGTCTTGTGTTTTTATCTATTACCATTCGACATGTTTTGTAACCCTTTATGTATTATCAAACTTTCGGATCTCATGTTTTGTAAACTTTAACTTTATTTAATCGAATGGTAAACTCTTCAAAACGTCTCATTTTAGAGGTCGTTTTCTGTATCCATGATTTGTGCTATGACGTCATACCCCAAAGACACTATCGTTCCGCTGCGATATTTTGGGGGTGTGACAATTAACTACACAACGAATGACCTATCGCATTACTAGATCATTAACAATTAAGATAAGAGACAACCAATCAATATTCAATAGTTAAGTTTCATATTCCCTAAGCAAACACACAAGTAAATTAGCCGGACATGGAGAACATGCAAGCATACACATAAATAATTGAAGACATAATTGAATTAATGAAGTAAAACACTTATCTTGATGTAAGATAGGGTTTAGAACCCTAAACTACTGTACAAGACAGCCTTGGTTCGGTTTAGGTTTTTACTCCAAAAGACTACACTTTGAATAATGAAAAATTCGGATTCTATATATAAGATTACATTCGCGACGGCGTCACCTTATGATTTGTGACGCCGTCGGGTCAGCATCATTAGGGTTTCGTCTTGGCCACGTTAGTCTTGCGACGGCGCCACCTTATGCTTGTGACGCCGTCCTCTTCAGACTGGCGCCCTGGATCAAATCTAGGCCGTCTGAGTTGCGACGGCCTACTCTTTTAAAGCCTGACACCGTCACTTGGAAATAAGCAATTTGGCTACTGTATCGTCACAACATGTACTCCGACGGCGTCGCAGGTAACACCTAACGCCGTCCCCTTGTATTTCAGCAGCTTGAGTGTCTCGATTCTTGAATTTGGCCATTTTCTTCATATATTCGCGCCTTTTCGTCCGAATAAGTGTCATTCTAGCAATTTGCCTTCAAGAGACCTAAAAAGTGAAAAGGAACGATATTAAGTAATAACGGATACAAAAGTGAGCAAATAAGGGCTTAAACGACCCCTCAAAAAGGTACATTTTAAAACCTTATCAAATATCCCTACACTTGGTATTTGCGTGTCCTCAAGCAAATGTGCTTTTAGCCAATTAATTTATAAGCTAGGGGTCATGAAGCATTGGTTTAAAACAATCCACAACACATATAAGCCCCGCAAAAGTCATAACAAGCACGGAAATTACATACTAGCACCTCACATGGGGTGTTTGGGTACTCACATCTCTCGGGTGTATATGAAATATAACAAGTTGGAAATGGAAGATAAACACTCATTAACCGGTCCTAGTACATAGATTACCATAAGCTTGAGACTAGATCAAACCTCCATCGCTTTGGCGTAAGCACCTAGGAAAGACTATCAAAGAGGTCTTTTAAAGGGTTGTAATGTTAGGCTTACGGTAGGGAAACAAAGAGTTTCGTGGGATAGGCTATTTAGTGGTGGCAAGTCAAAAATCTTTATGTTACAAGCATACGAAGAATGGCGTTGCTAAGCCAAGACTCGACACTCTAAAATCTAGATAACTGAAACAAACAAACATAAATTTAAAGATAGAAGTAGGATGGTAGCCTCAGATGTTTTTTTTTCGATTTTTTTTTCATACACTATTACTCTACCATCCTCTACGGTAACATCAAAATGATAGAGATTTATAGGCACATCCTTACACTTGAGTTTTTATTACTCTAACACTAATTTGACCCGAATTGAAAAGATCAAAACACTTGGAGTACATTATTACGCAAATAAAGGGAATTTGAATTTAACGTTCCCTTTCCGTCATTTCATAAACTTTATCTTTTCCCATGAGTCACAATCGTCCCAAAACTGTATACAAAGGATATGACTCGACTTAGCAACTCATGCAAGCAACTAGATAATTGAACTAAGGGTTAAGGGTGATAACAATAATGCACTAAAAGTGAGTGCATACAAGGTAGGCTAAGGCGATTTGGGTGTACATTTGGGGGTAGGGTGTAAACAATGCTCTTCATTGATATTCCGGAAAACCAAAAAATCAAGAGAACCGCGAAAAGGATAGGCTTAGAGGGGTTAACTAGGGGTATCATGTACTAAAAATGAGTACAACGCAAGGGTGTGGGGGAATTACTCAACCGAGGTGGAAGAAGTAATTATATTACAGGTATCAAACAAGGGTTATCCTAACGCCTCTTATCATTTAGTTATTCCTAACTACACAAGTGTAGTCTTACTAGCGATCTCGGGATGCATCACAAAACAAGTTCTAGAATCTAATATACTACCGTTTCACACTCTAAGCATTAAAGATGAATGCTTTAATTCCTACTAATCTAAGGGTGATCCTCACATTTTAGGTGGAATTTAAGTGGTAAAGGGTTTTTGTGCTAGTCATGTAGCTTCCTATCCATGAGATGCTTTTGTTAAGACTAATGGCCCACTCCTATATGTCATGAAAAATTTTAAATTTGGTGCCAAAATTACCCTAACCGACATTTTCTCATGGTTTATTACACAAATACAATTGGACAAAGCAAATAGTCAAGGATAAGCATAGTTTCAAAGTTCCCATTTTATTTTCCCTCCCTACACTTAAACTGAACGTTGTCCCCAATGTTCCCCGAAAGTATCAAAGTTATGATAATAGAAGGTAATTAAAAACGAAAGAAACTAGTACTCCCCTGATTAGCTCGGTAGGATCCGTGTGTGAAGTAGTGGTTAAATCCTTTCCAAGAAGAATGTATGCGTGAAAAGCTCCATCCAACCTTATGTATCTTCTTCTTGATAAATAAAACCTGCACACTTGAAGAAAACAAACGAAACCTTCGCGTAAAATCATCGGTAATAATATATATAAGACTCTACTAAACTAGGATATAATGCTTGTGGAATCGATATTTACAGAATTTTCTGAAAATTAAGACCCGAAAATTCCAAAAATTTTATAAGTAGCTCAAAACGAAAAGTAATCAGTTGTTTTTGCTCCTTCGCCAAGTCAGGTTGCGATCCTACCGACACCGTCAGTTATCCTGACAAAAACTGGTCTGCGATTTTCTGGAAAATTTATATCTTTAGAATCTGGAAAAATTTCCTGCAAAACATCCATTATGACTCGATACAAGCATTTGACTCGAACAAACACACATATATATCTTTTAATTAATTGAAATTCTCATGTTTACGTTTCTTTTGAAAACGTGTGTAATCCTCCCTACACTTATCCCTTATGTAAAATACCTTTATATGTGATTAAGACGAGGTTAAAAATAAAATAAAGCATTTTTACAAATTTAAACATGAGAATAAACAATCAATAAAAGATATATGACAAAAACTGTCACACCCCCAAATTACCTGTTTTGCAGCGGAATGGAATTCCTGGGGATTGACTGTCATAGCATCACAATCACAGTTATGTTGAACGACCTAAAGTGTCGTTTGGAAAATACATCGTTTGATTTAGTAAAACAATCAGAGTTTACAAAGTGTAGGTCCCAAATGAAAATCAACTTGTGCGGAAATAAGTTTGTTACAATTCAAACGATGTTTTAAAGTGCGTAAAACCCAAGTGAGACGCGTCGTCACCACGACTCCATGATGTGTCCAAATGCATGCCATGAGGTGAATGCCTTAGATACCTGAGATAAAACATGCTAAAAGTGTCAACACAAAGGTTGAGTGAGTTCATAGAGTTTGTTTTGAAATGTAAAGCCTTTCGAAATCGTTTATGCAAAGAACGCATTGTAAATCGTTGAAATGTAAAGACTTTCAAAATCGTTTATGTAGCAAAGGCATTGTAAAATCCACTCGGCCCCAAGTCCCGCCCATACAAAACTTGCAACCTGTGTGTTCACAACCCACTGCTAAAATATGTATAGTTTATGTACAAACAGAAATCGTCAAATGAATTCACAAAATAGTGCATGACTCAATGTATAGAAATCGTTTATGCAAAGAAAGGCATTGTAAATCCACTCAGTTCCAAGTCCGCTACCATACAAAACTTGCAACCTGTGTGTTCACAACCCATTGCCGAAATGTATATATAGTTTATATTCAACCACACATCGTCAAATGAATTTACAATAGTACCTAACTTCGGACGAGAACAATAGCACATAATCAATAGCACTTAACTCGTCGTAGAACAATAGCACATAATCGATAGCACTTAACTCGTCAGAGAACAATAGCACATAATCAATAGCACTTAACTCGACGTAGAACAATAGCACATAATCAATAGCACTTAACTCGACGTAGATCAATTAATATAGTACAACATTCGGTTTTAAAACAATGGTGATCATGATAGAAATTATCCTTAATAATATAAAGTACTTGTGAAAAATATTCGAACATGTATCTCCCCCAAAATAGTTTCAAACAATTGAAAATGGGGCTATGAAAACTCACGGTAATTCATATAAGTTAAAGTACTTGTGAAAGTAAATGAAAACAGTTTGAGCATGTATCTCCCCCAAAACAGTTATGAAAGCAAGTAAAAGTAGGGGCCATGAAACTCACCTGATATGATAGATATGCTAACAAAATGGAGTGCACGAAAATGAGGCTCGGAAACTATCCGCGACCTAAAATGAATGTTATGACTTAAGTTATGATATGTTGGTCGAATGCATGATTTGAAAACGTATCACCCAATATGCCACTTGAAAACTAGTTATATAAAAATATTGTTACTTGAATGTGTGACGGTTCCATGTCAAAAATAATTACTTTTGAGCTAATGGTGAAAATGTAGTTAAAACTACGTAACGGTTTTAGTAATTGACAAATCGGTTTACATCGGACTTGGACGTGAGTATATACATAGGAAAACTAACTTCGTTTTAAGGTCCGTTTCCCCCAAAACGTCCGTTTAGGCCCTCAAAAACCTTGATTAAAATCCTGACAGCTTACTAAAGTTGTGAATAGTGTTTTCAAAGACGTTTTTGACTCAAAATTCGGTTAACCATAACTCACCTGTTTTAAGTCCGCTTTTCAAGTTCTTTATATCCACGCGAAGGTAATTAAGTGTACTAATATATTTTTAAACTTTGGAGATTTCACAGAAAATTTAAGGCCACTGGTTGGCCAGTTAAAACTCGGACTGCATGTAAAATTTTCCGGAAAATGGTAGTTTTTAAATCGTAACTTGAAAACCACGTATCTTTTTCATTATAACTCCGTTTTAGTCCGTTCAAAAGGCCACGTTCATAACTAAAAATCTATTTTCTAAATATTTAATAAAACTAATAAAAATGACTAACTTTTCGGAAAAATTATAAATTTCTGACGGTAGCTTCAGCTTATTTTAAAATTACCATTTTTATCTACTTGTTTAACCACAACTTCACCACAAAAATCCCTTAATCTACTCATCACCAATCCTACTAGTAAAACAACTTCATTTGATCATAACTAAAATAAATATTCATTGTGAGGCTAAAAATATAAATACAAACTTAAATAAACATATATAAAATTTATGCAATCATTTCCTCCAAAAATCACAACTAGACTTTGATGATCCATTTTTCAAATTTATCATTTTTATAAACTTCTAACTAGTACATACTTGTTATAAAAAATTAATAGGACACATATGGGTGATAACATTTGATAAACATGAATAAAAACTACAACTTGAGCAAATATGATCATATGGACTTCATGAAATGTATGAAAAATATATATGAAAAGTAAGAGATGAAGTTTTATGCTTACAAATTGCTTGATGAGGTTTAAGAACAAAGGATTTATCCTAAACACCCTAGGGTTTTATTTCAAAACCTAAACAAAGAGTGTTACTAGATTGTGTAGAACTTGACAAGAAAATTTTTAGATGATCACTCCCTTGATCCCTATGGTGGCCGGATTTGTGGAGAAGACAAGAGGAAGAGAAAGTCTTGATTTATCACCTTGAATTATTGTGTTGAATGAGAAAAAAAGATGGAGTGTAGGACTTTATATAAAAAGATCTTGAAATCTTGGCAAATCTTGTATGTAATAATGCATCTATTTTCTTCTATTTTATTATGTAAGTAAAAATGTAGAAGTATAGTAATGAAAGTTACTTGAATGGAAGTAGTAACTTGTAGCATTGTTAAGTAATATTAGTAAGTTGTATACACATTTGAATATTTAAGGTAGCGTTAGATAAAATAAATTTTCACGGTCAAGATAAAATATATTGAGGTCATAAAAATTATAAAAATACATTTCTTGAAAGATTTGAGTGATAAAATAATTATCGTATGATTTTTAAGAAAAGTGTCGTAATAATTTAACTTTAACGATTAATGTACCAAATAAATTCAAAACACTAGGAAAACTAAAAATATAGTTTTTATAAACTAAATGTAAGTTTAAAAATACATCGGGATCATTTTTTTTTTTTGAAAGTAACTTGCATTAAATATACAAAATAATAACTCATGCGATAAAATTTATTAAATATAAAAATTACGCGTATAAAGTGAAATGAAATGTCATGAATGAACTAATGAGATGCAAATGATGTCAATGAAATGTAGACTACTCTTAGTCCATATGAAATGTACGTGATGTTATGATCATGAATTCGCCGCTCAACCTTCAAGGTTACAGCAATTTGAAACAAGTAAACCAAGTTTACTATAAATGTTGAAATAATGAGACATGAATTGCGTCGAGAAATGACCTGAAAGTACGGGTTGTCACATTAAGCCCATTCAAAAAGGAATTCAGCCCCTGAATTCAGTTCGTGTTGGTCTCTCGGGTTTAGGGTTTGATGTGGCAAACTTTTCCATTCCCGAGCAAAACCCTCAAAAGACCTTTTGGTAACCGATTTTTACTTAATCCCACAACTCATCAAACAAGAACTGTCATACGATTAGGCTAAATGGGTTTAGGTAACAACTTGTTTCTAGCTCGATCTTTGCAACTCATCAAACAAGAACTGTCACGCGGATCAAACTGGAAACAAGTGGTTTGAAGAAAATCTTTTGAAAATTTGGCTCGATTACGGAATTGCTTACACATATAAGCCTACTACTCCCTTCATTGCATGATTCTTCCTGAATTAGACATAGGTGATCATGCTATGTATAATTTAGGAGTAACTATGCAATGCTTGGACTAATCGACTCATATGTTGTTTGGTGTTGAGTCAACTGGTGTAAAAATTGTGATAGGGAATGACAGAGCATCCATGTGACAATCGATATGAAATGAAAGTAAATAACTCGAAAAAAAATGTACGTATAATCGCATGCAAAGTGAACATGCACTTATGATGAAATGATGAGATGCTATGATGATGTAGTTATAGTCTAGGTCAATGATGCAACCTAGTTCTCTATAACTCAAGCCTCGATGCCAATCTGTCACACCCCCAAATTACCTGTTTTGCAGCGGAATGGAATTCCTGGGGATTGACTGTCATAGCATCACAATCACAGTTATGTTGAACGACCTAAAGTGTCGTTTGGAAAATACATCGTTTGATTTAGTAAAACAATCAGAGTTTACAAAGTGTAGGTCCCAAATGAAAATCAACTTGTGCGGAAATAAGTTTGTTACAATTCTAACGATGTTTTAAAGTCGCGTGTAAAACCCAGTGAGACGCTGCGTCGTCACCACGACTCCATGATGTGTCCAAATGCATGCCATGAGGTGAATGCCTTAGATACCTGAGATAAAACATGCTAAAAGTGTCAACACAAAGGTTGAGTGAGTTCATAGAGTTTGTTTTGAAATGTAAAGCCTTTCAAAATCGCTTATGCACGGCATTGTAAATCGTTGAAATGTAAAGACTTTCAAAATCGTTTATGTAGCAAAGGCGTTGTAAATCCACTCAGCCCAAGTCCCGCCATACAAAACTTGCAACCTGTGTGTTCACAACCCACGCTGTAATATGTATAGTTTATGTACAAAACAGAAATCGTCAAATGAATTCACAAAATAGTGCATGACTCAATGTATCGAAATCGTTTATGCAGCAAAGGCATTGTAAATCCACTCAGTTCCAAGTCCCGCCCATACAAAACTTGCAACCTGTGTGTTCACAACCCATTGCCGAAATGTATATATAGTTTATATTCAACCACACATCGTCAAATGAATTCACAATAGTACCTAACTCGACATAGAACAATAGCACATAATCAATAGCACTTAACTCGTCAGAGAACAATAGCACATAATCAATAGCACTTAACTCGTCGTAGAACAATAGCACATAATCAATAGCACTTAACTCGACGTAGAACAATAGCACATAATCAATAGCACTTAACTCGACGTAGATCAATTAATATAGTACAACATTCGGTTTTAAAACAATGGTGATCATGATAGAAATTATCCTTAATAATATAAAGTACTTGTGAAAAATATTCGAACATGTATCTCCCCCAAAATAGTTTCAAACAATTGAAAATGGGGCTATGAAAACTCACGGTAATTCATATAAGTTAAAGTACTTGTGAAAGTAAATGAAAACAGTTTGAGCATGTATCTCCCCCAAAACAGTTATGAAAGCAAGTAAAAGTAGGGGCCATGAAACTCACCTGATATGATAGATATGCTAACAAAATGGAGTGCACGAAAATGAGGCTCGGAAACTATCCGCGACCTAAAATGAATGTTATGACTTGAGTTATGATATGTTGTCGTGAATGCATGATTTGAAAACGTATCACCCAATATGCCACTTGAAAACTAGTTATATAAAAATATTGTTACTTGAATGTGTGACGGTTCCATGTCAAAAATAATTACTTTTGAGCTAATGGTGAAAATGTAGTTAAAACTACGTAACGGTTTTAGTAATTGACAAATCGGTTTACATCGGACTTGGACGAAGTATATACATAGGAAAACTAACTCGTTTTTAAGGTCCGTTTCCCCTGAAACGTCCGTTTAGGCCCTCAAAAACCTTGATTAAAATCCTGGCAGCTTACTAACGCTGTGAATAGTGTTTTCAGCACGTTTTTGACTCAAAATTCGGTTAACCATAACTCACTCGTTTTAAGTCCGTTTTTCAAGTTCTTTATATCCACGCGAAGGTAATTAAGTGTACTAATATATTTTTAAACTTTGGAGATTTCACAGAAAATTTAAGGCCACTGGTTGGCCAGTTAAAACTCGGACTGCATGTAAAATTTTCCGGAAAATGGTAGTTTTAAATCGTAACTTGAAAACCACGTATCTTTTTCATTATAACTCCGTTTTAGTCCGTTCAAAAGGCCACGTTCATAACTAAAAATCTATTTTCTAAATATTTAATAAAACTAATAAAAATGACTAACTTTTCGGAAAAATTATAAATTTCGAGTCAGCTCCGCTTATTTTAAAATTACCATTTTTATCTACTTGTTTAACCACAACTTCACCACAAAAATCCCTTAATCTACTCATCACCAATCCTACTAGTAAAACAACTTCATTTGATCATAACTAAAATAAATATTCATTGTGAGGCTAAAAATATAAATACAAACTTAAATAAACATATATAAAATTTATGCAATCATTTCCTCCAAAAATCACAACTAGACTTTGATGATCCATTTTTCAAACTTATCATTTTTATAAACTTCTAACTAGTACATACTTGTTATAAAAATTAATAGGACACATATGGGTGATAACATTTGATAAACATGAATAAAAACTACAACTTGAGCAAATATGATCATATGGACTTCATGAAATGTATGAAAGATATATATGAAAAAGTAAGAGATGAAATTTTATGCTTACAAATTGCTTGATGAGGTTTAAGAACAAAGGATTTATCCTAAACACCCTAGGTTTTTATTTCAAAACCTAAACAAAGAGTGTTACTAGATTGTGTAGAACTTGACAAGAAAAATTTTTAGATGATCACTCCCTTGATCCCTATGGTGGCCGGATTTGTGGAGAAGACAAGAGGAAGAGAAAGTCTTGATTTATCACCTTGAATTATTGTGTTGAATGAGAAAAAAAAAGATGGAGTGTAGGACTTTATATAAAAGATCTTGAAATCTTGGCAAATCTTGTATGTAATAATGCATCTATTTTCTTCTATTTTATTATGTAAGTAAAAATGTAGAAGTATAGTAATGAAAGTTACTTGAATGGAAGTAGTAACTTGTAGCATTGTTAAGTAATATTAGTAAGTTGTATACACATTTGAATATTTAAGGTAGCGTTAGATAAAAATAAATTTTCACTGGTCAAGATAAAATATATTGAGGTCATAAAAATTATAAAAATACATTTCTTGAAAGATTTGAGTGATAAAATAATTATCGTATGATTTTTAAGAAAAGTGTCGTAATAATTTAACTTTAACGATTAATGTACCAAATAAATTCAAAACACTAGGAAAACTAAAAATATAGTTTTTATAAACTAAATGTAAGTTTAAAATACATCGGGATCATTTTTTTTTTTGAAAGTAACGGATTAAATATACAAAATAATAACTCATGCGATAAAATTTATTAAATATAAAAATTACGCGTATAAAGTGAAATGAAATGTCATGAATGAACTAATGAGATGCAAATGATGTCAATGAAATGTAGACTACTCTTAGTCCATATGAAATGTACGTGATGTTATGATCATGAATTCACCGCTAAACCTTCAAGGTTACGCGAATTTGAAACAAGTAAACCAAGTTTACTATAAATGTTGAAATAATGAGACATGAATTGCGTCGAGAAATGACCTGAAAGTACGGGTTGTCACAAAAACAAGCAAACAATTAAGCATGGGTTGCCTCCCACGAAGCGCTTTTCTTTATTTATGAGTCTTGTAGCTAGACTCGTAGTCGTGCTCCTACGTACCGATATAAATAAGCCTATCCTTAACAATGTCATAAGGATCAAACTTATCATTCAAGTTCCTAGTAGTACGTTTGGTTCGATATGCCTTTTCAAACTTCTCTCCATCGGGATCATAGATTGTTATCCTAATGTGCCACTCCCCATTACCATCACTAGGCGGTCTATCCCAATCCCATTTATGTTTAGGCTTCTCAACTTTCCACTTATTCATGACAAGGTTGATGGGCAAGCTTCCTAGGAACTCGGTCATCTTCCTAAATACTAAGGCGTCCTCAAACGGGTTCACTTCCATGTCCCTAGCCATTTCTTTTTCATGGAAAGTTGCTTTACTAGCAAAGGCTTCATCTAGGTAGAAAGGTCGTTGGGGACCTATGGGGTTCTTATCTATCCAAGGCCCATATCTAGAAGGCGTTCTATCCAACCTAATCTCATGTGGGATTTCCTCTTCTTTGTAGTACGTATGCTTTTTGACATCGTAAATTGACCTAACACTCCCTTCTCCTACCACTATCTTGGACATCTTACAATCGATGATGGCACTAGCGGTAGCTAAGAATCGTCTTCCTACTAGCAATGGGCATGTCGGGTCCTTATTCATGTCTAGCACATGGAAGTCGGCCAAAAGAGTCAACTCTCCTACGTGTACTACCATGTCTTTTATTATCCCTACCGGATATGCAACACTACCGTCCGCTAGACCTAAGATGGTTTCCGTTGGTTCTATCTTACCTAAGTTAAGGCTTCTATGGAGGGATAACGGAACAAGATTGATGCATGATCCTAAGTCGGCTAGAACATCGAGATGTTTGGAAGTTCCAAGCCTACACGAAAGATTAAATAGCCCGGGATCGTGTAACTTCTTAGGTAGATTATTTCGCACAAAGGCGGACCCATGTTTTCCAAGTTTAAGTTCTAACTCATATATTTCTTTTAAAGCATTATAATAAGGTGCATGAGCTAAGACTTCAAGAACCGGTTTTTCTTGATGGAGTTCCTTGTACTCCTCCTCTAGATTAGGTTTGGGTTCTTGGTTGACGGGTTTCTCAAGAGTAGGTTCTACCAAGGGTGCAGGGCCTTGGTACCTCATTTTGGATTGCTTGGAACCCTTGTTGATAGCATTTACCGAGTGAACCGTTAGGTGTGAGGGGCATGGATGTGCACTCTCCCATGGTGAACAAGAACATGAAGTCGATGAAATCGAACTCACTTTTGGGTTCTTTATAGTATCACTTGGGAGTGCTCCAATTTCCCGGTCATTAAAGGCTTTTAAGAGGGCATCGAGCTTGTTTGTCATCTCGCCTTGTCTTTGCTTAAAATCGGCTTCAAGCTTAGTCAATCGAGTTTCTTGAGATGACATGAACCTAGATGCGATTGCCTCAAGATTAGTGGGGTTCCCGGTGCTTGGAGTATTGAACCTATTAGGTGGACTAGATGAGCTTTGGGGTGTGCTTGAGTTTTGGTTCCACTTAAGGTTAGGGTGATTTCTCCATGAGGGGTTGTAAGAGTTTCCTAAGTTGTTTTGTTCGGGCTTGAAAGTGTACCACTTCTCTCCCGCTCCGTCGGTACGCGTGGAGGCGTAGTCCGCAAAAGCTTGTTCGGGGAGTCTTGTGCAATCACGAGTGTCATGAGGACCGCTACATATCTCACAAGGTAGAGTGATTTTATTCACTTGATGTGAAGACTTAGGACTTTTGTAGGAGCTCATTAGGAATTTAACTTGATCTTCAAGCTCGAGCATCCTACGGTCGGAAGATTGTGAGTCGATTGGAGGCTAGGAGATTGCCTTAACGGTTTTGGGCAACTCACGGGGGTCATTCCAACTTTCGTTGTCATAGAGAGCAAGGTCCTCTATTATACCCCACGATTCTTCCGCGGTGAGATCACTAAGTTTTCCACCGGCCGCTTGGTCAATAGATCGCTTAGTGGGGAAATTGACATGATCATAGAAGATTTGAACTTGGAGCCAAAGATCAATGCCGTGATGAGGGACTTTATGGAGTAAGTCCTTGAATCGGGTCCATGCTTCATAGAGAGATTCACCTTGACGTTGTTGGAACATCAAGATGTCATTCCTAAGCTTAGTGGTTCTCCCCGGTGGGAAAAATTGAGCAAGGAAGCGAGAGGTGAGATCATCCCAACTTGAGATGGAGCCGGCGGGAAGTCGCTCAAGCCAATTACTAGCTTGGTCCCGTAGAGATAATTGGAAGAGACGCTGACGCATGGTCTCCCGAGTAGTAGCATCAAGGTCGATGGAATCGACAATTTTAAGGAAATCCTTAAGATGCTGATTAGGATCTTCGGAACGAAGTCCATGGAATGCACATCCGTTTTGCACCAACCGGATGGTGTCGGATCGTAGGGCCGTAGTTTGGGCTTGGTCGGGAAGCTCAATGGTGTTTCTATAGCCTAGGTGGCTTGGTCTCGAGTATTCACCAAGAGTACGGGCTCTTGGCGGGTCATTTGGTGGTAGGTTGATGAATGGTGGTGGGTTATCACCTTCCATGATGAAAAGTGATGGGTTACGAACAAAGGTCACGAAGAAGGGGGATAGACTAAGAGGAAGCTAAAAATGGGAAAAAAAAGTTTACTTTATAGAAATCAAGCAAAGAAACCTAAGTGAAGTGGACTTCTAACTATCTATTCTATTCCCGCATGCGCTAAAACTTGATAACGCTACACTGCCGCTCGATTAGAGTCAAAGGAACTTCCTTTTCATCGAGCAAGTTTTTCAACACCCTAGGCAGTGAACCTAATCGTTGTAGTGTAGTATTAGGGTAAGCCACGGGAATTGATATCGTTCTCTAGGAGAATAGGAATGCTAGTGATGAGTTACTACGTTAAGGTTGGGATTGAGGAAGATTATTTTTTTTTATCTTTTTATGTTTTTTTAGGAAATGGAAAGGTACGAATCTCGGGGTTTGGATTTGGGGGGTTGGTATTTCTACCGATTACTCTATTATCTAATTATCTAATTAACTAAGGTGAGGGTAGTCTATGTCTAATTAATGTGTGCTCGTATGATAGTTTAAGAATGTGTTTACTTAGGTTGTATTACTCCTTAATTATCTCCTATTGATGGTTGAATTGTCACGTCCTTATCCCTAATCGCGTTGTGTGTCTAAGGTCGTAGGGTATGCGTTTATCCCTAACTCTTTGAAACTACCAAAGGGTCTCGTCTACAAAATCTTTAGGATTTATAAACTCTAACTCTAAGGTACTCTTTGGATGGTTTAGCCTACAACTACTCTAGGTGTTATAGTCTAAGGTTCGCAAAGATTAATCAAGCATTAACTACACAACGAATGACCTATCGCATTACTAGATCATTAACAATTAAGATAAGAGACAACCAATCAATATTCAATAGTTAAGTTTCATATTCCCTAAGCAAACACACAAGTAAATTAGCCGGACATGGAGAACATGCAAGCATACACACAAATAATTGAAGACATAATTGAATTAATGAAGTAAAACACTTATCTTGATGTAAGATAGGGTTTGGAATACTAAAATACTGTACATAAGACGCCTTGGTTCGATTTAGGTTTTACTCCAAAAGACTACACTCAATAATGAAAATTTGGATTCTATATATAAGATTACATTCGCGACGCGGCCACCTTATGATTTGTGATGCCGTTGGGTCGCCGTCATTAGGGTTTCGTCTTGGCCATGTTAGTCTTGCGAAGGGGTCACCTTATGCTTGTGATTTGTCTGTTCAGACTCGGCCGCCCTGGATCAAATCTAGGCCGTCTGAGTTGCGACGGCCTACTCTTTTAAAGCCTGACACCGTCACTTGGAAATAAGCAATTTGGCTACTGTATCGTCACAACATGTGCTCTGACGGCGTCGCAGGTAACACCTGACGCCGTCCCCTTGTATTTCAGCAGCTTGAGTGTCTCGATTCTTGACTTTGGCCATTTTCTTCATATATTTGCGCCTTTTCGTCCGAATAAGTGTCATTCCAGCAATTTGCCTTCAAGAGACCTAAAAAGTAAAAAGGAACGATATTAAGTAATAACGGATACAAAAGTGATCAAATAAGGGCTTAAACGACCCCTCAAAAAGGTACATTTTAAAACCTTATCATATGTATGTGTTCTAAACTTTTGGAACTCTAGTATATGCAAAATATCTTAGTAAGTTGTATATGTGTCCATTTAATAATATCAAAATTTTATAAAATGGTGACTTGTAATGGGGAGGTCGGCACAAGGGAGGGGGGAAAGTATTTGATGTATGTTAATGATTGAAATGTATTTAAGTGTATGTAAAGTTAAGTATATTGTGTATTTTGTACATTTAAATTAGTTATTAAGTGTAGCGTTAGCTAGAAATCGATTTTAACGGAACAAAATAAAATATATCGAAATTATAAAAATTATAAACTTGCATTTCTCGCAAGCATTGAGTGAATAAATAATTATCGTGTTGAATTTACGAAAACCGTCGTAAATATATATATAACAATTTTTATACTAAATAAATTCGAAACATCGAGTAAACTAATAATATAATTTTTATAGTCTTAAAATGAGTATAAAAATATATCAGGATAATTTTTGGAAGTGTCGGATCAAATATTCAAAATAAATGATTATGCGATAGCGTTTATTTAATAAGAAAATATATGTTTAATGAAATATGCAAATCCATGTATGAACTAATATGACGATGACGTTACTGATGATATACTAACTCTAGTCTATATGAAGTGTCCTCAATGATTTTTCATGAATTCGCAGCTAAACCCTTACGGTTACGCGAATTTGATACTCGTAAACCTAGTTTACGAAAAATGGTGAATAGTGAATCATGAATAGTGATTTTTCTCCGGGATTGAATAGTGTTTCATGAATAGTAAATTTTTGAAATAACCTTTCAAAGTCTCAAACCGACTTCAAAAACGATGAATAGTAAAATGATGAATAGTAACCAGTGAATAGTAAATTCCCGAGATGAATAGTGAAATTTTCAGAGTTTGAGAAATGACCTGAAATTACGAGTTGTCACAATTAGCAACATCGTGAAAACTAATATGTTTTTTATTGTGTTGATTTTTTGTTAGTATCAATTGTTTGGTGATGATGAGTGATGATGATTTTTTTTAGATCTGTGATGCGTGAAGTGAGTCGACCGGATTTGTTTTGTGGGATGGTGAGATGGAATATGAGTGTTTGTACAGATTGATTTGATGATGATTTGGTGGCCGGATTTATTAAACAACATAAATGTTGACTATTGATGATGATATTTTTTTTTATAAAATTGTGGTTAATTAAGGCTAGTGAACATTTCACGTACCAGATTTGTTAATTAAGGGTTTGGTTATTCGGTTTATTATGTATATAATATGAGTTTTTGTTTTTTGAATGATGAAATAAAGTTCTGTTGGAGATGGATTTATTGAATGTGTGGATCAAGTGATGAAATAAATAATTTTTGTGTGTCAGTTTTGATCAGTATAGATAATTTTTGTGGTTGAGCAGTTGAGAGCAGTGGTTGTCGAGCAGTTGAGCAGTGGTGGTCAAGCAGATGAGCAGTGGTGGTCAAGTAGATGAGCAGTGGTGGTGGTGGTGGTGATGGACTGGTAAGGTGGTGAGGTAGGTGGGTGGAGTTAGGTGGGGGTAAGTGAGATAATTAATGAAGAAAGATAATAAGGGTAAATTTGTCATTTAAGTTAGAAGTAAAAAAATTATCTTCACCTAACACTTTTAGTTGTAAGGACACATGTCATAAAAATAATGGAGTCGAGCAGTTGAGCAGTCGAGCAAGACCAAAATGAGAAAATGCCTAAAAAGATGATCAAGTAATGAACCATGCATGATTTTTTTTTGTGCCTATTTTGAAAATTTTCTCTAATAAATATTAGTTTTTAACTATGTGCATATATGAGACTCTTAAAAAAGTTTTCTTTATATAATTATGTAATATCTTTTATACTTATATAGTTACAAAGACATGTGCACGTGCGTGTTTTACATAAAATTTTCATTATGTATTAATATCGATTACTATTTTTTTTTTAATATTTTTGTTAGAAGAACTTTGTTTAAGTGACACAATATTGAGATTGATGTTGGTCATATTTAACTATTAATATCATGTTTTGGACATTATGTGTATTTAATAACACATAATTACCTTTGAAAAAAAATCCGGATATCCTAATAAAAACTTCAAAGAGGAATCACATGTGTCGTTGTTATATGTACAATCTCGTGTATTTATTTTCATCTCACATTAACCCATGAGGTGGTGCCTTCATTTTGATATTTATATTCATTCTAATAATAATTTTAGTCGTATTTAATTTTTGTGTCCGTGTACGCGTGGGTTAAACTTATAAAGAGCAATATCATGAGTTGTAGGACCTAAGATATATCTACTCTATCACACTAACACTAAATATGAAGCACGGATTTGGTGGTGACTTGATGTATGATGCGTTTTAGAGAGAGAGAAAGATGAAGACAATATGAGGTTTATTCCATATGAAAAACACACACTTACACACTTAAGCACACATGCCAAATGGCATGGTATGTGTCTTTTATACTTAGAACATAAAAGCCTTATGGGCTTTGGATGAGCTTTGTTTGGTTTGTGGATTGAGCTTACATTACAACATGACTAGCTTAGCCTAATCCACGAGCCCATTGACTATTCTAATACAATATCTAACACACGTTACAGAGTTCCTAAACGTGAATGACCATCACTTTCTATCACTTATTATCAAGGCTAACAATCTCCCCCTAAGGGGTGGTCATTCAAAAGATGCTTCACTTGATTAGGTCTTTAGACTTCTTGATCTTGAACTTTGTGTGTTGACATAGAATAATCTTGATTCTTTGTTCCTTCATGCTTTTTGATCAGATAATGGTGTTGTCTTCCTTTCTTCAACATCTTTGAAATAGGTGTCTCTACGTCTTTCTCCACCATGCTCACACTTCTTTTGACTTTGAATTTGTAGTGATGTGAAGTTCTCTAGTCTTTGAACTTTGAAGATTCTTTGACATTGACGAAGAATCATCTTTAACTTTGTGTTGCCTTTGATTTTGATGAGAACTTTCACGTGTTGGGATGTTGGTATGAGCATGGTGAGATGGTGCGGTCTTTCCTCCAAGGAACAGTCATCAGTACCTGCATGAATATGTTAGTTGAAAAACACCAATCGATCACGGTGGACTTTTCTTATAGAATTGACCACTACGATTGTTTTACAGATGAATATCTTCATTTCATTCACCTTGGTTGGGCACATTAGTCGTTCGAATCCCGTTGAGGGACAATTATCATTACTATGAATAGATTCAAGTAATAACCCACGTCTTCAGGATTCGATTCGTGAAAGGAATCTCCTTAGCGGGATTTCCAGCACTTACAGGTTTGAATGTCGAGGGTGTTACCAACATAGTGTAAAAACACATCTCTAATTCTAACAAAGGCTGTTCCTGAAATAGGAGGCCCTCAAGAAGGATAACACGATTTACCAAAGTATATCTACAATTCAGGTGAGTTGCTGAAGTATACCGAAGCGTCACTCCACGACTGTAGACCGTTTGAGACACACTAAGCGTAACCCACAAGGGATTACCAAAGTGACCTGCTGTCAGGGCTGTTTGATGTTGACCCTGGCAGGAATTTCCATTCAATCACTGATGCAGGTTTTACTGACCAGGTTTTAATATTTATAAGTCTCGTTATACCTATGGTCTACCCTAATGCACTAACGGGCAGTGTACCCGGTTGTGTGTAGTGTAGTATTCGGTAAAACCGAGGTCGTCCCAAGAGCTATGCGTGTGGATTAATACTAAGTCTAGGTGTCACAGATTTTAATATAATTTCGATAAAGATTTAACGAATTAACTACTAAAGCAAATAAAAGGCAAAGAATGTGATCAATAGAAGATAGTGGTGCGAACCTAGTTACTCATCCTAACTAGTAGTGTTTACGTCTAATTACTTCCAATTACTTTAGGTGGGGTCAAATTCGAGAGGACATCATTTGGTCAGTTCGTCCTAACCTATCAGCAAAGGGTACTACTAGAGAAGTCAGGAGTCCCCTCATAAGTCCAGTTGTTCCTGGTCCCCTAAGCCAAGTCATTAAGTTCCGCTACATGCTAAACTTATAATAGTGAGTGCCTGGGCGCTAGCATCTAAAACACTCACCCCTTAATTCTTAAGTTCATCCAAACGATAGGTGATCAGTTGGTCAAATCGCATAGGTAAAAAGGGTCGTCAGTTGATCATATCTTACCCTTCTCGTCTCAGTCTACTCACTTAGGGTCAGTTGGTCATATCTCCTAAGCAACTAACCTCTACCGCCATTCAAAACTACCGAAACAAGGGTAGCTACCAATAAACTATGCATGCATACACTTAGAAATAATTATACGGAAGCAATGTAAACGCAAACAAAACAATTAAGAAATCATAACTAGGCCAGCACCAAGAGGTGCTTAGCCGCCCATATTAACCATACAAATCAATTCAATGTTTAATGTTACGAAATACATGAATCGAAAGTAAAGAAAAGATAAAAGCTAATGCTTATCGTAGGGGAGTGATTTCTCCCTTTGAGATAGCTCCGTATGCTCCTCTAGATCTGCCTTCGACTTCTTCTCACGTTCTCTGATTGTTGTGTGTGAAATGGAATGCTTTGAAATGCTGGAAATCGTAGGGTGTTTATAGGCGGATTCGTTACGGCGTAACTATTAAAAGAGTTACGCCGTAATCATATAATTCTTCGTAAATTGCACTAATAATGCTGGTTACGGCGTAACCTCAGGAAGGAGTTACGCCGTATCTTCAACAAATCTTGATTACGCCGTAGTTGATGCATAGGTTACGGCGTAATTATCAGCGGCGCGGAACTTTATTTGACCTAATATGGTTACGTCGTAATCTTTGAGAGAGTTACGCCGTAATCTTCTGATAAGTTGGTTTTCCGAGCCACGCTTTAGTTACGGCGTAATGTGAGAGAGGAGTTACACCGTAACTTCTCCAAAGTGAGCATACTATGATAAATCTTCAATAAACTCTCCAATTCCGCGTCTCTTTAGCTCCAATGCTCGTAATTTACCTGAAGTGAAATATAATGAAAAACAAGCGTAAATCCATATAAATGATATAAATTACAAGCATTATCGGGGGAAATTGACACTTAATATTCAGGATTATTTGATGTTATCAATCACTTAGGATCACAATTGTGAATCCCTCATAAATGTTCTCGGCAGATTGCTAAGATCTGCGTAAGACTCTAAAATATATCACTTGTGTCCTTATTGTTGAACAACAAGTGATGAAATGTTTAGTGTTCCTAAGAGACCTTTTAATGAATCTCGTGGCTCTAGACTCAGTGCGCTTTGGTTTTCTTATGCGGAGACTAGGGAGAGGGTCTCCTTCTTCAATACCAACCATTTCTAAGAGAAAGTTGATAGATTATGCAGGGTTTCCCGTGAGAATGAAACAAATCCTTTTAAGAGGAATTGAGTGGCTAGAAGGTTAGGTGCAGTGCCTCACTGGGTCCATGACGTCTTTATCTTCAATACCGGCTTCATCTTAGTGACAACTAGTAGCATATGCGCTGAACCCGGTTTCTGCCCTAAGGTTGATTATGGAGGGCTATTTCTTTTCACCATTTCTTTTACTTTTCTTTTTAATTCTTCAACCCCTCCTTTCTCCTTTCTCACATTACTCATTTTTTCAATCATACCTAAGGACTTCTAATACTAACTATAGGTATTGTCCTTGAGTAGATCCCTCCGGCTCTGGCGGATCATAGGACGTATTTCTTATCCTTAGTCACCTTATAACTCCATGACTATCCTATGTTGCCTTAAAACTTTTTTCTTGAAAATCTCTCAAAGTGTTTATGATTATCAAATACATTTTGTTAACACCTTGAGAGTTCTGAATTTTCAAAAATACTCCCCCTTCACATGTTCTTATATTGTTTTAACTTAAATCTGCACAGTGAGGGTAGAGTTCACACTTTTTGATTGATCAACTCATGATAGACAATTCCCCACGATACACGGTTACGTCGCTTACTTAAAGAGTTCCATTGTCAGTTTTTAGGTGACAACTAGCTCTAATAACTAACTTGAAGTTGTAAACTCTCCTTGAAAAGAAGGTTAGACCCATGAAAGTGCATGTCTATCACGAGTTTCTCGAAATGGTACATTTACTGACTTTGATTTATCCTCAATTCATTGGTTCCGTCTGAGTCGAGCTCGTTTGAGAATCAAACACCGATCATTAAACATTTTTTATCACATTTTAATCACGTATTCTCCCCCTCAAAAATAGCATATTCACGATATTTTTTATATCAACGGATTAAACAACATTTTTTTGGAACCTTTTGGGGAGACAAACGGATTTGATTTTAGCATGAAATTGGAAAATTTTGGTTTTATTCTCCCCCTTTAAGAAAGCATAATCAATAAAGGGTCTTGGAGGGAGTTATCTTGAGCACAAAATATTTTGAAAGATTTTGAAAAATCTTGAAAGGTGCTCAAGATGATGATAATTTCTCACAAGTTTTAAATGTAGTGCACTAAAGCGTACACTAGATATTTCTTTTAGAAAACGAGTTTTGATTTGAAATAATCAAAAGTCATCATTTTAAGTCCGGGTTTTGTACTGAAGTATACGAAAGCCATTGTGAAAGAAATTTTGAGAAACGACATGTTTTAGAAAATATTTAAAGAACTCTCGCTCAAGCATCTGTACATGTCTGTATCATTGTTGAATGACATTTCTAGAAACGTACAGAATATCGATTATACAAAAGACATGTCGTGAGAAGAATATTTTTGTATTTTTGATTTTATATTGTTTTTGTATTTTTGAAAATTTTATATTTTTATATTTTGCTTTTGTTGGTTTTTCAAATTTTGTATTTTGTTTTTCAAAAATATTTATAGCGAAGCTTTTTGAAAATCGTTTTCAAGAAGATTCGAGAAGAAGTTCTAACTCCTCAAGGGTTAGGCTTCGCATTCCAATTCGTCGAACTAAATCGTCAAACCGTTCTTTTGGAAGGGCTTTAGTAAATAGATCGGCGAGTTGGTAATCAGTCTTCACGAAGAATAATTCAACAGTACCATTTTCGACGTACTCTTTGATGAAGTGATAGCGACACGGATGTGCTTAGTCTTTGAGTGATGAACAGGATTGCATGATATGGCTATGGCACTTTTCGAGTCACAATACATAAGTATTTTATCGAAAGTAAAGCCATAATCTGTGAGTTGTGTTCTCATCCATAGAACTTGAGCATAACACGCAGATAGAGACACATACTTAGCTTCGGCGGTTGAAAGTGCAGTGCAATCTTGTTTCTTTGAAGACCAGCTTACTAACTTTTCACCCAAAAATTGTGCTCCTCTGGATGTACTTTTTGCTGTAACTTGATCACCTGCGTGGTCCGATCTAAAAGGCAATTAGATCAAATCCAGATTCCTTCGGATACCAAAGTCCCATGTGAATGGATGTCTTTAGGTACCGAAAGATCCTTTTAACTTCTTTGAGGTGCAGTTCGGTAGGCTTTGCTTGAAACCGTGCTAATAAGCAAAAAGCAAAATGAATATCTGGTCGACTAGCAGTGAGGTACATGAGAGAACCAATCATGCTCTGATATTTCTTCGGATCAATAGGTTTCCCATATAAATCGGCTCCAATTTTTGGTGATGTTATACCATTGGTGTACCAACCGAATCACAATTATCCATTCCATGTTTTTTCAAAATCTCAATTGTATACTTAGATTGATTAATGAAAATTCTACGAGGGGATTGATGTCTTTTTAAACCATGAAAAAATTTTAGTTCCCCCATTATGGATATTTCAAATTTGCTTTTCATGAGATTTTCAAAATATTTTGAAAGATTCGGATTAGTGGACCCAAAAATGATGTCGTCCACGTAAATCTGAACAATCAAAATGTCATTGTTGTATGTTCGTGTAAACAAGGTAGGATCAACTGTTCCTTTGGTGAAATTATTTTGGATTAAGAAGGAAGTCAATTCGTCATACCACGCTCTCGGAGCTTGGTTCAAACCATAGATTGCCTTTTTGAGTTTGTAGACGAAGTCTGGATGTTCCATGTCTATGAAGCCTTCTGGCTGACTCACATACACTTCTTCTTCTTTCAGAGTTCCATTCAAAAATGCAGTCTTGATGTCCATCTGATAAACCATGATGTTTTTGTAAGCTGCATAGGCTAAGAAAATCTTGACTGCTTCAAGTCTTTCTACCGGCGCAAATGATTCTTCAAAATCTATCCCTTTTTCTTATCTATATCCTTTGGCCACAAGACGAGATTTACTGAGAATTACAGTCATCTCTTCATCCTTTTTGTTCTTCCATAACCATTTGACATCAATGACTCTTATGTCAGTAGGTCTTGGAACCAGATTCCAAGAGTCATGTAGACGGTATTGGAGAAGTTCCTTGATAACATCAAATTATCCCGAATATTAAGTGTCAATTTCCCCCGATAATGCTTGTAATTTATATCATTTATATGGATTTACGCTTGTTTTCCATTATATTTCACTTTCAGGTAAATTACGAGCAATGGAGCTAAAGAGACGCGGATTTGGAGAGTTCATTTAAGATTTATGATAGTATGCTCACTTTGAAGAAGTTACGACGTAACTCCTCTCTCACATTACGCCGTAACTAAAGCGTGGCTCAGAAAACCAACTTTACAGAAGATTACGGCGTAACTCTATCCAAGATTACGACGTAACCATATTAGGTCAAATGAGGTTCCACGCCGCTACTAATTACGCCGTAACTCATGCAACAACTACGGTGTAACCAAGATTTATTGAAGATAAGGCGTAACTCCTTCTAGAGGTTACGCCGTAACCAACATTATTAGTGCAAAATACAAAGAATTATATGTTACGGCGTAACTCTTATAATTAGTTACGGCGTAACCAGATCTGGCCTATAAATACCCTACGATTTCCATCATTTCAAATCATCCCATTTCAGACACAACAATCAGAGAACGTGAGAAGAAGTCGAAGGCAGATCTAGAGGAGCATATGGAGCTGTCTCCAATGGAGAAATCACTCCCCTACGATAAGCATTATCTTTTTATCTTTTCTTTACTTTCAATTCATGTATTTCGTAACATTAAACATTGAATTGATTGTTATAGTTAATATGAGCGGCTAAGCACCTCTTGGTGCTGGCCTAGTTATGATTCCTTAATTGTTTTGTTTGCGTTTAAATTGTTTCCGTATAATTATTTCTAAGTGTATGCATGCATAGTTTATTGGTAGCTACCCTTGTTTCGGTAGTTTTGAATGGCGGTAGAGGCTAGTTGCTTAGGAGATATGACCAACTGACCCTAAGTGAGTAGACTGAGATGGGAAGGGCAAGATATGACCAACTGACGGCCCTTTCTACTTGTGCGATTTGACCAACTGATCACCTACCGTTTGGATGAACTTACGAAGTAAGGGGTGAGTGTTTAAGATGCTAGCGCCCGGGCATTCACTATTATAAATCTAGCATGTAGCGGTACTTAATGACTTGGCTTAGGGGACCAGAAAAAACTGTACTTATGAGGGGACACCTGACTTCTCTAGTGGTACCCTTTGCTGATAGGTTAGGACGAACTGACCAAATGCTGTCCTAGCGACTTTGACCCCACCTGAAGTAATTGGAAGTAATTAGACGTAAAAACTACTTATTAGGATGAGTAGCTAGGTTAGCACCACTCTCCTCTATTGATTCACACCTTTTCCTTTATCTGTTTAGTAGTTAATTAGTTAATTCCTTATCAAAATCATATTAAAATCTGTGACACTTAGACTTAGTATAAATCCACACACATAGCTCTTGGGACGACCTCGGTTTTACCGATTACTACACTACACACGATCGGGTACACTGCCTGTTAGTGCATTAGGGTAGACCATAGGTATAACGAGTAATTATAAATATTAACCTGGTCAGTAAAACCTGCATCAAGTTTTTGGCACCGCTGCCGGGGAGTTATATTAGGATTTCTATTAAGTCTTTCATTTTTGTTTTGTTTTAAAATTTTCACAAATTCTCACGATCTCTTTTCAAGTTTCAGGTACCATGGAAGTTGTTAACATTGATGACCTCACTCTTGAGGAATATTTGGCATTGACAAGAGAAGAACAAGGGTCGGGGCTCGTAAGACCGGCAATTGGAGCTGATGTCCGTTTCGAGATTAAAGACCAATTTATGAGGGAGCTTCGTGCTAACCCTTTTTCAGGAAACAGGGACGAAGATGCGTGTGAGAACGTTGAAAATGTCTTGTACATCGCAAGCCTTTTCAACATTCCGGGTGTGTCTCATGACGCTGTTATGCTAGGGGTATTCCCCATGACTCTTACTGGGGCTGCCAGAAGATGGATCGAAAGATTGCCCGTCGGGGCAATTGATACGTGGGCTCTCCTAAAAAAGCACTTCATCCAGAGGTATGGTCCTCCGTCGAAGATATATAACCAGCTATTGGAGATCCATAATTTCAAACAAAAAGACGATGAAACATTGTATCAAGCCTGGGATAGATACAACGATCTCGTCTACAAGTGTCCTACACAAGATCTGAACAACCAGCAAAAGGTCAACATCTTCTACAAAGGAATCAACGTAAATACAAGACAGATGCTGGACTATCAAGGACCAATTCCGAGCATGACTCCTGCTCTAGTAATTGAAGCCATCCAAAAAATGGCTAACCATTCCCAAAAATGGCACGATGGAGGAAACAAAAGGAACCAAGGCGGAATTTTTGACGGATTTGAAGCCATCACTAACAAGCTAGAGAATCTGGGTCAGGATATGCTAAAAATCAGGGAAACTGTTCATGCCATCCAAGTAGGTTGCGAAAGCTGCGGGAGAGGACATCTCACCAAGAATTGTCCTCACATTAACAAAGAAAACATAATCGAAGAAGCTAAATATGGAGAAAATCGACCGTTTTACGGAGATAATCGAAATAGTAATGGGTATCGTGGAAATTACAACCGCGGGCCTTATGGAGAAAAAAAGCCCAACCTTGAAGAGACCATAAACAAATTCCTGGAAAGTTCAGCCCAGAAGCAAAAAGAACAAGATAAATGGCTCAGGGATTTCCAGGAAAACACAAATAAAAATCTTTCCAGGCACGACATAACCCTAAAAAACCTTGAAGCCATGGTAGAAAAGTTCAGTGTAGAGATAGAGATGAGTAACAATGAACCTGAGGGGACCAAACCTATGGTAGCATGCAATGCCATTTTTGCTGATGATAATTCGCACGAAGTGATTGAGGAGTGCAAATCTACAACCAAAAATTTAGAGAAGACAATTGTCGACACTCAGGTGCAGTTACGCCGTAACTATTTTCCTGAGTTACGGCGTAACCATGATTCAGAAGGCGTAACCAGGTCAGAAATCGGTTAATTTTCAGTTAAGGATATTAGCGCAGACGGGTTAGTCATTCCATGTTCAGTTGGGAGTTATGATTGAGGAGTTTGTTAGGACTCCTTTAGATCGTTTTGAGCCTTAGGGTTTAACAATAACAATGACAATACGCAGCGGATAAATCAAAACATAATTGTTATTGACACAAGGTTTTCATTCACCATTAACTAACTAACTAACTATAGACGTTTATAGGATCACGTCTACTAACTAAACTAATAACCTAGGCATTTACAAGACTATACGCCTAGGACACACACACACCTTTTGGTCGACTACATCTTGGAAGACTTGTATAAAACCTACACCTATGTCCTCTTTATATACTAGAGGATTAGGGTTTTCAAAATACTACAAAGGACTAATAAATAAAACTTCTTTTGCAAGAAAGTCCTTCCATCTTTTTGTAGGTTTCCTTTTTGTCGTATTAAGTCCCTCTTGTTTCATTCTTTTTGTCTTATCAACTCAAACGTATAATTCCCAACAATCTTCCCCTAGTTGATAATGACAAAACCATTCTTGAACGAACTTCCCTAGACGAAGTATAGAAATTGAGATCAGGGATCTCACCATAAATAAAACAAGTATGTCTTCCTTTGTCTTCCCCTTAATCCATGCCATGCCACTCCGACATCTCTTCCCCTTTTTGTTATTATCCAAATAGGGAACGTATGCAAATTATGATCTTGACCACCACAAACCAATATCATACATCCAATTCATCCTTCCAATATTTCAAATTACCCTCCATGAAGTTTTCCGCAACTAAAAATGAACTTGAAACAGTAGAAATCTAAACCATCAGTAGTAATACTAATCAATAGTAGTAAAAATCAAATACTTCCCCTTGAGTGGTGCATGTAGATGGTTAAACATTTAACAATAAGCTTACCCTAAAACCCATATGGTAACCATCTTCTTGATTTTTTAAATCTGTAGGCTCTGTGTAATGATTACTAATGAAGAAAACTAAGGATAACCAACTTGATGCTGAAGTAGAACATCCCAAACTCGCGTCTTATGTCTTGTACTAACCACATGACTATGAACTCAAACCTGATGATATATGAGTAGACCTCGATCTCTTGATAAAATCCTCATCTTCAATGAGACACTGAGCACAGCAACGTAACTCCTTTAAGTGATAGCAAACCCTACTTGCTAGATTTACCAAGTCTTAGCCACAACATAAACGTACGAACAAGTTACCTCCTGCTAAAAGGTATAATAAAACACGCATCCAAGTAATTCCACTTCATCGTCAAATAAGTGATAATCAATCTTCTTTGTAATCAATTCTTCAATAAATCTCCAAACCGAGCCTTTTAAAAACGTTTAAGAACAATTAACCAAACTCCTTGTGTGTGTGAACTAAATCTTGTGTGTGCCATTCGATATCCTTCAAACCATCTGAACTTCCCCTCAAATTCAGAACCATACTAGAACCAAAAACAATTCGTTCTATCCGATGTCGATCAAAACTAGCAAAGACTTTAAAACAACGAGCAGTACTTTCAACTTATACAAGACGAGCAATACTTTGAAACCTCGAATAGTACTTTGTGAAATCAGCAGTACTTTGATCAAAAGAGCAGTACTTTAAACATAAATAGCAGTACTTTGATCAAAAGAGCAGTACTTTGAATAAACCCTAACAGTACTTTGAAAACTCACAGCAGTACTTTGAAAACTCTCTTTGCAGCCAACTTCGACAGCATATATCTTTCACATAAAAGCTCAAATCGAAAATCCCTCTTGTGGAAAGTTAGATTATCATATAGAGAACGTCCACCTAAAATTTCGTTACGATCCAACGGTTAACGAAAAAGTTATGATTGTTTCAAAACAGTGCTGTAATAACCTTACGAATTTTTTTTTAGTTTTGCAGCAGAATTCGACACTGAATAACTTTTGATTGCGAGCTTCAATTCACAATCCCTCTGGTGAAAAGTTAGATGGATATACTGAGACGCACCAGAAAAAATTTTAGCTCGATCCAACGGTTCACTGAAAAGTTATGCCCTCTTGAAAACAGTGCTGCAGAAAAGTTGCGAATTTTGTAAAAAATCGATTTTCTTCCTTCTTTTTCGCCAAGAAACCTTGTGAATCCCTAGGTAAAGAGCTCCCCAAGCTCTGATACCAATTGAGGAGTTTGTTAGGACTCCTTTAGATCGTTTTGAGCCTTAGGGTTTAACAATAACAATGACAATACGCAGCGGATAAATCAAAACATAATTGTTATTGACACAAGGTTTTCATTCACCATTAACTAACTAACTAACTATAGACGTTTATAGGATCACGTCTACTAACTAAACTAATAACCTAGGCGTTTACAAGACTATACGCCTAGGACACACATACACCTTTTAGTCGACTACATCTTGGAAGACTTGTATAAAACCTACACCTATGTCCTCTTTATATACTAGATGATTAGGGTTTACAAAATATTACAAAGGACTAATAAATAAAACTTCTTTTGCAAGCAAGTCCTTCCATCTTTTTGTAGGTTTCCTTCTTGTCGTATTAAGTCCCTCTTGTTTCATTCTTTTTGTCTTATCAACTCAAACGTATAATTCCAACAATGATATCTTGGGGGTAGTAGATTTTAGGTCTAGTATAAACGTCATGCTACTTTCTATATTCTTAAAACTCAAATTAATCCATCTTTGGAAAACGGATATCATGATTGAGGTGGCGAATAAGACCAAGGCTACTCCGTTAGGAATTACAGGTGGTACTTGTGTTAAGGTCGATAGATTTGTTTCTGCCCCCGAATTTGTGGTTATCGACATGGAGAAAAATACGAAGGAGCGTTTGATTCTTGGAAAACCGTTCCTTGACTCATTGGGATACTATAGTGTTAGAGTAGAATTTAAATTGGAAAAAACCTTATACCATGAGCCTGATGAAATTGTATTAAATGAGGATTCACCGGAGGTTAAAATGGATTATTCCGATAGGTTTCCTCCTTCATATTTTGGCCATTTGCAGGGGAACGAATAAAGTGATGATGACAAAAACGATGAAGAAGATAATGAGGTCCGACCTTCTGTGCCTAGTTATGTTGTTACGGGAAAACTTCACTGTTGTGCTCCTAAAATTTGTTTGATTGAAGGGTCCAAAGTGACATTACCTACATTTTATCCTTATAAAAAATGGTGTAATGGAGGAGGAGAATTTCTCATTCGTAGGATTGAAAAATCAGCAGAAGTTTGGTGGTGTTGGGAAGAAGAAAAATTAGTTAAGAGGCGATGGATTCAAGGGCACAATATTATGAACGATCGGTTCACTGAGGTCGATTGGACTATTCATTTTTGTGAACCAGCTATAATGTCTGATGAATTCACCAGGGCATGGCCTACATGCGACCCCAACCGCAAGATCTGCAATGGAGGAGAATTCCCCGATCCTAACTGGCTCAAACGCAAGGAATGAGCATGTCTTGACGAGGAAAAGAGAAGGGAAGTTGGATACAAGGGAATCTCATTTGAAAACTGGATACGAGTAAAGCTTGGAGCTTTTAAAATAAAATGGGAAGAAGAGGCTAAATTTCATTACGAGTGGGCAAAGGCTAATTTTTTGCAAGAAAATCGATATTCCATAACTCGGTTTGTTTCTCCACGTGTTTGGGACCAGCCTTCTTCAAGTAAAAGAGTAGTCGTGGAGGAAGTTGGCCAAGTCCAAAGGCCACCATAAAGCCCCAAGGATCTGAGTCTAACTTAAAGACTCATAAAAAAAGAAAAGTGCTCTTTCGGGAGACAACCCGAATTATCCCTTTCATTTATTTTATTTCCATTTCTATTGGGTTTTGTGTTTTTAACCATTTTTTCAGGAAAAAAAGAAAAGTTGCTGCTGCAGCATGCTAATCCAACCAGAGTTACGACGTAAGTCATTTTCATGGTTACGCCGTAACAGGACCTTTTTGTAGAAAAAATTCAGAAGCATTACCAATTACGGCGTAATACCATTAAGTGGTTATGCCATAGCTACACTCTTGCAGCGTATGCCAGGTTTTGCCTAGTTACGACGTAACGCCTTCTAGAGTTACGACGTAACTATCCTCTGCATTACTTATTTCATTTTAAACACAATAACCTTGTATTAGTCTTTTAAATGAACTTTGTGGGTATGTTCCCTGTAAGCCCTCACGAGACTACACTCGTCCGCTTGGGACACCAAGTGGTTTAAAAGGCTTGTTGCATGCGCTAAATGCAACCGTGATTCCTACGAAAGTGAGTTAGGTTTATTTTTCATTTTTCATTTTTTCTTTTTAGAATTATACTTGTCGGTAGTGTGATTTCAGGGACTGAAGTTTGCTCGTGGATGCTTATGCGAAGGCACGACTCTTTTTCGTGGGCCTTCTTTCTTTTTGAAGCAAATTTCAGGGAAGTTCTCGCTCTAATTCTACTTTTCTCTTCACCTTTATTTAACGCTTAGTACAAAAGGGACTTTGTACAATTCAAGTTGGGGGAAGGGAGTAGAATTGTCTCTTGAACTTTATTTTGCCCTCGATTTTCTAGTTTATTTTGAAAAATTATGCCATTTTTAAAATTTTGACATGCTTTTCTTAACCTAACTAGATTAGACCTTAGCCGAGCATATACAACCTTTGATATTATATGGTGAGAGTAGCCTTATCCATTTCCAAATTTTCACCTCAAATCCACCAAATTATGAGTGTTCTGGTAGCTTGTAAACTTTAGAACTTAGCCTTTACATCATTTCGAGACCATAGACGAGGTATGTTGAGTTAGCTCGATGTCAGTTTAAGAAGGCAATATTATAGGATTATCACCCAAATAGCCTACCATTGTGTGTCTATCGATTAGTCACCTCGACTTCTCGACCCCCATGTGAAACCCTTTTGTTGCACTCACCTTTAGTGCAAGATACCCCTAGATACACCCATATGAGCCATTCCTTTCATTTTGTTAACCTAATATATTGTTTCGTTACACCTATACACCTTAGCCTACCCTGTAGTCTTTATTTGTGATTGGGAAGTCATCAATTGCCTAAGTTCAATGTTCAAGTGGAAAGGTTCGGGAATTACGCTTTCATCGACGACATATTCTTAAAGATCATTGAAGACCCCCGAATTCCCATTGTTCATCTCAAGTGGGGGGATGTTATGTTTATGTTAAAAAAAAAGATGTGATTCGAAAAAAATATAGAGGTATTTGTTATTTAGTTAATTGTAAAGTGCGATGTTATAAGCACTATGTTAAGATCTTAATATAGATTTAGTATCGAGGAGGCCACCTCTGTCACATTTAAAGATTGGAGTTGGTAATTGCGCCAACAGTTGGAGAAAAGGTAGTGTGCCCATCATGACGTCCTTTAATGACACATCTACCTAGTATATCATGATTCGGTTACTTAACTTCGAAACTTGAACTTTGGGCGGACGGTAAGTGGTGATAACTTGGTTACAGATTTAGACTATTTGCCTGATTTTTAGTTTACACCATTTTTATATGCCATGTCTTATCATATCCTTTACTCATGAAGCGTGTCTAGGTGATGCAGCGAGCAATATTTGGTGTCTTGGCCATGGATTTGGTCGTGTACCATTGGTTTTGTCCACTTCGCAGTGACATATTAGTAATGACGAGTCACCCTTAACCTTTGTCGTGTCTACCCATATTGCCTTCGAGAATTGTTTAGCCCTTAACTCGTGGAGATTTGTGTAACCGCCAAGCTTATGATGGAATACATGCTATGACCGTGCGATTGAGTGATCACCCCGAAATTGACACTTAGAATAGTTGAGAGATTTTAGTGTTTAGTTCCCATTTCGTGAGGTGTTCGGCTTTGTTTTATTCTAGCATAAGGGATTTGTAAACTTATATTTTCCAAGTAATGGGAGATATCTTTTTAGGAATCTATCTAATAAGGTCTACTTGAGGGCAAGTAGAGTTCAAGTGGAGGGATATTTGATAACATCAAATTATCCTGAATATTAAGTGTCAATTTCCCCCGATAATGCTTGTAATTTATATCATTTATATGGATTTACGCTTGTTTTCCATTATATTTCACTTTCAGGTAAATTACGAGCATTGGAGCTAAAGAGACGCGGATTTGGAGAGTTTATTGAAGATTTATCATAGTATGCTCACTTTGAAGAAGTTACGGTGTAACTCCTCTCTCACATTACGATGTACTAAAGCGTGGCTCAGAAAACCAACTTACAGAAGATTACGGCGTAACTCTATCCAAGATTACGACGTAACCATATTAGGTCAAATGAGGTTTCGTGCCGCTACTAATTATGCCGTAACTCATGCAACAACTACGGCATAACCAAGATTTATTGAAGATACGGCGTAACTCCTTCCAGAGGTTACGCCGTAACCAGCATTATTAGTGCAAAATACAAAGAATTATATGTTACGGCGTAACTCTTATAATTAGTTACGCCGTAACCAGATCTGGCCTATAAATACCCCACGATTTCCAACATTTCAAATCATCCCATTTCACACACAACAATCAGAGAACATGTGAAGAAGTCGAAGGCAGATCTAGAGGAGCAAACGGAGGTATCTCCAAGGGATAAATCACTCCCCTACGATAAGCATTAGCTTTTTATCTTTTCTTTACTTTCAATTCATGTATTTCGTAACATTAAACATTCAATTGATTGTTATAGTTAATATGAGCGGCTAAGCACCTCTTGGTGCTTGCTTAGTTATGATTCCTTAATTGTTTTGTTTGCGTTTACATTACTTCCGTATAATTATTTCTAAGTGTATGCATGCATAGTTTATTGGTAGCTACCCTTGTTTCGGTAGTTTTGAATGGCGGTAGAGGCTAGTTGCTTAGGAGATATGACCAACTGACCCTAAGTGAGTAGACTGAGACGGGAAGGGTAAGATATGACCAACTAACGACCCTTTCTACTTATGCGATTTGACCAACTGATCACCTACCGTTTGGATGAACTTAAGAAGTAAGGGGTGTGTGTTTAAGATGCTAGCGCCCGGGCACTCACTATTATAAATCTAGCATGTAGCAGTACTTAATGACTTGGCTTAGGGGACCAGGAACAACTGGACTTATGAGGGGATACCTGACTTCTCTAGGGGTACCCTTTGCTGATAGGTTAGAAAGAACTGACCAAATGTTGTCCTAGCGACTTTGACCCCACTTGAAGTAATTGGAAATAATTAGATGTAAACACTACTAATTAGGATGAGTAGCTAGGTTAGCACCACTCTCCTCTATTGATCATACCTTTTCCTTTATCTGCTTTAGAAGTTAATTAGTTAATTCCTTATCAAAATCATATTAAAATCTGTGACACTTAGACTTAGTATAAATCCACACACATAGCTCTTGGGACAACCTCGGTTTTACCGATTACTACACTACACACAACATGGTACACTGCCCGTTAGTGAATTAGGGTAGGCCATAGGTATAACGAGTAATTATAAATATTAAAACCTGGTCAGTAAAACCTGCATCATTCCTCCTGCATCGCTTCTATCCAAGTGAGTTCTGCCATTGCCTCTCGAATGTTCTTAGGCTCTATATTGCTTATTGAGCAAAGGTAAATGCACAAGTCGCAATCTGTGGCAAGTTGGCATGTCATCTGAATTGGCCTTGAAGGTTTACCAATAACTTGTTCAATTGGATGGTCTTTAGTCCACTTCAGTGTAGAAGGATACCGTAGGTTTAACGTATGCGAGTTAGATGGTTCTCGTAAGCTTGATGATGATTCAGCTGAATCCGTAGAAAACGGGTTTTCGAATACGTCTTCATCTAACGTTGCATCGTTTTGGTTTTGTCTAGGTTCTTCTTGAAATGATGTGTTTTGGTTTTGCTCATCAACTATTGGTAGAACGATTTCAAGAACTGGAGATGTAGATGATGTTGGTGCATTGGTTTCGACTATGGTAGATGCATCATCAGTTGGTGCTGGTTGTTGATGATTTTGAGCGGGTACAGCGGAATGATGGTTTGATGCATTTGTAGAAGTTCCACCATAGTATTCATCGAACATTAACTTGAAGAAATTCTCCCATTCTTGTTCTGAAGGGGTTTCAAATGAAGTTGATGAAGATCTTTGAGGTACGAGTCCTGAACTGATGTGTCCAGAAGCTTGTTGGTTAGGTGCGTGTCCTAATCTGTTTTGATTAGAAGCCATCGGATTAAGTGCGGGTTCTAGAGCAAGTCTCTCAGAAGCCATCTATGAAAGTTTGTCAAAATTCACATTCGTCGTCTCCATTATCTTCCTAGTTCTTCTGTTATATACCCTGAATACCCTCGAGTTATCTGAGTATCCAATGAAGATTCCAATATCACCTTTAGCTTTCAGTTTTCCTAGATCTTTTCTGTCATTCGTCAGATAGCACAGAGCGCCAAACACGTGAAGGTAAGAGATATCAGGTGTTTTGTTGTTAACTAGTTCATATGGGGTTTTATTGAATCTTGGATGAATTAGGGATCGGTTCTGAGTGAAACAAGCAGTGGCAACAGCATCAGCCCATAAAAATAACGGTGCACTAGAATAAATTAGCATTGTGCGAGCAGCTTCCACAAGAGTGCGATTTCCTCTTTCAACTACCCCATTCTGTTGTGGAGTTCTAATAACTGATGTCTGATGAGTGATTCCAACATCTTCAAAGTAAGTTCTTAACTCCTGATTTGTGACTTCTGCGTCGTTTTCAGTTCTTACTATCCTCACTGGAGCTTGAAGAAGTACTTGAATACGCTTTAGAAAGGTGATGATGATGCCTGGTGCTTCGTCTTTTGACCTCAAAACTTAACCCATGTATATCTTGAATAGTCATTGACGATAACAAGAATATACTTTTTCCCATTAATGCTTTCAACTCTCATTGGGCCACATAAGTCCATGTGCAACATATGTAACTTTGCTTCCGAACTGGGTACGAGTTTGGGTTTATATGATGCTTTTTTTCTTTTTCCTTTTTCACATGATAGACATAAGTGATCCTTGGTGTATTTGAACTTTGGAAGTCCGTTAACGATGTTGTCTTTGGCAGTTTGTTGATTGTGTCGAAATTGAGATGGGATAGCCTTCTATGCCACAACCAGGACTTTGTTCCAGATGCTTGTGTCATAAGACATATTGGTGATGAAGAGGCCATTTGGTTTATGTCGATAGCATACACGTTTGTGTCACGATTCCCAGTTAAGAGATCAATGCCATCTAAGTTTCTAACGAAGCAAGAATTTATCCTATATGCAACCTCTAAATCTGCATCACAGAACTGCCTGACTGAAAATAAATTGTGTCCCAACCCTTTGACATAGTAAACCTGAGTGATCAAATAATTTCCAAATGGAAGATCTCCATAACCCATGATAGCTGCTACATGATCATTTCCAAAGCGTACAGTTCCCATGAATTTCCAAACGAAATTGACCAGCAGCTTCAGATTCCCGGTCATGTGCTTGGGGCAACCCGAGTCGACGATCCAAAGACATATTTCGATAACCTGCCAAGAACAGAAGAAGATGTTTTTGGAAACCTTTTTGATTTTGGTTCCTTTGGGTTAGAGGTAAAATCCTGATCACACTCATGGAAGGTTTCTACTGGGTATAATGGTTTAGCATTCATTCGACCATTCTTGATTGTGAAGATTCTACTCGTTGGTTTCCAAATACCATTCCTAAAGGAAAAACTATGCTTCTTATCAATATTGTGCGACCTAAATCTTGCAACTAGTCTTCCTATTGGTTTAGCATAAGTTCTTTTTGGAAAGTTCTTCTGAACAGGTTTAACATTCTCATTTTTAGAAACAAAATCATCATGAACATTATTAATGAAAGATTTCTTGCAAGTTAAACAAACAGATTCAACACATTCATTAAACATAGCAAGTTTCATAGGTTCATTTCATTCAGATGAAATGTCTTGCTTATTACAAAGCGGTAAATTCCTAGGGTGTTCTTCTACTTTCTTTTCTTTATTCAGGCTACTACTCTTAGAGACAGGCGAGACTCTATTGTCCCTTGCATTGCTCTTAGGATTTAGTCTGCTGCTCCTAGAGGTGCTTTCTAGTCCTGTAGAAGGTAAGGCACACGCATTAGGATTCACATTTTATCAAGAAAATTTGTTTCAGCTTTCCTAGGCATTGTAGAAGTTATGTCATTTTTTCCATATGTTTTAGATGTGGATGCAGACACAGTAGTGTTACTCATCTTAAAAAGGCCAGGAGCTAAAACTTTTGGTTTCTTGATAACCTCTTTTTCTTTTTCAACAATATTTTCTTTTAGCTTTTGCAAGGCATGTGGAGTGACTGGTTTTGACAAATCATTTTTTGACTTTTGGAGGAGGCTGAGAAATAGATATTTTTGGTTTGGAAACCGGTTTAGAAACATTTGTTTTCTCCACAGTCAATGGTTTTGCAATCTTAGTATCCACAACCTTTCCTTTTTAACATTCCGGTTGAGCTCTCAAAAGGTCGTTTTGCTATTTCATTTACTTGTAGGCATGCTCATACGACAGTTTGTCATACTTGCATTCCTCAGTTTTTCGATCAAGTTGTTTAAAATATGATACATTTTCTTTTTCAAGTTTTTCAAGAGCTTTTTCATATTTTGAAACAGTTGTGGAGGTCTCGGACTGGAGTCTTTCATGGTCTTCAACAGAATATGTTTGTAAGATAATGGACATTATATCGGTAGTCATAACATCTTCGAAGAGAGAATCATTTAAATTTTCCAAAACTTTTATGTGTTCAAAACATTCATTAGCTTTCTTTACCAGGGATTTATGGTCCTTGACAAAGTCACCTGTTTCTTTCAAAAATGCTTGTTCAAAATGAAATACCCTCGCACTGATGTGATTTAGTGGATTGGCAATTTTAGTTTCAAAAACCTTTTTCATTTCATCATGAAAACTTGAAAACCAGTTGTTAATAATGACATTTGTTTTAGATTTAACAACCTCTTGAAGTTGCCCAATTCTTGTTTTAACGTCTTCTAAAATGCTTCTAGCATCACTTATGTTAAAAGAATTGTTTGAAGACATTTGTTCCATGTTCGAAAATGATTTTGAGACAACAATTTGTTTTGAAATTGTTTTTGACTTTTTGTTTGAAACACTAGGTGTGATGGAAAACTTTGACTTTTCTTTTTGAGGAACAAAATTAATTCCAGAAATTTTGTTAAGCTTGTTGTAATCAATTGGTTTCATTTCTGGATTCTGGTTGTTTCATTTTTGATCTACTCTCATCAATTAGTTCTAACGTTTCATGAGAATCACGAACATTTATGGGTTCATGCGTATCTAACAAAGCTTTTCCATTATACAAAACATTATGTTCTTTCTGAGCTTTCTTGAGTGCACAAGGAGGTTTGTTACCAAGAGCCATTCTTTGTGTTGTATGAAAATACGGATTAGTTTGATTAGTTAGAATATTTGTTGTTTGAGCTGAATGACCCGTTGTAACAAACAAATTTTCCAATTTGTTGATTTTTTTCATTTTTCTCAAGAAGAGAATCTTCTCATTTTGAAAAATCAGCTATCAACTGTTTCTTCTCTTTTTCAAGATCAGAATAAGTTGTTTTTTGTTTAGAAAGTTGGTTTTTAAGATCAGAAATTTTCTCGTTTAAAGATTTTATTTTTAAGCTCAAATTAACATCAAGTGTGTTATACTTGATTTGCAATTGTTTTTCTCTTAAAACGGAATTTCAATAACTAATTTCTAATTCTGACTCTTTGTTTTTGTGAAATTCAAAAGCTTTTGCATTCTCCTTGTACCTCTCAAGCTCAGCGGTCAATTTATCATTCGCGGCCTTAACTTCACGATTGACCGTTTTTACTTTCTCAATTTCAATGCCATAATTATTCATCAATGATTCATATAAGGCTCGTGTTTCCTCATCATTCTTAGTATTATGTGCAACAGAGCCTCGACTAGGATCCACATCTGGAGTTTCAGAGTTAATATTGATACCACTCGGATTGTCCAGGTATGTATCATAAGTGGGTGCTGGCGTCACAGAATGCTGTTTCTCATGAGTAAGCACATCAAATATGACATTGTTATAGCATGGATCAATGATTGGTACCTCAGAGACTGCATTAGTGTCATAAACAAGAGGTGTGTCTGAATCAGTGTCATACTTAGCCTCCTGAAGAATTGCCATGAAGATGTAGTTTGCATTGATGTCTTCTCGGTCTTCCAATTCATCCATAATAGCTACAAAGTCATGTTCCTCAGCACTCAACTGCATCCCTTCTTTTGCCTTTTGTACCAACAACAATGCTTTCTGAAGATACGTTGAATCCTTCTTTTTCGGCTTAGTAGGGCAATTCCTTGCAATGTGACCCACTCCTTGACAGTTGTAACACGTAACCCAATTAGCCTGATTCACATTTCCATAATTCCTAACGACTGGAGCTGCAACATTCCCATTCGGATTACCAACTGTTCTGTTCCCAACATTCTGGCCCATCTGATTTCCAACATGCCGACCCATCTGATTACCATGATACTGAACCACCTAACTTCCTGCATATTGATCCGTATTCTGGATATTCTGATTACCCATGTGAAATCTAGTAGCATATCCCTGTTGAGTCCTAATAACCCCAACCATTTGTACTCCTTGACCCATATTCACACCTGGTTGTGCAATCTGCTTGTTGCAAGTGTTTGAGGAAATCCTTTGGTTGTTGTTAGTTGGTGTGGAATAGCGTCCTTTGAATACTTTAGTTAAATAACCGAATGCATTAGACAACACCTCTGTTTGTTCAGCTCGAATATCAGTGATTCCTGGTTCTTGGTATTGTGGATACTGTTGTTGTTGAATGATGTTGTTCTGGTGGGTAGAATTTTTGTTGAGGGATGATAGGTTGTGGTAGTGGGATGTATTGCTGCATGTTGTTGTTGTTGGAAGATGATAAAGAAGGTTGTTGTTGTGTGTTAACTGGAGTATGTGTCTTTGCAATTAGTGCCAAGGGATCTTGATTCTTTGGCCATCTTTCTTTCCTTACTTCATTAGCTTCAGCTTGATTTTGTTTCAGAAAATCGTAGAGTTGATCGAAATTCACTTGATGTAAGTCTTTTGTTTGGTTGACAATAGTGACATAGCGTCCACATTCTTCTTGAAGATTGTTGATGAATTTGATGTTACTCACGATATTTCTAGGTGTCAACTTGTTCTTGATAAGCTCATTCTTCAAAGTGCACAACCTTCCATAGTATGATTCAATGGATTCTCTTGGAGTGGATGTAAACTTCTCCCATTTAGTTAGCAGCTTGTTCTCCATGTCTTGTTGTCCAATTTCTGTTCCATAGCATAGCCGTCTAACACGTTCCCACATATCGTAAGCAGTTTCACAGTTGTCGACAAAGATAAAAGATGTCTCTTGGTAATCCCAGTTGGACTATATGTATTACCATGTCATATGCTTCGATCTGCTTCTTATCCTCTTCAGTGTATTCTGATTCATTTTGATCACGAAAATATGGTGGAACGGGAGGTCTTGCATCAGGATTTCCTGGTTCTTGGATTTGTCGTGGTTTGAAGGGTCCATACTTAATGGATTGAATCATAAGTTTTCCATTATGTTTGGTTTTGATGTAGCAGAGCATACGACTTGTCCATTAAAGATATCCACCTTTTTCCAACATAGGAGGACAGTTTTTAGCACCGGCTGAATGAATGTCTTGTTGAGTTGCCATAGATGAAGGTATTTGTGATAAAGTTAATATAGGATCGATTCAACGATAAAGGAGTTGTGATTTATGACGATTAAGTACGGTTATTGTGGTGAAAATTTGGTACGAAAACTTAAAAACCTCAATAACTTCTGTTCAGAGTGGAATTACACCTTGAAGGTTGACTCGAATAAACTTAGGTTATAGTTTATCCGGCATGTCATTTTCCTCGTTCTCACGGTCGTTTTGATGGGTAGAACGCGGAAAACGGAGTTACGGTTAAAAAATTATGGCCATTTGAAGTTTTGTCGGGAAAAGTCAACTAAACGCAATGACGAAATGGTCAAAACGCAATTTATCAAACCGCAGTACTCAAAACGCAACGTTGTCAAAGCCAAATCACACTTGAGCAAAATGCAGAACCTCAAATCGTACAAGTACAAATCGCAGAACCTCAAATCGCACAAGTACAAATCGCAGAACCTCAAGTCGCACAAGTACAAATCGCAGAACCTCAAATCGCACAAGTACAAATCGCAGAACCTCAAATCACACAAGTACAAATCGCAGAACCTCAAACTACATAACGTCAAACCGCAGAACCTCAAACCGCAGAATGTCCAAACGCACAAGTACAAGTGTCACTTTAACTGTTTTTGTCTTTTTACGCTTTTTACCCAAAACGCACAGACTTTTTGTACTATTTAGCTCAAATCGCAGCGAAAAAACACAAAACACATCCAAGATGTTGACAAATCGCAAGGAGAAAGTTCAAACCGCAAGGAAGAACACGACTTTACTAGTTCAAATATCACCTAAATGAGCCAATAAACGTATAGTTTAACCTATCCAAACACCAAACTAATCAAATACAACAATCTTAAACCTAAATGTACAAACTTTAAGCTAAGAAAGGCAAAAAAGTCGAATCTTTTGGTACTTTTCACCACATAAACGAACCATAAACTATCCTAGATCATTGTTAGGCGATTGATACTACTTGTAGGACCTAAGATATATCAACTATATCACACTAACACTAAATATGAAGCACGGATTTGGTGGTGACTTGATGTATGATGCGTTTTAAAAAGAGATAAAGATGAAGACAATATGAGGTTTATTCCATATGAAAAACATACACTTACACACTCAAGCACACATACCAAATGGCATGGTATGTGCCTTTTATACTTAGAACATAAAAGCCTTATGGGCTTTGGATGGGTTTTATTTGGTTTGTGGATTGGGCTTACATTACAACATGACTAAACATAACATAACTAATAACCAGTTAGCTCAGCCCAATCCACGAGCCATTGACTATTCTAATACAATATATAACACACGTTACAAAGTTCCTAAATGTGAATGACCATCACTTTCTATCCCTTATTATTTAGGCTAACATGAGTCGTTATTGAATGCTATTAAAAACTAAAAAAACTTTTGTGTTTTTCCTTTATTGCGGAAACCTAAAGAAAGGGTGAATATGTTCCCTTTTTAAAACTTTAATTTCTTGTATCAAATAACCAATCAAGTGTGATACAATATGATAAGTGACAACAATAATAATAGAAATTGTGAATAAAAAATTATCAACATAATGCAAATATAAACACAATACAATAAGTAAAAAAGAGATCAAACCGAACACAATGATTTATAGTGGTTCAGCAAGAAGCTCGTCTTTGCCCTGCTTCACACCCCGAGTTTCTTATTCGAGAGCTCCTTCACTAGTTCAACAGCCTCCTTTTTTACTAGTGAAACCTTACAAAGTCGACAAGTTTACCGATACTGAAAGGATTATGTGCAAACAACACAACGACTTTCACACTTGTATTCACAAAAATGTCGAAGGGTCATACCGGTGTAGACTAAATAAAAAGTAATCAAAAATGAGAAACGAGTTATGAAATGAAATAGGAGTAAAGAGGAAATGAAAATATTGTGGTATTTTCATTTAATGGCTAAATGGTAATTACCTAAAGTATAATATTTATCTAGGATATATATTTTGGCAGAAAACGAAAAAACCATAAACCTATGGAGGGTGTGGAAGTTGGTCGAATCCCCTAAGGGGGTGAGGTTTGACTTTTTGTCAAACTACAATACTTGTTGTACAAGTATAAGGATTCTAGAATAATCCTATGGCCCTATAAATATAAGGGCTTCCTAAGAATTTCATTATTTCATCATACCCTAAGATCTCCCTCTCATCTTCTCTGTGCTTGATCGGCAGATCTCCACACAAAAGGGTTCGAAAATCCTTTTGGTCGATCCAAAACCTGTCAAACTTAGAGTTTCCTAAATCCTAAGTCTATCGCACGACTACCTAATCATTTTACCCAATTTCATGCTCGCCTAACTTGCATAGGTAATGATCCTTAGTTCTATCTGTGCAGTACTGATGGATACCTAACATTGTCCAAGTGGTGATATTCCAAGAAACCCTAAAAAGAGTTCGTGAAGCATCAAGATCAAGAAGGAGGCATTCCATGCGACTCAATAAAAGGTTAAAGGAGCTTACAGATAAGGTTAGATTAGGTTATATCACTGATTACAAGATCTGACTATTAGGGTTTTGGTATGCACGAGTTTGTGTGAATATTTTCCGTTATGCACGTTTTATAGTCGTGCGGGTGACCACAAATCCCTACAGTGCTTTCAGAGCCACTCTAATTATATATAACCTAGTTTGGGTTCTTAGTAATTGCCAATATTTTTCATAAAAATCAAATCTTGATTTTGGTTATGCAAGCTATGGGTTGATTTGTGCTTTAGGGTTAGTTAGGGTTTTTTTATTGTGATAACTAGGGTTTAATCACTTTGGTGATAAAATTAGGGTTTGCATGTTTGTGTTATAAAAATTAGGGTTTACATGTTTGTGTTACGAAAATCAATCCATTAGGGTTTCCTAAACCTATTGGAGTCGACTTTATAAGGATACATGGGTATCCGGGATCAAATATAGAAACCCTGATCGGTGTTGTCATAATTACAAGAATTGGGGTTTCTTAGATTTATTTTTCTTTGAATGCAATGAATTTTTGTCTTCTGGTTATGATTTAGGGTTTTAGGTATTTTTGGTAAAGTGCAAAGTTTCCAAAAATAGGCTAAAACTATTTATGGAAACCCTATGTTTCCAAAGATGATCATAAGGAAACAAGATTAATTTATTAGCAAGAAAAACCGATTTGGATTAACCTAAACCCTAGGAGAGTAAATTTTATGTATCCTAACCATATGGGATCATAAAAATTGACTGAGCATAAATATTGATAACCAAGTAAGAGTTTCCATAAACTGATGATTTTTTCAGTTGTATCTTATTTGGAATCTGGGATTGATAAATATGGAAATTGGGGTTTTAAAAGATTCAAAGCATAACCAGGGATAGTTAGGAAAATATTTTTTTTTTTATTAAAAGGCTATAATAATAGATTTCTAAAACAAATTAAAGATTGTTGACTTAGGGTTTCTTGTTAACAAAGTCACATGCTTTTATATTTTAAAGAAAAGAGGAAAACCCCTAGACAGGTTTAGTAAATTTTAGAAGTCAAAAATTTTCTTAAATTGACAATATACAGCAATAAGGTATGAACGGTCATTCCAGGAATGACAGGTTGCATTAGTATACAACAATACATGTGAAACTCGTGGTTTGCATATAATTTTGGATGGGCTATATATGGGGTGCATGCGTATATATAGTATGTCGTAGCAAACCATAGCTCAAGTATTTTCGCATGTAATTTATTAATAGTACTTTATTGCTTTTAATTTTTAATCATGCATGACACGAGCCTACGCCATAGACCAAAAATATAAATGCGTGGTTGTGATTTATTTTTCACATGTTTATATTTTTACTGTTTTTGGGTTTGAAGGAGGCATGCGTGCTATTGTTTATTCCCTCTTGTAATTTAATTTTAAGTAGAGTAGCTTTTAATTTGTAAACCAAGACAGACGTGACACAAGGAAGCCTAGACAAGGTAGAATCTATGGAGCACAGAGAGAGAGGAGACCCAGTGGAAGTAGGGAGGAGTGACAATCCACAATAGGAACGGAGAATATCACGGGCGATGTTGCAAACACACTGAACTTAATGAAGTCTTTGTTGGGATCACTTGTAACTAATATTTCAAGTGTCGGTCATTAATATGTAATAGGTTACTTAATAGGCTTATATGTATGTAATTAATGTTAGGCTTATGTAGTAAGCCCATGAGCCTAAGCGTAGGCCCAAACGTTCAAGGAAGGGACTAGAATAGTTTCCCTAGCTCCGCCTATAAGTACCTTGTAAACTCTCATTTGAGAGGGTTGGTTCTTTCTTATTTATGCTAAATCATTCCTTATTATTGTGTGTGTGAAAGTTTCATCCGCCTTTCCTCTCGCTCACTTTCTAATCTACATCTAAACATACTTGTGTTCATATTATAGTGACCTAACAAAGGGTATCAATCGCCATTTAGTTGTGTGAAATGTTTTTGGTTGAAGTTTTGTTCGTTACACGTAAGTTTTACCTCGTCCACAACCGTTATCTACGCGTAAACTTTGATTTTTGCACTTCAGTCTTGAAGCTTGGAAATTTTTAAGGTTAATATAGTGTTTAGAATCTTAGTTTTGGCAAAAAGTGTGGAACTTTACGTGTTTCTCTACGTTTTTCACTCGTTTTCTAGTTGTTCATCACCTTTTACGCATAAGCTCAAATTTCACTTTGGTTGATAAAGTTCAAAATTTTCGTGTTCTTTAAGTGTTATTGAAGCTATTTCATCAAAATAATCGAGTGTACAAAGCGTTTTGGTGCTTAAAAATTCATTTTGGTCATTTTTGGTGAGTTCACGAGTAAGCCAATACCCTAAGTTTACGAGTAACTTAAACCCTGATTTTACGAGTAAGCAATACCCTAATCTTACACGTAACTGTTATGCACAAGCCCAGAGTTACCGAATAAGTAAGTTTATGCATAACGAATCTTCTTCAGAATCTTCAAAGCTGTTTGTGACTCAGTGTTTTCCTTGCTTGGATAAGCCTGTGAAACACTTCGACTTGTGGATATCTTTCTAACTTTGACAAGTTTGAAAGATTTTGGTTTATAACCTATTCTTACGAATAAGCTAAAAACTTACGTGTAACACTTTACGACTAAGATTTATCTTATGAATAAGGCTCTTTACGAATAAGTCTTTCAGTTTACGAATAAGATTACGTTTAACCACTAAGTTTACGAGTAAAAGAAGGTTTACGCCTAAGGAAGTTTACGAGTAAGCCACATTAATTTACGCCTAAGGAATTTTTACGACTAAGCACAACTTCAACAACAAAATCGAGTTTCACTCATCTACAAAGATCCATCATCAACACAAGTTTCAAGATGTCTCAACCACTATACTCTAACTACTTTCCTCATCAATATCCTCAGCAGCAACAATAATACTATGTGCAACAACCATAACAACAAGTTTATCAACATCAACCACCAATATTTCCACATCCACAACAACAATTCCCTCACCACCTCCCTCCACAACAACCTCAATATGCTAAGTATTTTCGATAAACACCTCAATATGCTTTGCAAATTACTACTGTGACATAAAAGGAACCTTCATGGTTTGCAAAGATGTGTGAAGCTATTAGTAGCCAACAATCCATTCATGAAGCTGGATCTCTTGATAGACCTCCAATGCTCACTCCTGGAAACTATGATCAATGGGTTATTCGGTTCTTTGGGTTTTGTGATCTTAAGAAACCTCATGGTAAATTCTTGAAGAAGGTCATTATTGAAGGTCCTTTTCAAATGCCAACTGTGACAATACCCGGAGATCCAACGGCTAATCGACCAAGAGATGACACTACTTCCACTCTTACTATGGATCAACTCACTGTTGAACAGCTACTTCACTTTGAAGATGATGAACTCGCAATGGAATATATCCTTCTGGGATTACCCAATCCGATTCTTCACAGTGTTGATGCTCAAAAAACTACAAAAGACATGTGGGAGCACATTCATCTCCTAATTGAAGGCACATAACTCAATCAAGAAGACATGGAATCAAAACTTTACCTATCCTATGAAAACTTCATGATTGATCTGGGGGAGTCATTAGAATCATACTATCATCGATTTACCGACATCATCAATGAATTGGATAGATATAACATCATTTTGCCCAAAATTGCAATCAACAAAAAGTTCCTAAGCTGTCTCGGTCCAAATTGGGAAAAGTATGTTACATTCATACGACAAGCTAAGAACCTTCATGATGCAAAGTACGGGATGTTGTATGATTACTTGAAGCACCATTAAAAGGAAGTGGACAAAGATAGAGCTCTCCGTGGAATTTATGCACCTTTTTCTAATGCTAATTCGCTTACTTTGATTGCTCAGTCTTGTGCACCACAATTTCCTCAATTCCCACAGCAGCAACAAGTCTTTACTCAGCAGCCACCATCTACCTAGATTACTCCATATGATCCATCACAACAAACACATGATACTCAACTGGTTCCTTACAACAATAACTCAGATTCAACACTCTACAAAGGAAACACAGAATGATGATGAAGATGCTTTCAATACGTTGAACCAAGGATTTGCACTAATGGCTCATGCCTTCGGGAGATTTTCAAAAAATCCAACAACCATATTTGTACCTCATCTAACACAAGGAATCAAGCAGTTGTTCAGAATGGAAGGGTTGAAGTTTAGAATAGAAACAATGGTCGTCAGATGGGAAGTGGTAGCTACATAGGTAGTGGACAAGGTTTTAATGCTTCTGGAAGGAATAACATGGTTGCTCCTCAGCAAAGGGTTCAGATTTTTGATCAGGGAAATGTTCAGAATGGGAATATGGGTCTTAGATGCTATAACTGTAATGAGAAGGGTCATCTGGCCAATGCTTTTCCAAAACCGAGAACCAGGGGAAGTGCCTATCACAAGGAAGCTTTACTCTTGGCTCTCAAAGATGAAACTGGTGGAACTCTTACCGACAAAGAATAAAGCTTCATGGACAATGTAGATTCCAATGATGATATGGAGGACTTGCAAGCTAACGCAGCTGTAATGTTGATGGCCAACCTGCAAGAACTTCACATGAGTGAAACAGGCCCAGTGTATGACACTGACGACTTGTCTCAGGTACCGGATCCTAATATATGTCTTATTCATGATCGGATATCTCTGTCTGCATCTGCATCCAACAAGGAACAGAGTGTTCAAAATGAGCCATCTACATCTCATCAAGAAGATAATCAAATTGATCCTGTAGTTACATTTGATGATCAAGATGACCTATTGGTTACATTTGATGATCAAGTTGACCCCGAGGTTACATTTAAGGATCTCAATGATGAATATGTTGATACTCACGTTGAACAAGATGAACCTTCATCTAATCTAGATTCAGAGCTCATGACCTTACTTTTGACCACCCAATCTCAAGTGGAGAAATGCAATGAGATTAATGGAAATCTTCGTGATAAAGTTGCACTATTGACTAAGGATCTTGAATGCTATAAGCTACAACTTAAAATTTCTGAAACAAAAGAAAAACGTTAACACAGTTTTGAAGTCGCTTTTCAAAAGTCATATATAAAAGAACAAGATTTAGAAACAGAGATACGTGATCTAGTCGTTTCCAAAAATGATTTGATTTCTAAAATAGATCAACAAAAATTTGAACACAAACAACATGTTGACCCTCTTACTTCGGAAACTCAAAAAGCCAAGATTGAGCTGTTTTCATGTCAAATAGAGTTTTCAAAATTCAAACAAATTTCAAGGAAGCGGATTGATCAGTATCTTGATGAAATTGTCGATTTGAAATATAAAATCAAAGAATTTCAAAATGTTGTGTATAAACATGGTGAGTCAACCACAACGTTTCAAAAGTTCACACTTAAGCCAAATCCAGATGGATATGGGCCAAATCTTGCTGATAACAATCCACGTTTTTTTCCATAAAGCATTCAAGGCAAATCCAAAGTTATATAGTGCCACACATATGCTTGATGAATCTATTGTGCGTGTTATTGAATATAATCGTGAAAAGGAATGGGATGCATAAGATGAGAGTCGATTGAAAATGAATTTTTTTAAGTATAACAAACCTTTTGATTACTCAAAAAGACCTCTAATATCTTTTTTTCCATAGCAGAAAAAAACAAATACACCTTGGGTTATCACACATATTAATGAGTCCTCTTCTGACGTTAGTCCCGTCAAACCAGTTGCACAAATTAATGGTCCTTTACCTTCTTTGAGTGAAATCACACCATTGCCCGAAAGATGTCAAATTCTTAAATATTTTGATACATTCATGTCTGACATTAAACTTTTGGAACACGCAGTTGAACGCAATTCAGAAATAAAAGCTGCGACTTTTCAATCAGCTTATGCTTGAGACCAAAGAGAAGTTTTTCAAAAACAACTTTTACCACATGTTCGAAATTTGAGTATGTGTGCAACATATTGGGAACGGGATATTCAGAAAGAAGTTGGACAAATGAAAACAATTTTCAATGAAACAGAGGCATCGATTTTGAAAACCAAAAAGAAGAATAAAATTTTTCAAAATCATGTTGATCGAATCTTGGAAGATGTTATATGTGTTGATACTATATCAATTGTGTTGTATTATACTGCTGCCTCTGCTTGTAATAATATTGCTGTTGATACTGTTGATATTGTTGATAATGTGTCTCAAATAGAAACTTTGAAAGTTGAAACTGAGCATTTGTTAAATGAACTTTCGGAATTAAAACGTCGTCTTTAATGGTGTCAAAATGATTGTATTGATCGAGAACTTGCTTTGCAAAACAAACTCAACAAGTCGAGTGAAAAACATTTTGAACCGAAACTCGAACGACTTGATGATGAGAACGCGTCTTTAAAATGTGAACTTTTCAAATATGAACAAGAAATTGCAAAAGTCAAAACAGAATATGGTACCATATTTGATTTGCTCAAAAAGAGACATGCTAAAGCGTCAAAAGATCTTGATAATCATCTTGTGTACACTCGTGAAGTATTAAGTGTTAATGGAAACTTACGCTCTGAAAATCACGATTTAAAACAGACTAGCATAGAGTTGAAAGAGGAGTTGGTGAAATATGAGAACGATTAGTCTAGTAACACAAATGTCCTTGCACCTAAAATGTTTAAAATTGACACAAGGAAGCCCACTGACAAACCACACGATACTAATGTGATTCCTTCCACTTCTACATGAGTAGTTGCATCTAATCCTAGAATTAGCACTTCACAGCTTAAGAGCATTCACAAGAAGAATAGGAAGTTGTAACGTAAGAGAAGACCACTAAAAGCCTCCGAAGTAGAATATCATGATAGGAATTTGAATAAAACACATGTTGCACCTGCTTTAGATATTGCGTTAAACAAATGTAATAGCAAAAGTGATGTAACGAATGTTGAATCTTCAAGTACTTTAAATGTTATGTTTGAAGCCTCTTGTGTTGTCTGTCGTAAAAGTATGTTTTCTGGTTGTCATGATAATTGTGTTGCTAAATCCATCTTATCTTGTAAACGGAAACATATGAATGGCATTACCTCTAGGCCCACTACTGCTTCTAAGTCTGTGCTAACTAAACCGCCTTCTATAGTTTTTGAGAATATCATTGATGTACCCATAGCTCCATCATCACCTCCTAGGAAGATAACATCACCTAGTGCACTCACTAAGACTAAAGCACAAACTAGTTGGACTTGGCAGAGATGGTTACAAAGTACACCTGGCTTTAAATGGTTACCCAAAATTATTAACATGTGTGCTTCATCTGTAACTGTCACGGAACCCTCTAACTCTTCGGGTTCCACCTCTACCTCTATTCCACCTGTGTCATATGTGTTTATTGCAGGTGATACAAATCATTCTCTGGATTGTTGATAGTGGCTGTTCCCGACACATGACAGGCAACCTCAAACTTTTATCAAACTTTGTTTCAAAGTTCATTGGCAGTGTCATGTTCGGGAATGATCACTTCGCATCGATCATGGGCTACGGAGATTACGTCAATGAGAACATAAAAATTAGCAGACTTTACTATGTGGAAGGTCTTGGACACAATCTTTTCTCAGTCGGTCAATTTTGTGATGGTGATTTGGAAGTTGCTTTTTGGGAGAAAACTTGTTTCATTCGTGATCTACAATGAAACGATCTCATGTCAGGAACCCGTTCCTCAAGCCTTTACACAATCACAATGCAATACATGGTCGCTTCTTCTCCCATTTGTCTACTCTCTAAAGCAACATCTACAAAATCATGGCTGTTGCATAAAAGACTTTCACATTTGAACTTCAAAACCATAACTGATCTTGCACGACACAAACTAGTTGAAGGTCTTCCAAGGTTTCGGTATTAAAAAGACCACTTATGCTCAGTTTGTGAACAAGGAAAAAGCACTTGTGCTCATTTTCCTTCAAAGGTTGAAAACATCACTCAATATGTTCTTCATCTTCTTCATATGGATTTGTGTGTCCCGATGTGTGTGCAGACGATTAACGGCAAACGCTACATTATTGTAATTTTTGATGACTACTCCAGATGGACTTGGGTTTATTTTCTACAAAGTAAAGATCAAGCTCCACCAATGATCATCACCTTTCTTATGAAAATTCAAGTTCAGCTCTGTAATACGGTTAGACAAGTTAGAACAAACATAGGAACTGAATTTGTGAATCAAACTCTTCAGGAATATTATGAGAAAGTGGGAATTAAGCATTAGACATCAGTTGCAAGAACACCCAAACAAAATGGAGTTGTCAAAAGACAAACCGTACATTAGTAGAAGCTGCAAGAAAGATGTTGATAAATGCAAAACTTCCGGATTACTTATGGGCAAAAGCCGTGTCAACTGCATGCTACACTCAGAACCGTTCAATGATAACTAAACGCCACCACAAAACACCTTATGAGCTTATCCATAACAGAATACCGAACCTAAAACACTTTCATGTATTTGGTGCTCTCTGTTATCCAAACAATGATAGTGATGACATTGGAAAGCTAAAGGCTAAAGCTGACATTGGAGTTTTTGTTGGATAGTGTGAAAACTCAAAAGGATACCAGATCTAGAATTGTCATACAAAGGAAATTATGGAGACTATTAATGCAAATTTTGATGAGCTCACAGAGATGGCTTCTGAGCAAAACAACTTAGAACCCAGACATAACCGTCTAAACTTCCCTTAATCATCAGTTGACAAAACCTTTCAACTCACTCATCGTCAAATGGAAATGTTGTTTGCTCCTCTATTCAATGAATATTTTGATCAACGTGTTCCAGATGTATCAACTGTTTCCGCTGCTCAACCTGATCAAATTCCAATACCTGATACACCTGAAACAACAACAACTGTTGCTGATGTACCGCCGGTCGAATCTCCAACAACAGCTGAACAAACCGATTCTAATGACACTGACCCAGCTGATGATCCTCTAAACCACAATGTACCTGCACCTGCAAATTATGATGGAAATGCGTTTTTCAACCATTTCTCATCAGAAACGGCAAATCCAGATGTTGCTGAATCTTCTACCAGCCATCTGAATGTACCTAATCTGCAAAATATATATCAACACCAACCTTCCACAAACCAATGGACGAAATATCATCCTCTTGTTAATATTATTGGCAACCCAAACCAATCAGTTGTAACCAGACAACGCCTTCAGAATGACGGAGAACACTGCATTTATGCACTCACTGTCAGTCAAGCCGAACCCAAAAACATTAAGGATGCAATGACTCATGACAACTGGATTGAATCCATGCAAGAAGAGTTGAACCAGTTCAAACGTTTAGAAGTATGGGAATTGGTTGAAAGAATGACAGGGGTCTATGTCATTGGTCTAAAATGGATTTGGAAGAATAAGTTAGACGCTGAAGGAACGGTTATTCGTAACAAGTCACGTCTGGTGGCTAAGGGTTACAAACAGGAAGAGGGTATCGACTTTGAAGAATGATTCGCACCGGTTGCTAGACTTGAGGCTGTATGAATTAATCTGGCATTCGCGGCTCACATGAACATCACCACCTACCAAATGGATGTCAAGACTGCATTTCTGAATGGTCAACTTAAGGAGATAGTGTATGTTAGCCAGCCGGAAGGATTCGTTGATCCAAAGTTCCCTAATCATGTCTAAAAACTGAAAAAGGCTCTCTATGGTCTCAGACAAGCCCCTCGGGCGTGGTATGATAAGTTGTCATCCTTCTTGCTTGCTAATAATTTTATCAAATGATCGGCCGACCCTACACTGTTTATTCAATATCACGGGGCACACATCTCAATTTTTCAGATTTATGTGGATAATATCATCTTTGGTTCTACCCACAAAAAGTACTCAAACGCTTTTTCGAAACTAATGAAAACAAATTTTGAAATGTCAATGATGGGTGAACTTACATTCTTCTTAGGACTACAAGTTCATCAATCACCCCGTGGTATTTTTCTCAGTACCCAAATATGCTCTTGAAATTTTGAATAAACATGGTATGCAAACATGTGACACCTATAATACACCAATGGCACATACCAGTAAACTGGATGCTGATTTACATGGGAAACTGGTTGACCCTACCAAATACCGTGGTATTATTGGATCTCTCATGTATCTAACAGCTAGTAGACCCAATCGTGTATTTGATGTATATCTATGCTCCCGTTATCAGTCAAGATCCACTGAAAGACACCTCTCAGAGGCTAAAAGAATCCTCCGATACGGAAAGGGAACCATTAACTTGGGGATCTGGTATCCGAAGGATTCTGGTTTTGAACTAATAGCATTTTCAGATGCTCACCATGCAGGATGCTTTAGATACACGTAAAAGTACTTCTGGAGGTTTACAACTCCTTGGTGATAAATTGGTGTCATGGATATCGAAGAAACATGACTGTACATCGTTGTCGTCAACTGAAGCAGAATATGTAGCCATTTTGCGTATTGTGCTCAAGTCATTTGGATGAGAACAAAACTCAAGGATTATGGGTATGTATTCGACAAGATTCCGGTGTACTGTGACAACATAAGTGCTATTGCGATCTCGTGCAACATAGTTCAACACTCAAAGCAAAACAAATTGATCTTTGATACCATATCATAGAAGAGCACATGGAAAAAGGAACGGTGGAAATATACTTTATAGGTACAGAACATCAATTGGCGGACCTTTTCACCAAAGCCTTGTCTCCCGCAAGATATGCTGATTTGGTTCACCAAATTGGCATGAGGTGTTTGACTCCAGAAGAACTGGATGAATTTTTAAAAATACCTTGAAAAGTCAAACACCAAAAACCAGTTTGTAAATATTTTTTCAAAAACAAAATATAAAATATAAAATCTGATAAAATCCAAAAATATTTCTCATTTCAAATTTTTTATGAAAAAAAAATTGCAAGTACAAATCTTCCATCAACATTGTGTTCTATTAAACATTTCACAATTTTTCCCGAACAAGTCTTGAGGGGGAGAGTGTAAATATTTTTCCATTTCATAAAACTTGTACTTGCATGTTACCAAAAATATATTGTTTGATAAATATGTTGGTTATGTTTCATGGTTAAATACCCACCTCGGACTCAAAATATTTATAAATTTCACTATTTCAAAAGTCGAGGGGGTGTATCGTCAAGTTTCTTGCTAAAATGATCTTTGTCTAACCAAATTGTAAGTTAATGGATCTTGGTTGAAACCTTTTGAGGTTAGGGGACTAAAAATGTAAGTTTTGAAAAATAATTTTTAACAAAAACAAAAAATAACACACATTCAATGCACCTTGTGCATTTACTTCACCTTCAACCACCAAGATCAACGATCCACAATCAATCTTTCAATCCGATCAAGTTTTTCAGAAATCTGTAAGTTGAAATATGTTTTGATAATCATTCTAAACAATGGTTTTTAAAATCTCAAAGATCCAACGGTTAAATCTTTCCAAAATGATTTTTGAAAATCGTTCATATGAACAAATTTGGGTATTTTTGAGTAAATGTGTTTGTGATGAAATGAGTGGTGTTAAAACGTTCAATATTGATTTTTAAACATGTTTTAATCATCAAAACTCACCCATAAATGCTAATTGAAGGATTTTGAAATTTGGGTTCATGTCGACCCAATTGGGGATTTTTTCTGCTGCGTGTTTGATGTTTTGGTGTGAACAAGAAAGTGCTAGAAATGGATTATAAACATGTTGTTAACATCTATTCAACCCAGAAACTTCAATTGTATCAAAATCAAAGAACTAGGGTTTATGTGTGTTAGGATTTAGAAAATCCGGTAGTTAAAGAGTCGGTCACCTCAAGTATATGTAATCGTTAGAAAGCTCGTAGTCGTAGTCATTTTAGTGTTAGTAATTAGTTTGTTAAGTAACACCATGGAGGATGGACGGGTCTTTACCCACTGTATGCCTGATCCACAGCCCGAAGGAGGGCGTCTAAGCTTGTAACTATAAATACCCTTTGCCTAGCAAGGCAAAGGGTTGAAGCTTTCAATATCATTTTTCTTTGTCTCACTAAGTTCCCAACACTCTTTACTTTCTCTCTCTAGAACTCATACTATACGCCTACTTTGTGCATTAGATTATGTGTTTATGAAAACGAATATGTTACAAATGGTATCAGAGACATGGTTTGATAACTCATCTTTCATGTTCTTGAATTTCTAGTGGTTTTCATAAGGTTTTTGGGTTTGAATGAGTTTAGAGTAGTTTGCATCATTTGGATTATTTCTAGTGTTAAAGTTTGGATTTTGATAGTACTTTTGTGTTTAGAATCATTATAAGTGTTTAGGTTTTGGTTTGTAAGGTTTGAATCATCGTGGTTGAGTTGTTTTTGGATTAAAAAGTGGTGTTTTTGAAAGTATCTTGGATGCGAGTTGAGTCTCGGATTTTTTTTCTTTGATGCGAGTTGGCCTAATTTTGATGCGAGTTGTCTCTTCTTTGTATGCTTATTGAAGCGACTTGTCACATATTGTATGCGACTTGTCACGATTTGTGAAGCGAGTTGTCTTATATGCGAGTTGTCTATTGAGACAAAACGACAAGAAAGGACAAAGTAGTGGAAGTAGTGGGTGTACTTGTGTACTATACGAGTTGTCAGTCTATGCGAGTTGTGTTTTATGCGATTTGTCTGTTAAGCGAGTTGTCGTTTAAGCGAGTTGGTAATCAGGGTGCGAGTTGTCTTGTACTGCGACTTGTTATATACTGTGACTTGTCTTGGCTGCGAGTTGTCTAGGGTGCGAGTTGTCTTGGGTACGACTTGTCAAGTGTGCAACTTGTCTATTGAGACTTGTCATTTCTTCGTGTTACGTTTTACGGTTTCTCTTTTGATTTAGTAAAATCCCGTGAAAGAATCTATTTCCCGGTTTAATCAAAGAATAGTAAAATCCCGTAGAATCTGTAATCATGTCTACAATCACTTCTTCTGTTGTTGATGATGTTCAAGCTGCAAGATCTGATACTCGTCCTCCCATGCTGGATAGAACCGATTATGACTCTTGGGCTCAAAGAATCGACTATACCTGCTTAGGAAAGGAAAATGGGGTCAATATCTTCAAATCAATTGATGAAGGACCATATCAAGTTGAGACTACCAGAGACATTCTTGAAACCGTGCCGATGGTTCGCTTATATTAGGATTGGATAGACCTAAGACGTATGATGAACTTACTGATAAGGAGAAGAAGAGATACGATGCAGAAATTAGGGCTTCAAACATCATACTCCAGGGTTTACCTAAGGACATTTACAAGTTGATCAATAACAACACCGGCGAAGGCAGATGAGACAATGTTAAGATGCTTCTCTCTCGGTTCAATTGACTATAGAAGACAGGGAATCTCAGATGTATGATGACTTTGAGAACTTTAAGATGAATCCAGGGGAAACTGTTACTGAATATTATGTGAGATTCCACAAGCTTGTGAATGACATGAGGAATATCAAAATGACCATGCCAAATATCCAGCTCAATTCAAAGTTTGTGAACAACATGAATCCCAAATGGCACAAATTTGTCACTGCAGTCAAGCTAAACAAAGGATTGAGGAACACAAACTACGAGCAATTGTATGCATAATTGCTTCAAAATGAGAAACATGTTGTGTTTGAATGAATGATCTTGGAAAAGTTCAAGACCAATTCCGTAGATGCAAGCTCGTCAAATGATTCAACTACATTCTACACAAATGTAGGAATAACCACCAAAGCATCACAAGTCATACCAACTGGAAATGGCAATCACAAACTCATTCCAGATCCAGGGTATAAGCCTCCAGATTCAGACACATTCATGGAACATCTTGTTAATAAATTGGCTCTAATGGTTAAGCAAAACCTGAACTTCACTCCACACACCAACAATCATCTCAAAACTGCTTACAATCTTCACAATCATGCTACAGTCAAAGAAGGAAAGGTAGTGGTGCAAAATGTGCAAGGACGATGGAATGAAGAAGGAATGGCAGGAGGGGGTTATGGAAATGCTGGTGTAGGTGGAGGATATGTGGGAAATCAGAATCGAGGAAGGAACATGGCTCAAGGTCAAGGGAAGCCAATCAAGTGTTACAACTGTGGTGGAGAAGGACACATTTCCAGGAACTACACTTCCCTTAAATGTACAAAAAATGCAGAGTACTTCAAGGACAAAATGTTGCTGGTACAAGCTCAAGATAATGGAGCAGTATTGGATGAAGAAGAATTGCTGTTTCTTGCTAAGGGAAATGCCAGAACTTATGATGTAGATGTGGATGAACAGCCAGTGCAGGGTATGGGACACAACAATCCAAATGCATTTCAAGTTGCAGATTGTGATGCATTTGACTCTGATGTCGATGATGAACCTACTGCCCCGAGCATCTTCATGGCTAGTATCTCACCAATGGTCTCTCCAAAGGCTCCTTCACCACATCATGCCAGTCCCTCCAAGGAATCAATCATATCAAAGGTATTGAAACTATACGATGAAATTGATGTGCAAAAGATACACGAAAAGGTACAATCAACTGAAATTATTGAATCAGATATTGAAAACATGGGTAATAGCAATGTTGTCCCATACGATCACTATGTGAAACAAAATGAAAGTGAAATTGTACCAAGTGATGCATCTTCTGCAGTTAATGATGACTATACTTTTGATGTATACACTTCATGTGCCCCTGATGACTCTATAACCTCTGAACTGAATGACTATAAGGAACAAGTTGCTATATATGAACAACGGGCTAAGTTTGAATTGACTAACCGTGAGCAGGAGATGGATTTCCAAATGCGTACAATTATCAGAAAAAGTAACTTTAGGGAAGAAAGTTAAAACAAGAGTTAAACTCCTTGCAAGAAAAGCTCAATAAAACTGTTAAGCAAAAGCAAGAACTTCAAGAAAATGTAAAGGTGCTTAAACAGGAGTTTACTGCTAAGGAATCAAAACTTTTAAATGACTTTTCCAACTTAAAAACTTTGAAAAATAAACTTGAGAACAAATAGTACATACAAGGGAACACCATTCAGACTGCTCACATGATCACTAAGTATAGAGTCTTAAGCGATAAGCATAGTATTCCCCTTGTAGAGGTACCCAATCCCGAGTATGGAAAAGTTGCTAGAGCTGTACAAAAGGTAGTCTATGATGGTAATGAGATTCTTAAACCTAGGCAAACACCATCATGTATAGGAAGCACTGATGAGGATAGAAAATTAGAAGATGCCTCTAGGGAGAAAATGGCAAAGAAGTTAAATGATCCTAAGTGTACAAAGCATAAAATAACGTTTAAACCCCATGATTACACTAAAGAAAACTGGATAGCCTTGAATAAGTTTAAACCTCAAACTCAATTAACCCCTGAGCAAGTATTCTGGAAGAAAGATTTGGATAAACAAAAAATCGATAACCTGATTGAGAAGAATCCTCCCTATAGGAGAATGCCCCCAGCCACTGTGTATCCCCCTAATACACCTATGCATTTAGTACCCAGAACTCTTTCTACTCAAAGCAAGACTTTAATCATTCTATACGTAGTCTATCAATTGTTTGTTGACTTTGATAAAACATGTAAGAAGAAAATTACACCCACAGGGATTACAGAAGGGGAAAGGGGTTTTGAACAAACTAAGGAGTGTTATTTAACTGAGGTCATGCCTTTCTTTAAACAATTAAAAAATCAATTTGAGTCTCTTCAAAAGGCAATTGACACTAAGGTTAAAGACATGAAGAGAGTGTTTAATGAAATGGAAATTGAGGTCAATGATTATGAACGTGAACTCAAATGTAATGAAATTGAAAGGAAGAATCTGCATATCTTAAATGAGAACTTGATTTCTAGTTGTGTTGCTCAAGATGTCTTCTATACTGTTACTAATTATTCTATTACTGCTTCTCAATATCATGAATTATCTGTTGCTTTGAAAGTTTCCCATGATCGTGTCATTGAGCTTGAAAACAAAAATTCAAAACTGAATGAGAAAATAGAACAGGATGATCATGATAACTTGGTAAAATATTTTTCTAAGCTGGAAGTTGAACATTTTGCTTTGCAATTAAAATATCAACATCTCAAAGAAAATGTTAAAACCTCAAATGTCAAGACATCCTCGGATGCTCCTGAGTTTGATGCAGTTTTTGAAATAAGCAAACACGACGAACAGATTCGAGCTCATTGTAACACGATCAGAAGATTGAAAACCCAAATTTCACAATTGAAGGGTGAAAAGAATAATGTGAATGGCTCCCAAATGCCTCCTCCGTTAGATTCTCAGAATTCTCAAAACTATCATCTTCAAAAAATCATTAACGTTTTACAACAAGAAAATGAGAGTTTTCTAGAAGAAAATGAAAAGGTTAAACAACATTTCAAAGAGTTATATGATTCAATGAAAGTCACTCGTGACAAGAACAATAAAAAAATAACTTCTTTACAAAAGGAAATTGAGAATCTGAAGAGTCAGGTAAAAGAGAAAATGCCAATTGTCGGTGATGAGAATCTTGTATCAAAGGCATCTGCGGATTCTAAGTATGTTGTGACTGTAAAGTATATTCCCCCTCATCTTCGAAATAACGAACTTGTGTGTCAAGAATATTTTTCATATCTTAAGGATAGTCTAGAATGTCTCCGTGAGATTGTCGAAGAGGATAGCATAAATAAACTACTTGATAGAGAAGTTAGGTATGCATGCTTATATGCCAAACGATCTCAGGAGCTTTTAGAATGTTTAAGAGCAACATGCCCTAAATCCTTTTGTACTAAAGATAAAGTCATTATGCCATGCTCTATGCCTAGTATTAAGCATGCGACTCTTGATATGCCTTGTTTTATGCCTAAAGTAAAACATGTGAACTTTGATGTGCCTGCTAGTACTTCAGATCCCAGCACTTCTAGATCAGGAATGCAAGAAGTAGCAAAACCAACTAATGTTCTCATCATTCCCTCTACAAGAGTAATCAGTGACACTAAGGCAAACGGGTCAAAGCCTCCAGGCAATACAAAGCAAGATAGGACCTCGCAAGCTAAGAGTGATCAATGGAAGAAAGTAGAAGACCACCCTAGGAACAATAAGTTTGTGTTGAATAAGACGAATCATGTTGATTCTAGTATTAGCTATAAGCGTACTGTAATTAATTCGAATTCCGCTACTACTTGCAAAACATGTAATGAATGATTGATTTCTAGTATTAATCATGAATATGTTGTGAATGATTTGAGTAATGTTGTCAAATCTCCAGTAAAAAATGTTAACACTAGAAAACAGGATAAGAAGGTCAGAAAACCAAGGTGGAAGAAGGCTAAAAAACATTGGAAACCAACAGGAAGAAAATTTATTAAAGTAGGTTATCAATGGATACCTACTGGCCATAAATTCAATCTTAATGAGTTAAGCCCTAAATTATCTAGATCAATGCCCATTAGGAAATGGATGCCTAATGGTAGAACTATACCTTTTAAGAAGTGAACATACTTTGAATAGATTTACTGTTACTACTAGTTCGGCATCTACCTCTAATGATATAATTGTTTCTGCTTCTGATGTGGGTATTCCAATCTCATTTACTAAGCAAGTGGAACCCATTCTCGCATGGGGATCCCAATTGTCCAGTCATCCATTCTTGTCTGTGTTCAACTGTAGGTCGTTTAAATTGTTCTGTGGTACCTGGACTCATGCTGTTCCAAGCATATGACTGGAGATCGCTCACGGCTCATGAACTTCATGAGTAAATTCATTGGGACTGTTAGATTCGGGAATGACCATTTTGGGGTAATTATGGGTTACGGAGATTATGTTGTTGGAGATAGTGTAATTTCCAGGGTATTGAAGGTCTTGGTCATAATTTCTTTTCTGTTGGTCAATTTCTGTGATTCTGATCTAGAGGTGGCCTTTAGAAAACATACATGCTTCGTTAGAGAATAGATGGTGTTGAACTTTTGAAAGGAACACGTGGAACCAATTTGTACACCATCTCTATCGAAGACATGATGAAGTCTTCTCCAATCTGCTTGTTTTCAAAGGCTTCGAAAACAAAGTCCTGGCTATGGCATCGTCTTCTCAATCACTTGAACTTCGGCACCATTAATGATCTTTCTAGAAAGGACCTCGTAAGAGGCTTACCCATATTAAAGTATGAAAAGGATCATCTTTGTTCAACTTTCCAATTGGGAAAAAGCAAGAAATATGCCCATAAACCCAAACCTGCAAACTCAGTTATGGAAGTTCTTCATACTCTTCATATGGACTTATGCGGACCAATGAGAGTGCAAACGATAAACGGGAAAAAATATATGTTAGTCGTTGTTGATAACTACTCTCGGTTTACTTGGGTTAAGTTTTTAAGGACAAAGGATGAAACTCCAGATGTCATCATCAAACTTATCAAACAGCTGCAGGTTCGACTTAACAAAACTGTCATAATTATCCGAACTGACAATGGAAATGAGTTTGTTAACAAAGAACTAAGTCAGTTCTATGAAAGCATTGGAATCAGCCATCAAAGAAGTGTTCCACGTACTCCTCAACAGAACGGTGTACTTGAAAGATGAAATCGGACTCTTGTGGAAGCTGCAAGAACTATGCTAATTTACTCAAAGGTTCCAATGTTTCTCTGGGCTGAAGCCATTGTCACTGCTTGCTATACTCAAAACTGTTCCCTTATCCACACCACTCATGGAAAAACTCCATACGAACTTGTCCACAATCAAAAACCTTATCTCTCTTTCCTTCGTGTGTTTGGTGCTTTATACTATCCAACAAATGATGGTCAAGATTTAGGTAAAGTAAGAGCTAAGGCGGATATTGGAGTATTTGTAGGTTATGCACCAAATTGGAAGGGTTACCAAATCTACAACAAAAGAACCTGAGATATCATGGAAACTATTCACGTCATGTTCGATGAGCTGTCTGGGCAAATGGCTCTTGGACAATCCAGTTCAGGACCCGCATCTCAACATTCATCTTGTGGTCCCATCAGTTCTTCTCTTGTACATAATCACTCACCTGCAGTTCCATATGTACCTCCTTCTGAAGAAGATATGAAGAAATTATTTGATCCTATGTTTGATGAATACTATGAACTTCATGACATTAACCATTCTACACCATCAACAGAGGCGGCTCCTAATCCGTCAATCTTTGCTCCACATTCCATCTATCCTTCTCATTCTGGTCGCTCTAGTTATTTCTTAAAACCTATTCATGTCTCATGATTTCCAAAATTTTAGTAAAGTTTACTTGTTTCAAAAATTCGGTTACCTTGGAGGTGGTTTAGCGGCGAATTCATGATCATGCTTCATATGGTTACATTTCATAAGCATCTCATTGATCCATCATTTCACTGATTATTTAATCCGGTATTTTCAAAATGATCTAAATCATCATTCCCAAATTTAAGGGTATTTTAAAACGTTTAATTACGTCGTTTTAAAATCCTTAATCTTCGAGTGATTTACTAAACTCATTTGCACCAAAACTTTCATTTACCTTAACTTAACTTTACATCATCAAAAGAAAATGCTTCAATGTTCTTATTTTTTCACCACTATCATAAGCTTGTTTCACATTTTATGTTTCCTCTTCATTTTCTATGTGTCTATCATTTAAGCTTATATGCTGTTGTGTAGTTTATACCTTATTTCATGATTTTAGAAGTTATCTTGATGGTGATTAGGAACCCATGAACCCTTAGGCCACTTTAAAGCTCCAGATTAGATTTGCACCTTGTTTGAAAATATCGACAAGATTACACTTTTCATAAACTTGCCTTTGTAACTATTTTCTGCACACGTTGGCCAAAACCACCCTTTAACCCTTATTATCTTATGTTCGAGACCTTTGGACGAAAATGAACTAACTTGTAGATATCTGAACCATCTTCACGACATTGTTTGCGAAAAGTGGTAATCTCTAAAAATCCAACCCCTGCACGTGCATAACATTACAACATATCATTGTATAAAAACCACAAAACGAGCATTTCATTCATAGCCCCTTTACATGCTTTGATTATCAAACCCACGGGGAGACACATGATCATCCATTGTTACCTATATGACAATGTCATTGAAAGTCCCCATTCTGAACCATGAACCGTTTCATTGAAGCGAGGATGAGTGGATAGATCTATCGAGGGTGACGCCTCCATCCGGGGTTGTGAATCCACTGCATTTCTCGTAAACAACTTGGAGGGGCATACATAATTGATCGGCCTTATAGGCAATTGTAACATTATTTTACTTCTTCTTGTGTAATATAAAACATTTACATAAATATGATTTCTCACCAACAAGGTTCGAACCGACGTTTTAGCAATGTATTTTAAACGTTCACCATGACATGGTTAGGACCTATATTTTGACCGCGGCGTCGACTTACATTATGTACATTATGGTTTATTAAAACACGTTGGATTTGTAACATATTTGTATCTTTGCAACAATGCGAAGAAGAAATATCATAAAGTTAGGTGATCGTGCTATGACAGTCAATGTTTGGGAATTGGTACAGTACGCCTCCTCGACCGTGCTATGATCATTGTTCTCAAGTAGATCTTCAAAGTAAAACTTGATGAGCATGGTGATGTGCTGAAGAACAAGGCAAGACTTGTTGCAAAAGGATATCTTCAAGAGGAGTGTATTGACTTTGAGGAATCATTTGCTCCAGTTGCACGTATAGAGGCAATCAGAATCTTCTTGGATAATGCTGCTAGTAAGAACATGGTGGTTTATCAAATGGATGTAAAGACTGCCTTTCTTAATGGGGATCTGAAAGAAATCGTTTATGTCAGTCAGCATGAAGGTTTTGTGGATCCAGAACGTCCTACTTATGTCTATCGCTTGAAGAAGGCTCTTTATGGTTTGAAACAAGCTCCAAGGGCATGGTATGACGCACTGTCAAAGTTTCTCTTAACCAACGGATTCATCAAAGGAGCATTTGATCCCACATTGTTCACCAGAAAGTCAGGCAAACATTTAATTCATGTTCAAATCTATGTTGATGATATTATTTTTTCCTCGACCGAGCCTAATGAATGTGACCGTTTTCTAAGGAAATGGGCTCCAAATTTCAAATGTCTATGATGGGACAAATATCATTTTTCTTGGGATTACAAATTTCACAAAGTCCCGGAGGCATTTTTATTAATCAATCTAAATATGCAAATGAAATTTTAAAGAAATTTGGATTTGACACTTGTGACCCTGTTGACACTCCGATGGTGGAGCGCACAAAACTGGATGAGGACCACTCAGGGATCATGGTTGATCAAACGAAATATCAAGTATGATTGGATCCCCGATGTACCTCAGCCGAGACCTGATATTCTGTTCGCTGTATGCATGTGTGCTAGATACCAAGCTAAGCCTACCAAAAAACACCTTGAAGCGGTTAAACGGGTCTTTCGGTATCTCCAAGGAACCATTAATATGGGACTTTGGTATCCAAAGGACACCAATATGTCACTAATGTAATATGTAGATGCAGACCATGCAGGGTGTCAAGATACACGTCGAAGCACGTCTGGTGGTGCTCAATTCCTAGGAGAAAAGCTTGTAAGCTGGTCCTCGAAGAAACAAATGAGTACGTCTATATCCTCTACAGAGGCAAAATACATAGCCATGTCATCTTGATGTGCTCAAATCCTATGGATGAAATCCCAATTATCTGACTATGGCTTTGAATTCAACAAAATCCCACTATATTGTGATAACAAAAGTGCCATTGCTTTATCATGCAACAACGTTCAACATTCAAGAGCAAAGCATATCGACATTTGACATCACTTCATCAGGGAGCAAGTGGAGAAAGGTGTGGTGGAACTATATTTTGTGAGAAATGAATATCAGCTGGCAGACATCTTCACTAAAGCTCTTCCTAGAGAACGTTTTGAGTTTATTCTTCCACGACTTGGACTTAAGAGTCTACAACCAGAAACACTCAAACGTCTTCAAGAGGAAGACGAGGAGTAAAGTCTTTTCTTCATCTAACTCTTGTACATATTTATTCAAAAAGCAAAATAAAAAATTATAAAACCCACAAAAAGAAAATAGAAAAATTTAAAATTTCAAAAATCCATAAAAATCAGAAAATCTTTGAAAAAGCCCAAAAATATTATTTTTCCCATTTATTTCTGTTCTTCGATAACATCTACGGACTTTGATTTGTCACTCAAAGAATGGCACGGGTCTTTAGATGAAGTTCGAATGTACATAAACCTTTAAAAAAAAGGATGGAGAAAAATGATGGTTTATTGTCATTTCAGGCAGTAACCCGTTTTAAAGGAAAGAACAGAGCCATGCTGTTGGATCGATATACTTTAATCAAACTATCTTAACTAGCTTGTTAAGGTTTAATAACCTCGGATAAATCCTAAGTTATTAACAAAGAAACACTGAGCAATCTTTATCAAGTACGCGGAATTTACTTAACAAAGCTAAGAAGAATAACCTTTTATTATAAACTCTAAATCTGCTTATTATGCAGATACTCTAATACAACTCTAAGATAATCGAATTTCTCTCTAAAACACTAATTAACTTGTGAATTCGTAAACTCTAAAACTTATAGACTCATATCTCTAATGCCAATCTAGGAGTCCTTTTATAGGCTCAAGGATATCCTAGTCGGTTTACAATTGATAGCCTTGTACGACAAGTAATCTAAACATAGAAACAACAATACTTTCCATAAACGAATAATGTTCTTTTGTTATTGCAATACTTTGACTTTTAGGTGCAGTACTTTGACTTTGTCTTTAGCAGTACTTTGACTCTTTGACTTTTCCCTGTACTTTGCAGCTTACAAGACTTTCATATCTTCAGTACTTTCATGTCTTCAAAGACTTTCATATCCCAACAATCCTCCCCTAACTTGAATTCTACTTGCTTGACGTCAAGTTCCTTTGTGAATGTATCTTTAACAACTTCATCTTTAAGATCAGATTGTTTCTTAGTCTTTTCAATATATCTCTGTAGTGTCTGTGCTTGTCAAAGTATCTCTTATAATTGTTCTTTCTCACAAAGATTCAGCAAGCTCCATCTTTTCAGGAACACAGCAACATATGACAATTTGTACATTAATTCAGTTTAAGTTGCATACTATTCTCATCACTTCCCGGTGTGTTAACTCCTGTGAGAGGTGAATCATTGAAAATTTAATGGATTTAGGTCTCTTTACCAAAGCCATTATCTTTGGAGTAGCCAAATGTTTTGGTGTTTAAGACCATGGTACATTGATAACCATATGATTTTTAGCAAATCATCAGCTATCAACAGATTTGATTTGTCTTTACCAAAAGTTGTACTCTTCTGGACTAGTTAGTTCTTCTATCTAATGGTGAACTAATTACCAATAACGGTTTTTCCACTGCCTTTACCACAAGCCATTTTCTTGTGGGCTAGCCAACTCTTCACATTAACCGATATGGTGAGTTGATTACCATACAACTTATTAGCAAGTTGTCAACTAAAAATGGATTTGATATATCTTTACCAGAGCCGTTTGCTCATGGATTAGCCAATCCTTTTGTAACCATGGTGGATTGATTACCTATTTGATGTTGCCATCTCAAAATCCATTTATTTAACCTTTGTTTCAAAAAATTTGTTACTTAGCAAAAGATTTCATTGAAAAATTACTTAACTGGTTTAAAAACCTGCAAGCAGTACTTTGATGAAAGTACTGTTTGATCAGCAATACTTTGAATAAAGTACTGATTTATCAAAAATAAATTATTCAATAAAATTCATACCAGATTACTCATCTTCTTCAAAGAATGGTAGTCCAGTTGATAAATAAATTGATAACCATGCAAGCAGTTTCATTATCCTCTTCTACTTCCAATCCATGCTCTAACATTCTTCTCATGAGCTCAACTGTGAGAGGATATCTTCTGTTTACAAACATGTGTATCATTTTACCATTCTCTAGCTACAAAACATGAACTCCAGATTCTTCAAAGAATCTCCAACAAACAATTTCCCAGTTTTCTTGATTTTTCCATATATCATCAGCTTTCCTCTTCTCGATTCCCACATAGTTATAAGATCTCCAAGCAAAACCAGACCAATTCCTTCTGATGGAATATCTCCAAAATAAGCTTTTACCACATTATATAGATAGAATAAATCCACTCTATCTATAATATGTAACAAATCCCATAACCTATTGAAAACTTTGAAGCTTTCATCTTCCTTATGAAAAATCATATAATCTCCTTCTTTGGATTTGACAATATCAAAAGCACTAATCTGAGATCTGTTCATCTTCATGTCAGTATCTTCTTTTGAATAATCAAAATCTACCACTCTGAGATAATTTCTTAATGCATCTTTAGACTCAGATCTTAATTCAACTCTTTCTTTCTTTGAAAACTATCTATCTGTAACGTCAGTTTTTCTTTTTCTTTTAAGCTCTTTCTTCCTTTCGCCTTCAGCCCAAAAAGCTTCTTCTCTAAAATCCTTGATATCTGCAACACTCTTCTTATAAGCTTCTGTCTCATCATCATAGAGTCTTTTCATGTCAACATAGTTCAACTTCTGCAATCCTTTATACCCTTGACCTTTTAAATATGCCATCATAGCATTCATGTCCTTAGCTAAATTAGGTCTTCTAGGCATATATCTAACAGATGGGTGATTGTAATGGTTCATCAGTTTCAGCATCTAATTTCTCTTGCAACTTTTTAGCCACTTCTCTACTTTGAGCTTCTTCAGCTTCTTGAACTGCTCTATTTTTAGCATTTAACTCTTCTTGAAGTTTTCTAGCAGCAGCTTCATTCCTAGCAACTTCAATTTCTCTAATTTCTGCCAAAGAAAGTTTCTTCTTCTTTACTTCTACTAAAACAGCTTTCCCTTTATCCTTAGGATCAATTGCAGGTTGAGAAGTTCTTTGTTGTTCATCTTCTTGCACTTCTCTAATAGTAACACCACCTCTAGGTTGTGATAAATCTTGAAAAATTGTAGCAATGAACTCATCATCACTTGCAGAGTGAATTGGTTTGAGAATAGCTTCCTCCTCTTCTTGTATAACAGTTGTAGAAGGACCAGCTTCTTCTTCAAAATTCAAAACTCTTGGAGTTATCACTTCTTGTCTAAAAATACTTTGCTGTTGAAAAGCAGTAGCTTGTTGTTCAGTACCTTGTTGTTCAGTATCTTGAACTTGTTCAGTACTTTGATGTTCAGTACCTTGAAGTTGTTCCTCTTGTTCATCAAGTACTTTGAATGATATTTTCTTGTTCATCAGTACTTTTAGGTTGTTTCTTCTTCTCAACATCTTCTTTCAAATTATCTTTTTCTAAATTCCTCCCCAAGTTGAGAGAAGATTGTTGATGAACCTGGTGGCGTTTGTTTTTCCTAGACTGCTTTTGCGCCTTTTTCTTGGATTTAACCCAGATTCGAAATTGTTGAACTAATGGCCACACAAAAGTCTTTAACCTTCGAAACTTCAGTTTTAATTTCTTTATCTGTTTAGCTTGAACCTCTGTAGTCTTTTTCAACTTGACCAACTCCCTTGTCAAGACATAATTATCCAATGTGATTTCATCAGGAGGTATGGTATGTGAATCTTCTCCTTGAATAGGTGAATGATCATGTGGTTGAGAAACAGAATGCACTTGTGGAGATGGAGAAGGTGACACTGCAACATCTTCTTGAAGTTCAAGTACTAGGAGAAGCAGACCTTGTAGAGATGCAGTACCTTCATTTGATGTAGCTCTGTGGAGAAGCAAGATACTTGCGAAAAGCACTTGCGTGGATTAAAGATTTGCAGATGCAGAAGCATCTTCAAGATCATCGAATCCAGCTCTAAAGCAACAACATCCATCATGGAAGTTGTTAAAGGAGTATCTTGACCCTTGAATAAAACACTCCTTTTGCCATAAAAGTAAAAATCTTGGATTGTTGAACAATAACAGGCAATAAAGCTGTAGGTTTTGGCACATCCGAAAGTTGCTTGTTTAAGAAAACCTGTATAAACCTTGGGTACATTAGCCAAGTAGATCCATGTGAAATATGTGAGAGCATTCCATCCAGTAGTAGCCTTGAGAAGTTAAAAACTCTATCTGTAGCTAACCCAACCATAGCAGATGCTATATTTGACCCAAACTGCTCCCAAAAGGTACTCTTAGCACTTATTCAATGGAGCAACACATGAACCAAAAACTTCCAATGAGGACAAAATAATTGTTTTCTAAACGTTTGTTCATTCAAAGATCCTTCATAGCCAATATGTCGAAAAGTATCCCATATCAACTGCTTATCAAACCTTAAAGCCCCATCTACATCATTGAACAATAAATCTTCTCGGATGGAGTCTTCAGTAATCTTAATAGTTCTTCCAAAGAATGTTGATCTAATATAATATTCGTCATTCTCCATGTTATCTCTAGCATTAGCCCAAAATTCTTGAATCTAGGGCTCAATTATATCCGACTCCACTAAAAGAGCATAAACGATAGGCGAACCAAGTAAGATAATCAATTATATCATGAAAGAGCATATTCGCGTCAGTCTTATCCAAATTAGCGACCATATTATGCTTAGAAACAAGAGGGACGATTCGCCATTGTTGATTATGTAAGCACAAAAGAATTTGACTCGAAGAATATGAATATGATGAGAGAAAGATGGAAAAGATTCTAATGAATCAATATGAGAGGGAAAATCGGAAAGTAGGTATTTATAGGTGAGATTTGAAAAATCACAGCCTAAAATAACATTGTTACCATTAGCATTAAATTACCCTTCAAGATAACCGTTGGAACAGACTTTAATAAGACAAACAAGACTTCCACGTAAGCGTACTTTCCCAAGCAAGTACTTTCCAAGCAAGTACTTTAACAAAAACAGTACTTTTCCAATTTCTCCAAGATTAACTAAGTATACATAACTATCCTCCCCTCAAGCATAACACAAGACTATACAAATACTAAATAGTCCTCCCCTTAAATGTAGCTCAGTAGTTAATCATGCCAATGCTCACCACCAAGTGAGTGAATCTAGAAACATCAAAACCTTTGGTGAGTAAGTCAGCTACATTATCATCAGTGTGAACCTTAATCACATTAATAAGCCGGTGCTCATAACAATCTCGATAAAGTGATGCCTAATCTGAATGTGCTTGGTCTTGGAATGATAAACTGGATTCTTCACAATACAAATAGTACTCTCAGTATCAATGTTAATAGGAGTATTCTTGAAGTTGAATCCATAGTCCAAGAGTTGATTTTGCATCCACAAAACTTGTCCACAACAGCTTGCAGCAGCTACATATTCAGCTTCAGGAGAGGATGTTGCTGCAATTGTTTGTTTCTTGCATTGCCAGGAGACTAATCTTCTTCCAAGATATTGGCATCCTCCAGAGGTTGATCTTCTATCATAGTTATCACCTGCATAATCACTGTCTGAAAAAGCCTCTAAGTGAAAAGGTGACTCTTTAGGATACCACAACCCCAACTTTGATTGTTGCTTCAAATAACATGAAGATTCTCTTTATCTGCATTCATGTGAGAGATCTTTGGTGAGACTTGATATCTAGCACATAGACAAACTGCAAACATGATATTAGGCCTTGATGCAGTGAGATACATAAGAGAGCAATCATTGATCTATAAAGCTTGACTTCAACAGGGTGTCCATCTTCATCTTTGCCCAATGAATTGATAGATTTAATGGGTGTAGTAAAAGCCTTCATATCATCAAAATTGAATTTCTTAAGTATCTCTGTAACATACTTGTCTTGACTGATAAAAATACCTTCCTTTGAATGCTTAACCTGAAGTCCTAAAAAGAAAGTCAACTCTCCCATTGAACTCATTTGAAATTCTTGCTACATCAGCTGCTCAAACTCCTTAACCATGGACTGTTTGGTAGCCCCAAAATGATATCATCAACATAAACTTGAACTAACATGATATCTTTCTTGTCTCTCTTGATAAACAAAGTCTTGTCTATAGCTCCCCTTCTATATCCATGTTGCAATAAGAATGTGGAGAGTCTCTCATACCAAGCTCTAGGTGCTTGATGAAGGCCATAAAGAGCCTTAACCACCTTGTAGACTTTGTTTGGGTGTTTAGGATCTTCAAAACCAGGAGGTTGTTTGACATAAACTTCCTCTGTAATCTTGCCATATAAAAAGGCACTTTTAACATCCATCTGGTAAACTTGAAAGCCCATATAAGAAGCAAAAGCAAGAAATATTCTAATAGCTTCTATTCTTGCTACAAGAGCAAACACTTCATCATAATCTACTCCTTCTTCTTGTCTATATCCTTGTGCTACTAACCTTGCCTTATTCTTGATAACATTACCTCTTTCATCTCTTTTGACCCTAAAAACCCATCTGGTTCCAATAACTCTTTTCCCATCTGGAAGATCACATAAAACCCAAACTTCTTGAAGTTTAAATTGAAGAAGTTCATCCTGCATAGCTTCAACCCAGCTTTCTTTAGTCAAAGCTTGAGCAATATTCTTGGGTTCCTCTTGAGAGATAAAACAAGTAAATAGACAGGTTTGATGGTCCTTATGATTCAGCCTGTTTTGTTTATACACAAAGCTAAGTAAAGCATTGTGAGGTGTAGAAAAAGTCTTAGCTCAGTGTCTAGTCAGCACTCCAGAAGTAGAAGGACCAAACCCAATAAGTATCCTTCTTCTGACTTGCCATCAAACTTCCCCAGATTATCAATAGTGTTTAAAATTGTAAGAGGGCATCCAAAAGGTTTCATAAAACGAATGTTGGGTTTATTGCCCATCAGCAATTCATAAGGTGTCTTCATCTGTGGTTTAGTGCCTGAGACTCTGTTAAGTACATAACAAGCAGTACTTATAGCTTCTCGCATAACTGAATAGGTAGGTGAGAATCTGCTAACATTGTTCTTGCTGCTTCAATCAAAGTCCTATTCTTCCTTTCTGCAACACCATTCTGTTGTGGTGTTCTTGCAATACTAAACTCCCTTTTTATGCCTTTGTTTGCACAAAATTCATCCAAAAGTTTGTTCTTGAATTCAGTCCCATTGTCACATCTAATACCTCTAACCTTGAGTCTCAATTGGTTTTCAAGAGCTATAATCAGTGTTTGAATAGCATCGAAAGTATCATCTTTAAAACCCAAGAAAAATACCCTACTGAATCTACTACAATCATCTGTTACAACTAAGCAGTACTTTTCTTGTTTAAACTTGCCACATAAACAGGTCCAAACAAATCCATATGTAATGTCCAAAGGTTCTCTAATAGTTCTCTCCTCAAGCTTCTTGCAGGAAGCTTTGTGTTGTTTACCCTTCTTGCATGCCAAGCATGATTGATCATTCTTGTAAGTCTTTGAAGGTAAACCTCTAACTAGATTGCCTTTGACCAGTTTATTGATATTCTTGAAGTTAACATGGCCCAATCTTCTATGCCATTGATGTGCCTCTTCAGATGTTGCTTTAGCCACCAAACATGTGGCTCTTCCATAGGAGTGTAGACTCTTCATGTCTAAACTATACACATCATTTGTCCTTGGTACTCTAAGAACTACTAATTCATCATCAACAGGTTTAAAGTCAGAGGAAAGGATAAGACATTCTATGTCAGTGAATAACACAGGATGCTTTTTATCACAGATTTGTGATATTGACAATAGATTGAACTTTAACTCCTTTACATATCTAACATTCTCAAAATCTATAAGCCCTGATTTGATAGTCCCTTTTCCAGTAATCTTTCCTCCATTGGGATCATTCCCAAATGCAACTCTTCCTCCACTAATCTTCCTAAAATCAGACAAGATCTCTTTGTCTCCTGTCATACTTCCAGAGCAACCACTATCCACAATAAGATGATCTTTAAGCTCCTCTTCTGGGTTGCCCTCCACATAAAGAAAAGAGTTAGAAACTTTTAGGAACCCAAGCCATTACCGACTTGTGTTCCCCTTGTGGAGTTACAAACTCAAATTCTTTGAGTATGTAATTACCACTATCTTTCAAATGATGATCCATAATTATCTTTTGATCTTTAGCATGTGGATTTTCAAAACTTTCTGGTTTTTCAACACAAATCTCTTTTTCTGTCATCACAAAAACATCTGATTCACTTTTGTTTGAAAGTACTGTCTCGTCCCTCTCATACTTTCCCTCTTAACCCATTATGTTTTAACACTTGGTTCATGTGATCTAAATCTCCTATGTGAATTGTAATACCTTCTAGGTTGATAGTGAGATCTCCTAGTATTTCTATACCAAGTATTGTGATCAGTACCTTGTTTTGTCTGAGCAATACTTTGAGAAAGTACTGGGCCAGAGTTAACAAGACTTTGGAAAGTACTGTGAGATACTTAAGGTTTTGAAAAAGGTTTTCGCTGGTGTGGGTATCTATGATCCGGTGAGAAATTTCTGTGATTGTCCCTATTTGAATTATTCCAAACTGGTTTGTGCTCTCTAGGTTTCTGGTTAGAAGTCCTGTTCTTTGGAAATTTTCTAAGGTATTCTGAGTGATGTTCACAGTCTTTAATTAGATGAGTAGGACTAAAACACACAAAACACAGTTTCTGACCCATACTGTCAAAGTGACATCTTCTATGTCTATGCCCAAAATTATTTTGCCTTCTTGGTGAGTGATTAAACCTGTTTTGACCAAAATTATTTTGTCATCTAAATATTTTTCTGAAAAATATTTGACATCTAATGAAAACAAAATTGCTTTGAAAATAACTCGGTCTATATTTTTTAAAATCATCTGGACTTATCATTTGTCAAAATCTCTAACACTCAATCAACAACTTATGTCATTGATTGAGGGGGAGAATGATTTCAATCAAATCAAAAAGTTATTTTTCAAACAATTGGCGCGTAATCGAGCAAGGCCTAATTTTGGATAATAAAAAAGAACAATGCTTTTATACAATTGGATCCAGACCAAGGCTAATGTTATGTTTTCATAATATACTTAAGAATGTTTAATCATTGGAGTTTAAAGTCTCAGAATTTGATCCTTATCAGTTAAATGTTTTAAAAGCAAGTCACAATTCTCCTCAAAATCTTTCCAAATTAATTTAAATCAATAGAGATCACAAATCTCAAAGGATTTGAAAATTGTGATCGGGGGAGAATTTGTCATTTAAATTGGATATAAACTGATAATTCGACAAGTGGTTTTATAAAGATAATAACAAGCACTCCTCCCTACATGTGCCAAACGATTTCAAATTTTCCATGCACATGTTAAGAGGGAGCATCTATCTCAAACCAAAAAGGATTGAAACGTGATTGATTTGTCTCTAAGTGCAGGTTCTCTTTAATATGTGCAAAACACTTTCGAATCTCGATGCACTAATCTCGATGCACATATTGAGGGGGAGCAATCATAAGAAACCCTCATCCTTCCCAAAAGTGTTTTACCCAAAGTATTTAAAATACTAGATTTGATCACCTATTGAGGGGGAGCAATCATAAGAAAACCTCATCCTTCCCAAAAGTGTTTTACCCAAAGTATTTAAAATACTAGATTTGATCAGGAAGTGATGATGATCATTTTAGAAAATGTTAATCAAAGATTGGATATTTAATTCTGAATCTAAGATTTAAAATTCCTCTTGCCTCCATGTGCTTAAAAAATTTCTAATACTTGAAGCACATGTTGAGGGGGAGCTTTTTCTAAAATATCAAAAACAATTCAGGTACAAAATGTTTTGATCTTGTATCACAAGTACCTGGATTGATTTTCAAATGGTTTTCAATTGGTTTCTATGGCAGAAGAACTATACCAAGACCGACCAAATTTACTTTATGCATGGAGATATAAGGATGGTAAGGTTAGGTATTCGTTCCCACGATCCCACCAGAGCCGGAGTGATCTACCCAGGGACAATCCACTAGATAGTGTAGAAGTCCTTAGGTGTGATGAAAAAAAGGGGGAGAAAAGTGAGAAATGGGAAGAGTGCGGACTGAGATAGAGCTAGAACTAGAATAAACCCAACAAGGTTCTAGTAATGAAATCTCGGTAAGCACTGAAGGGGTTGAAGAATGAAAAAGAATTGAATGAGAAAAGTGTGAAAAGAAATAGCCCTCCATTTATTCAACCTCAGGGCAGAAACCGGGTTCAATTCATATGCTACTGGTTGTTACCAAGGTAACACAGGTATTGAAGACAAGCCGTCATGGACCTAGTGACACTCTGCACTACAACTTCCTAAGCTACTCAAGTTCCTCTTAAAAGGGCTTGATTCATTCTCATGGGGAACCTAAATAATCTATCCACTCTCTCTTAGAGATTGTTGATATTGAAGAAGGAGACCCTCTCCCTAGTCTCTGGCATAGGAACCAAATGTGCACTATTGAGTCTAGAGCCACGAAATCATCAATAAATCTCATTAGGACACAATCAATGAAGACTCACTATTTCACACAATATGAAAAGTGAGAATATATCTTAAGAGTCCTACGCATTATCCTTGTAGTATTGCCAGAACATCTGAGTGAGATACTATCATATTCATAATGAAGATGGAAAGCCCTCTAGAGCCAACATCAAACAAGCTCTTGGTGGGCGGCATGCGAGGTCGATTCAATAGATCAACCATGTGACAACTGGACAGAAACGATGGAGGGATTCACATAATGAATCAACTATGGTTCAGGAATGGATTGACGGATACCTTTAAAAAACCGGTCGTTGTGCTTAAAAATCTTTTCTGTAGCACATCGACTGTATTTTACATTTTCAAAATCAAAAGGTATTTATGATTGAAAATTGATTTCTCTTATAAAACCCTCATTGTATTGCAAAAATTCTTTCTATTAAGCAATACACGATTGTTTTTCAAATCATTTTCTTCAATCAGCAAACCTCAATTTGCTGGTTTACTCACTCCGTGTTGTCTTCTTTGAGACGTTCCGGTTTGAGAACAGCTAGAGCAGCTGCGAAACCCTGTCAAGGAGATTCTTAGGAATTCTACCTGCTCACAGGCAGTACTTGTACTGATCAACGGGGAACCGTGGGCCGTGTACCTCAATTCATCGAAAGTAATCAAAGACACTTTCGTGCACTTTTATTGCTAACTGTTGTCTGCAGGAACACATGACGGTTGTAGCTGATCAGAATTGAGTCGTCAATCCATATCGGCATGCTCATACATCACGTTCATCTCAAAGAAATCATGATAAGAGCATATCTTCATCAAGTGACTCTGATATTTTTACTCCATGCTTCTGCTACGCTGCTGCAAATATCATGAATCAACAAAAGCTTTCGCAACTCTGATGAGAAGAAATCATGATCCAGAATATGAGCATGTCAGTCCATAAGTCACAACGTCACATGATGGCAATGCTACAAAGGATGAGTCAGAGATTTATGGTGGCTGATGATCTCAATGCTGCCTCAAAACTCATCAACACGTGGATCAGTTAAAGACCTCCACTTGAATTAACAAAACATGCAAAACATGAAGAATCGAAGACTACGGGCTACAGAGCAAAGAACTTAATCAAGAATCCAAGAACAATCAAAATGTAATATCTGTTTGTATTCAATGTAAATTAAGGTGACCTCCCTTAGGGGGAGATTGTTAGGATTTAGAAAAAGGTAGTTAAAGAGTCGGTCACCTCAAGTATATGTAATAGTTAGAAAGCTCGTAGTCGTAGTCATTTTAGTGTTAGTAATTAGTTTGTTAAGTTACACCGTGGAGGACGGACGGGTCTTTACCCACTGTATGCCTGATCCACAGCCCGAAGGAGGGCGTCTAAGCTTGTAACTATAAATACCCTTTGCCTAGCAAGGCAAAGGGTTGGAGCTTTCAATATCATTTTACTTTGTCTCACTAAGTTCCCAACACTCTTTACTTTCTCTCTCTAGAACTCATACTATACGCCTACTTTGTGCATTAGATTATGTGTTTATGAAAACCAATATGTTACAATATGCTCGTTCAATATGAATCTTTTGATTATGTTGCCTATAAGTGTTAAAACTTGTTTAGTATCTCTCCTATGCACCCTAAGATCTCCTAGAAACAATCTTTGATTGAAATTGATGGACAAATTTCTTGTTCATAAACATAGGGTTTAGGGTTTAAAGAATCTTACGAATAAGCCTTTTATGAATAAGAAAAGTGTTTAAATGGCTATTTTGTGTTCTTAAGTGGTGATTGAAATGAATTGTAATCAGGAATTTCATGTTTATGTTAACAGGAGGATTAATTGAAAAGACAGAAAAGGTTTTGAACATTTTATGAATAAGAAGAAAGTTTTACGAATAACTCTTTCGAATAAGACGTCTATAGTGGAATATGAGTTTCTTGAAAAGAAATTTGTAAACATTGAATATTTACGCATGAGACTTTATTCTTACGAATAAAGTTTATTCTTACACGTAACTTATTCTTACGAATAAGGAGCTGTGTTTCGAATAAGCTTTATTCTTATGAATAAGCCTTACGCGTAAACTTTAGCATATTCCTACGAATAAGCTTAAAGCTTTCAAATATGTCTTACGCGTAAGAAATTCTTACAATTAAGCATAGTCTTACGCTTTAGACTTATTCTTACTCATAAGCTTCCATCTTTACGAATAAGGACACAAGTTACTCATAAGTCACTACTCACTAGTCTTGTTCTGTTACGCATACGTCACAAGTAAAATGTTACGCATAAGCAAACGAAAGTGAATATGTTGTATTTTAAGTGATATATGAGTTTGTAAACTTCAAAATTAACACGTTCACATAACTTATCACCACAACTTCATGTAAAAGGACATATATGACTTAGGACATGTAACAAACATAAATGTGATATCATTAATCAAGGATTTAGATAAATAAATCAAACTTAAGCTAACACATTGTGTTTCTATATGTCTGTCTCTTTGTCTAATGACTTTCAGATCACAAAATGGCTGAACAACAAGCAAATGTCAATGCCTCATCAGAACTCACAATGGCCAACACATTCCCACTAGGCTATGACAGAATGATTGGCAAGAACAACTTTCGTGTTGATTTCAACAACTTCACCTGCTCGAAATCATCTTGCAGAGTGGACATCCTTATGCAACACCCCTACCATTTCATGCTCACAAAGTCATCCTCAGTCCCTGATTTCTATATCCATCAATTCTGGCATACCATGAAGAAGATCGATGGAGAAGATGCTGTGAAACTCACTCTTGATACTCATGAAGTCATTGTCACTGTTGATGACCTTCGTGCTGTTCTTCTGCTTCTAGAAATCAATTCTCCAACTGATTATGTCAGGATTCCAATAGAGACGGAGATTCTGGACTTCTTGGTCAACACTGGATATGATGAGTTCTCTGGGATTATTTCTACTCATTCCAGAGTTGATGTCAAAAACATCCCGCAACTATGGAGAACAATGTACCTCGTAATTGCTAAGTTAGTCTCGGGAAGAGATAGCGGTCATGAACACCTCAAGCTGATGCATTCACAAATTTTCTTGGGAATGGTCCATGTTAACCACATAGACTATGCTAGCCTCATCTGGTAGGACATGATGCAGCATCTTAAGAAACCAGGCACCAAGATCCCTTTTATCCGCTTCACCAAAATAATCATCACAACATCCTTAAGAAGCATGACGACAATCCCAAACAACTTGACAACCCCAACAAACACACAATGATTAAAGAGCCTACCCTCAAATCAGTTAGGTTCCATGGGACAACCACTCACAAACTGGGTGCTAAACTCCTTGCGTGCCTCATAACTGAGAAGGTCAAAGACCCTCCCTCACACAAATACTATAGGGAGGCTCTACTAGCTAAATGTGTTAGGTTCATGGATTAGGTTGTTGCTCCAGCGGTCAAGACCAGAGCTAAGAAAGCTGGAAGTTCTGCAAGTACCACCAAGTCTAAGTCTAAGAAAACCAAAAGAGTGGTAAAGAGGAGAATTCCGTTAATATTGTCAAGCCTGAATCTTCTCCTGAGCCAACGTCATATAATTATGATGACTCAGAAACCGAGTCAGACGAACAAGTTATCTATAGCAAAGTTCATATTGATGACTCAACCCTAGAGAAAGAGAAGGAGAAAAGACCTACTCTCACAGACATTGATGTTTACAATTCTACCGAAGAAAGTAACAAGTCTAACAAAAGGAAGAAGCCACTTGATGAAGAAGAACAAGAAGATTTTGACTAGGAGTATGATCCAAAGGAAGAAGAACGTCAATTTCAAAAGACTCTGAAATAGAAGAGGTTGGAACACCAAGCCTCTACCTTTGCGGTTAATCAACCCGACTGGGTAAGAGGTTCTAGCAGTGGTGATCCACATACCGAAGAACCATCTCTTGTCACCCAACTCCAAACCGATCCAGTTAATCAACCCGGTAAGGGCACGAGTGACACGACCGTTCAAGATGATCAACCTCAGGAAGAGAATCCGTAAGATGACGAGGAGATGTATGATGAAGGAGGTCATGATCATGATAAGGATGAAAGGATTAATGATGATGATGTTTTGGTGGCTAAAGAGGAAATTAAAAGAAAAGAGGCTGAAGAAGAAGTGGCCAAGGCTGAAGAGGAATGCTTAAATAAGGAAACCAACAACTACATTGTTGAAAATCCCTTACACAAACCACACCATCTTCTGAAGCACCTCATGACACTTCTACCAAACCCGAATCATCATCACAATCATCACCTCCACCAACACAAGAAACAACTAAATCAACAACAAAATCTGTCAAGAAGAAGGCTGACACATGGATGTCTCGTGTCAAATCCAAGATTCAGAAAGTTGTGCACCACTCATGAACTCAAAAACAAAACCGTTTTCAAGAACAAGTGAACACATTGGCCGAAGTGGTCACGGATCTTTCAACATAGATGTCTACTTTTTAGAACCAAAGAGAAGCTATTTAAGAGTTCTTCTCTCGGGATGTTCAAGGTCAAATGAATGAGCAAATCCAGAACTACATTCACGCATTTCTCACTAACACAGTTCCTGGAGTCACACGAGAACTCTTCAAGAAGCAAATTCAATCGATGATTAAACCGATGGTCAAGCAGGTCATCACTACTACATCGGTGGTCATGGAAACTAAGCCGGTCAAGGACCTAGTCATTTCCGAGGAAGATTTGATTGCAGAGCTAGTGACTAAAATGGCCGCTAGAGCTCCATCTTTCACCAAGGAAGACGACCAACTCTATAATCTTCTCTTTGCTCGCCAACTTCGAACACCGTGCAAGGAAGATGCGGGGAAGGATAAACGTCCAAGGAAAGATGACGACCCAGATCAGGATCCCAATGCCAAAAGACATAAGAAAGCTGGAGGATCGTCATCAACCATGCCACCACCACCTGCTAAGACTAGTACCACCTCTATACAACAAGCATCACAACCACCTCCATCTTATCAACCCAAGGACTCAGAATTCACACCACCATCGGAGAAAACCGGTGATCATTTTACTTACACTGGTGGTGAGGATCATGAGATCCTAGAGCCCCAAACGGAGCTAGAAACGGAACGTCAACCTACGCCTCAACCATCACCGAGACCTGAATCATCCTCCTGAAAGAGCGGAAAGAAACCTTCTGTTGTCTCCTGGTTAGATGACGATACTACAGAGAAGTACACATGGTTCAATAACTTGGTAGAGGCGCAACCAACCCTCGATGAAGGTCAAGAGCCTGTGGTTGGTCGCACTTTAGAACAGGTTCAAGTTCTAAAGAGTCAATTCAAAATCAAGAAGATGACCAAGAGGGAATTCCGCCGAATCAAGAATGATGCTTTCAACTTACTTAAAGAAAGATCCGAAAATGCAATTGAGCTCGAATATCATTTGGAGAACATTGCCCGTGCAGTGTCCAACAACATTGACTGGCTTAATCCGGAGTACAATATTGATCACTCTACAAGGAACATCGACCCTACTACACGGACTGGACCAAGCCACTACCGACGATCGGAAAACCCGAACAACCCAAGATCCCATTTCGATTCTTCTTCAACAACGACCTAGAGTTTCTACAACACGGAAGCAACATCAGCAAGAAGTATGCTACATCCCTCACATTCAACATACCGGTTGCCTCATTCTCCACCAACAAAGCCATCGAAGAAGACGCCACAAACTTGTTCATTGATAAAGTTGTGGATGACGACAAAGATGCTCTGTTTGGAATTCATCACTGGCCAGAAAGGTGAAGGCTCTTCTACAGGAGCAACATAGATGGTAAGTCTAACAAGAATGTGAAGAATGATCAAAGGATAGTTGCTGTTATGTCTGTCAAAACAGCTACTGATAACATCAAATTAGCCTGATCTTTTATATATCAAATTCCCGTGTTTATGGCCTCATTTGCATTAATATGGTACTTAATTATTTCATATTCGTTCATATTTGCATTTCAGGATAAATGAGGCGTTGAAGCGGAAAAGATGTGATATAAGGCCAAAGATATGTTCTGAAGATTGATTTACGAGGGCCTTTGGATTTTATGTGAAGATTACGCCATAACTAGCTAATAAGGTTACGGCGTAAATATGAGCTTTGAAAGATACGGCGTAACCAATTCTTATGGTTACGTCGTAATTATTATCTTAAAGGTTATGGCGTAACATGGCAATTTAGTTACGTCGTAGAGATTATTTCGGAGGGATAAATATGAGATGAAGAAGGATTACGGCGTAACTCGGATAATTAGTTACGCCGTAATTAATTACTTGGGCGCAAAGTTTCGAGGTCCAGGGATTAGAAGCGGCAAGTTAATATTTATTTTATTCACTTCGAGGACCAAGTATAAATATATCAAGAACGACGAGGGGCTGAAACCGTAAGGCTTTTGGACTTTATTTGAATCAACACGCTACTTCAGGGACTAAAAGTGTCAACCATATGCAATATAGTTTCAAGAAATTCCAATGATAAGAAAAACTACGAAGTTACTATATTCTTATATAGTTACGGCGTAACTATATAAATAGTTACGGCGTAACTTTAGTTACGACGTAACTAATTTATTTAATTACGCCGTAACCATGTCGAGGCCTATAAATACAGCCCTAAATCTGCATTTTCCAGTATCTCTCTTCACCCCTCTCCCAGGGGTCGATTAGGGCACCACTCCAGGGCATTTTTCCAGCAGTCCGCCAGTTTGAAAGAAGAATTCACTCGCAATCATCATCATTATTAGCTCTACATCAAGTAATTTGTATCAAACATTATGTTCAATTCAATTTATGATTTATTCATATTTGTTGGTATGATTTATTATATGTTTGGGTAAGCACCCTGGTGCTGGCCTAGTTATGATTCTTTAATTGTTTTGTTTGCATTTACTTTACTTCCGTACAATTATTTCTAAGTGTATGCATGCATAGTTTATTGGTAGCCACCCTTGGTTCGGTAGTTTTGAATGGCGATAGAGGCCAATTGCCTAGGAGATATGACCAACTGACCCTAGGTGAGCGGACTGAGACGGGAAGGGTAAGATATGACCAACTGACGACCCTTTTGTGACACACGGTAAATTTTCACTAAAAATTTAACTGATAATTAGTAATTTATTATTACTAAGCCTAAGTCATTAAGCATGCATAAGCTTTGCCTGATCATTCGAGTAGTGAACTCGCATACAGTAGATAACTGCATAACTTTGCATTCATATCATTTTATGAATATTTCATTTTTGTCTTATGATTTAAATTGTGAGACGAGAGGTTATCTCGTTTTCCTCAGTGACCGACACTGCACGCGTACCGACACTATGATAAAGGCAAACAAAGCTAATAATAAACTCTCGTAATGGGAAATATTACAAAAATAATAATATTTCCGAAACATATCTATAAGACACAACATCATAAAAATTATCGAACGATAATACATCAGTCACGGTTTTAATTCTCGGAACTCAAGGTATTTAACACAACTCACACTTAAGATTTTAACATTCATCAATATAAGTGTATCACTCTACAAACTAATACATATGTACCAAAACTCTCCTACATACATCTTATATTATCTTTACAAAATATAAAATAAACATTATACACTCTTTTGTCTTTTTCTTTCTCTCTTGGTTTACGCCTCTCACCTCCCTTTTATTTTATCGTTTTGCCTTTTTATTCCACACGTTTTTCCTCTTCATCTCACAAGATAGTACCACAAATCTTTGTCTTCCCAAAGAAGCTATCTACTTTTCCCTGCTACCCATGCCATACGCCTAGGCCGAATCTCCCAAAAGGAGAAAAACCCAACATGTCTTTCCATCTTGTTCTTCTCACTCATACCAAAACCATGAAAGATTTCTTCTCCAGAAACCATCCTTGATGCGCCGGCCATGGTTCGAACGAATCCAAGGGGAATCAAAAGAAACATATCTCTACTCAAATCCATCTTGAGCCAAGTCACAAGATTCGTCTATCCTTGGAAGCTAGCCAATTTCGGCTTCAATCCAAGACCCAAGGAAGAAAGAGGAGTCAAACCCTCTTGTTGTTCTACTCTTTTTATTTGGACCGAACCACAGAGTCACATACATCCCCTAAATAGTTTAGTCATAAAACTTCTCGAGGTGTTAAAGGTGTGGTGGTGATTCCTGTTGGTTCGGGTTTATTTTGTGTTGTAATCGGGTTGTGTCAAAAGTATTTCCTTCCTTGTGTCGAGACTCTCAAGTGGTTTGTAAGAATCTTTAACTTCTTTTCTTTCAATATGTATCTTTATTCAAGTATTAATGAATTATAATTTGGACATAAGTCACATCTTGTTTAATATCTTAAAGATGAGATGCTAAGTTTAGTATTCTTGTTGATGACAAATCGTGTGAGATAATTTAGTCTCAAGTAAAATTTAGTTGTTGTTGGGTTCTTTTGGTTTGATTGTGTCGAGTCCTTGAAAACTAAGAAAAACGAGAGTTTTGGGTAGATTAAGAACTAGTAGTACTCGATACTTGGTAAACAACCTATGATGCTTTAGACTTAAGAATTGGGTCGGTTTAGGTTACTGTCGAGAGAGAAGAGATGAAATTTTGGTGACACTTACAAATGTAGAGATGTCGAGTTTGTCGAGAATAGGGAACAAGGGAGACTAGGTGAATCAAGCTTCATATAAGTCCACTAAAAATGCTAGAAACTACCAAGTTTTGAATCCATGAAACTAACATTAGTTTCGACATGTTTGTCTAAGTACTCAACCTTTATGTAAACCTCGGTAGTTAGTGTCGGACTTCGGTTATACATTTAACCGAACCAATCACATCATCCTTTGTAAGCATGATGAGTTTTGCTTCGACCAAAAACCCACTTGAGTACTCGGAGCATTTTCGTTCCATGTCTTGTCGATGTTTCACATAGATATGCATCCCAAGTTAGTTATCACCTTGTCATTGTAAGCTTGCTCGAAAACTAAGTGTTGTTGGTTAATTTAGTGAAACCGGACTCAAAATAACTTAGGTGTTGGGAGAATGGAACCTTGATGTTACCCGACCAACCCTTTCATCTAGAGTACATCTAGCAATAAGATTCGAGTTGTGTTTGAAGTAAACCAAAGGCTCACTATGGTCATCAACACTTTTTCTCTTTTCTCTTGTGTCACTACGTAACAACGGGGAACCAAGTCGAGTAGTACTCGACCCAAACACATGTTTCGTCACATCTTGCTCATACTTTCAGTGAAGGGATTAGCCAAGTCTCGCTAGAAACAAAACTCCAACCATAGCCACTTTTCCTTCGTTACTTCATTTTCAATAAGGAAGACTTTCCATCAAAATAAAATGTGTTTGAGTCATAAAAATGTCAAGTTGAAGCACTTGACTACTGTTCCCACTTGCAACAATTTTGACTCACGAGCAACAAGTTTGGAATGTAATCTGTTACTTAAAAACTAGTACATGTCTACCTGTAAAGGCATGCTAGTACTTGATATCTTATTGTGAAGTTAAGACTTTGTACAAACCACATTCTTTTGGTATTACTTGAGCCGCAGCTCAGTTAGCACCTCAACACAAATTTCATGCGCCATCAATTAACCAGGCTCAATCCTTGTTCCCTGCTGCAAGCAACACGGCCACCCATAACAGTTCGGATATTCATTTGGTAGTCCAAGCCAAACCACAAAAATAAACTCAAAATGTGTAATGATTCGACATAAACAACAAGTGTTCTAAAACACATTTCGCCTGACAATGTCTACGACCACTCTTAACGTCGAATTTATGAGCAAACGTATGTCAAGAAAAATTTCCGTTTAAAACGACATATATATATATGTACGAAACAAGTTATGATAAATAAATGGAGACCGCTATGCCATTTTATCATATGTTAAGTTCGAAAATCTTCAAATATAACTTGAATATTTTCTAAATACAATTAGAAATAAATAATTTATATATACATTTTTGACAACACCATTTTGTGTCAACTTAAATAAGTATATACACATTTATATACTTACTAGTAAATTGTTATATTCAAACCAAATTTCGAGTTCTAAAACCGTTATAATGACAACACAAAAATGTATATACTTCAGATACTTACTAGTAAAAATCATTTTTCTAAAACTAAAAGTTTAGTTTCGCTACAATTATAAGAGCCATTGAACTACGTAAAGTAAGCAATACTTAAAACGATGAACTAAAACATTGCCCTCCTTATCTAGGTCGCGTGTCGGTGCCGCTCCACAACCATCACTAATCCCACATTTGGATTGCACATTTGCTAAGGTGAGTTTCATAGCCCCACTTTTACTTGATAAATTGTTTTATACATTTTGGGGTGAGAAATATGCAAAACATTTTATGGACCAAAACTATTACATGATTACTATTACGTGGTTTAGCCTAAGCCCTTATGTCCCTAGAGAATGCCCTTTTTTCATGAACCGTCAATTCCCCATTGGGAAACGCGAATGTTATAAATAGATCTATTGAGGGTGACTCCTCCATTCGGTTGGCCATGCTTAGGTCAAGGCGAAACGTATACCATGTCGGAACCAAGTGTTGAGGGACAAAACACTTGCTATGGGCCCCTATATTGTATGACATCTTTTAGCATACAAAAAATGTCGTAGTATCGGTTGCATGAACTTAGAGCTAACGTAATAGACATTCATCCATATATCATTATATTCGTTGTAATGATTATATGACTTTGCTTATGGTTCGAATTTACTATTTAAACTTAAACCTATGAACTCACCAGCTTTTAGCTGACCTTTTAGCATATTTTCTCAGGTGTTTAAGTTATGTTAATGAAGACAAGGCAAAAAAGATGTATAGTCGTAGTAGTATTAAAGAAGTGTTTTTACACAAAAATGATGTTTTTACATTGGGACCACTAAAACTATTGGGATGTGCCCATTTATTTAAACTATGTTGTAAGAAAATGTTTTAAATCTATTTTATGAAATCAAACGGAGTATGTATTCCGTTCTTTATTTCTTGTGTTATGATTCATCAATCCCGTAACGCTCCCGAATAACACGTATGCTTCCGCTAAACCAAATTTGGGAGTGTTACAGATTGGCATCAGAGCCAAGGTTATAGAGAACTAGGTACATATAAACCCTAAACTATAACTACTTTTCACAAAAACATCATACTACGACCACTGATTGCCGCTTGCCTTACTTGCTATTCTACTTAGAATTTATTTAAATAGGATTACATGTTTTATTTCCTATTTACTTATGCACTATTTCATATTCATCATGAGCATATTTTTCCACATACTTACACATATGCACCGTCTTGTCACAGACTATGCCTTCACCAGCCTTCACTCACGATGTTCAGGAGGATATCCTGCTTGCTCACTCACCTATCACTCGTCAGCTTGCACACTTAGCCACTGATCCGTATATTCAGGCCACATTAGCAGCTCAACCAGTTATTGCACCTACTCCATCTATACTACCCTTACCACCACTCCATCAGCCTTGTTGACACGCAGGCGGAAACCCCGCATGATCGTGAGAGTACCTGGATATAGAGAGCAGTATTCATTCATGCCTGCACTAGCTTCTAGGATGACCCGGCGCGCTACACGGGTCCTCCTACTACTTCAGAGTCACACACCATCATCATCCACCCACCACCTCACCAAAGACTCCGTCGGAGGACTCACGATTCCTACTCGGATGAAGACCCGGAAGAAGATCCGAAGAAGATCCCGAGGAGGAACTACAGAGCCTATGCCGACCGAGAGTGTTCCGGATATGTTAGCAAAGCAGATATGAGTACACAGTGGTCTGGATATTGTCCATAGTATTCAGGAGCTAGGCAGAGCTCCGGATGGCTCGATAGTGAGCGAGGACATGGATATTGATGCACCATTTGGATTATTGGGACAGAGCGCTTTTCCTCCATAGCCGTGGAGGAAAGTAATGAGATTACTTGGAGACATATTGATTGTGTGATCGTTATCATGCACCACACATCGCCAATCCGAAGCTATAGTCCATCATCACCTTCATTCATACCATCTCGGCAGCAGACATGGAGTGCCTTGAGCTTACTAGACAGCTTGAGACCATTGAGGAAGATGCACCGGTTGAGGCACAAGGCGAAATGACTTATCGGGATCTCCAGATGGTGGATTCCCCTCATGAGGATATTTACCATGGACTCCCAGTGAGACTTAGGAGTCCATCTTGATGCCTAGAGAGAGGTCGATCCAACACGCTTGCAAGCTTGCGAAAGCAGGCGTGTTGAGGGTTTGGACCGAGTTATCAATATGTATTGTTTGAGAGCATGGCTTCCAAGAGACACGAGCAGCGGATTCGACCGGTCTAGGGTTGAGACTCGTTGAGGAAGGAGAATTGGACACAGAGCACGAGCCTTGGGCAGGTCGTGCCTCATGTACCGACTCGACTAGAGAGCTTGAGCCATCCTGGATGGCTGTGAGATACCGCCAGAGGAGTGGCAGAGGACTACTGGTTTAGAGTCTATGTTAGCATCTCGGATGAGACGTATCGCGAGTTTGGAGGATACGCAATGGAGAGTTGATTGCTACCATTGGCGAATTCCATCGCAGCGTGATATCCTTAGATATGATTTCATGATGTATCACACTAAACCGATTTATAACAGTTAGGGTTAGTTATCACTTGTACATTATATTTCCGTTGTATTTCGTTGAACTTCGTTGTATTCCATCTAGTATCTCATCATGTACTTTAGGAACCTTGTAACCGAAATTCTATCTATGTCAAACTTATTTTCCTATCCAATTGTCCTTGCTTTTATAGATTGCACACATGATCTATCTACGATAACCACACTATTACGTGGCACTTACCTTGTTTAAAAGGTTCTATATCTCATCACCTTTCTTACTGCGTAAATGCCGCCAAAACGGATCAAAATGTACCAACCCCGTGGAGCTTCCAATGCTCCAATCCCGCAGAGTCACTCGCAACCAAGCCGCAAATGCTGCTATTCCAAACAGAGTCACACACACGATCGTGAGCAAGCCACTACTCCTGCTAGGGCTACTCCAATCCAACCTGTCATGAATCAAGCCATGATTGACCAACTAGTCAATGAGCGAGTGAACGCCGCTGGCAAAGAAATCACTCGTCTACTAATGCCGAACTTCGAGACCACCCACTCACGTGCCACTTGTACTTATCAAGACTTTCGTAAAACCATGACTGGAGGCTTTAGTGGAACCGGGGAGCCGCTTGCCCGACTAGATGGATCGATAAAAGCTCGAGACGGTTCGAATCTGCAATTGTGAAGAAGAGTCTAAGGTTAAGTATGCATCATTCACCTTCACCGATGCCGCCTTAACCTGGTGGAACAATTTTCCAAATCGCTAGTTTCGATGTTGCCTATGCCATGCCATGGGAGAACTTCAAGGAAATGGTACTTCAAAGTACTTGTCCTCGTAATGAGATTAAGAAGCTCGAGCATGATTTTTGGATCCTCAAGGTTCAAGGCACCAATATGGTCGCTATAATCACGATTTCAAGAACTAGCCTTCATTGTCCCAAATGGTTCCCACCGAGACCGATTGTTAGAGAGATACATCGAGGACGCCCCAACCTATCAAGGGCAATGTAACCACTTCTAAGGCCGATCTTCATGAAACCATCGAAGTAGCCAACAAACTCATGGACCAAGTGATTGAGGATTCCATGGACAAAGTGGTTGACAATAAGAGGAAATGGGACGACCATTCTCGAGGCTACAACAACAATGAATACCGTGGCAACAAATGAGAAACAACAAAGAACAATCAGCAAGAGGCAAAATGTTAGAGCTTATGCACGGGTATTGGGAAAGGAAACCGCATCGTGGACCGCACCATTGTGTAATCGATGCACACCTGCATCACAAGGCGTGTACAATAAGTGCCGTGAATCGCCGAAAATCGACACTTAACCGTAAACTGCAGGTCCAAGTCATTGGCGATAGTTCAAACAACTCCGACCAAGACCCAAAAGCTAATATAACTTGCTTTGGTTGTGGGAAAAGGGCATTACAAGAATGAATGCCGAAGACCGAAACCAAGGCCATGGAGGAAATCAAGGAAACCGAGGAAATCCGTGAAGCCATGGGAATGGCAGGATCGTGGAAATGTTGACGTGACGAGTAATCAGGAAATGGCGAAGGAACTCGTGGAAGAGTCTATGCCGTAACCAAAGTGGAAGCTCGTGAAGACCCAAATGTTGTGACGGGTAATGCCTTTATAAATAACCGTTATGCGTCCATATTGTTTGATACGGGAGCCGATAGGAGTTTTGTTTCTAATACATTTAGTCCACTACTCGATATTGCCCCAATTGCATTAGGAAATGCATACAACGGAATTAGCTAACGGTGAATTAGGGTAGATACCATCATAAGAGGTTGCACCCTTAACCTGTTAAACCACCCGTTCAATATCAACTTGATACCAGTAGCATTGGGTAGTTTCGATGTCATTGTCGGAATGGATTGGCTAGCAAAATATCATGCTGCCATCATTTGTGACGAGAAGCTCGTTCGAATACCCTATGGAGATGAAGTCCTAACAATAGAAGGAGACGTATGACAGAGAAACGCTTCAAGATTGCATGTCATTTCCTGTACCAAGGTGTTAAGGTGTATCGAGAAAGGATGTCACATCTTCCAGCACAAATCACCGAAAGGACGAAAAAGAAAATGGAGAAAAACGTCCGAAGACGCACCAATAGAGAGAGAATTTCCAAGTCTTCCGAAGATTTGCTAGACTCCGCCGACCGGCGTGTTGAATTTCATCGATCTAGTGCCCGTGCCGCACTGCTGGCAAGAGCACCTTATCGATTAGCTCCAACGAACCCGTGAGTTATCAAACCAATTGCGGAACTTCGTGAAAAGGGTTCATTAGACCGCTCATCACCATGGGGAGCACCCGCCTTATTCGCCAAAAAGAAGGGACGGAACTTTCGAATGTGCATTGACTATCGTGAATTGAATAAACTAACCATTAAGAACCGCTACCCACTACCGAGAATCGATGACTTATTCGATCAACTTCAAGGTTCAAGCGCTTATTCAAAAATCGACTTAAGGTCCGGATACCATCAACTAAGAGTTCGAGAAGAAGACATTCCCAAAACCGCCTCGAGAACCCGTTATGGACATTACGAATTCCAAGTCATGCCTTTTGGGTTAACCAACGCACCACCGTGTTCATGGACCTCATGAACCGAAAGTGTGCAACCCTACCGATAAATTTGTAATCGTATTCATTGACGATATCCTAATTTATTCCAAAAGTGTGAAAGAACACGAAGAGCATCTTAGACTGATCTTGGAATTATTGAAGAAGGAAGAGCTGTATGCAAAATTCTCAAGTGTGAATTCGGATACCGACCTGACAATTCCTAGGTCATGTGATCGATACAGTGGTATTCATGTAGACCCGCTAAGATCGAGTCAATAAAGGATTGGCGACACCCACAACTCCTAATGAAATACCAATTCTTAGGACTCACTGGATACTACGAAGATTCATTGAAGGTTTTCAAAGATTGCCAAATCTTTAACCAAGCTAACCCAGAAAAACACCAAGTTTGACTGGGGAGAAAAGAAGAAGAAGCTTTTCAACTCCTTAAAGAAAAGTTGTGTAGTGCACCTATCTTGGCCTTACCGGAAGGTTGTGAAGATTTTGTTGTTTATGGCGACGCTTCACACAAAAGGAGCGGTGTTAATGCAAAGAGAGAAAGTGATAGCATACGCCACGCCAGCTTGAAGACTCATGAGAAAAACTACACAACGCATCGACTTGGAGTTAGGATCAGTTGTGTTCGTACTCAGAATTTGGAGACACTACTTGTATGGCACGAAGTGTGTCGTATACACCGATCACAAAAGTCTACAACACATTTTGGATCAAAGAGAGCTGAACATGAGACAACGCCGATGGTTGGAATTACTCGCTGATTACGATTGCGAGATTCGTTACCATCCTAAAGCGAATGTAGTTGCCGATGCTCGAGTAGAAAAGAGCGACCAAAACCTCTTAGAGTCGATCCTTGTATGACAGATTAGTTCACCTCTTCCATCCAAGATTCTTGAGGCTCAAAGGGAAGCACTCAAGGAAGAGAATCGCCCGAATGAGAATCTTACGAATGCCGAGAGTGAAAATGGATTCGTGAAAAGGTTGGATGGAACTTTGTGTTTCAAAGAAATAAGTTGGATACCACTCTACGGAGGAATTCGCGACATTATTATGCATGAATCCCACAAGTATAAATACTCCATCCACCCGTGATCCGACAAAATGTACCTTGATTTGAAGAAATTGACTGTGGCCAAACATGAAAGCCGACATTGCAACATATGTCAGCCGGTGTTTAACATGTTCAAAGGTTAAGGTTGAACATCGAGACCCAAGGCCTACGTACAACCCGAAATCCCCGAGTGGAAATGGGAACGTATAACAATGGACTTTATCACTAAGCTACCTAAAACCTCTAAGGGTTACTTACACTATTTGGGTAATAGTTGACCGTCTCACCAAGTCAGCACATTTCCTACCGATGAAAGAAAGTGATGGAATGGAAAATCTTGCACAACTATACACCGGGAAATCATCGACGCCATGGTGTACCAATTTCCATCATTTCGCAGAGATAGCCGTTTCACCTCCAATTTCTGGAAATCACTTCAAGATGCTTTAGGGTCTAACCTCGACATGAGCACCGCTTACCATCCTCAAACTGATGGACAGAGCGAGAGAACAATCCAAACACTGGAGGATATGCTAAGAGCATGTGTGATAGACTTTGGAAATGGTCGGGATAAGCACTTGCCACTAGTGAATTTTATTACAATAACACATCACACAAGCATCAAAGCCGCACCATATGAAGCACTCTATGATCGGAAATGTAGATCACCTGTGTGTTGGTAAGGGGGAGAAAGTCAACTTATCGGTCCGGAGTTAATCCAAGAAACTACGGAGAAGATTGTACAAATCAAAAGCCAACTACAAGCGTCGGACCGCCAAAAGAGTTAAGGATAAAGGAGGAAACCACTTGAGTTCCAAGTGGGAGATAAAGTTATGCTCAAAGTTGCGCCATGGAAGGGCGTAATCCGCTTCGGAAAATGTGGAAAGTTAAATCCTCGTTACATTGGACCATTCAAAATTCTCGCAGAATCTGAATTAGCATACCTGACAATTACCACAAGAACTCACCAGGCACAACGTGTTTCACGTGATGCAACTTAAAGAAATGTCTTTCCGATTTAAACTCTTGCCATTCCTTTGGAAGAAATCCAAGTTGACGAAAGATTGAATTTTGTCGAGGAACCCATTGAAATTATGGATAGAGAAATCAAACGGCTTAAGCAAAGCCGCATCCCGATCATCAAAATCCGTTGGAACTCTCAAAGAGGTCCATAATACACATGGGAGCGTGAAGACCGTTCAGCAAAATACCCACACCTTTTCGCTACCTCACCAAGAAATCCTAAGCAAAACCGAGGACTTTTCTTCTTCCAAGCGAGGAGGATGTGACACCTGTAAATTTTCACTAAAAATTTAACTGATAATTAGTAATTTATTATTACTAAGCCTAAGTCATTAAGCATGCATAAGCTTTGCCTGATCATTCGAGTAGTGAACTCGCATACAGTAGATAACTGCATAACTTTGCATTCATATCATTTTATGAATATTTCATTTTTGTCTTATGATTTAAATTGTGAGACGAGAGGTTATCTCGTTTTCCTGACCGACACCGCACGCCGTACTCGAACACTATGATAAAGGCAAACAAAGCTAATAATAAACTCTCGTAATGGGAAATATTACAAAAATAATAATATTTCCGAAACATATCTATAAGACACAACATCATAAAAATTATCGAACGATAATACATCAGTCACGGTTTTAATTCTCGGAACTCAAGGTATTTAACACAACTCACACTTAAGATTTTAACATTCATCAATATAAGTGTATCACTCTACAAACTAATACATATGTACCAAAACTCTCCTACATACATCTTATATTATCTTTACAAAATATAAAATAAACATTATACACTCTTTTGTCTTTTTCTTTCTCTCTTGGTTTAAAGCCTCTCACCTCCTCTTTTATTTTATCGTTTTCTCGCCTTTATTCCCACACGCTTTTCCTCTTCATCTCACAAGATAGTACCACAAATCTTTGTCTTCCCAAAGAAGCTATCTACTTTCCCCGCTACCCATGCCATACGCCTAGGCGAATCTCCAAAAGGAGAAAACCCAAAGATGTCTTTCCATCTTGTTCTTCTCACTCATACCAAAACCATGAAAGATTTCTTCTCCAGAAACCATCCTTGATGCGCCGGCCATGGTTCGAACGAATCCAAGGGGAATCAAAAGAAACATATCTCTACTCAAATCCATCTTGAGCCAAGTCACAAGATTCGCTATCATTGGAAGCTAGCCAATTTCAGCTTCAATCCAAGACCCAAGGAAGAAAGAGGAGTCAAACCCTCTTGTTGTTCTACTCTTTTTATTTGGACCAACCACGTGAGTCACATACATTCCCTAAATAGTTTAGTCACAAAACTTCTCGAGGTGTTAAAGGTGTGGTGGTGATTCCTCGTTGGTTTCGGGTTTATTTTGTGTTGTAATCGGGTTGTGTCGAAAGTATTTCCTTCCTTGTGTCGAGACTCTCAAGTGGTTTGTAAGAATCTTTAACTTCTTTTCTTTCAATATGTATCTTTATTCAAGTATTAATGAATTATAATTTGGACATAAGTCACATCTTGTTTAATATCTTAAAGATGAGATGCTAAGTTTAGTATTCTTGTTGATGACAAATCGTGTGAGATAATTTAGTCTCAAGTAAAATTTAGTTGTTGTTGGGTTCTTTTGTTTTGATTGTGTCGAGTCCTTGAAAACAAAGAAAAACGAGAGTTTTGGGTAGATTAAGAACTAGTAGTACTCGATACTTGGTAAACAACCTATGATGCTTTAGACTTAAGAATTGGGTCGGTTTGGGTTACTGTCGAGAGAGAAGAGATGAAATTTTGGTGACACTTACAAATGTAGAGATGTCGAGTTTGTCGAGAATAGGGAACAAGGGAGACTAGGTGAATCAAGCTTCGTATAAGTCCACTAAAAATGCTAGAAACTACCAAGTTTTGAATCCATGAAACTAACATTAGTTTCGACATGTTTGTCTAAGTACTCAACCTTTATGTAAACCTCGGTAGTTAGTGTCGGACTTCGGTTATACATTTAACCGAACCAATCACATCATCCTTTGTAAGCATGATGAGTTTTGCTTCGACCAAAAACCCACTTGAGTACTCGGAGCATTTTCGTTCCATGTCTTGTCGATGTTTCACATAGATATGCATCCCAAGTTAGTTATCACCTTGTCATTGTAAGCTTGCTCGAAAACTAAGTGTTGTTGGTTAATTTAGTGAAACCGGACTCAAAATAACTTAGGTGTTGGGAGAATGGAACCTTGATGTTACCCGACCAACCCTTTCATCTAGAGTACATCTAGCAATAAGAGTCGAGTTGTGTTTGAAGTAAACCAAAGGCTCACTATGGTCATCAACACTTTTTTCTCTTTTCTCTTGTGTCACTACGTAACAACGGGGAACCAAGTCGAGTAGTACTCGACCCAAACACATGTTTCACACATCTTGCTCATACTTTCAGTGAAGGGATTAGCCAAGTCTCGCTAGAAACAAAACTCCAACCATAGCCACTTTTCCTTCGTTACTTCATTTTCAATAAGGAAGACTTTCCATCAAAATAAAATGTGTTTGAGTCATAAAAATGTCAAGTTGAAGCACTTGACTACTGTTCCCACTTGCAACAATTTTGACTCACGAGCAACAAGTTTGGAATGTATTCTGTTACTTAAAAACTAGTACATGTCTACCTGTAAAGGCATGCTAGTACTTGATATCTTATTGTGAAGTTAAGACTTTGTACAAACCACATTCTTTTTGTATTACTTGAGCCGCAACTCAGTTAGCACCTCAACACAAATTTCATGCGCCATCAATTAACCAGGCTCAATCCTTGTTCCTCACGCAAACAACAAACCCATGTAACAAAGCCGATATTCATTTGGTAGTCCAAGCCAAACCACAAAAATAAACTCAAAATGTGTAATGATTCGACATAAAGAACAAGTGTTCTAAAAACATTACGCCTCGACAATGTCTAATAATAATTATATATTAACGCCAACTTATGAGAGCTAAACGTTATGTCAAAGAAAAATTTACTAAAACCCATATATATATATATATGTACTAATGTAAGTGATAAACCAAATTTGGAAACCGCTAATGACAACACTATTATATATATAATTTTAAAATATTCTACTAAGTTTACTACAATTATATTATATGATTGACACCATATTTTTATATGTTAATATTTATTGCACATTTGCTAAGGTGAGTTTCATACTTTTTGATAAATTGTTTTATACATTTTGGGGTGAGAAATATGCAAAACATTTTATGGACCAAAACTATTACATGATTACTATTACGCGGTTTAGCCTAAGCCCTTATGTCCCTAGAGAATGCCCTTTTTCATGAACCGCCATCCCCATTGGGAAAAACGCTAATGTTATAAATAGATCTATTGAGGGTGACTCCTCCGTTCGGTTGGCCATGCTTAGGTCAAGGCGTAAACGTGATGGGTCATGCTCCAATCCAAGTTGTCGGTGGACAAAACACTTCAAGCATGGGCCCCTATATTGTATGACATCTTTTAGCATGTATTTAAACCGCCGAGTATCGGTTGCATGAACTTAGAGCTAACGTAATAGACATTCATCCATATATCATTATATTCGTTGTAATGAGTATATGACTTTGCTTATGGTCCAATTTACTATTTAAACTTAAACCTATGAACTCACCAAATTTTA
>OU343224.1:28402286-28588594 GCA_910596185.1 Chrysanthemum makinoi
GGGTTTTCTCTCTTTGGAAGATTCGGTCTATGAGGCATGGTTCTAGAGTAGAGAGAGAGGTTGAAGATGAGATCTTGGATATATCTTCTTTTCCTGGTTTTGGGTCTCTTTTGTCGTGTGTGGGATAAGAAGACAAAGGGGGTATTATCTACACATTTTTATTAAGTGTTTTCATTTATCGAATGTATATGTATATATGTAGTATACTCATGGTACAAGTTGTGAAAATGTATGTATATACATTATACTTATGTAGTAATTGTCTTTGAATCTCATAAGAGTTATTGTTCAGGTGATAGTGTGTTAAATATTTTGTGTCTCACGATATTAAATTGTAATCGAAGTATTATTGTTTGATTTCTTTTGTAACATAGTATCTTATAGTTACGGTTCTGAATATTTTTATTTTGTAATATTCCATATCACGGACATTTGTCATTTGTTTTATCAAGCCCTTATCATGGTCTGGACGCTGTTGTGTTTCACACCGGGAAAACGAGATAACCTCTCGTCTTACAATTTAAATCATAAGACAACAATGAAATATTCATAAAGTGATATGAATGAAAAAGTGATGCAATAGTCTACAAGATATGCGAGTTAACTACTCAAATGACCAGGTAGAGCTTATGCATGCTTAATGACTTGTGCTTAGCAATAATAGATTACTAATTATCAGTTAAATTTTAGTGAAAATTTACCGTGTGTCACAAGATCCCTCCGGCTCTGGCGGGATCGTGGGAACGAATACCTAACCTAACCATCCTTATAACTCCATACATAAAGTAAAATGGTCGGTCTTTTGGTACAGTTCATTCTTCCTTGAAACCAATTGAAAAATCATTTGGAAAAACAATCAAGGTACTTGTGATACGAGATCAAAGCATTTTGTACCTTAATAGTTTTGATCATTTAGAAAACCTCCCCTCAACATGTGCATATGATTTAGAAATTGTTTAGCACATGGAGGCAAGAGGACTTTGAAATATTTTCTTTGATCACAATTTTCATAGAAAAGCCATTTGATTTTCTTTGGTAAATTCTCCCCCTCAATATGTGCATAGGATATTTGAAATCATTTTATCACATAGAGGAAAGAGTTCTTTTGAAACACATCCACGATCACAAAAACCATTAAGAAAACCATTTGAAAACTCAATCAAGGTACTTATGTTAAAACATAAAAGCTTTTGTACCTCGATAGTTTATTTTCTTTTAAAATGCTCCCCTCAATATGTGCTTCGTGATTCGAAAGGGTTTAGCACATATGAGAGAGCACCGCACAATTGAATTAAAACAATCACCTTTTATCAAATTTTATTATTAAACATTCTCCCCCTCATCAAAAATATCAAACCCTTTGAGATTTTGGATCCCACGTGATTTAATAAGGTTTAGAAAATATGGGAGAAAATGTGCCCATTTAAAAGCTCATATTGTTTTTGGATAAATGCTTCCCTTCAACATGTGCATTATGTATATTGAAATCGTTTGGCACATGGAGGCAGGAGTGCCTTTGAAGGACTAAAACCAATTCCATTAAAACATATTTGAGATTTAAATCACGATCTCTCCCCTGATCAACAAATTTCAAACCATTTGAGATTTGTGCTCCCAAAAGATTTAAATCGTTTAGAAAATTTTGGGGAAGACGGGCAAGATTTGATTTTGAAAATGACAGATAAGGACCATTTTAAGACATTAAAGATTGTTAGTGTCAGGTATGATAGTTTTAAGAGATCTTTAGTAAAATAAAACAATTTCACAATCAAACAAGAACAGAAAAAATTTCATTTTGAAGATCTTTGAGTTTTAAAGAAAATCATACCATGACATAACATTAAATCTTTAGATCACCACATTTTAATGTACAAACCAGAACTTTTATGAAGAAATATTGTATGAAAATATTATATTTTAAATCACTTTCCTCCTCAATCGATGACCGAAGTCGATAATTGAGTGACATAGGTTTTGATAAAAAGAAGTCCAGTGATTTTCAAAATTAAGACCAATTTATTTTCAAAACAATATTTTTCCATTTTCAAAACAATATTTTCAAGATTGTTTAAAAATGGTATCATTCACTACCTTTTCTTCACAAGATACGTTAGGTGGGAGAGAATCATAAGTCGCTTTTGTTGATGTTGTTGTAGGGCTTGGAAGAAAACCGTCGCAGATGCAAGGAGACTCTTACGTTGCATTTTAATGCCAACTCGAGGTCAAATTAAGCTCGTTTCTTCAATCACTTAGAAGAAAACCATCACCGATGCAGTGAGACCTCTTATGTTGCATTTTTTCATGCCAACTCTCCATAGAAGTCCAATTAAGCTCGCTTTCATTTGTCAACCCAAGATATAGTTACCCTTTCCTTTTGGCATCCAATCATCTTCAATTGTGGGATCCGGATCGGGAACATTCTTATATACCAATATGCCTGCATACGTTAGTGAACACACATACAGATATATGGTGGTCGACATCACCCAAAAAACAATCGACTAATAAAAGTCAATTCAACATCTCAATCAGATCATGTAAAGGCATGGGAATAATGTGTTTATCAAACTCTAATCTCCTAAACTTAACAATCATATCCTAGGCACCTAGTCCTTCAACGTAGGTTAACATCATTTTTAATTAAGCATATAGGATAATTAAGAAAGCCCATTAGATGATATAGATTTGAAAACATTATCCCCCTCAATTAATGACTCAATTTTTTGAAAAGTTTAAAAGCGCTGAAGTCATTGATTGAGTTTTCAATTATTATAAAAACTCTGATTCTGATTGATTTCTCAAGCAACTCATTTACCACCAATTTTTGAAAACAACAATTATTTTTCTAAAGAATTTTAGACGGAAAAACATTTGTGTAGGAACAACAGTCTTTTTGACGACATGCTTTCCTTGTTTTGGTTTTAGGATAAGTGCACGAAATATTTGAAAAATTTTGGTTTAGCGCAGCACTTTCCTTTCTAGAAGAGCTGGTTGCTATCGAAATAATAGCAAACCATAGTTTTAAGCACGGTTACAATGTAAGTAACTGCAAGCCATTATTTGAAGCCCGGTTACCAAATAATGTAGCCATATTTTGAGACATGTTTAGAAAAAAATATTTACACCTCCCGCTCGAACTTCATCTATGGTCCCGTGCCATTATTGAATGACATTTCTAAGACCGTAGATGTTATCGATACCAAAAGACATGTCTTGAGAAAAACATATTTTTGGTATTTTTCAAATTTTCTGATTTTTATGGGTTTTTGAAATTTTATATTTTTCTATTTTCTTTTGCTGGTTTTATATTTTTGTATTTGGTTTTTTGATAAATATTTACAAAGATAGAGAAATAGTTTAAGAAGATGATGATACGAGTACCGAGATAAGGAAATCGTTCAGCACTTTGTAGAAGATAGAAGTCATCATCTCTTAAACTTTCACCACCAAAGCATTCGAGGCTCTTGAATCGTCGAAAGAACTTGAGCCTTCAAAAAGTGAATCTTTGGTAGCTTCCCCTTAAACCGACAAACTAAGAATAAAGACCATTTCCCAAAGAAGTAGAAATGAATGAAAACAGTCTCATTGAATGAAGCTATGCACCCCGAAGAACACGAGAACACCAAAGTAACAAGTTAAGACATTGATCGTCTTAGCGGTTATCAAATCCGGAATAACTGATGAAAACCGATCACATGAACCCGTTGCGCGCCCTCGATGTACACATTACTCTTCGAGATTGACCAGCTTGTCTTATGGGGAACAATACACCAACATATTCATTTTAACAAATGCATTCCAGCTTATCTTCCATATAACCAATCGCCCATAATGTACACAAGTACCCAACCGTGAGTAGAGACAACAACATCACACTAACTGGTTGAATCACTAATCTCCTCTGCGGATGTCAACTCTAGAATAACTGATTAAGCTCGATCCGTGAATATGTTGTCCGACCCATGTACACATATATCTCCCCCGATCTTGCTATCTCATCGAATCATCATTACATTGTGTACATGAAGCACTAACCGGAAGCACTTTATCATAAATAATATAGAAGATGTCGATATGCAATATCATCTCACGAACCAAATATTCTTTTTACATTTCTTCTAACTGAACGCTGAAGTAACACATACCAAAAGTCTCCATAGACCATTTCCTCCAATTAGTTGGAATAATACACCAAAGGCTACGAGTTAAACACCGAGTTTCTATGGTTATGACCATTGTCTTTCCGGATAACTTCAATCGTAGAAGTGTTAAGTTCATCATGTGTACCGTTGTGCTTTTAGATATATGTCTCCTTCCCCTTTCGGTTTTGATACCTCATTCAAAAAACATAATATACCCAAAACTCGAAATCTTGTGAGAAGAACTCAAATAGCCCAAATGAATCCTGTGAGAATCAACCGCAACGAAACTCTCTCTGACTATCTTTATCAACCCATATGTAGACAATTTGAAGTGACCACTGATGAAGAATACTTGATATACCAAACTTGAAACTGAAGTAGAATTCCCTGCATGTGTATCTTAATCCTGCACTAATATTGGAAGAACGGTGTCGAGAATTAATGCACCAAGCAAATCTCTAAGTACTCAATACTCAACAAAAGTATGTGACATTTACACCTCTTGCAATTATCCACAACGACATTTGCGTGTGTCACTGAGTAAAACCACATAACTCCATAAAGTGATAGTTAACCAGTCTTCAACCATCCATCCCACACTGGTAACTAGATAAACCAAGTCTTCAACTTAAAATTCTTAGACCCGAGCAAGTTATCAAATAAGAACACGCCATTGTGAAATTTAACTTCAATCTCAAATAAGTGATAAATGATTAACTCCGAAGTAATCAAATTGTGTAAAATGCCCAACACGTGAATAAACATACAATCGGATGTACATTGACCCACTGAATGAACTGGAACAAATGATTCCTCAACATCAATGCATTCTTCCTAAAGATATACATGTAGATACTGATCTGGAAGATTCACCAATAATGTCTTCGAGTGGATGAGGTAGTCATTTTCCTTGTAGTTCATGTGGTTGATTTATAGCGTGCACATTGAGAGGAACAATAATCCGTCAAGATTTTGCAAAGGAATACCAAAGAGCGGATCATTATTCATGAGTGCAACTGCAATATTATGATAGTCATTATCAACGCCTTGAGGAATAACTGGATATTGGGCTTCTTGAGTAGTCTGAGTTGTACTTCTTAGATGATCAACATTCACTAGCGGTTGGAAATACTCATCAAACATATCTTGAAACAATGAATCCCAAACAATAAATCCCATTTATCCTTAGTGAGTGAAACATTAGGCGTTGGAGGAGTGTCATCAAGCAATAAGTCATATGACCATTATTCAAACATCCATCATCATTTAGTATATTCACTCTTCTCCCCCTCAAAAATTGCATCCGAAGTTGCCATTTTTTATTTAACAAGTGAATAAGAATATACACCAATGAACGTAGATCCACTTGATGACTGAATGAGCATGGGAGAAGCATAAAGCTTGTTGATGAAGAATGTCGATGAGAATGGTCATAAACATGAAGATTTCTCTTCTTCTGAAGATAAAGCGCACTAAAGCGTACACCTTTCTTTTCTTTGAGGAACGGGGCCTGAAGTGTTATCTGCAGACGCCATAATGATGAAGTACGAGGCCTGAACTGATGTGAACAGACGTCATAGCCGAAAGAATATCAAGATTGAGTTACTTGAACCCGTGAGTTATGAGATATCAATCCTTGTGTTATCCATACTTTAAACCAGTCAATGTATTGAAGGATCAAGTATTCGCAATCGAGTAAGGTCTACCTGCACTAACATTACAAGCTTGATTGCATATATATTGGTTAGTGACATTAGTATCCAAACCCTTTGGGGTTTCACGGTCAACCTTGATTTTGTCATCAGAAAAAATAGCTTTCCGGTAGGAATCCACCTAAGTCCAAAGATCCTTAAACATTCTACCAGACGGTATCCACTTATGGCAAGGTCTAGGATTGTTAGGCTTCTTATGCACAGTGGGAGACTATCCTTATTCCTAGTTTCCAAAGATTTAGCAGTTGGTATCCATCTAGGTGAAGTTTTTGGTTTGTTTTGCTTCACAACATGTTGAACCTTAGTCACATTAGTAGTCTTAGTGGATTGTACCTTAGCATGTGAATTAGGAAAATGTTTCTTATGTAGAAAATACTCAGAATTTCTAGTTTTGTTTTCTACATTCTTAGCATTCATATGCACATAACTACTAGCAACGCCTTGAAATCTCGTAGAATTCCTCACCCTAGGTCTTGCACCTAAAATTCCGTCTTTTCGAATCTGTTCCTTTTTCCTAGCTTTTTCTAGATAATAGTTCTTCCACAAGTCATTCATATCATATGAATTCTGGGTTTTAATGCTTGGTTTTGACACTGTTTTCGAACTAATCCTAGAGGTGCTGATAGTAGAAGTGGCTACGCTTTGAGGGTTAACGGAGCTAGAAGCCTTATTCTTAGGTAACTCAAGTGAAGTGACTGGTTTTGACAAAACATGTTTCTCATCAACTTGGGAGGCAAACCGTGTTTTTGAAAATTTTGGTCGTTCGGATATAAACGCTAGAGGGTCGCCTAACAATGGACCGGTTTCTAATGGGATGAGAAACGGGTTTCCCCCAAGGTTGATGGTGGTTTCAAAACTTAGTGTTCACACTTTTCCCTATAGTTTTCCTAAGCTCATTTTTAGGGCAACAATAGCGAAACTCTTTACCTGAAGTTGAGCTTTGAGAACATCAATTTTTGCTATCAAAGAGTTTGTTTGTTCAATTGACTTAGTTTTAGCTTCTTTGACAGAGTCACTTAGTTCTATGTGAATCTTTCTCAAGGACTCATTTTCCTTTAGTAATTTGGCCACACAAACCACTAATTCATCATTTCTCATTTGAATATCATCAATAGCATTAACATCAGAATTACTTGTTACCAAATTACTTTTCACATGCATATCATAAATATGTTTCTTCAAATTGTTGATAGTTGAGTTTTTGACTTGAAGTTGAGCTTTCAAAGTGTTAATTTCAAAAAGTTCACGGAATTCAGGAAGTTCCGGATTTTTACATGGTTTGTTAAGTTGAAAACTTTCTTTCTTCTTTACTCTGTATCGCAATTTCAAGTGAAATGCAATGTTTTTCAAGTTTTGAGAATTTGTTTGAAAGTTCTTCAAAAGTCTTTTTATCAACCATATCATATGTTTTGAAATTATTAGACTCACCAACCAAGGAACATATATCGAATCATGTTCAAAGATTAAGATCAGATGTTTAGGTACATTAGCAGATGCACTATGTTGAACAGTTAAGGTTACCTCATCACATGACACTGCTCATTTATCTCGTTCGATATCCAGATCCACATCATGTGTAACATGAGTTAACGAACAATTTGTTGCATCATTCTTTGTTGTTTTGTTATTCTCGCATTCAGAACACCGATTCTTCAACTGATACATTACCCAACTCATCACAACTTTCATCAACCGCACTGGACTCTCATCTATTATTTCATCTTTCTGAGTAACTTCCTCAATATACTTCTCCACTTTGTCCATGAGATGGATAAATGTCTCTATGAACACGCCAATTTCCATTCCAGTATGTTTCTTGAAAGACATTTCAATCATGTCTTGATCATAATCTGATGTAAATTCCCGACTGATGAATGACTGAAATTGGTTTTGGATCACTTTAGTGCAAAGACTGGAACTATCCTTTTGAACCTTCTCTTTGTCAAGTTGTAGCTCCAATTGCTCTAGGTTTAATAGCAAAGTTCCTGTTAATGTGGATAAGTCCTGATGGAAGAGGGAAATACATGTTCATTCCATTGATGTGGGTAGAAGTAACATGAGGTGAGAGTGAAGTTGTTGATAAGGTTCAATGCTGCTTTCCCTTTGCATGGCATTTTGTAGCCTGAACAAGTGCAAATCTTTCTCATTGGACACGGAGCATGAAGAACTCAAATCATCATTGATTGATTCCATCATCTGTAACCGTTCAGTATAGCTAATATTCTCATGGTTGTCTACATCATCATACAGTTTGAGTACTTCTGAAATCACTGAATCACGAGTGTAAGACATGATGTTGATGAATCCACGGGATTTTACAAGTCTATGATTTAAACCGAGAAATAGAATCTTTCGCGGGATTTTACTAAAATCAAGACCAAACCGTTAAGCAATGACCAATGGAACGTGTTAAGATGACTGATGGATTGTCACAATGATATACAATTGTGTGTTAGGACTTAGGATTGTTTGTAGGATTAGCAGAGATGTTGTTTGGTTGAGATTTGGATTGGTTTATGCTTGTTTTTACGGAGAAATTTAGGTCTAAAAACATAAAAACCTCAATAACTTCTGTTCGGAGCGGATTTAGACCTCGAAGGTTGACCCGGAGTTACGGTTCAAAAGTTATGGCCGTTTGAAGTTTTGTCGGGAAAAATCAACCAAGTCGCTAAGAATACTTGAACCAAGTCGCTAAGCACCAAGTCGCTAAGTAGCAACTCGCTAAGATCTCAATTTCCTGTGAACAAAGTCGCTAAGACCAAGTTGCTAAGACCCAAGTCGCTGGACACAAGTCGCTAAAGCACCAAGTCGCTACACAGTTAAGTCGCTAAAGAGCAACTCACTAAGATCCAAGTCGCTAGTATCAAGTCGCTAACAATTTACACTAAAACTCGCTAACAACTTCTGAAGCAAGTCGCTAACCTCACCAAGTCGCTAGCCGTAGTGGAGAATCCACTAACTTGTACTATTTGTCGGCTTGTCTCAATAGACAAGTCGCTAAGCTCAAATCGCTACCACTTCAACTACAACTCGCTACAAACTTACAAAGCTAGTCGCTACCAAGAATAAAAATACGTGACTCAAGTCGCTAGCAAGAAATCTCAAAAAATACCACTTTTCCATCCAAAACAAGCCAACCACGATGATTCAAGCCTACCAAATCAAAACCTAAACACTTATGATGATCCTAAACACAAAAGTACAATCAAAATCCAAGCTTTAACACTAGAAATGATCCAAATGATGCAAAAACCACTAAACTTTTTCAACCTTAAAAACCATCTAAAAACCACTAGAAATCCAAGGATATGTAAGAGATGATCTAACCTTGGCTCTTGATACCAATTGTTACATATTGGATTTCACAAACACATCATAACATAATAATATTAGGCGTATGGTTTAAGAGTTTAGAGAGAGAAAGTAGAAGGTGGGAGCCTTTCTAGAGAGAGAAAGTAAACAAAGAAAAAAATGTTAGATTGAGTGAAAGGTCCAACCCTCTACCTTGGGAGGTAGAGGGTATTTATAGTTACATACTACACGTCCTCCTTCGGACTGTGGATCAGGCATACAGTGGGTAAAGACCCGTCCGTCCTCCACGGTGTTGCTCTAAACTAAATAACTAATAAATAACGTAATGTCTACGAGCTAACATATGCTAGACTAGAGTTGGGGTGACCGACTCTTCACTATGGATTTTCCAATTCCTAACACCATCCCATAGCAAATTCACACCCTCTTGGTGTTTATTGCTATTTTCACCCACACTTGATTTTAAGTGAGGGGATGAACACCCTTTTACTTAGTAAATAAGGATGGAGTCAAGCTCGTGACTCGAACAAAAACAAGCGCTTCGTGGGAGGCACCCCATGCCTATCTTTTCTTTTTCATTTTATCAGTATAGTTGAGTTTTGTGTTTTCTAACCATTTTTGCAGGAAACGAGGAAGTAATTGCCTGCTAGCTTTGCCGATTCGACCAGAGTTACGGCGAACTCATCTTAGCGATACACCAGAACCAACTTTTAGCAGCAGAATTTTGACGATAATAATTACTACGCAATACCATATCCATGGTTACGCCAGAACCACTCGCTTTGGCACTTATGTCAGTTTTGCTAGTTACGGCGTAACTCCCTCATAAGAATTACGACGTAACCTTCCTCTGATTTAATTATTTCATTTTAAAACACAATAACCTTGTATTAGTATTTTAAATGAACTTTGTGGGTGTGTTCTCTGTAAACCCTCACGAGACTTCACTCGTCCACTTGGGACACCAAGTGGTTTAAAAGGCTTGTTGCATACGCTAAATGCAACCGTGATTCCTACGAAAGTGAGTTAGGTTTTTCATTTTCTTTTTATTCTTATTGTTTTTCTAGTATGATGCATTTGGTTGTCTTAAGTGAATTCAGGTTATTAAAGTTTGCTCATTGATCTCAAAGCGGGACACGTTTACTCGTGAGTCTTCGATCATGCCGAGCAATACCAGGGGAGTTTTCTGTTCCAATTCTAACCCTTCTTATCTTTCATTTATATGCTTAAGTATGACCCAAGTGGTGGGAAGGGATTAGACATAGACACCCACTTGATTTTACTTTCCCTTATTTTTCTAGTTTTTGATGAAAAGTGTTTCATTAATAAAATTTTGACATGTTTTTCATTACTTAACTAGATTAATCTAGACTGAGCACACCTACCCTATATTTCCATTGTGTGAGGATAAGCCTTTCCATTTTCCCCTTATACATAATTCCATAAAAATGAGTGTGCCGGTGGCTGTAGTAGACTTTAGAACTTGGCCTTGTATATCTTTTCGAGACTACAATAATGATTATTACACTGAGGAAACTTGGTGTGATCGGTGCAGCTAGGATTTATGGCAATTTTAGGATTAAACCCAAATAGCCCATATATGTATTGTGTATATTGACTTTTCACATCGATCAGTCAATCCCCTTGTTAAAACCTTTTTGTTGCACTCATCATTAGTGCAAGATACCCCTAGATACACCCATCAGAGCCTTTCCTTTCATTTTGTTTACCCAATATAATTGTTTCTTTACACCCATCGCCTAGCCTACCCTGTAGTTTCCTTATGTCCATGGTCCGGGCGCTGTTGGTTAATTTTGGTTCCACTAGTGAAAGTCGCGGGTTTTGAATAAAGGGTTTTGGAAGAAAATTGGGTTTAGATGATAGTTGATCTCAAGTGGGGGGATGCTTTATGTGTTCGTATTGTGTTTATTTTTTTTATTCATGTATACTTTGTCTTGCATAAAAAAAATGATGAGAATGCAAGCAAGAGTTTATTAGTTGTTTATTGCTGATCGTAATATAAATCAGCTTATGTGTCGTATTGTGTTGAGTATTCTCGCCTTGTTTCAATTGGCGCTATTTTTTTACATATCCGTTGTGTCTTACGGATACAATTAGAAACCCGTACATTTCTATCTCGCCTTTCAAATTTTAATCAATATGCGTATAATGGGGACATTGTATATTTCAAGTGGGGGGATGGGAGATAGAAATGGTTGATTTTGGTCGAATTATGTGCTAAAAGTACCCAAATTTTAAAATTTTTTATAGCACATACTTTTTTTTTCTTTGATGAGGAAGGCTGAGTTAATGCATCTTATTTGCCTGGTTTATGGAGATTATGAGGCACTACACTACATTTTATATGCATTAAATCGTGTATTGAAGACCCCTTGACTCTTGACCCTCGGTTTTTGCTATGGGATTGAATGCGACTAGTGGTGGGGCGACTGTGGACTTAGGAATCTATTTGTTTCGTGTCTTTTTGTTTACACCCATTAAATGTGTTCCCATGTCTTATCCTACCCTTAGTCATGAATCGAGTTTAGGTGAGGAAGCGAGCAATCATTGGTGTCTTGGCCATGGATTTGGTCATGTATCATTAGTTTTGTCCCCCTCGCCGTAGCTCGTTAGTAATGACAAAATAACCCCATAAGCCTATGTTGTGTCAACCCATTGCCTTTTAGAATAGCTGCATCTATAGACTCTAGTGGTGGAGATTAGTATCTTTGACAAGCCTATGATAGAATACTCGCCATGACTGAACAGTTGAGTGATCACCCCAAATATAAACACGTGAATTATGAGAGAGAGAGAGAGAGAGTGATTTCAATTCCCTTTTCGTGAGGTACTCGGTTTGGATTTTCTAGCTTAGGTGATTTTTAAACTCATAACTTCCAATTAATCATGGGAGATATCTTTTTAAGAATTATTTAAAGGGTCTACTTGAGGACAAGTAGGATTCAAGTGGGGGGATATTTGATAACATCAAATTAGCCTGATCTTTTATATATCAAATTCCCGTGTTTATGGCCTCATTTCATTAATATGGTACTTAATTCTTTCATATTCGTTCATATTTGCATTTGTTAGGAATTAGAAAATTCCTTAGTGAAGAGTCGGTCACCCCAAATATTATCTAGCATATGTTAGCTCGTAGATTTGTCGTTAGTTACATTATTTAGGAGTTTATTAGTTACTTTGTAGCGTAGTTTAGTTTAGAGCAACACCGTGGAGGAAGGACGGGTCTTTACCCACTGTATACCTGATCCACAGGCCGTTAGGAGGTCGTATTTCTTGTAACTATAAATACCCCTTCCATCCATGGAAGGGGTGGTGCTTCTCATTCAATCTAACATTCCTTTTGTTTAAACCTCTAGCAAGAACACCCTCTCTCTACTTTCTCTCTCTAAAATGGTAAACATGTATTTTGATCATCCAAGACCACCTGAATCATCAAACACAATAATATTTGGATCCTAACAATTGGTATCAGAGCCAAGGTTGTTATGTTTCTTTGATTTGTGTGGCTTTTCGTACCATGGTTATGGTGTTGTGTTGATTTATTGTTGTTTTTGGATCATGTAGCAAACTGTTTTGATATCTTTTTTGGTCTGAAAATATGTTTTTCATATCATTGTAATAAACAGTATTTACATATTTTCTGTCTTATACCCTATCATTGGTCTAAAAAAGGTCATGGTCTTTTCACTTTTGAAACTGTATCTGCTTTTGTGTCCATTATTTTTGGTCCAATCAATGACTTTTTGTTATGCTATCAAACCGTGATACTATGTGGTCATAAGTCAGTTTATACGTGGTCAAACTCTGGTCAAAACGGGTTAAAAATGAAATTTTTTTTCTTGTCACTTTTTCTCTTGACACCTGTTTGGAATGGATTGCTTCAGACCTCAGTGGACAAGAAATTTGAGAAGATTATTTAAGTGTGGGATGAAACGTTGCTGATGTTCTATTGGATGATATAACCCCGAATGGAGAATTTCGAATATTGGTCTTAAAAGGAGCAAATGGATTTATGATAATGGTGTGCTTCTCTGTACACCTGCTAAGGAAAGCTTGAAATAGAGCTCGAATCCGCTCATCACATGGATTTTCGGTTTGGGGGAAGCTGCCAAAGTCTCACTTTCAAGTGGCTCAATCTCTCTCTTCGATTCAAGAGTCTTGGAAGCTTTGGTGGTTAAAGTTTTAGGGATGATGGCTCTATCTTCTACAACGGGTCGTTCGATATCCTTATCTCGGTACTTGTATCATCATCTTCTTTAACTATATCATCTATTCTATCCTTGTAAATATATTTGTCAGAAAAACCAAATACAAAAATATAAAACCAGCAAAAGAAAATAGAAAATTATAAAACCTTTTAAAACCCATAAAAATCAAAAAATTTTGAAAAATACCAAAAATATGTTTTTCCAAGACATGTCTTCTGGTATCGATAACATCTACGGTCTTAGAAATTTCATTCAATAATGGCACGGGACCATAGATGAAGTTCGAGCAGGAGGTGTAAATATTATTTTTCTAAACATGTCTCAAAATATGGCTTACAGTTATTTCAGACTGTAACCCGGGCTTCAAATGATGGCTTACAGTTATTTCAGACTGTAACCCGGGCTTCAAAAAATGGCTTGCTATTATTTCAGATAGCAACACGCTCTTCAAGAAAGGAAAGTGATGCGCTAAACCAATTTTCAAATATTTCGTGCACTTATCCTAAAACAATTTAAGGAAAGTATGTCGAAGGATCTTGTTCCTACACAAATGTTTTTCCGTCTAAAATTCTTCAGAAAAATATTTGTTTCAACTAAATGGTGGTTAATGAGTTGCAAAATCAATTAGTTTCAGAACTTTTGTAATTGAAAACTCAATCAATGACTTCAGCGCTTTTAAACTTTTCAGAAAATAAGTCATTGATTGAGGGGAGAATGTTTTCAAATCTATATCATCTAATGGGCTTTCTTAATTATCCTACGCTTAATTAAAAATGATATTTGCCTGTGTCGAAGGACTAGGAATTTAGGATATGATTGTTAGGTTTAGATGATTAGAGTTTGATTAACACCTAAACCCCATGCCTTATATGATCTGATTGTTATGTTGAATTGGCTTTAATTAGTCGATTGTCTTTATGGGTGATGTCGACCACCATATATTTGTATGTGTGTTCACTAACATATGCAGGTATATTGGTATATGAGAATGTTCCCGATCCGGATCCCACAAATGAACATGATTGGATGCCGCAAGGAAAGGGTAACTATATCTTGGGTTGACAAATGAAGAAACGGAGCTTAATTGGACTTCTATGGAGAGTTGGCATAAATGCAACGTAAGAGGTCTCAATGCATCTGCAGATGGTTTTCTTCTAAGTGATTGAAGAAACGGAGCTTAATTTGACCTCAGTTGGCATTCAAAATGCAACGTAAGAAGAAGTCTCATTGCATCAGCAGATGGTTTTTCTTCCAAACCCTACAGCAGCAACATCAACAGAAGCTCAACCACCTAACGTATCTTTGTGCAGGATACCATTTTTAAACAATTTTAAATAATTTGATTAAATTGTTTTGAAAATGGAAAATATTGTTTTGAAACTATATTGGACTAATTTTTGAAAATCACCGGACTTCTTGTTATCAAAACCTAAGTCACTCAATTATTGACTTCTGTCATGGATTGAGGGGAGAGTGATTTAAAATAAAATATTTTCAAACGATATTTCTTCACAAAAGTTCCGCTTTGTACTATATAAGTGGTGATCTAAAGATTTAATGTTATGTCATGGTATGATTTTTCTTTAGAATCAAGGTCTTTCAAAATGAAATTTTTTCTGTTCTTGTTTGATTGTGAAATTGTTTTATTTTACTAAAAGATCTCTTAAAAATAATCATACCTGACACTAACAATCTTTAATGTCTAAATCTGGTCCTTATCTATCATTTTTCAAAATTAAATCTTGCCACGTCTTTCCTCAAACTTTCTAAATGATTTAAATCAATCGGGATCCAAAATTCTAGTTGGTTTGAATTTTTTGATCAAGGGAGAGATCGTGATTTAAATCTCAAATTTGTTTTAATGGAATCGGTTTTAGTCCTTTAAAGGCACTCCTGCCTCCATGTGCCAAACGATTTCAAATACACGATGCACATGTTGAGGAGGAGAATTTATCCATAAACATGATGAGTATTTAAACCAGGCCACATATTCTCCCATGTTTTCTAAACCGTATTAAATCACTTGGGATCCAAAATCTCAAAGGGTTTGATATTTTTGATCGGAGGAGAATTTGTGATTTAATAATGAAATTTGATAAAAGGTGATCGTTTTGATTTAATTGTGCGGTCTGCTCTCTCATATGTGCTAAACGCTTTCAATCTCGAAGCATATATGAGGGGAGCAAACAAACTATCGAGGTACGAAAGCTTTTAAAGTAATTTATAAAGTACCTTGATTGTGTTTTAAAATGGTTTCTTAATGGTGCTTGTGATTGTGGATGTGCTTCAAATGAACTCTTGCCTCTATGTGATAAAATGATTTTAAATATCCTATGCACATATTGAAGGGGAGAATTTTACCATGAAAATCAAATGGCTTTTTCATATGAAAATTGTGATCAAAGAAAATATTTCAAAGTCCTCTTGCCTCCATGTGATAAACAATTTCTAAATCATATGCACATGTTGAGGGGGAGGTTTTCTAAATGATCAAAACTATTAAGGTACAAAATGCTTTGATCTCGTATCACAAGTACCTTGATTGTTTTTCCAAATGATTTTTCAATTGGTTTCAAGGAAGAATGAACTGTACCAAAAGACCGACCATTTTACTTTATGTCTGGAGTTATAAGGATGGTGAGGTTAGGTATTCGTTCCCACGATCCCACCAGAACCGGAGGGATCTTCCAGTGGACAATCCACTAGATAGTGTAGAGTCCTTAGGTATGATGAAAAAGGAGAAAAATGATAAATGGGAAGAGTGCGGACTGAGACAGAGCTAGTAATGGAATAAACCCAACAAGGTTCTAGTTATGAAGTCTCGGTAAGCACTGAAGGGGTTGAAGAATGAAAAAGAATTGGAATGTAAAAAGGGTGAAAAGAAATAGCCCTCCAACAATTCAACCTTAGGGCAGAATCCGGGTTCAATACATATGCTACTAGTGTTTACTAAGGTAACACTGGTATTGAAAAAAAGACGTCATGGACCCAAAGGACGCACTGCACTAAACTTCCCAAGCTACTCAAGTTCCTCTTAAAAGGGCTCGTTTCATTCTCACGGGGAACCTACATAATCTATCGACTTTCTCTTAGAGATTGTTGATATTGAAGAAGGAGACCCTCTCCCTAGTCTCCGGCACAGAAACCAAATATGCACAATTGAGTCTAGAGCCAAGAGATCATCCACAATATCTCGTTAGGACACTAAATTCTTGACGACTTGCTTTTTCACACAATGTGGAAAGTAAGTATATATTAAGAGTCCTACGCATTATCCTTGTGGTATTGCCAGAACCTCCGAGTGATATGTAAAAATATTCACAATGAAGATGGAAATCCTTCTAGAGCCAACATCAAACAAGCTCTTGGTGGGTGACATGTGAAATCTTGCAAAAGATCAAGCTTGTGACAACCGGATAGAAACAATGGGGCGATTCATTCTTGAATCAACCTTGGTCCAGGAATGGAATTGAAGAGTACTTTTGGAAAACTGCTCGATGTGCAAATCTTCTTTTCTCTAGCACGCCGAATGTGTATTCATTTTCAAACACAAAAAGTATCTCTGATTGAAAAAAAAAATACTTTTAGAAAACCATTCGATGCGAATCTCTTCTTTCGCTAGCACGTCGAATGTGTACTCATTCTCTAATACAAAAGTATTTTGATTGAAAATTGATCTTTCTCATAAAACCTTCGCCGTATTGCAAAACTCTTTCTTCAAGCAATACGCGATTGTTTTCAAATCATTTTTCATCAAAAAGTGAATCTCAATTCGTGGTTCACTCACTCCGTGTTGTCTTCTTTGAGACGTTCCGGTTTGAGAACAGCTAGAACAACTGCAAAACCCTGTCAAGGAGATTCTTAGGAATCATACCGATCACAGCAAAGACTTGTACTGATCAACCGGGAACCGTGGGCCGTGTACCTCAATTCAGCGAAAGTGATCAAAGACACTTTCGTGTGTTTTATTGCTAACTATTGTTTGCAGGTACATTTGGACGGCTGGAATACCGCAACATCGAATTGAGCGGTCAATCCAAAGCCGCATGCTCACAGCATCCACACTGAATTGAAGAAATCATGATTGGTGCATATCTACATAACCCGGCTCGATATTTTTATACTATGTTCGCTACACTGCTGAAATATCATGAGCCAAGAAAGCTTCCGCTACTCGATGGAAAGATGTCATGATTCAAAAGTGTGAGCATGTCGGTCCAAAAGTCACAACTTCACATGATGGCAACAAATTAAAGGGTGATCCAGATTTACGTGGGTGATGATCTCAATGAAAGCTCGAAGATCATCAAAGATGTGGATCAGTTAAAGGCCTCCACTTAAAACTACAAATCAATGCGGACTTTGAAGTTGACTCTTATGCACAAAGATTGCGGAATTGAAGCTTATGCACAAAGACGGCAAGAAACAGTCTTTGCGTGAGTTTAGTTTAGACACGATCACGATCCACAGCCGTTAGGAGGTCGATGCAAGATTCGATCAGAATGTAAAACATGGGGGACCTCCCTTAGGGTGACCTCCCTTAGGGAGAAAATTCCTTAGGAATTGAGGCTAACAATCTCTCCCCAAATAGTAGTCTTCACCCTCATAAATATTTATCTAGCATATGTTAGCTCGTATTTTTGTCGATTGTCCATTAGTTTGCATTCCAGATGTTTGAAGTTAGATTTATCGAATCTTTTAGTATCATAAGCAACACCGTAGATGTCGATGAACACCCGAAGGAAGGGACGAACTTTACTAGTTACTTAATCCATGTATACCCCACGTGATAACTACAAAATAGGAGGTCATAAGTCATTTTTGTAATAAATACCCCTTCCATCCATGGAAGGGGTGGTGCTTCTCATTCAATCTCTCCACGGACCCTACATTCCAACTTTTGTTTAAATTGTAATTAACCAGTACTCTCTAGCAATTGACTCTTCTTACTACTCTTCTCTTTCTCTCTAAAATGGTAAACATGTATTTTGATCATCCAAGACCACCTGAATCATCAAACACAATAATATTTGGATCCTAACAGCATTTCAAGATAAATGAGGCGTTGAAGTGGAAAAGATGTGATATAAGGCCAAAGATATGTTCTGAAGATTGATTTACGTGGGCCTTTGGATTTTATAGAAGATTACTGAACTAGCTAATAAGGTTACTGCGTAAATATGAGTTTTGAAAGATACTGCTAAACAATTCTTATGGTTACGCCGTAATTATTATCTTAAAGGTTACGCGTTTAACATGGCAATTTAGTTACGTCGAGAGATTATTTCGAGGGATAAGTATAAGATGAAGAAGGATTACGGCAAGGTATCTCGGATAATTAGTTACGTAGCCGCATTAATTACTTAAAGTTTCGAGGTCCGTGGATTGAAGCGGCAAGTTAATATTTATTTTATTCACATCGAGGACCAAGTATAAATACATCAAGAACGCATTTAGGCAGAAACCGTAAGGCTTTTGACTTTATTTGAATCAACACGCTACTCAGACTAAAAGTGTCAACCATATGCAATATAGTTTCAAGAAATTCCAATGATAAGAAAAACTACGAAGTTACTATATTCTTATATAGTTACTGCATTATATAAATAGTTACGTAGTAACTTTAGTTACGAACGTAACTAATTTATTTAATTACGCCGTAACCATGTTTTCGAGGCCTATAAATACAGCCCTAATCTAACCGCATTTTTTCAAAGATCTCTCTTCACCCTCTCCCGGGTCCATTAGGGCACCACCTGTGGCATTTTCCAGCCAAAGTCCGCCAGCTGAAGGAAGAATTCACTCGCAATCATCATCATTATTAGCTCTACATCAAGTAATTTGTATCAAACATTATGTTCAATTCAATTTATGATTTATTCATATTTGTTGGTATGATTTATTATATGTTTGGCTAAGCACCCTGGTCCTGGCCTAGTTATGATTCTTTAATTGTTTTTTTTTGCATTTACTTTACTTCTGTACAATTATTTCTAAGTGTATGCATGCATAGTTTATTGGTAGCCACCATTGGTTCGGTAGTTTTGAATGGCTATAGAGGCCAATTGCCTAGGAGATATGACCAACTGACCCTAGCTGAGCGGACTGAGACGGGAAGGGTAAGATATGACCAACTGACGACCCTTTCTACTTGTGCAATTTGACCAACTAATCACCTATCGTTTGGATGAACTTAAGAATTAGGGGGTGAGTGTCTAAGTTCCTAACGGCCGGGCACTCACTATTATAAATCTAGCATGTAGTGGTACTTAATGACTCGGCTTAGGGGACCAGGAACAACAGGACTTTCTATGGTGCGCCTGATTTCTCATGTGGTGGCATCTTTGCTGATAGGTTAGGGCGAATTGACCAAATGCTTTCCTCTCGACTTTGACCCCACCTGAAGTAATTGGAAGTAAGTAGGCGTAGACATAACTAGCTAGGAGGATTAACTAGGTTAGCACCACTCTCCTTCATTGATCACATCTCTTGCCTTTATCTGCTTTCTTGTCTTATTAGTTAATTTATTATTTCTATCTTAAAAGCAATTAATTTCGTGACATAGACTTAAGTTAATTTCCGATCCTTGTAGCTCTTGGGACGACCTCGGTTTTACTGAATACTACACTACACAAGACCGGGTACACTGCCCGTTAGTGCATTAGGGTAGACCATAGGTATAACGAGTAATTATAAATATTAAAACCTGGTCAGTAAAACCTGCATCAGCTACCAAGTGGGATTACTCCTTCTTAACTAAGATAGTTGTTAAAATACAAGATGAAAAGGAGTATGATTTCTCCGAAGATGACTTTCCGGAATTGTCTCTCAACGACATTGAAAACATGTATCCGACAGACATTCAGATCAAGTACATCACTACACTCCTCGTTTTCATCCGCAACAGAATTATCCAAGAACATGTTGAAGATCTCCAGCTCGGGGTCAAGAGTTATCAGAAGCAACTAAACCTAACTGCCCCACTCCCACACTTTAATGAAATCAACCAAGAATCACAGTACAAACTCTTCCACAAACCTAAATTCGGATTCGTCTACCGCAGTGAGAATCACCGTAATTGCTTCATGGCATTCGATGAGATTCATAAGTTCTGTGACGACACTATAAAGATGGTTCGTGATGGATTGGCTTATCGGTTGAAGGATACTGTGTTAGGGAAAATCCAAAAGAAAATATGGAATTCAAAGGATCAAAAGGATGTTCGTCGGTTTATCACCAGGATTGATGAAAGGTTGATTCACCGAGATCAGATGAGGAGGCTAGAGAGCTATGTGGGAGGGAGAACAAGCTTTCCGATTCTGACGTTCCAACGTTGTCAAAAAAGAGCTGGTGTTGTGTAATCATTTGGTACTGTTAATTATTCTTGACTGTGATTTTGTTCGTTTGATTGATTTATATATATACAATGGTTTGTACTCATATAACAGTGTATGTAAAACCCTAAAAATATAAACGCATAATAAAGACTAAAATACCCTTGGAATCGAAATTTATAGAATACGTACAAGACAATTATAATCATTTTACGAAATTAAAAACTTAACTTGTATATAATTAAAACTTAACTAATATGTGTACGTGATCGACATTGTACGCTCTAAAAGTTAAACGCCTCGCTAAATAGTTGGGCCATTTGTTTGGGCCTTGTTTTCGCATGGTGAACCAAGTTGGGCCGTTTGTTTTGGTGAGATGGACTCAAGCCGAGAGCCACTTGGGCCGAGTGTTTTGTTCGGTTGGACAATGGAGCCGAGAGCCCAAGATGGGTGTTGTTGTGTTCGTTTGGATCAAGAGGCCGAAGCCCACACCCCCCCTAAAGCCCTAACCGAATTTTGTACTACCACTATATATACAACACACTAAAACAATTTGGAACCCTAGTTTTGTTTGCCTCTTCTCTCTTTTCTTTTCTATTCGGCCGAACCTAATCCCTTGGTGTCGAGACTTTGTTTCCAACGAGCTAAGGTATAATCACGTTCTATTCGTCTCACTTTGATACATCTAACTTTATAATATGTTACAATATGTCTTGTTTAGCCGAAGCTTATGTTTTGTGTCGAGCCATATGAAACCGAAACCAACTACATAATGAATCGGACCTTAGATAACATGCAGACGGGAATATGTAAGATAATGTAGAAGAGTTAGGGTTTGCGTAAAATATATTAGCCGAAACCTATGTGGTAGCCGAAACATGTAAGAGTTTGTGGACGCGTGTTAAACGAGTAAAAGACATGCAAAACCAAAACCCTAAGTGTAATTAATGGTCTCAACATGTGATTATAAAGGTTTTGATAAACCCTAAAACTGGACAGCATCATATGTCGAACTTGTGTGCGTCATAGATCGAATTTTACAAGTGCAATAATCTGGGTTTTTGTGGGAAAAGTTTATTTTATGTCTTAGTTAAGTTTTCCAAGTGGTTTGATCGAATTTGGAGTTGTCTAAGTCGTAGTTTTGAATTTTACAAGATCAAGTGTCAAAGCTGAGAAAACGGGTCTGAAATTTGGTTGGATTGTTTGATTTTTCATTTTCAAACCATAAGGAATTGGGAGCTCTCCTTTTACAGGATTGACATTTAGGATATAAATGAATTTCTGGGAGTTTTGGGAATTTTTCCAAGGTGTCTAAACATGTCTAATAAGTGTAAACTTTTAAGGTGTATTTTCTGATTACTTTCTGGGCAGGTCTGGACTTATGATTTTCCGTAGGCCATTTAGCATGGAAATAGAACCCACCAATTTTTATAGAGTCTCTTAACTCATATGGGAACCCCTGGGATTTTTCTTGATTTCATTTGAGCTAAGTAAGTATTTTATAAAAATCGCTAAAGTCTGGTCCGAATATGAGTTAAAGAAACTGAAAGATAAAATATGATATCAATAGGTAACACACTTACCAATGCATAAGAAGCTTATAAAATGAGAATATACTTATAACTCTAAGAATGTTAATGCGATGAACGTTATAACTTTAATGATGCTAATAAGTATTAAATAAATCATAATCCGTAGATTCGTAAGGAGACGCGACGTTATATCTTTCGATTCACTCGCTCATTTGCTTTTCTCTCATTTGCTTTAAGGTACAGATATTCTGACCTTTTTAGTAAAGGTTCCTAATGATGTTCTTTTCGCTTTTTCTACCTTACTTATTAGGTTTCCGATGCCATTGCTATGAACCCTTTTACCTTGATCTGCCGCTTATATGAACTTCTTATGTTGAACTATGCAATATCTCGATTTGAACTTGTGTTACTAAGACTCGATATGCATATTTGTGAATCTTATTATGTTTAAATATGAACTTCTGATTATGAAGGTATGATTTGTGAGTGTGATATGAACTTCTCTCTCAATATCTGAATATGAACCTTATGATATGAAGTTATCTGATATGTTATCTGTGACCTTTATGATGAACTATGATCGTGCCATATCCGAAAATTGTTTGACTGAGTTAGTTTGACACCGGAGCCAAATATTTCACTAGTCATGGGGTTCCATGTCCGGCATGATGCACCTCGATATGACTCTAGGGCAGTAGAGTGATGTTCGCCACGTCTCGGATGGTGAAGCATATTTTTATATGTAGGAAGGAGCGTATGGATGCATCCTAGATCCGATATGTTATCCGATATGTTTTCTCGTGAATGATGTCGTGTAATACGCTGGCCTTCACAAAATTCGGAGCTAGCTATTCCAATTATTTTCTGAGGTTACCTTTTGAAGAAGAAAGATATTTCTAATATGATATGTTCTGGGCTCGTGGTAGTTAACTAAATCTTTATTTATTATTTCGTGTTAAGTATTCGATTATGATTCGTGTGTTCAAGTGTTTATAAGCTAGGCTTATTATATCTTACCATATGTTATTATGCTTTTGTATGTTTATGTGACGCCGCCTACTATGCTAGGATATGATTAATATGTTTAAATATGATTTGCATGTGTCATCCGATGTTATGTTAGTTATTGTTATGTGAATTCGCTTATCTCATGAGATGAATGTGCTAATGTGAAAGTAAGTATCCCGGAAGTTGATAAGTACAATTGTTCCGCTAATCTGTAAACCTTGCCTATATGTTAGTTATCTCGCTGCATGATTGATGCGCTATGTTAAAACTCGTTAATGTTAAGATTCGATCCGAGAATTTGTTTAGCTTATGATATCCGTTCGATAATTGCTAATGACTATGTTATGTCTTTGTCTATTTAATTATAGTATGTTTACTATGTTTTCTATCTCAGTAAGACCGCCATGATTGGACCGCTATTTCTACAATATTGATTTAAGTGTGTTAAATGTAGATTAATTGATTTGTATGAATGCCATGTTTATTTTCTCGTAACTATTTTTAGTCTTTAGACTCTTCGTTTAGCTTATATGTAATCTATTATTCTTGATATGTTAAGTGTTTGGTTGTTCTGATGTGTTTGTGTTTGTGTCATTAATGTGCTATGAGGTGTTTAAACTCAGATATGTGGTTGTTGGATTTCTCAGATATTTGTGCTTCCGCAGAATCCTAAAAGATCCCTTGTCATCATTTCATTTTGATTTCGTTATTTGTACATTTGTTTTGTTTAGCTTTTGTTTCGTTATATATCTGCTCACTGGCTTTGTAAGCTCACCGCACTTTCTTTTCCTCAAGGTGTTAAGCATTCAAGATGAGCTTATGGGATAGCCGATCCGGGTTTGAGAGTAGACGAGAGCAAGATTTGACCATAGAGATCTTAGATTTATTTTGAAGTTTAGCTATTTATGTTTTCTTTTGATTATTTTTGTAAAGGCTTCCGTATATTATTTAAAGTTATGATATGAAACCGATTGTGATATCTTTACCCTTGTCGGGTTGGGTACAATTTATATGTATCGAGCCAGGTTTTAGGACCCTTAGAGCTTAGGCTATGACCTGTGAGGATTGAGTAGACATTAGGTTTCACCGTTCGGATATTTTCGATTCCTTTTGATGGTCGCTCGATTTACCGATATCCTTTTGCCTTCACCGAATTGGCTCTCCTCGCAGATCGATTTTGTTATTTTGTTTTCGCCGTCCGTTTGTCGATCGTTAGATGGAGACTACCCGTGGAGCCGGTTGATGGTGCCGACCTCGCTGTCGCGCATCAGCCACCGTATGGACGGGTTCGTGAAGCGTAAGCCGCACTCTCCGACCGCCGCTGGAGACATCGATGTCGGAGGAAGTTGGACGGACCAACCAAAGGCGCATAAGAGACGGAGACAAGATTCAACCGGTGGTGAAGATTCATCTACTTCATATGAATTGGGCGCGACTTATGTCACTGATTCGCTTGTCAGCGCGTTGAGACGGTTTGATATTTTGTTAAGTGATTCTGATCCGTATTGCTTTTCTCTGATTTGTTCGGAACTCAGTGTGAATCGTGAAGTTTTATCGTTTAGCATTTTGGGTATATCTTAACTTTTCCTTTGAATCGTCAGTAATGAGTCATGAGGAAGAATACGAGGTGGACTCGGAGAGTCTACTACCACTAGTAGGTTTAATCCAATACAAGAATAGGAATTACCATGATTAGTTGTCCTCTTTATGAAATTTCGACATTGGATTTTGAGTTTAGGTCCTTTTGTTTCATTTAGATGATTGAGTCTTGGATTATTAAGTTTTGTTTTGGAAGTTCATCTTAAGACGATTTTGCAAATTTTGTTTGATAAATGGAAATAAAACAAAATTTGGAAAGTATAGTTCCTGTCTGTTGTTTCTGATAGATTCGTTAAGTTTCCGTTAGTCCTCGTAAGTTTCATCTGCTATTTATTTTCTTAATGATGTTGTTTAATTACAGCTTGAAATGAAGTATGACCATCATGATGGTATACTTAGGTGGATCTGGCTTGTTATAGTATATTACTTGCTATCTGCATGTTATCTGTATGTGGTATGTTTTGTTATGATATTAGTTATGTGTTTTGTCATGACCCGAGACCGAATATAGTGACAATAAGAACTTGTTATGTGATGCAAGTATTATGACGCCTGATCAACGTAATAATACCGTAGATCATAAAATCTGAACTTATTGAAGGTTGCATATACGACGCCCGGAAATGCCCGTGATTGATGCGGAATGGATTTTGATTTGTATCTGTTATTTAGCACTTTTCATGTTCGTTTGAAATTCCATACCTAATTGTGGATTTCGTCAATATCTGTTACGTATAAGTTTTGTACGATTGGGATCCGAAATAGTTATGATCCGTGTGAACCTATAGATTGTTATGTCGCCTCTAAGTTTGTATGTCTCCACGTATTTTCTCGACTAGTGAGACCGTTAGGATTCTTTCTGTCTATGCATATGTTTGTTCTCATCATTAGATGTCCGAATAAGTTAGAATTTGTCGCTTTGATCTTCTACATCTCATTCGCTACCGCCATTATTCTGATAAGTATATGATTATCGTTATAAGTATTTGATTATTGGTTCGATTCAAAAAGTATGAGTTGAATATTCGATAAGAATCCGCTTGTTCAAATAAGATTCGTGTTTGCTTTATTTCCTTGAAATTCTCAAATCCGGTTTGTTTCTCGTCTATGTTCGCCTTGTTCAATTTCGAGGACGAAATTTTCTTTTTAGAAGGGGAGAGTTGTAAAACCCTAAAAATATAAACGCATAATAAAGACTAAAATACCCTTGGAATCGAAATTTATAGAATACGTACAAGACAATTATAATCATTTTACGAAATTAAAAACTTAACTTGTATATAATTAAAACTTAACTAATATGTGTACGTGATCGACATTGTATCTACTAAAAGTTAAACGTCTCGCTAAATAGTTGGGCCATTTGTTTGGGCCTTGTTTTCGTTAATGGTGAACCAAGTTGGGCCGTTTGTTTTGGTGAGATGGACTCAAGCCGAGAGCCACTTGGGCCGAGTGTTTTGTTCGGTTGGACAATGGAGCCGAGAGCCCAAGATGGGTGTTGTTGTGTTCGTTTGGATCAAGAGGCCGAAGCCCACACCCCCCCTAAAGCCCTAACCGAATTTTGTACTACCACTATATATACAACACATTAAAACAATTTGGAACCCTAGTTTTGTTTGCCTCTTCTCTCTTTTCTTTTCTATTCGGCCGAACCTAACCCTTGGTGTCGACTTTGTTTCCAACGAGCTAAGGTATAATCACGTTCTATTTGTCTCACTTTGATACATCTAACTTTATAATATGTTACAATATGTCTTGTTTAGCCGAAGCTTATGTTTTGTGTCGAGCCATATGAAACCGAAACCAACTACATAATGAATCGGACCTTAGATAACATGCAGACGGGAATATGTAAGATAATGTAGAAGAGTTAGGGTTTTGCGTAAAATATATTAGCCGAAACCTATGTGGTAGCCGAAACATGTAAGAGTTTGTGGACGCGTGTTAAACGAGTAAAAGACATGCAAAACCAAAACCCTAAGTGTAATTAATGGTCTCAACATGTGATTATAATGGTTTTGATAAACCCTAAAACTGGACAGCATCATATGTCGAACTTGTGTGCGTCATAGATCGAATTTTACAAGTGCAATAATCTGGGTTTTTGTGGGAAAAGTTTATTTTATGTCTTAGTTAAGTTTTCCAAGTGGTTTGATCGAATTTGGAGTTGTCTAAGTCGTATTTTTGAATTTTACAAGATCAAGTGTCAAAGCTGAGAAAACGGGTCTGAAATTTGGTTGGATTGTTTGATTTTTCATTTTCAAACCATAAGGAATTGGGAGCTCTCCTTTTACAGGATTGACATTTAGGATATAAATGAATTTCTGGAAGTTTTGGGAATTTTTCCAAGGTGTCTAAACAGGTCTAATAAGTGTAAACTTTTAAGGTGTATTTTCTGATTACTTTCTGGGCAGGTCTGGACTTATGATTTTCCGTAGGCCATTTAGCATGGAAATAGAACCCACCAATTTTTTTAGAGTCTCTTAACTCATATGGGAACCCCTGGGATTTTGCTTGATTTCATTTGAGCTAAGTAAGTATTTTATAAAAATCGCTAAAGTCTGGTCCGAATATGAGTTAAAGAAACTGAAAGATAAAATATGATATCAATAGGTAACACACTTACCAATGCATAAGAAGCTTATAAAATGAGAATATACTTATAACTCTAAGAATGTTAATGCGATGAATCCGTTATAACTTTAATGATGCTAATAAGTATTAAATAAATCATAATCCGTGTAGATTCGTGAAGGAGACGCGACGTTATATCTTCGTGATTCACTCGTTCATTTGCTTTTCTCTCATTTGCTTTAAGGTACAGATATTCTGACCTTTTAGTAAAGGTTCCTTATGATGTTCTTTTCGCTCTTTTTACCTTACTTATTAGGGTTTCGATGCCATTGCTATGAACCCTTTTCTAACCGTTTGATCTCGTCTTATATGAACTTCGTTATGTTGAACTATGCAATATCTGATTTGAACTTGTGTTACGAAGACTCTGATATGCATATTTGTGAATCTTATTATGTTTAATTATGAACTTCTGATTATGAAGGTATGATTTGTGAGTGTGATATGAACTTCTCGACTTTAATATCTGAATATGAACCTTATGATATGAAGTTATCTGATATGTTATCTGTGACCTTTATGATGAACTATGATCTCGTGCCATATTCAAAATCTGTTTGACTGAAGTTAGTTTGACACCGAGCCAAATATTTCACTAGTCATGGGGTTCCATGTCCGATCAGATGATGCACCTCTCGATATGACTCTAGGGCGTAGAGTGATGTTCGCCACGCTCGGATGGTGAAGCATATTTTGTATATGTAGGAAGGGGCTTATGGATGCATCCTAGATCCGATATGTTATCCGATATGTTTTCGGTGAATGATGTCGTGAATACGCTGCCTTCACAAAATTCGGGAGCTAGCTATTCCAATTATTTTCTGAGGTTACCTTTTGAAGAAGAAAGATATTTCTAATATGATATGTTCTGGGCTCGTGGTAGTTAACTACATCTTTATTTGTTATTTCGTTAAGTATTCGATTATGATTCGGTGTGTTCAAGTGTTTATAAGCTAGGCTTATTATATCTTACCATATGTTATTATGCTTTTGTATGTTTATGATGACGCCGTCTACTATGCTAGGATATGATTAATATGTTTAAATATGATTTGCATGCCTGTCATCTCGATGTTATGTTAGTTATTGTTATGTGAATTCGTTTATCTGTGAGATGAATGTGCTAATGTGAAAGTAAGTATCCTGGAAGTTGATAAGTACAATTGTTCCGTTAATCCGTAAACCTTGCCTATATGTTAGTTATTCATTCGCTTATGATTGATCTGCTATGTTAAAACTCTGTTAATGTTAAGATTCGATCTGAGAATTTGTTTAGCTTATGATATCTGTTCTGATAATTGCTAATGACTATGTTATGTCTTTGTCTATTTAGTTATAGTATGTTTACTATGTTTTCTATCTGTATGTGAGACTGCCATGATTGGACTGCTATTTCCGCTGCTACAATATTGATTTAAGTGTGTTGAATGTAGATTAATTGATTTGTATGAATGCCATGTTTATTTTCTGGTAACTATTTCCGTTAGTCTTTAGACTCTTCGTTTAGCTTATATGTAATCTATTATTCTTGATATGTTAAGTGTTTGGTTGTTCTGATGTGTTTGTGTTTGTGTCATTAATGTGCTATGAGGTGTTTAAACTTTATATGTGGTTGTTTGGATTTCTGTATATTTGTGCTTCCGCAGAATCCTAAAAGATCCCTTGTCATCATTTCATTTTGATTTCGTTATTTGTACATTTGTTTTGTTTAGCTTTTGTTTCGTTATATCTGTTCACTGGGCTTTGTAAGCTCAGTCGCACTTTCTTTTCCTCAAGGCAGGTGTTAAGCATTCAAGATGAGCTTATGGGATAGCTGATATGGGTTTGAGAGTAGAGCTGAGAGCAAGATTTGACCATAGAGATCTTAGATTTATTTTGAAGTTTAGCTATTTATGTTTTCTTTTGATTATTTTGTAAAGGCTTCCGTTATTGTATATTATTTAAAGTTTTGATATGAAACCGTATTGTGATATCTTTACCCTTGTCGGGTTGGGGTGTTACAATTTATGGTATCAGAGCCAGGTTTTAGGACCCTTAGAGCTTAGGCTATGACCTGTGAGGATTGGGTAGACATTAGGTTTCTGTCTGTTCAGATATTTTCTAATTCCTTTTGATGGTCGCTCGATTTGACTTCGATATCCTTTTGCCTTCATTGAATTGCCCTCCTCCTATTCGCGAGATCGATTTTTGTTATTTTGTTTTCGCCGTCCGCTTGTCGATCGTTAGATGGAGACTACCCGTGGAGCCGAAGTTGATGGTGCCGACCTGCGCTGCCGCAAATAACAGACCACCGAGCTGGACAGGTTCGCGGAAGCGTAAGCCGCACTCGACCGCCGCGTCTGCTGGAGACATCGTGATGCTGGAGGAAGTTGGACGGACCAACCAAAGGCGCAAGAGACGGAGACAAGATTCAACCGGTGGCTGAGAAGATTCATCTACTTCATATGAATTGGGCGCGACTTATGTCACTCTGATTCGTTTGTCATGCGTTTTGAGACGGTTTGATATTCTGTTAAGTGATTCTGATCCGTATTGCTTTTCTCTGATTTGTTTGGAACTCAGTGTGAATCGTGAAGTTTTATCGTTTAGCATTTTGGGTATATCTTAACTTTTCCTTTGAATCGTCAGTAATGAGTCATGAGGAAGAATACGAGGTGGACTCGGATTTAGAGTCTACGGCCACTAGTAGGTTTAATCCAATACAAGAATAGGAATTCGCGCTCATGATTAGTTGTCCTCTTTATGAGAAATTTCTGACATTGGATTTTGAGTTTAGGTCCTTTTGTTTCATTTAGATGATTGAGTCTTGGATTATTAAGTTTTGTTTTGGAAGTTCATCTTAAGACGATTTTGCAAATTTTGTTTGATAAATGGAAATAAAACAAAATTTGGAAAGTATAGTTCCTGTCTGTTGTTTCTGATAGATTCGTTAAGTTTCCGTTAGTCCTCGTAAGTTTTTCTTCGCTATTTATTTTCTTAATGATGTTGTTTAATTACAGCTTGAAATGAAGTATGACCATCATGATGGTATACTTAGGTGGATCTGGCTTGTTATAGTATATTACTTGCTATCCGCATGTTATCTCGTATGTGGTATGTTTTGTTATGATATTAGTTATGTGTTTTGTCATGACCGAGACCGAATATAGTGACAATAAGAACTTGTTATGTGATGCAAGTATTATGACGCCTGATCAACGTAATAATACCGAGATCATAAAATCTGAACTTATTGAAGGTATACGACGCCTGGGAAATGCTGTGATTGATGCGTGAATGGATTTTGATTTGTATCTGTTATTTAGCACTTTTCATGTTCGTTTGAAATTCCATACCTAATTGTGGATTTCGTCAATATCTGTTACGTATAAGTTTTGTACGATTGGGATCCGAAATAGTTATGATCCGTGTGAACCTATAGATTGTTATGTCCGCCTCTAAGTTTGTATGTCTCCACGATTTCTCACACTAGTGAGACCGGGATTCTTTCTGTCTATGCATATGTTTGTTCTCATCATTAGATGTCTGAATAAGTTAGAATTTGTCGTTTGATCTTCTACATCTCATTCGTTACCTGCCATTATTCTGATAAGTATATGATTATCTGTTATAAGTATTTGATTATTGGTTCGATTTCCGAAAAGTATGAGTTGAATATTCTGATAAGAATCCGTTTGTTCTGAAATAAGATTCGTGTTTGCTTTATTTCCTTGAAATTTCAACCGGTTTGTTTTCTGTCCTGTTCCGTCTTGTTCAATTTCGAGGACGAAATTTTCTTTTTAGAAGGGGAGAGTTGTAAAACCCTAAAAATATAAACGCATAATAAAGACTAAAATACCCTTGGAATCGAAATTTATAGAATACGTACAAGACAATTATAATCATTTTACGAAATTAAAAACTTAACTTGTATATAATTAAAACTTAACTAATATGTGTACGTGATCGACATTGTACGACGAAAAGTTAAACGTCTCGCTAAATAGTTGGGCCATTCGTTTGGGCCTTGTTTTCGTTAATGGTGAACCAAGTTGGGCCGTTTGTTTTGGTGAGATGGACTCAAGCCGAGAGCCACTTGGGCCGAGTGTTTTGTTCGGTTGGACAATGGAGCCGAGAGCCCAAGATGGGTGTTTGTTGTGTTCGTTTGGATCAAGAGGCCGAAGCCCACACCCCCTAAAGCCCTAACCGAATTTTGTACTACCACTATATATACAACACATTAAAACAATTTGGAACCCTAGTTTTGTTTGCCTCTTCTCTCTTTTCTTTTCTATTCGGCCGAACCTAATCCCTTGGTGTCGAGACTTTGTTTCCAACGAGCTAAGGTATAATCACGTTCTATTCGTCTCACTTTGATACATCTAACTTTATAATATGTTACAATATGTCTTGTTTAGCCGAAGCTTATGTTTTGTGTCGAGCCATATGAAACCGAAACCAACTACATAATGAATCGGACCTTAGATAACATGCAAACGGAAATATGTAAGATACGTAGAAGAGTTAGGGTTTGGCGTAAAAAAATATATTAGCCGAAACCTATGTGGTAGCCGAAACATGTAAGAGTTTGTGGACGCGTGTTAAACGAGTAAAAGACATGCAAAACCAAAACCCTAAGTGTAATTAATGGTCTCAACATGTGATTATAATGGTTTTGATAAACCCTAAAACTGGACAGCATCATATGTCGAACTTGTGTGCGTCATAGATCGAATTTTACAAGTGCAATAATCTGGGTTTTGTGGGAAAAGTTTATTTTATGTCTTAGTTAAGTTTTCCAAGTGGTTTGATCGAATTTGGAGTTGTTTAAGTCGTATTTTTGAATTTTACAAGATCAAGTGTCAAAGGTGAGAAAACGGGTCTGAAATTTGGTTGGATTGTTTGATTTTTCATTTTCAAACCATAAGGAATTGGGAGCTCTCCTTTACAGGATTGACATTTAGGATATAAATGAATTTCTGGGAGTTTTGGGAATTTTTCCAAGGTGTCTAAACAGGTCTAATAAGTGTAAACTTTTAAGGTGTATTTTCTGATTACTTTCTGGGCAGGTCTGGACTTATGATTTTCCGTAGGCCATTTAGCATGGAAATAGAACCCACTAATTTTTTTAGAGTCTCTTAACTCATATGGGAACCCCTGGGATTTTGCTTGATTTCATTTGAGCTAAGTAAGTATTTTATAAAAATCGCTAAAGTCTGGTCCGAATATGAGTTAAAGAAACTGAAAGATAAAATATGATATCAATAGGTAACACACTTACCAATGCATAAGCTTATAAATGAGAATATACTTATAACTCTAAGAATGTTAATGCGATGAATCCGTTATAACTTTAATGATGCTAATATCTATTAAATAAATCATAATCGGTAGATTCGTTGTTGAAGGAGACGACGTTATATCTCCTCGTGATTCACTGCTTGTTTCTCTTTATTTACATGAGCTCTGAACCTTTTTAGTAAAGGTTCCTTATGATGTTCTTTCGCCGCTTTCTACCTTACTTATTAGGGTTTCGATGCCATTGCTATGAACCCTTTTCTCGATCTTTGATCTGCCGCTATATGAACTTCTGTTATGTTGAACTATGCAATATCGATTTGAACTTGTGTTACGTAAGACTCGATATGCATATTTGTGAATCTTATTATGTTTAATTACTAACTTCGATTATGAAGGTATGATTTGTGAGTGTGATATGAACTTCGACTTCAATATCTGAATATGAACCTTATGATATGAAGTTATCTGATATGTTATCTGTGACCTTTATGATGAACTATGATCCTGCTACATCGAAAATCTGTTTGACTGAGTTAGTTTGACACCGAGCCAAATATTTCACTAGTCATGGGGGTTCCATGTCCGTATCGTGATGCACCTCGATATGACTCTAGAGGCAGAGTGATGTTCTGCCACGCCGGATGGTGAAGCATATTTTGTATATGTAGAAAGGGTATGGATGCATCCTAGATCCGATATGTTATCTGATATGTTTTCGTGAATGATGTCGGTGCAATAACGCTGCCTTCACAAAAATCGAGCTAGCTATTCCAATTATTTTCTGAGGTTACCTTTTGAAGAAGAAAGATATTTCTAATATGATATGTTCTGGGCTCGTGGTAGTTAACTACATCTTTATTTGTTATTTCGTTAAGTATTCTCGATTATGATTCTGTGTTCAAGTGTTTATAAGCTAGGATTATTATATGTTACCATATGTTATTATGCTTTTGTATGTTTAATGGACCGCCTACTATGCTAGGATAGATTAATATGTTTAAATATGATTTACATGCGTCCATCCGATGTTATGTTAGTTATTGTTATGTGAATTCGCTTATCTCATGGATGAATGTGCTAATGTGAAAGTAAGTATCCTGGAAGTTGATAAGTACAATTGTTCCGCTAACGGTAAACCTTGCCTATATGTTAGTTATCTGTCGCTTATGATTGATCTCGCTATGTTAAAACCGTTAATGTTAAGATTCGATCGAGAATTTTGTTTAGCTTATGATATCCGCTTCGATAATTGCTAATGACTATGTTATGTCTTTGTCTATTTAATTATAGTATGTTTACTATGTTTTCTATCTCAGATGTGAGACCGCCATGATTGACCTATTTCCCGCTACAATATTGATTTAAGTGTGTTAAATGTAGATTAATTGATTTGTATGAATGCCATGTTTATTTTTTCGGTAACTATTTGTTAGTCTTTAGACTCTTCGCTAGCTTATATGTAATCTATTATTCTTGATATGTTAAGTGTTTGGTTGTTCTGATGTGTTTGTCTTTGTGTCATTAATGTGCTATGAGGTGTTAAACCTGTATATGTGGTTGTTTGGATTTACAGATATTTGTGCTTCCTTGAGAATCCTAAAAGATCCCTTGTCATCATTTCATTTTGATTTCATTATTTGTACATTTGTTTTGTTTAGCTTTTGTTTCGTATATCTGTTCATCGGGCTTTGTAAGCTCACCAAGACTTTTCCTGTTAAGCATTCAAGATGAGCTTATGGGATAAATGATATGGTTGAGAGTAGAGTGAGAGCAAGATTTGACCATAGAGATCTTAGATTTATTTTGAAGTTTAGCTATTTATGTTTTCTTTTGATTATTTTGTAAAGGCTTCCGTTATTGTATATTATTTAAAGTTCTGATATGAAACCGTATTGTGATATCTTTACCCTTGTCGGGTTGGGGTGTTACAGTGTACAACCTGTACTTGTCAAGAAAGGACCTTGTGATACGCTTTAGTGCCACAATCCTTATAAAAGGAGCGAAAGCTTCTTACTTTTGAGTAAAATAAATCAAATTTTCAATATTTTCATAATTTTGCTCAAAAGACCAAGTATTCCCTCTCATGTTTTCCAAGACCTCAAAAGTTAATACTACTTGCTGAGGGGGAGTATTTGCAAACTTAATTGTTCAAAAAAAAGTTCTTTGTGGAAATCTTCCTATAAAACTCGAAATGGTCATATTTTAAATCAATATTTCATCAAAAAATAACATCAATATGCCATTTTTGATGGGGAGAAAAATATATGTGATTAAAATATGTTGGAAAGTTAATGAAATCTCAGTGTGCTAAGCCTTAACCCACGAATTGACGAGCTATGAAATGTCAGAAATAGAAAAGACTTGTCTTAGTAGATCGTACCAATTCGAGAAACTCTTGATAGACATGAACTTTGACGGGTTTGAAAACCTTTTCAAGGTTTGTTCACATCTTCAAGGTAGTTATTAGAGCTAGTTGTCACCTAAAAGTTGACAATGGATCTCTTTAACTATAAAACATAACCGTATCTCGCGGGGAATTGTCTATCAGGAGTCGATCAATCAAGTCAGCAGGCTCTACCCTCACTGTGCAGATTTAAGTCAAAACTCATAAGCACATGTGGAGGGGGAGTATTTCTGAAAATACAAAACTCTCAAAGTGTTTCAAAACATGTTTCTATTCATAAAAACTCTGAGAAATTTTCAAGTTAATGGTTTTACGGCAACATAGGATAGTCATGGAGTTATAAGGTGACTAAGTTTAGGAATAAACGTCCTATGATCCGCCAGAGCCTGAGGGATCTACCCAAGGACATCACCAATAGTTAAAAATTAGAATTCCTTAGGTATGATTGAAAAAGGAGAATATTAGAAACAGAGAAAGAAGGAGTTGAAGAATTAAAAAGAAAAGTTAAAGAAAAGGGTAAAAAGAAATAGCCCTCCATATGATTCAACTTAAGGCAGACACCGGGTTCAACTCATATGCTACTGGTTGTCACAAGATGACACTGGTATTGAAGACAAAGTCGTCATGGACCCAGTGACGCAATGCACCAAACTTTCTCAGCCACTCAAGTTCTCTCAAAAGAGCTTGTTTCATTCTCACAGGGAACCCTACATAATCTATCGACTTTCTCTTAGAGATCGTTGGTATTGAAGAAGGAGACCTTCTCCCTAGTCTCCACTTAGGAAAACCAAAATGCACTAATCAAGTCTAGAGCCACGAGATTCATTAAAGGATCTCTTAGGAACACTTGATTTTTCGTCACTTGTTGTTCAACAAATATGGGCACAAGTGACACATTCTAGAGTCCGTCGCATATCTTAGCAATCTGCCGAGAATATTTATGAGGGGATTTACAATAGTGATCCTCGGTAATTGAATGAAAAATCATGCCAGAGTCAACATCAAACAACCCTGAAAACATGTCACTTCGGTAACTCCTTGTTGGTTACGCTTTGTGTGTCTCAAACGGTCTACAGTCGTGAGGTGATGCTTCGGTGTACCTTAGCGACTAAATTGTAGATATAAAAAGCATGTGGCGAGATTAAAAGTGAAGTGACAATTAGATCTGATCAAAGCATGCATATCATGAGGGACAATCAATAATACAATCAGATAACAGCAACCTAAATAGAGTCTATCCTCAGAACAAATCACACGAAATGAGGAACAAAAAACCTTTAAGATTTGAGATGCGACAGCAAGATTATCCTAAATAAATCAGATGATAAACACAAATTAGGGACTAGATGTAATGAAAACATGTACTAATCAAATAGACACAGATCATACCACAAGTCTGAGCACTTAATTGATCAAATTGGATCAAAACACAGCGAAAAATGAGAGAAAAAATGTGAGATAAAGTTTGACTAAATGATGGATAAGTTGACCAGTCAAATCGCAACAGAACTTATACTCCCACGCACAAGTTTCAGTAAGTGGCAAGAATGACCCATGTGATTTGACAAATCGCAACGTTTTTTTACATATATTGACATTTGGCCCTTTCTCTTAACAAACCACAGTCTCAATAACAAAGAATTTCATGCATTTTCAAATTTAGCCCCTCACTTTACCAAAGGTGTATGTTTATCATGTTACATTATCATGTTACACATTTCATGAACATTTAGAGATACAAAGCTACACAGGAAAGCAAATCAGGATAAAGAATGACATGACCATAATTTTACGAATATCTAGGAAACAATTAGCAGATAGCAATGAAGATCCTAAATATAACACATAATCAGCACATGAGACCATATCAGACTAAATGCAAGATTTATACCCCATCAGGTATGAAAGCCGGGATAGAATTCAATAAGTTGGAGCAGCTTGACTAATATTCATAAATTTTGAGCATTACTCTCCCTCTCAATCAATGACCCGATTTTAAGTAAGCACGTGTAGTCATTGATTGATTATGAAAAATTTTTGCACACTTAATTCCAAAAACCACTCTTTTCCCATTTTGTGAAAAACAAATACTTTTTTGATAAATCATTTGAGGATAAATATTTTTGTAGGCATGTTTTGAGAAACACATATGAACTTCTGCTCAAACTTTATCTAAAGACCCGTACCATTATTGAATGACATTTCTAGTACCGTAGATGTTATCGATACCAGAAGACATGCCTTTGAAACTATTATTTATTTTTTTTTTCAATTTTTTAAGGGTTTTTGTTGGTTTTATAATTTTGTATTTCGGTTTTTGTTTTGAAAAATATTTACAAAGAATAAGATATTTACAACGTGGAACACTGTATAGAATATACCAGTATTGGATTTACTCTTTAAATGAGGTTTGTTAAAGCACGAGTCCTGAGCTGAGGTGATCAGAAATCATAGTACATGCTCATCAATTCTGACATTCCGACTCTCAACCGGAGGCTTCTGTTCCTTAGGTACCCAGACCATGAGTCTTTTCTTGATAGAATTGATCAATGTACCTGCAAATGAGTGAGGAACACCTGCACTAACATCACAAGTATGTTTGCATTTATGTGGGTTAGCAACAACGGTATCTAGACTTTTGGGAATTTCACAATCAACCTTAGTGTTGCCATTGGTGGTCAATTTGCTGGTAGGAATCCATATGAGTCCAACATTCTTAAAAATTCTACCAGTTGGTGTCCACTTAAGGTAGGATCTAAGAGTGTTTGATTTCTTGGGCACAGTAGATGATGTATCCTTATTCCTAGTTTTTGATGCTTTATCATTAAGTGCTTTCCTAGGAGAGGGATTAGTTTTATGAGACCTTTTCTGTGCACTAGAAGACTTTTTCTTAATCCTAGACTTAGAGGGTCGAACCTTATCCTGAGCATTTTCTTTCACTTTCTTGGGATAGGTGTTACACCCGTATCCCGACAAGGTATTATTATATATATATATATATATATACATATATATATACATATATATATATATACATATATATATATATTAGTCCTTTATGTTATATTGAAGTTGTAAAGTTATTTATAAGTTATAATTATGTAAATATGGTAGAAACTTAAGTGGCCAATGCATGAAACCAGAAAATATGGGGACTAGAATTGCCAATAGGGCAAAGTAAATTTAATAAAAATGAAAAAGTAAGTGCTGGAGGATTTATCCAAAAAAGTTGAGAGAAGTTTGGCGAGAAAGTACGTGAAGTGAAGGAGAAGAAGAAAAGCCATAATCTATCAATTGTGTCCAATTTGACCTTATTGTGGTGATTATTAAGGCTAATAGGCTCTTAATTTCATTCCACTAAATCAAGTACGTGTTTTCCCTAATCTTTATGATGAGGGTTTTGCATTTTAGAATTGAAAGTAGTAATAGAAGATTTCCAATTCATGGAATTACTAGTTGTAGTCTCTAATTAAGACTAATTATTCTATAGAAAGCTTAAGGGAGCTTGTGACTCAATTTTTATAAAAAAACCTATTGTGGAATTGAGGTAAGTATAGTGGGTTTATATATTGTTATATTTGATTATGAATTATTGATTGTATGTTATAGTTTTATTGGAGCTTGTAATAGTAGCTTTGGATCCATAGCTTTTATTTGTCAAAGTAGTTTAATTATGCAATTGGAGGTATGTTTTTATGTTATAGATGCTCCAAGAATTCTGTTGTATTGTTAAAGTTTCATTATGCATTTAACCCATTTACTTACTAAGCATTTCGCTTACATTATAGTTGATAATTTTTTGTAGGTTCTAGCAAGGATAATAAGGGTAAGAATCAAGTGTAAGATGGATTACACTTAAGCCGTTAGTTGTTGATGTCTTTTGGACCAAAGGTGTTGAAGTTGGGAGCCCCAAAGAGTCAAGTTTCGTTTTGGTATATTTTGGATCATATGGTTGTTTCTTCACTTTTGGTTTTGTGGCCATGTTCTTAGCATAGTCTAAATGGGTTCATTTGATAGTGTCAAACTCTTGTAGTTAACGGGTCAAATTGTAGTAGAATGATGTTTGGGTAATGTCATTTTATTTGTTTTATATGGTATGGGTTAAAAAGGTTTGATGGTAAAAGTCCTTGTGGGTTATGTTGAGTCATTTGAAATCATTAGTGTAGTTCCTGCAAGTTTTAGAAGTAAAGTAGTGGATGTTGTGCAGAATTTCTGCACAAAAAGTGCAGGTCTGGTCACCAGACGGCGTCACAAAATTTGTGACCCCGTCTGGTTATAAATTTTCTGAGTCGTCAAGTTAATTCCTATTTTAGACGTCATCCCAGTTAAAGGGTGATGGCTTCCACGGGTGAGCTGGCGCCATCGGGCTATAAAACCCCTGATCCGTCGGCCTTTAAAGTTTATTCATGATCTAACACCCCTTTAAAGGGGGACGGCGTCGCGTACTGTGGGCGACAACGTCCACCCGTCAGAAAGGAATGTTCAAGTATTTTCAAAATCAATTTAAAAAGGAAATTTCGGGTTTTCTTTCATTCATTAATTTAAGATATGGATTATTAATCAAAAAGTCAAAGTAAGTCGGTCCAAATTTCGTCATTTTGAAAAGTTCAAGTTTTCGGTTTTGGGGGCTTAACAACTTGGTATCAGAGCCTTGGTCTAAGAAATTTAGGATTTCACCTTAGAATTTAATTGACTTAGGCCGTGAAAATGCGTTAGTGATAATTTTGCTATGTGTGCATTTCTTTGATAGTTTTAAGAACACATATGTTACATGTTTTTATAACTACGCTTGGCCACCGTGGTTATAAGAAAATGGCACATATGTGTCACTTAAAATCATTGAGGCTATGCACGAGTGTCATGTTAGGGTGCTATATGTAAATGTAATATAGTTATCATGTAGACTATAGGTAATTGTACTTGATAGAATGCTTTGTTTAAATTTCAGTAAAGAAGAAATGGATACTCTCCACCCAAAAGAAGCCGTAAAGGCTACGACTTCTAAGCGTGCCGAATCTTTGGCCAGTGATCCGGGTAAGAACGATAAAAGTCATGAGAGTTCTTCTTCCTCCAGTTCCGAGGACCCTGTTTTAGAAGGATTTATGGAAGAGCAAATGAAAGCTTTGGATGTTTTAATGAGGAAAAGAATAGGTAACGCACTTGAGAGATCTATGCCGTATTACATTAAAGAGACCACCCTCAATATTCATAAAGTGATGCAAAGAGAGTTCGCGGAACTCAAAAGAGAAGAGGATCATGGTAGGATCACTAAAAATGACAAGTAATCTTATCGCGACTTAACGGCTTGTGATCCTACCATGATCCTCTTCTCTTTTGAGTTCCTCGAACTCTCTTTGCATCACTTCTTGAATATTGATGGTGGTCTATTTAATGTAATACGACATAGATCTCTTGTTGGGAATTTTAGAAGTTCCTACTGATGAAGTTCTACTGACATGGTTCCTGCTGATATTGTATTCCTACGGATATAGTTATTCTGTATTAGTTTGTTAGGATATGCATGAGCTATTTTAGGTAGTAATATGCATTTATTTTATATTGATTGTCTATTTAGGGTTCCTTGTGTATAAAAGGAACAGATGACTTTTGTATTAAATAACTCTTGAACAAACACTCAAGGAAAAACATCTTTTAGAGAGAGTAATAGAGATCCATAGAGGATCATTGGTTTATTAGAAAAACCTTGTTGGTAACTTTGATTGTGTTCTTATTATTCCGCTGTGCATATTCAATCATTGTTATTAGAGTAAATTACACCGTTCGTCCCTGTGGTTTGCTCCAAATCACACCGGTAGTCCCTGTTCTTTTTTTTTTGCTTTTTTGCTCCCTGTGGTTTACATATTGCACGCTGTTAGTCCTTATCGCTAACTGCCGTTATCTTTTTCGTTATCTCAATGGCACCGTTAGTCCTAACCAAGCGATCACTTGCAGCGTTAGTCCTTTATACTAACGATCGTTAATAACTCCAAAATTTTATTAAAAAAAAATCTTTTCTACACGGTTTTATCGCTACCGTTTTCTTACGTTTTCATGCGTTTTTGTCCGTTATATATCGCTGTCTACTTTTTCACGTTTTCTTACGTTTTGTCCGTTTATACGTTTTCCTTACTTTTTACGCTTTTGTCCGTTTTATTAAGTTTTATCGTTTTCCTTCGCTGCTTTACGCTTTGTCCGTTTTTTACGTTTTGTCCTTTTATGTTTTCCTTCGTTTTTACGCTTTGTCCGATCTTACGTTTTGTCCGTTTTATACGTGTAATTTAAAAAATGACGTGGTTTTAATCCGATTTTTTTCCGATAAAAAATACGTCTTTTTAAAATACGTCATTTTTTAAAAAATACGTCATTTTTCATTTTTAAAAAATCGTCATTTTTTTCCATTTAAAAAATACGTCATTTTTTTTTTCCGAAAAAAATACGTCATTTTTTTAAAAATATCTTTTTCCGATTTAAAAAATACATTTTTTATAAAAAAATACGTCATTTTTTAAAAAATACGTCATTTTTTCCGATTTAAAAAAATACGTCATTTTTTAAAAATACGTTTTTTTCGATTAAAAAATACGTTTTTTTAAAATACGTCATTTTTTTAAAAATACGTCATTTTTTCCGATTTAAAAAATACGTCATTTTTTAAATTACACCGTATATAAACGGACAAAACGTAAGAAAAACCGACAAAAGCGAAAACGAAGGAAAACGAATAAAACGGACAAAACGTAAGAAAACGGACAAAAGCGTAAAAAACGCGAAAACGTATAAAAACGACAAAAACGTAAGAAAACGGACAAAAGCGTAAAACCTAAGGAAAACGATAAAAAGGACAAAAACGTAAGAAAAACGTAGAAAAAGTAGACGAAAACGTATATAAACGACAAAAACGATGAAAACGTAGAAAAGCGGCGAAAACGATTAAAACCGCTTAGAAAAGATTTTTAATAAAATTTTGGAGTTATTAACGGTCGTTAGTATAAAGGACTAACGCTGCAAGTGATCACTTGGTTAGGACTAACGGTGCCATTGAGATAACGAAAAGTTAACGGATTTAGACGATAAGGACCACTGCAATATGTAAACCACATGGAGCAAAAAAGCAAAAAAAAAAAAAAAGAACAGGGACTACCGGTGTGATTTGGAGCAAACCACAGGGACGAACGGTGTAATTTACTCATGTTATTATATACCCTAGTTGAGTCCTGATCTTGGTTTCAACAATTGGTTTCAGAGCCTCGTGGCTCTCGATCTAGGGTTGATAAGGTTTTCCTGTAATTAGGGTTTATACCCTAATTGATCTAGGCAAAAGTTCAATATAGAACCAAAATTTACCATAGATGCAATCAACCAATAATAGCCATTCATTTTTTTATTATAATAAACTTTCACCATTTTTTAAAAAATTAAATATCTCGCAAAACCGCATCGTTAATGATAAAAATATAATATCACGGACGAAATTATCAATTATATATATATACTATTATATATATTTTAACAATTTTTTTCAAAATTTCGTCAACAAAATCATATATGATTTGTGAAAATCATATATGATTCGATTTTTACGAATCACATATGAATTTTGAGAATCATATATGATTGTAAAAATCATATATGATTCGTAAAAATCGAATCATACATGATTTTTAAAATCATATATGATTCGTAAAAATCATATATGATTTTTTCGGACGGAATTTTTGAAAAAAAATGTTTGTTGAAAATATGTAAAAGTGCATATCTATAGAAAGATAATTTAATTCTCGTCACGATGGTGTATTTTTTATATTTTGAAGATTTACTGTATGTAAGATATGTTGTTTTAAAAAAAATGTGGAAAATGATTTTGTATTAATTTAGATAAAAAATGGAGTGTTATGATTGGTTCATTTGTTCTATGACAAATATGAGTTCTATATTGATCTCAACTCAATTGATCTATAGCAGCAGATATTTAAAGAAAAGAGGCAGCAGATATTAAGGAGGCGTACATGTGTTAATATTCTGAATAGATTTTTAAAGGTACTGGTTCCTCGATATTGTAATTTGATTCTGATCTGGTCTACTTTAAGGTATTCACTTTCTACATGCTTAATTATATTCGGTCAATCCATATACATTCGATCGATATTATATTCGCTTGGTACATATAGAGCAGATCATGGTTTCATTATAATACTCGGTTTTCATTGGTTCCTACTCATTGGATTCACGTGGGGCATCATTTTGGTTTAATTGGTTTCATCTTTTGTACACGTGATATTGATATATATTCATGTGGGCCTCTTGATTCGCCATATTAATTCCGTCCGTCTAGTGTTTTGATATTGTTGGGACTCGCGAGTTTTCATTGTTTGGATTAATTGCTTGCACATATTCTTGGGGTCACGTGGCGACTGTTTATTGATAGTAATTGATTTCAATTGATCACATATAATATCATTGCTGCTGATATATTGTTGCGGCTGATTTCATTGGTCTCATGATTTAATACATCACTGGTCTTTTACTTTTGTGATCACGTGAGATGATATTTAACTGACATCTTGGTACTGCTGGTCCCAACGCATATAATTATTTATTTTGATTGGCTGTTGGTTACTGCTGGTATTCATTTTGGTCGACATATTTTTGAGACTGCTGCTATCACATATCTTTACTGCTGCATTCAGCTCTTTACAAACCTCTCAACCAAACTTCTCTCCACACCTTTAAAATGGCATAATTTGATAATAAAAGGGATGATGTTATGTTTCCTTATTTGATGAATGATGAGTACGAGGTCTGGGCTAAGAAGATGGAACACTGGATCATGAATAATGATATGAATATCTGGAAGGTGATCCAAAATGGCAACAGCTTGAAAAGGACTGGAAGAGATCACGATGTAAAAATCATTATTCTTCCTCCAAAGACCGGATGAACACAACACTGTATTAAAAGAGAGTCAAAGGCCAGAACTACCTTGCTTAAATCTATTCCTGGTGATCATGTAGCAGATTTTCGTTATATGGATGCTGCAAGTGATATATGGAATGCACTCAAAGCAAGGTATGGTGGAAAGGCTGAATTCAAGAAGATGAGCAAGGAAGCTTATACTATAGGTGATGCTGAAGAATTTGCAATTATGGGCATCTCTCAGGTACATAATTGTGTCTTTAGTTGTGATGTAAAATATAATGCCCTTAAACCTAAATATAATGAATGTTATCTAGAGGTTCAGTCTTACAAAAATTCTTTAAAAACCTTAGAAAAATAGAAAAATTGGTTTCAAAAGAATCAGCTTGCTTATGAAGAAAAGATAAGAGTGTTAGAAAGAGATCAAACTAATGCTAAAAATGAGTTAAAATATTTAGAAAGAGAAAGAGCTAAAGTAGAGCTAGAAAAACAAGAAGTGCAAGATAAGTTGGATAATGAAGTAGCTAGGCATAAAGAATGGCTAGTTTCTGGTGACAAGTTAGCTAGTCATCTCTATGGTAGTCAAGATCCTAATTCTGGGATAGGTTTAGGTTTTAAGAAATATGTTGGTTTAGAGGCAAGGAATGATATGTCTAAATCTACACCAGCAGGATTAGCACATTATGTAAAAGAAGGAGAATTGCATGTTGTCCCAGGACCAATTAGAGGAGAACATATGCCCACCACCACTACCTCAGACTTTGATGGATCACACCATTTATATGGCAAAAAGTCAAGTGACTTGCCAGACCTTAGTAGCAAAACTAATGACTCTGTCTCTTGTTCTAAAAGTGACAAGTCGTCAGACCTAAAGTACACTGACTATGCCTCATGTGATTCAAGTGAAAAGTCCGACTCACCTAGGCACACACCCAAGACCACACCCAAGTCCAAAGTAGCTAATGCTGAGCCCAAAACAAAGATGTTATTTACTGTTAAACACAATTTTGCTTCTAGTTCTGTTTCTGATAAGTTTATATGTAATAAACAAAGTTGTGTTAAGAATAAGTATTTTAAGAAGAAATCTTGTTTTGTGTGCGGTAGTAAACTTCATCTTATTAAAGATGTGATTATCATGGAAAAGGATGGGTGTTTCCTATGGCCAACCGACCTTTAGACCCACATGGACTAATGTTGCTAGTATTCCTCCATTTGTTCCAAAGTCGCTCATGTGAGAGCAAAACCAGCCCTACTAGTAAGCCAAAGGTGTATGCATCTGTTTCTGCTGATAGGCTTAATAGGCCTTTTCCAGTTCCCTCTAGTGGAGGATATTCTTCACCAGTTACTACTAGTTGGTGGAACAGTAATGCTAGAATTATGCCCTATAGACCTACAAGTTCTTATTTTCAATCATATACACCTTATGTATCTCATATGAATATGGCACATGGTGGAGTAAGAGTGGCTACTCTTAAGCTCTCAACGAGTTATTCTTGGAAAACTCAAAGGAAAGGTTCATTCTGGGTACCCAAGAACAATGGTCTTTGTCAGATGCATTGATTGAGGGAGGCATAAAGCCGGGGAGGCTTATTGTTGTATTTTTTGTATTCTAACCATTTTTGCAGCTGTTGGATCCTCATAAGCCTTACGGGAGGCTTAGTATTTCTGCTGACACTACATATTTCTTTGGTTTCTGCTGCTGCTTGATGGTATATTTTACATGTTTTGTATATTTTTATTCTTTCTTTATTTTATATTTATAGTTGATAAAAAAACGAACTTGTCTTTGTTCAGTTTCTACTCTTTCTTGTATTGAGGTTTTGGTGTTGGTTAATAACCACACACTAATGGTTTTCATCTCACCATGTCTTGCTGACACAAGAGTTGACTAACCCACAAGATTATGGCTTGTGGTAAAGGCTGTGGAAATCCATAAATGGTAATCAACTCACCATGATGATGACGACATTCCATCAAAGAGTTGGCTAGTCCAAAAGCAAACGGTTTTTGGTAAAGACATCTCAATTCCGTTGATAGCTATAATGGTTTGCTCAAAACCATAGGGTACTCAACTCATCCATGCTTCATTGCTGAGAGTTGAAATGGTCATCAATTCACCATGGTTGCTGCCTTATTGGGTAACCAAAGGATTGGCTAGTCCCGAGCAAACGGCTATAAAAGATATGTCAAAACCGTTTATGGCGTGTGATGATTTGCCAAAATCATTAGGGTTATCCAACACACCAATGATTCATGTTCTAAGTGTTGGACTGGTTACTAGTTCACCAGGGTGATGTCATGATTCCACCAAAGGACTAGCTAGCCCAAGAGTGAGTAGCTACTTAGTAAAGGCTTCTCAATCTACTCATGATGCTGCTGATTTTGTTGCTGCTTAAAGATAGGAGTTGCTGTGGAATCTTGTTCTTCAAAGATGGTTTCTAGTTGCTGCCAATATATAGACTTGGTTGCTGCTGGTTACTTTATTTTGCTGTAGAAGTTAAAGTATCAATCCTCATGCTTTGGAAGTTACTCATCTAACTGGAAACTTGAAGTTAACCAAGTCAAATTCAAGTTTAGGGGAGGATTGTTGGGAATTTTAGAAGTTCCTACTGATGAAGTTCTACTGAGATGGTTCCTGCTGATATTGTATTCCTACGGATATAGTTATTTTGTATTAGTTTGTTAGGATATGCATGAGCTATTTTAGGTAGTAATATGCATTTATTTTATATTGATTGTCTATTTAGGGTTCCTTGTGTATAAAAGGAACAGATGGATTTTGTATTAAATAACTCTTGAACAAACACTCAAGGAAAAACATCGTTTAGAGAGAGTAATAGAGATCCATAAAGGATCATTGTTTTATTAGAAAAACCTTGTTGGTAACTTTGATTGTGTTCTTATTATTTTGCTGTGCATATTCAATCATTGTTATTATATACCCTAGTTGAGTCCGGATCTTGGTTTCAACATCTCTCAAGTGCCTTCACGGCTTGTGACTTCACGGCTTGTAATGTACCTAAGTTTACGGGAACTCTCGACCAATTGCTTGTAATAGGTGGCTTGTCGCCGTTGAAGGTGCTTTCCGCACAAGTGGGTGTGAGGAAACCAAAAAAGTTATATATTCTATAAATTACCATCGTGATAGCGCTAGAACTTGGTGGGAAGGAAAGGTTCACGAAAAAGGGGAAACATGGTTGGAATTGTGTTCATGGAAAGAGTTCAAAGAATTATTCACCTCAGAATATGCACCGACGGAAGAGATTGATAAGATCCGTGAAGAATTTCAAACCCTTGTGCAAACTAACGAGCCGGTGAATGAATTATGGAAGAAGTTTAACGACATGGTTCCATATTTTTCCGAGTATCACAATAATGAAAATCTCAAGGTCGATAGATTCCAAAGAATGCTTAAGGATGATATCCGTGAAGTAACCTCACCATTCAAATGTAATAATTTGAAAGATCTTCTAAGCCGGGCTCGTGTGAGGGAAGCGGACTTAATGAGGAAGAAGAGTAAGGAGGACAAGGATTTTAAGAGGAAACAAGTGTTTGGGGATAGAGAGGGTAAGAAGCCGAGGTTTGATCAAGGCAAGAAAGCCAGAGGAAGTCAAGGCAAGACGCAATGCAAAAAGTTCCATAAGCTTCATTATGGTGAATGTAGGCTTAACATGCCAGGATTTTACAAGTGTGGCTCTCTAAAACACATGAGTAAAGAATGTCCATGGTTATATGTTATGGGTGTAATCAAGTTGGACATAAGTTGAATGAATGTCCAAGTCAAAAAACAGATGAAGCCAAGATTTTGAAGACGGTTAAGGAAGAAAAAGTTGAAGTTCCAAAACCTAAAGCACGAGTTTACCAAATGGGAGTAGAGGAAGCAAAGTCGGGACCTGATGTCATTACAAGCATACTTCTTGTTAATTCCGTTCCCACTCGAGTTCTATATGACTCAGGAGCTAGTGTGTCCTTTGTGTCTTTAGGGTTTAGCAAGCAATTAACCTCTCCATTATCTGAACTCTCCAAACCCATTAAAGTTGAAATAGCTGATAGTAAGGTTGTGGTCGTAGTTAATATGTATCGTGATATAGATTTAGAAATAGATAATAGTATTTTTAAGATCGACTTAATCCTTATATTGCTTGGGGAGTTTAATGTCATTATAGGCATGGATTGGCTTAGCAATTATAATGCCACCATTATGTGCAATCAGAAGATGGTTCGAGTTGTTAATCCTAACGGTCGTGAAATAATTATTTATGGAGACAAGAGGAAGGGTGAAGTTAGGTTATGCTCCGTAATGAAGGCTAGGCGATATTTATCACGGGGTTGTTGTGCCTTTTTGGCTCACGTGATAGATACAAGTATTGAAAAAATGAGTATTGATGATGTTCCAATTGTCAATGAATTCCGGGACATTTTTCCGGAATATTTACCGGGTATCCCACCCGAGAGGCAAGTTAAATTTCGTATTGATCTCGTTTCGGGTGCTAAGCCTATAGCAAAAACTCCTTACCGTTTGGCCCCATCCGAAATGAAGGAATTGATGAGTCAACTTCAAGAATTGTTGGATAAAGGTTTTATCCATCCTAGTAGTTTGCCATGAGGAGCACCGATTCTATTTGTTAAAAAGAAAGATGGTAGCATTCGAATGTACATTGACTATCGTAAGTTGAATAAAGTAACGGTGAAGAATGTGTACCCGTTCCCGGGAATCGATGATCTCTTTGATCAACTTCAAGGTGCTAAATGGTTTTCCAAGATCGATCTGCGTTCGGGTTATCATCAATTAAAGGTTCGAGAAGAAGACATTCCTAAGACGGCTTTTAGGACTCGTTACTGACATTATGAATTCACGGTTATGCCTTTTGGCCTTACGAATGCATTTGCGGTTTTTATGGATCTAATGAATCGGGTATGTAGGTCGATGTTGGATACGTATGTCATCATATTTATTGATGATATTCTCATCTATTCAAAGAACGAGGAAGAACATGCGGTCCATTTACGAGAAATTCTCGAGACCTTGAGAAAAGAAAATTTGTATGCTAAATTTTCGAAATGCGAATTTTGGTTACAAGAAGTCCAATTTCTTGGACATGTTGTTAATCCGGAGGGCATTAAGGTTGACCTGTCAAAGATAGAAGCAATAATGAATTGGCAAGCTCCAATAAATGTAGGAGAGATACGAAGTTTTCTAGGTTTGGCAGGATATTACCGCAGGTTCATACAAGACTTCTCCAAGATTGCATATTCGCTAACTAAACTTACAAGGAAGAATGTCCCTTTTGAGTGGGGGAAAGAGCAAAATGACGCTTTTTCTACCTTATGAAGGAAATTATGTGAGTCACCAGTTTTAGTCTTACTGGAGGGGATGGAGGATATGGTAGTATACAATGATGCATCTTATTCCGGTCTTGGTTGTGTTCTTATGCAAAAGGGTAAGGTAATTGCCTATGCATCAAGGCAATTGAAGAAGCACAAAAAAGATTACCCAACTCATGATCTTGAATTTGCAGCCATGGTTTTCGCGTTGAAAATATGGAGGCATTATCTTTACGGCATGGAGTTTATAATTTATACCGATCACCGAAGTCTTCAATATTTCTTAAATAAGAAGGATCCAAACATGAGACAACGGAGTTGGTTAGACTTGTTAAAAGATTATAATTGTGAAATTTGTTATCACCCGGGAAAGGCGAATGTCGTAGCGGACGCGTTAAGTCGAAAAGGCCAAGGTGAAGTTACTCAAATCCATTAATAACAAATGATTATTACGTCCGATTTCTTTGACAAGATTAAGTTAGCTCAAAAGGAAGCTTTGATGGAAGAAAATTGGGAAAGAGAGCGTATCACTTCTCACGTCCCTCATTTTGAAGAAGATAGTCGTGGAATTAAGACGCGATACGGGAGAATATTTCATAGTGACATCAAGATTTTGCTTTTGGATGAAGCACATAAGTCAAAGTATTCTATTCACCCGGGAGCTAACAAGATGTATCATGATTTAAGAAGAGATTACTGGTGGCCGGGCATAAAAAGGGATTACACGAAATATGTGGAGAAGTGTCTGACTTGTTTGAAAGTTAAAGCCAAACACCAAAAACCATATGGCAAGGTGCAACCTCTAGAAGTATCGGTTTGGAAATGGGAAAATATTTGATGGACTTTGTTACAAAGTTGCCTCAAACGACCAAAAAGCACGGCGCAATTTGGGTAATAGTAAATCGGTTGACGAAAAGCGCACACCTCATACCAACTAGAGAGAATATGCCCATACATAAGCTAGCAAAGATTTATGTTAAAGAAATAGTTGCGTGGCATGGAGTACCCATTTCCATAATCTCTGATAGAGATGGAAGATTTACTTCTTCATTTTGGCAAAACTTCCAAGAAGAATTAGGTACAAGGTTACATATGAGTACGGCTTTTCATCAGCAAACCGATGGGCAAAGTGAAAGAATGATTCAAACTCTTGAAGATATGTTAAGGGCTTGTATAATCGACTTTGGAGGAAATTGGGATGATCATTTACCTTTAGTCGAATTTTCCTATAATAATAGTTACCACGCTAGTATATAGATGCCACCTTATGAAATGCTTTATGGTAGAAAATGTAGAACTCCGGTGTGTTGGGATGAAGTTGGAAAAAGAGAATTGGCTAGTACGGATGTAATACTAGCAACAACCGAGAAAATAGAGATGATTCGGGAAAGACTTAAGGCAACTCAAGATAGATGGAAAAGCTATGCCGATAATCGAAGAAGACCAATTTAATTTGAAGTAGGCGATTTCTTCATGCTTAAAGTTTCTCCGTGGAAAGGTGCTCTTAGATTCAAACACAAGGGAAAGTTAGGTCTAAGATTCATTGGACCCTTCAAAATCTTAGAGCATGTTTGAGAAGTGGCTTACATATTGGAACTTCTGGAAGAGATGAGAGGAATTCATAATACCTTCCATGTATCTTATTTAAGGAAATGTTTAGCGGGTGAATCTAGTGTAGTCACGTTGGATGATGTAGAGATAGAACCGAATTTGACATCACAAGAAGAACCGGAGGCAATACGTGGAAGAAAAACAAGACAACTTAGAAATAAAGAAATTCCTTTAGTAAAAGTACAATGGAGACATTGAAAGGGTACACATATTAGATGGGAAACGGAAGAAAGAATGAGGAATAAGTATCCTCAACTTTTTCATGAATAGATTTCGAAGACGAAATCAAATTTTAGGAGGGGTAAATTGTTACACCCGTATCCCGACAAGGTATTATTATATATAGGTATTACTCCTTTATGTTATATTGAAGTTGTAAAGTTATTTATAAGCTATAATTATGTAAATATGGTAGAAACTTCAGTGGCAATTGCCAATAGGGCAAAGTAAATTTAATAAAAATGAAAAAGTAAGTGATGAAGGATTTATATAGAAAAGTTGAGAGAAGTTTGGAGAGAAAGTACATGAAGTGAAGGAGAAGAAGAAAAACCATAATCTATCAATTGTGTCCAATTTGACCTTATTGTGGTGATTATTAAGGCTAATAGGCTCTTAATTTCATTCCTATAAATCAAGTAAGTGTTTTCCCTAATCTTTATGATGAAGGTTTTGAGTTTTAGAATTGAAAATAGTAATAGAAGATTTCCAATTCATGGAATTACTAGTTGTAGTCTCTAATTAAGACTAATTATTGTATAGGAAGCTTAAGGGATCTTGTGACTCAATCTTTATAGAAAACCTATTGTGGAATTGAGGTAAGTATAGTGGGTTTATGTATTGTTATCCTTAATTATGAATTATTGATTGTATGTTATAGTTTTTGTTGGAGCTTGTAATAGTAGCTTTGGATCCACAGCTTTTAATTGTCAAAGTAGTTTAATTATCATATTGGAGGTATGTTTTTATGTTATAGATGCTCCAAAAATTCTATTGTATTGTTAAAGTTTCATTATGCATTTATCCCATTTACTTACTAAGCATTTCGCTTACGTCATAGTTGATGATGTTTTGTAGGTTCTAGCAAGGAGTATAAGGGTAAGAATCAAGTGTAAGATGGATTACACTTAAGCCGTTAGTTGTTGAAGTCGTTTGGACCAAAGGTGTTGAAGTTGGGAGCAATGAAGAGTCAAGTTTCGTTTTGGTATATTTCGGGTCATATGGTTGTTTCTTCACTTTTGGTTTTGTGGTCATGTTCTTAGCGTAGTTTAAATGGGTTCATTTTATAGTGTCAATTTCTTGTAGTTAACGGGTCAAATTGAAGTAGAATGACGTTTGGGCAATGTCATTTGATTTGTTTTATATGGTATGGGTCGAAAAGTTTGATGGTAAAAGTCCTTGTGGGTTATGTTGTTCCTGCAAGTTTTAGAAGTAAAGTAGTGGATGTTGCGCATAATTTCTGCATAAAAAGTGCAGGTCTGGTCACCAGATGGCGTCACAAACTTTGTGACCCTGTCTGGTTATAAATTTTCTGAGCCGTCAGGTTAATTCCTGTTTCAGACATCATCCCAGTTAAAGGGTGACGGTCTCCGCGGGTGAGCTAATGTCGTCGGGCTATAAAACCCCTTAGCTATCGGCCTTTAAAGTTTATTCATGATCTGACACCCCTTTAACGTGGGACGGCGTCGCGTAATGTGGGTGACGACATCCACCCGTCAAAAGGGAATGTTCAAGTATTTTCAAAATCTATTTAAAAAGGAAATTTCGGTTTTCTTTCGTTCATGAATTTAAGTTCTGGATTATTAACCAAAATGTTAAAGTAAGTCGGCCCAAATTTTGTCATTTTAAAAAGTTCAACTTTTCATTTTTTCGGGCGTAACAATTGGTTTATGAAGTGACTGGTTTTGATAAAGCTTTGACCTCATCAACTTGGGAGGCAAACCTTGTTTTTAAAGATTTTGGTCGTTCGGATATAAACGCTAGGATGTCTAACTACAAACCGGTTCTATCAGGATGTGAAACTGGCTTCCCCAAGATTGATGGTTTCACAAACTTAGTGTTCACACTTTTTCCTATAGTTTTTCTAAGCTCATTCTTTAACGCTACTATTGCGAAACTCTTATCCTGAAGTTGACCTTTGAGTTCATCATTTTTGGCCATCAAAGAGTTGGTTTGTTCCAAAGACTTAGTTCTAGTTTCTTTGACTGGGTCACTTAGATCAGTGTGATGCCTTTTCAAGGTCTCATTTTCCTTAAGTAATCTAGCCACACAAAGTTCCAATTTGATGTTTCTTGATTAAATTACATCGATGTCATGTTTAGCCTTGACTATATTACTTTTCTCATCCAGGATAAAAATATGTTTCTTCAGATTGTTGATAGTCGAGTCTTTGTCTTGAAGTTGAGCTTTCAAAGTGTTAATTTCAAAAAAATTCACGGAATTTAGGAAATTCCGGGTTTTTACATGGTTTGTTAATTTGAAAACTTTCTTCTTTACTTTGTATTGCAATTTCAAGAGAAATGCAATGTTTTTCAAGTTGTAAAAATCTGTTTGAAAGTTCATCATAAATTTTCTTTTCAACCACATCATTTGTTTTGAAACACTTAATCACAGACTCAGCCTCAGTCAAAGGACATTTATAAAAGTCATGTTCAGTATCGTGATTAGATTGTACAAGTATATTGGCAGATGCATCATTTTGAACAGTTAAGAGTACCTCGGCACCTGACACTTGTTCATTTACCATTCTGATAGCTGCATCCACTACTTGTGAGACAGGAGTTACTGAACAACTGGTTGTATCAATCTTAGCAGTCTCTGAACTTATGCATTCAGCAACATCTAACCCTTCAACTGATGTATTACCCGACTCAACATTGTCTCTCGATTACACCCGACACTCATTCACTTTGTCATCATCCTGTGCTTTTTCCTAAATGTACTTTTTAACATTATCCATGAGTTAGATTAATGTTTCTCTGAACACATCTGCTTCCATCCCAGTGTGATTCGTGAAGCACATTTCAGTCATATGATTGTCGTAATCCAAACTGTATTCACCATTGAAGAATGACTGAAATTGTTCGTTGATCACTTGAAGTGCAACTTTAGATCCGAATTTTTGAACCTTTTCTCTGTCAAGTTGTTGTTCAAGTTGTCCTAAGTTCAAGAACAATGTGCCTGTGAATGTTGATACATCTTGACAGAAAAGTGCATTAAATGCTCGTTCGATTCCCATTGTGAATCTGTCTTCAGTTAGAAGTAACGTGAGGTGTGAATGAAGTTGTTGAAAAGGTTCAATGCAACTCTCCTTTACAAGAACATGTTGTAGGTGTGACTGGTGCACTTCCCTCTCTTCTGAATCCAAGCACAAAGATCTCACATCATCATTGGCTGATTCAATCATATTTAACCTTTCAGTATAGTTGAGACTCTTATGGTTGTCAATAGCATCGTACAGTTTAAGTACTTCAGATATCACTGAATCAGGAGTGTAAGACATGATGTTGTCGTAGGTTGAACGTGTTATGATAACAGTTGTATCGATTCAATGATTAGTGATTGTATGTTAAAAGGGATACTGGAATGTTTAGATTAGGTGAATTGTTGTTTAATTGTGACTTGGTAACGTTTGAGTCAAATTACAAAACGTAGTGATACAAAATGCAACACTTGACAAATCGCAGATAAACCAAAACGCAAGAATCACAAGTCGCAGTCCTTGACAAAACGCAGTGACAAATCGCAGACTATCCAAAACGCAACTATTAAGTCGATTTCAACTTAAATCGCAACCTGTCAAAATGCAAGATACCAAAACGCAGAGACTCAGATCGCAGCTCTTGACAAAACGCATGGACAAAACGCATGTCGCTTTCAACAGTACACGTACTATTGTCCTTGTGCTAACAAAACGCAGCCCGATATTAATATAATAATCAAACCGCAGTTCCAACCTGAACAAATCGCAGTGTAGCTAAGACAAAATGCACCCAAATAGCAACAAAAAGCATCCAGGAAATTTGTCCGAGAGTTAAGTCGTAGTCAAGAACTAAGTGACTTTCTCACCTAAAACCACTTAAAATTCACCCTTTTCAACATTTTTTTTGTTTCTTTTGTACAACTTGATCCTAGAAGGTTATAACTATCCTAAAAATACTTACTTTAACACCACAAACGTCAAAATCAAAGGAAGCCACATATGAGACCAAAAACCTTCCAAAACGAACTTTTCAATCTAAAACAACCAAGGTAAACGCATATACTACCTAGCTAATCAAACCATGGGCTCTGATACCAATAGTAAAATTATTGATATCATAATACCACTTATGATTAGAGAGTGGAACGTGAGTTTTTAGAGAGATAATGGGATGTTTAGAGAGAGAAACAAAAATTGCAAGATTAGATAACTTGAACATACAACCCTCTCCCTTGTGGGGAGAGGGTTATTTATACATATTTCCTACGCCCTATTTCGGGCTGTGGATCAGGCATACAGTGGGTAAAGACCCGTCCTTCTTCCACGGTGTTACTTAAACTAACATAAACTATTAAATAATGTAGAGTCTAGGAGCTAACTTATGCTAGACTATAGTTGGGGTGACCGACACTTCAACATAGATTTACTAAATCCTAACATATCTTGTCCTCACGGATGGCGCCGTATTTACGTATGGTATGTAAATCGGTTTAGAGATGGGATGATAATGGTTTTGTTGTTTGGGTTCCCGTGTAGAATTGTAAGAACCCGATGAGATTGATATAGATCAATAAGCTCGAGTAACACTTAAACAAGAACCATATTTCACTGCTATGAGGCAGTATTTGCCCAAGTGTGTGAAAACTTATGTGATATTGTGTATTACTCTTCTTTTATAGAGAGGCTTGTAGGGTTTAGAAATAAACTTTTTGGGAGTGATCGACGGCTGCCAGGGTTCCAAGTGTAGATTATCCGAGAGCAGACAAAGAGGACAGATGCCATGCGTCCTTTAGCTCATAGTGGTGCTTGTCCTGCGTCCCCACTGTGCGATGTCAGATGGCACATCTTAACCGCTAGTGACAGTTAGGGGGCAGTGGCTTTGTCCTTACTCAGTCAGGCCTGAGATATCTTTCCAGGCTCTACGTGACCTGGGATTTAAGTTGGGCCTTTACCAAGTGTTGATTGTGCCCTGGTGTTGGACTTGATGCGAGCGTGTGATTAATGGGATTATCCCCAAAGTAAAATGGTGGTTGTATATATTTGGTGTTTCTAAAATTAAAACAAAACCATTATTATGATAATAATATATATAATTTAATATCAATATTTATTTATATATATTATTTATTTAGTGAGTTTATCCCCGAAATAAAATGGTTATTGTCAGTTATGAATCTAATACAATAAAATTTCATATTGCATATACATTCTCATATACAATATGTTAGGATTTAGAAAATCATGGTATTAAAGTGTCGGTCACCTCAAGTATATATAATCGTTAGAAAGCTCGTAGTCGTAGTTATTTTATGTTAAGTAGTAGTCAGTTAAGTAACACCGTGGAGCACAGACGGGTCTTTACCCATGTATGCCTGATCCACAGCCCGTTGTGTGGCATTTTATTGTAAGACTATAAATACTCTCTACCTCCCAAGGTAGAGAGTTGGAGCTCATAATAAGATTTTTCTTTCTCTCACTAAAGTTCCCTAAACCTCTAACTTTCTCTCTCTAGAACTCATAATACGCCTATTTGATCTTAAGGTTTAGTGTGTTTGTGAAATCCAATATGTTACAAATGGTATCAAGAGGAATGGTTTGATCATCTCTTACATATCCTTTGATTTCTAGTGACTTTTAGGTGGTTTTAGAGTTTGAAAAGGTTTAGTGGTTTTTGCATCATTTGGATCATTTCTAGTGTTAAAGTTTGAATCTTGGGTGTTGTTTTGTGTTTAGAATCATTGTATGTGCTTGGGTTTTGATTTGGTAAGCTTGAATCATCGTGGTTGGGTTGTTTTTGGATTTAAAAGTGGTGTTTATGTGATTTTCTAGGTAGCGACTTGAGCCACGGATAAGTTATCTTGGTAGCGACTTACTTTGCAATTTGGTAGCGAGTTGTAGTTGAAGGTCTTAGCGAGTTGAGCTAGCGACTTGTCTATTGAGACAAGCCGACAAAAAGTACACTTAGTAGAGTGTCCACTACGGGTAGCGACTTGGTGAAAGTTAGCGACTTGTACTTAAGTTTGTTAGCGACTTGGTGTTAGCGATTTGGTGCTTAGCGAGTTGCTCTTTAGCAACTTGACAACTTAGCCATTTGGTGCTTAGCGAGTTGCTCTTTAGCGACTTGACAACTTAGCGACTTGGTGCTTAGCGACTTGCTGTCAAAATTTTGCTAGCGACTTGGTGCTTAGCGAGTTGTTATTTAGCGACTTGACTGTGTCTTAGCGACTTGGTGCTTAGCGACTTGGTTCAGTTTTTCTTTGCGACTTGGTTGACTCGTCTGAATACGGTTTTCTCTTGATTTAGTAAAATCCGTGAAAGAATCTATTTCCCGGTTTAATCATAGAGTTATAAAATCCCGGTAATTCGTAAACATGTCTACCAACGTTCCTACAATCATCTCCACTATACGAGGATGTTCAAGCATTTGGTTCAGATACTGGCCCACCCATGCTTGACAGAACCGACTACGACTCTTGGGCTCAAAGAATCGATTGTACTGTCTTGGAAAGGAAAATGGGGTCAACATTCTCAAATCGATTAATGAAGGACCGTATCTAGTTGAGACTACTAGAGACATAATTGATACAAATGAAGATGGAACAATGATCTATGGAATAGACAGACCAAAGACGTATGATGAGCTCAATGATAAGGAGAAGAAGAGATTCGATGCGGATATCAGGGCTTCTAACATCATATTGCAAGGTCTTCCAAAAGACATCTACAAGTTTATCAATCACAACACTGAAGCAAAGGCTGTATGGGATAATGTCAAGATGCTTCTCTCGTGTTCAATTAACTGTTGAAGACAGAGAATCTCAATTATATGATGAATTTGAACATTTCAAGATGAAACCAGATGAGAGTGTCTATGAGTACTATGTGAGATTCCATAAGCTTGTGAATGACATGAGTTTGTAAACAACATGAATCCCGAATGGCATAAGTTTGTCACATCTGTGAAGCTCACTAAAGGATTGAAGAACACAAACTATGAGCAACCGTATGCCTTCCTTCTCCAGAATGAAAGACATGCTATGTTTGAAAAAGGATTCGGAACAGTTCAAAACCAATCGTGGAGAAACAAGTTCATCAAATGATTCAATCGATTTCTACACAAATGTTGGGATCACCACCAAAGCTTCTCAAGTTGTACCCATGGGTAATGGTAATCACAAACTCATTCCTGATCCAATGTTCAAACAAGCCGATGTCGATGCATCCGTTGGAAACTTCATTAGTCAACTAGCTCTCTTGATCAGTCAAAACATGAACACTCTCCCACTCACCAACAACAACCTCGAACGCATCTAATCCACACAATCAAGCCACCGTCGAGATGGGAAGGTTATGGTGCACTAGTTCAAGAAAGGCAGACGATCGAGAAGGGGTGGAGTAGGTGGAGGCGTGGTGGAAATCGAATCGAGGAAGGATTGGAAATCAAGGACAAACAAAGCCAGTCAAATGTTACAATCGTGGTGGTGAGGGACACATTGCTAGGAACCGCACATCTCCAAAACGTCCACGAATGCACGAATACTTCAGAGACAAGATGCTACTTGTACAAGCTCAGACAATGGTGCAGCCTTAGATGAAGAGGAGTTGTTGTTTCTCTGGAGGCAATGCCAAGACCTATGATGCGATGTGGATGAACCAATTCAGAGATAGGTCACAATCATCGAATGCCTTTCAAGTCACGATCGTGTGATGCATACGACTGATGTTGATGATGGACCTCATCACAAACAATTTTCATGGCTAGCATTTCTCCAATGGTCTCTCCTAAGGTCTCATATTCACCACAAGCTGGACCATCCAAAGACAAAATCATCTCAGAGGTATTAAAACTATATGATGAAGTTGATATGCAAAAGATACATAATGAAGTACAATCAACTGAAATCATTGAGTCGATATTGAAAATATGGGTAATATCAATGTTGTCCCATATGATCAATATGTGAAACAAAGTGAAAGTGAGATTGTGTCAAGTGATGTATCTTCGCATCAATGATGACTATGTTTGTAATGAATACACCGCATGTGCCCCCCGATGATTCTGTTATCTCTGAACTTAATGCCTATAAAGAAAGAGTTGCTATTTATGAACAACGTGCTAAGTTTGAGTTAACCACTCGTGAGCAGGAAATGGATGACCAAATGCGCATAATATTAGAAAAAGTAATTTTAGAGAAGAAGTATTAAAACAAGAGTTAAATTCCTTACAAGAAAAGCTTTCTAAAACCGCTAAGCAAAAACAAGAACTTCAAGAAAATGTGAAAATGCTTAAGCAAGAATTTAATGCTAAGGAATCAAAACTTTTGAAAGATTTTTCTAATCTGAAAACGTTGAAAAACAAGCTTGAAAACAAGTTGTAATGCATAAGGAACACCATTCAGACTGGCCACATGATCACTAAGCATAGAGTCTTAAGCGATAAGCATAGCATTCCCATTGTTGAGGAACCAAATCCAGAGGTCATTAAAAAGGCTAGAAATGCTCATAAGGTACTTTATGATGGCAATGAAATCCTTAAACCTAGACAGAAACCTAGTTGCGCTGAGTGCACTGAGGAAGATAAGAAATCAGATGAAGTCACTAGGGATAAGATGAACAAGAAACTAGATGATCCTAAACGAAAGAATGTTATTTAACTGAAGTCATGCCTTTCTTTAAACAACTAAAAGATCATTTTGAAAGTCTTAAAAAGGGAATGAATTTAGACATTAAAGAAATGGAAAAGGAATTTGATGCAATGATCGTTGAGGTTAGCGACTTTAATGAGAGAATTAAAATATAATGAGATTGAGAGGAAGAACTTGCATACACCCTTGAATGAGAATCGATTTAGAATGTATTGCTCAAGATGTGTTTTTCACCGCTACAAATTGTTCCATTAATGCTTCTCAATTTCATGAATTATCGGTTGCTCTGAAAGTCTCCCATGATCGTGTCATTGAGCTTGAAAAGATTAATTCTAAATTAAATGAGAAAATTGAACTGGATGATCACGACAATTTGGTTAAACATTTTTCTAAACTAGAGGTTGAGCATTTTAATTTACAACTAAAATATCAACATCTTAAAGAAAATGTCAAAACCTCATATATCAAGACATCCTCGATGCTCCGAGTTTGATGCGCTTTTCAAATAAACAAACGTGATGAACAGATTCAAGCTCATTGTAACACGATCCGAAAGTTGAAAGCCCAAATCTCTCAATTAAAGGGTGAAAAGAACAATGTGATTGGATCCCAAATGCCTCCTTCTTTAGATTCAGAATTCTCAAACGCTTTCATCTTCAAAACTTAGTAAATGCATTACAAAAGGAAAACGAGAGTTTTCTAGAAGAAAATGAAAAGGTTAAACGACACTTTAAAGAGTTATATGATTCAATGAAAGTCACCCGTGACCAAAACAACAAAAAATGTCTTTACAAAAGGAAATTGAGAATCGAGAAGTCGGGAAAATGGGAAACCGCCACTTGTTTTAATAAGAATGTTGTACCAAAGTCACCCTCGCTGCAAATACACCGTGGATCAAGTAAATACATTCCTCCTCATCTTAGGAATAATGAACCCTCGCTTTCATGACTATTGTGCTTACCTTAAGGATAGTCTAGAATGTCTCCGTGAGATTGTTGAAGAGGATTTCATTAATAAACCTCTTGATAGAGAAATTAGGTTTGCTTGCCTCCAGGCCAAACGATCTCAAGAGCTACTAGAATGTGTAATTGCAACATGTCCTAAATCCTTAGGTGCAAAAGGCAAAGCTGTGATGCCTTGTTCTATGCCTAGTGCCAAGTATGAAATCCATTCGATGCCCAATGTTATGAATGTGAACCTAGTATACCTTCAAGTAGTTCTGATCCCAACACCTTTAGTGCTAAAAAGCAAACTCTAGTGTGCCTTCTAGGAGTACAAATCCAGACTGGTGTTAAGAAAGTGAATTTCAGGTGCTCAAATAGCTCAAATCACAGTTTTAAGAAAGTGAACACTAATGTGCCTTCTAGTAGTTCAGATCCTAGCACATCTAGTTCAGAATGCAAAATTAGATCAACCAAATAATGTTCCCATTCCCTCTACAGAGTAATCGGTGACATTAAAGTTTAGGTCAAAGTCTCAAGACAATACAAGGAATGATAGGACCTTGCAAGCTAAGAATGTGCATTGGAAGAGAATAGAAGACCAATCTAGGAACTTTAAGTTTGAGTCGAATAAAACAAATCGTGTTGATTCTAGTATTAGCCATAGGCATCTTGAATTAATTCAATTCTCGATACTATTTGCAAACCTTGTAATGATGTGTCCGCTTGAATTTCATTTACTAATCATGAATGTGGTTTGAATGCTTTGTCTAATACTGTCAAATCCCCAGTTAATCTTGTTAATGCAAAATATCATGCTAAGAAGGCAAAAAGGCAAAAATGAAAGAAAGTTAGAAAATAGTGGAAACCCACAGGAAGAACATTTAGTAAGATATGTTATCAATGGATACCATGGTCATAAAATTAATCGCACAATGCCCACTAGAAAATGGATGCCTCAACGGTAGAACTATTCCCTTAAGAAGTGAACATACTTTGAATAGGTCAAATACGGACACTGCATCGCATATATTTATAATGATTCCATTGCCTCTATTTCTGATGTGGGTGTTCCAATCACTGTTACTAACCAAGAGGAACCCATTCTTGCACGGGGATCCCAATTATCCGCTTATCTATTCTTGTCTCGGTTCAACTGCGCAGATCGTTCAAATCGTTCGTGGTACCGACTGTGTCGTTTCCAAGCATATGACTGAGACCGGCCGCGGCTCATGAAATTCGTGAGAAAATTCATCGGGACTGTTAGATTCGGGAACGATCATTTCGGTGCTATTATGGGTTATGGAGATTATGTTGTTGGTGATAGTGTTATCTCCAGGGTATATTATGTAGAAGGTCTTGGTCATAACTTATTTTCTCTGGACAATTACGTGATTCTGATCTAGAAGTGGCCTTCGAAAACATACTTGTTTCGTTAGAGAACTTGATGGTAAGGAACTTTTAAGAGGAACACGTGGTTCAAATCTATACACCATCTCTATCAAAGATATGATGAAGTCCTCTCCAATCGCTTCTTGTCAAAGGCTTCTAAAACAAAGTCATGGTTATGGCATCGCCGTCTCAATCACTTGAACTTCGGCACCATCAATGATCTCTCTCTCGAAAGGACTTAGTTGTATGGTTACCTAGACTAAAGTATGAAAAGGATCACCTTTGTTCAGCATGCCAATTGGGAAAAAGTAAAAAGTATGCCCATAAACCCAAGCCTACAAACTCAGTTACAGAAGTTCTTCATACAATTCACATGGACTTATGTGGACCCATGAGAGTGCGAATATCTTTGGGAAGAAATATGTGTTAGTTATGGTTGATGATTACTCGATTCACACGGGTTAAGTTCCTCGGGACAAAGGATGAAACTCCGTGATATCATCATCAAACTTATCAAAAAGTCGCAGTTCGACTTGACAAAACCGCCGAATCATCCGAAGCCCGACAATGGGAACCGAGTTTGTTAATAAACAACTTAGTGAGTTTTATGAAAGTGTTGGAATCAGTCATCAAAGAAGTGTTCCACGAACTCCTCAACAAAGCGGTGTAGTTGAAAGACGAAATCGAACTCTTGTGGAAGCCCTAGAACAATGCTTGATTTACTCAAAGGTTCCAATGTTTCTATGGGTAAGCCATTGCCACGCATGCTATATACTCAAAATCGGTCCCTAATTCACCGGCTCATGGAAAAACTCCATATGAACTTGTCCACAATAGAAAACCTAATCTCTCATTCCTTCGTGTGTTTGGTGCATTGTGTTATCCAACTAATGATGGTCAAGACTTAGGTAAACTAAGAGCAAAGCCAGATATTGGAGTTTTTGTTGGTTATGCACCAAACAAGAAAGGTTACCGAATCTACAACAAGAGAACCCGAAATATTATGGAAACAATTCACGCGTTACGTTTCATGAGTTGACCGGTCAAATGGCTCCTCTGACAATCCAGCTTCGGACCCGCACTTCAAACAGTCCCATTGGTTCCCTTGTACCAAACTCCTCACTAGCAACTCCATATGTACCTCCCCTCAGAAGATGATTTAAAGAAATTGTTTGATCCAATGTTTGATGAACACTTTGAACCCAATCGTTGATGAAATATCAACTCCATCAATAAAGGTTGCTCCTATCCCTGTGAATGAAGTGAACCCTTTAGTCTCAATTTCATTAAGTCAAGAAGCTGCTCATTGTCACATCACTCTCTCTCATCAACAAATCATCAATCATCAAATGTACATCATGGAATTGTTGCGGCATCAATGATGAAGTTAATCCCTTTGCTACTCCCGAAGATGCTCCATTTGAAAATATATTTGCTCCTAAATCATCATCAGAACCATCTTCATCAGGAGATATCGACTCTGCTACTTCAGTTCCACAACAACAACCACATGAACTTCTTAGAAAATGGACACATGATCACCCATTGGACAACATCATTGGAAACCTCTCTCATCCAATATCCACATGGAAACAACTTGCAACCGATGCCTTATGGTGCTTCTTCAACTCCATACTCTCCAAGATCGAACCAAAAGATGTTAAATCCGCCATGAATGAAGACACCAATTTGGTTCAATGCCATGCAAGAAGAAATTCATGAGTTTGATCGATTAGTTGTATGGGAATTAGTACCGCCCAGATTGTGCTATGATCATTGCTCTAAAATGGATCTTCAAAGTGAAACTTGATGAGCATGGTGATGTGTTAAAGAACAAGGCTCGATTGGTTGCTAAAGGATACCGTCAAGAGGAGGGTATTGACTTTGAAGAATCTTTTGCTCCTGCTGCTCGTATCGAGGCAATCAGAATCTTCTTGGCTAATGCTGCTAGTAAGAACATGGTAGTATATTAGATGGATGTAAAGACGGCATTTCTGAACGGAGATCTTAAAGAAGTCGTCACGCCACCAACCCGAAGGCTTTGTGAATCCAGAGCATCCTACTCACGTCTATCGCTTGAAGAAGGCTCTTTACGGTTTAAAGCAAGCCCTAAGGGCATGGTATGATACACTATCAAAGTTTCTTCTATCAACCGATTTAAGAAAGGAGCAATTGATCCAACATTGTTCACCAGAAGTCGAGCAAACATTTAATTCACGTTCAAATTTATGTTGATGATATCATCTTTGCCTCGACTGACCCTAATGAATGTGACCGTTTTCATTGAAATGGGTTCTAAATTTCAAATGTCAATGATGGGACAAATGTCATTTTTCTTGGGATTACAAATTTTTCAAAGTCCCGGAGGCATTTTCATAAATCAATCTAAATATGCAAATGAGATTTTAAAGAAATTTGGATTTGATTCATGTGACCCTGTTGATACTCCCATGATTGAACGCATTAAACTAGATGAGGACCACTGGGGATCATGGTAGACCAAACAAAATATCGTAGTATGATTGGATCCCTGATGTACCTCACAGCTAGTAGACTAGACATCTTGTTCGCTGTTTGTATGTGTGCTAGATACCGTGCTAGGCCTACTAAAAGCACCTTGAAGCGGTTAAACGGGTCTTACGGTATCTCCAAGGAACCATCAATATGGGACTTTGGTACCTTAAGGACACGTATGTCACTATGTGACAAGCCGTACTACATTCAGCAGTCATTTCTACACGATTCATGTCTCATTATTTCAACATTTTTGGTGAACTTGGTTTACTTGTTTCAAGTGATTCGCAGAACCTTGGAGGTTTAGCTTTAATTCATGATCATGACATCACGTACATTTCATATGGACTATGATTAGTCTACATTTCATTGACATCGTTTGCATCACGATAATTCATTCATGACATTTCATTTCACTTTATACGCGTAATTTTTTTATATTTAATAATCGTATCGCGGTTATTATTTTAAATATTTAATCCGTTACTTTCAAAAATGATCCTATGTATTTTAAACTTACATTTAGTTTATAAAAACTATATTTTTAGTTTTCCTAGTGTGTCAAATTTATTTGGTATATTAATCGCTAAAGTTTAATTATTACATTTTTCTTAAAAATTATATAATTATTTTATCACTCAATTTTCACAAGGAATAGATTTTTACAATTTTTATTATCTCAATACATTCTATTTTGACTTAATAAAAACTTACTTGCACCAAAATTTCCATTTATCCTACAAGTTACAAATTTCTACAAATCTCTTACACTTTTCTTTACAAGTTTATACATTTTAGAAAAAAAAAATGAAATATCTACTCATTCCCCTTGGCGACCAAGGGGAATGGGCCGCCAGGGGTAAGAAAAATTGTGTGAAATGGCCTCTTGATTGTAATAAATTTTCACCTTTACTTAAAGTCATACTTAGATTTTTTCTCATTCATTTATTCTCAATTATTTTACCAAGTGTTAGAAACATTTTCTCTTCTTGCTTTCTTCAAGAACCGCCATACATCAAGGTTCAGGGATCAAGATTTTGCAAAATCAAGTGTTTATCAACCTAGTTTATACTCTTTTTATGGTTTTGAAATAAAAACCAAGAGTATTTAGGATAATCCTTGTTACTTTCACCTCATCATAATCACTAGTAAGCTTGTTTTTATCATTTTCATGTTTCCTTTTCATTTTCATTTGTATCTTTTCATTTTTGGAGAAAGTATGCATGTTATGTGATTTATACCATTTTTCATGATTTTAAGAAGTTATATATATATTTGGTCATCCTATAATTATCCCCATGGTATTGGTTGGTCTTGATGGTGATTAGGAACCCATGACACCCTAAGAAGGTGTATGGTAGGATTAGATTAGTTTTGGAGTTGATTTGAAGGGATTAGAATAAGTTTTGTCCGAGAAAAACTATTTTCGATAAGTATATATTGTGTTCTGTCCTTGTTTTGATTTTCTGGAAAATCCGACAGTAGGCACGACTTTTGGCCTTGATTTTTAGAAAATATACTTTAAAACGAATCCGTGGCCGCTTGAACGGATAAAACGGACTTATAACGAAGAAGTTATGGATTTTACAAGTTTGACGACGCAATATATTATTTTCAGAAATTTCAGCATGCAGTTTTTAGTTTGTTCGGTCAAAAACGAGCCTTAAGCTTCACAAATTATTTCGACTTCTCAAAAATATATTAGTTTACTTCAATACGAAGCTAAGGACATATATAACGTAGAAAACGGATTTGAAACGACAAAGATATGCACTTTTTCATAAACTTGCCGTAACTAATTTTCTGCACACAATTAGCCAAAACCACCATCTTTAACCCTTATTATCTTTATGATCGAGACCTTTTGGACGAAAACTCCTGAACTGAAACTTTAGATATCGATACAAACTTTCCAAACAGTCGAGTTCGTTTCTCTAACGATCGACGTACAGCTTTTTACTTAACTAGTTTTCCAAAGCCATTTTTGTTAATTTCATGATTTTTCCGGACATTGTTTTTGTTTTAAAAGTGGTAATTTCTCTAAAAATCATTATAAAACCATTGTAGGATGACATTTTGACGTAAAAACATGTAAAGTCATTTTTGATTGGTCAAGACGTCAAAAGAGTATTTTTCGACGTCGAGTAATATTTTCAAAACTCGTAAATGGTATAAATAACATATCAAATGCATGCATAACATTACATTGCAACTCATGACATATCATATCATTGATAATAGGTCCCGGTTAACGCATCACATTAAACCTCGGTGTACTCACTTTTGCCATTATTCCAGTTTATCCAAGTGAGTTTTCATAGCCCCGCTTTTACATGCTTTCGATTATTTTCAAACCCACGGGGGAGAATACATTGCACTACATTTTTTTTGTACGATACCAAGTATGTTAAATTCAATTACATTGCTTAAGTTACCGCATTTGCCAATTTGAAAGTCCCCATTACTTGAACATGAACCGTTAATCTTTGAAGCGAGGATGAGTGGATAGATCTATCGAGGGTGACGCTTCCATCCGGGTTGGTGAATCCCAACCAGGTAAACGGATGCATTTCATTTGATAACATTACGGAGATGTCTGGCAAACACTCGCAGGGCATACATGATTGAACAGCTAGTTTCGGTCATGGGCTTAAGGCAATTGTAACATTATTTTTACGTGACTTGATGGTCATGCATGATAGATACTTGTGGAGTCGTATAAAACATTTACATAAACCTATGATTTCTCACCAACATTATTATTGTTGACCGCTTTTAGCAATGTATTTTCGTGTAACGAGGCATTATCATCATGACATGGTTTAGGGACCTACATTTTGAGTCTCGGCGTCGACTTACATTATGTACATTATGGCACTTTATTTCAAAACATCGCTTGGATTTGTATTATATTTGTATTTCCGCAAACTTTGTAAACCTTTTGGGACCGATGTTGTACTCTGAATGTTTTATGAAATATCCAACGATGTGTTTTTAAACGCACTTTAAGTCGTTCAATATAACTGTGATGGTGCTATGACAGTCAATCCCCTGAATTCCATTCGCAAAAAGTAAATTGGGGTGTGATGATTGGTACCGAGCTACTTATAGAGAACTAGGTTGCATCATTGACCCTAGACTATAGCTACATTATCATAGCATCTCATCATTTCATCATAGTACATATTCACTTTTCATGCCGATTCACTTACACTTTATTCGAGATTATTTACTTTTATTTCATATCGTTGTCACGCACATGTCTTCAGATTCACATCCCATCACCATATCATCGGACTCTAGCTCGGATGATGTTCCGCCTAACCCATCATGGATGATGTTTCATCACACTCCATGAGATCGATCTTCCATTGGATCTACTCCAGCCTTTCCCACTGATATCATGACCGACACTGAGACCGAACCCTTCCGAGGAGGGCGAGGTTGCACAAACTCCTCATGTTAGCCCACTCACACCTAATCGCCACATCCACCACCATGACCACTACTAGCACCATCACCACCATCATCACCATCTCCATCACATTTTATTAGAGATCCTTTACTCCTACGCACTTGCCGCCAAAAAAAGCTGCTCGCTTTTGATATCCCTACACCACCATCTATCGAACCCGAGCCACCAATTAGGTTCGAGTTCGAAAGGGCGAGAGCTCTAAGGCCGTTTAAATGTCAACGCTTCTCTACCGAGGAGTTAGGAGCCCGTATTGATAGTCAGTCAGATCCGATAGGTTGTCGACAGCTTGGAGGAACTGTCAGTAGATAGGATTGAGCCCATTGCTGAGGAGGTCGAGGGTTTAGTGTTTAGCAGTGGTTTCGATTGATTTGTCACATCGAGTATTCGCAATAGGCGCTTAGAGGACAAGGAGAGTATTGCTTTTCAGGTTGATGAGTTGAGGAGTTTGGTGGATAGTTTGCTCCACTGGTTCAGATCTTCGAGATAGGGTCGGAGCACCATGAGGTGCCTTATGTAGACTTTTGTCATGTATAGTTTTGACCATTACTATCCTAGTCACAAGGTGTGTGACGTAGTTTAAGAACTTGTTGTATTTTGGTTGTTGTACAAACAAATGTATCAAGTATTGACTCTACTATGTAGGAATGGTTATTATTATCTATGATATCGGTCCATGTAGGCGAAATTTTCATGTATATTATCCACGTGTGTTGTGATTATATTTGTGATATTTCGTTATTGTTCCCGCTAGATTCCATTTATCTTTATGCATGATGTGGTTGTGGATATATTTGTATGATGGTTGTTTCTACTACGAAGTTCTCATGATTGTTTCATCTTGTGATTTTGAAGAGTTATGGCGCCTAAGAAAGCTACATTGGAAATGACCCAAGCGAAATTCAAAAGTTGGTGAATGATAGCATTGCTAATGCACTAAGAGTCGAAAGGGATGAAGCTGCCGTCGCCGAGGCCGCTGCCGCTTTGCACGGCCGCTAGGCTAGCTACTGCCATCGTAATGCGGAGGATCGGGTTAAGAAATGTTCGTACAAAGATTTCAAGAGTGGTGAACCCACTAAGTTTCGAGGTACGAGGGAGCTACATTCATGGTTCGATGGTTTGAAAAGTTGGAATCGGTATTTTTGCTTTGTAACCTGTCCGGATGACAAGAAGTCAAATTTGCTACGAGCACTTTACTCGATGGAGCGTTGTCATGGTGGAATTCATATGCTCAACCGATTGGAATGGAGAATGCTTTTAAGCTTACTTGGGAGGAATTCAAGGGCTTGGTGACTAAGAAGTTTTGTCCTCGAACGGAAATCAAAAAGTTGGAGACGGAGTTCTATGAATTGGTCACTATTGGGTATGATATTGAAACTTACATTCGGAGATTTCAGAATTAGCGCGTTATGCCCGTCGATGGTATCGGATAATGAGAAGTTGCTAGAGGCTTTCATCTGGGACTTCGGTTGTTCAAGGAGATGTGACTTCGTTTGATCCACAAACAATTGAGGAAGCTATTCGAGTGACTCTGTTGATGGCACAAGTGGTGAAGAGAGGTAAGTACACCACCACCAACCGAAACAACAACAACCCCAACAACCGCTTCAACAACAATAATCGAGGCAATTACAACAACAATAGCAACAATAACAAGCGCAAGTGGGACAACACTAGGGGTAGGAATGCTACTCAACCACCACCCAAAAGGCAAGAGGTTGCTAAGGCTTATGTTGTGGGTCCGAAGGAAGGAAAAGGATATACGGGGGTTTTGCCGAAGTGTAATAAGTGTTTGAGTCATCACAATCCGGGTCGATGTCCCGATCCGTGTGAGAATTGCAAGAAAGTTGGTCACCGTACTAGGGATTGCAAGTGGCCACAAGTTACATGTTTTGTTAGGGGAAACCTGGACACTACAAGAGGATTGTAAGAAGGGAAAGAATCAAGCAATCCGAATCAAGGAGGTTTGGCACCGGGAAGGGTTTACGCCATTGAGGCGGAGAAGATAGGGAGGACCAATGTCATAACGGTGCGTTTCTTCTCAATAATCGTTACGCAGTTTATTTGATTCGGTGCCGATAAAAGTTTTGTGTCCAATGCATTTGCACCTTTGCTCAACATTAAGCCAACCACATTAGACATATCATACAATGTCGAATTAGCTAATGGTAGCGTAGTTAACACAAACACCATTGTCCGCGGTTGCACATTCAATTTTCTTAATCACCCCTTCAACATAGACCTCATGCCCGTAGAGCTTGGTAGTTTTGACGTCGTCATTGGCATGGACTGTTATCTAAGCATCGTGCGAAGATCATTTGTGATGAGAAAGTTGTTCATCTTCCCTTTAACGGCGAAACTTTGATTATTCGTGGGGAACGAAGTGGAACTCGAATTAGTATCATATCGCGCATCAAAACGGAGAAGTACATTAAGAAAGGTTGTCTTGCTTTCTTAGCTCATGTAACCGAGAAAAAGTCGGAGGAGAAGCGACTTGAAGATGTTCCTATCGTCCGTGAATTTTCTCAAGTATTTCCGAGGATTTACCGGGACTTCCACCGGCACGCCAAGTAGAATTTCAAATTGACTTAGTGCCCGGAGCTGCACCGATTGCGCGAGCACCGTACCGCCTAGCACCATCCGAAATGCAAGAGTTGTCTAATCAATTGCAAGAGCTTCTAGACAAAGGATTCATTAGGCCGAGTTCTTCGCCTTGGGGAGCACCGGTCTTGTTTGTGAGGAAGAAGGATGGATCCTTCCGAATGTGCATAGATTATAGAGAATTGAACAAGTTAACGGTGAAGAATCGTTACCCACTCCCCCGAATTGATGACTTGTTCGATCAGTTGCAAGGTTCTAGTATTTATTCCAAGATTGATCTTCGATCGGGTTATCATCAGCGAAGTTCGGGAAGAGGATATTCCAAAACAGCGTTTAGAACACGCTACGGTCATTACGAAGTTTCAAGTGATGCCGCTTGATTGACTAATGCACCAAATGGTGGTATTCATGGATCTCATGAATAGAGTTTGTAAGTCGTATTTGGACAAGTTTGTTATAGTGTTCATTGACGACATCTTGATCTACTCCAAGAGCAAAGAAGAGCACGAAGAGCATTTAAGGATGATTTTAAGGCTACTCAAGAATGAGAAGTTGTATGCCAAGTTTTCTAAGTGTGATTTTTGGAATCAAAGTGCAATTTCTTGGTCATGTCATTGATAGTCATGGACTACAAGTTGATCCCGCAAAGATTGAAGCCGTGAAAGATTGGGTTACTCCAACGAATCCCTAAATTCGACAATTTCTAGGACTAGCAGGATATTACCGAAGGTTCATCAAGGTTTTTCAAGATAGCGAGACCTTTGACCAAGTTGACACAGAAAAACAAGAAGTATGAATGGGGAAAGAAACAAGAAGTTGCTTTTCAGTTGTTGAAGCAAAAGCTTTGCAGTGCGCCAATTTTAGCACTACCCGAAGGAATTGAGAACTTTGTTGTATATTGCGACGCTTCGCATAAAGGACTTGGGGCTGTTTTAATGCAAAACGAGAAGGTGATAGCGTATGCTTCTCGACAACTTAAGACTCATGAGAAGAACTACACAACTCATGATCTCGAGTTAGGAGCCGTAGTTTTGCGCTCAAGATTTGGAGACACTACCTCTACGGTACAAAGTGCATAGTATATACCGACCACAAGAGTTTGCAATATATTCTTGATCAGAAGGAGCTTAATATGAGACAACGCGTCGTTGGTTGGAGTTACTCAGCGACTATGATTGTGAAATCAAGTATCACCCGGGAAAAGCCAATGTTGTGGCTGATGCTCTTAGTCGGGAAGAGAGGCCTAAACCTTTAAGAGTTCGATCATTGGGAATGACGATTATTTCTCCTTTACCATCGAAAATCCATGAAGCACAAGTCGAGGCACTTAAAGAGGAAAATCGACCAAGTGAAAAGCTTTATGGTATGCCGAAGCGCATAAATGGTTTTGTAAAGAGAGCAGATGGAGTCTTATGTTTCAAGGATAGAATGTGGGTTCCATTGTATGGCGGAATACGAGAATTGATTATGCATGAGTCGCATAAGTCAAAGTATTCTATTCATCCAGGGTCGGATAAGATGTATCAAGATCTTAAGAAACTTTATTGGTGGCCGAACATGAAAGCGGAGATTGCCACTTACGTTAGCAAATGCCTTACCTGCTCTAAGGTAAAAGTCGAATATCCGAAGCCTTCAGGTTTACTCCAACAACCGGAAATTCCTCAATGGAAATGGGAACGCATGACAATGGACTTTGTTACTGAAACTTCCTAAGACATCGGGAGGTTACGACGCTATTTGGGTAATTGTTGATCGCCTTACCAAATCAGCCCATTTCATACCGATTAGAGAGACTTATTCAATGGAGCAACTCACTAGACTTTATGTCAAGGAAATAGTCTCGAGGCACGGAGCACCAATTTCTATCATTTCCGACAGAGATAGTCGATTCACTTCAAACTTTTGGAATTCATTGCAAGATTCATTCAGAACCAGATTAGAGATGAGCACAGCATATCACCCACAAACCGACGGTCAAAGTGAAAGGACCATTCAAACATTAGAAGACATGCTGAGAGCATGTGTAATTGATTTTGGAAATGGTTGGGCTAACCATTTGCCATTGATAGAATTCTCGTACAACAATAGTTATCACACCAGTATCAAGATGGCACCATTCGAGGCACTGGATGGTCGTAAGTGCCGTTCACCTGTTTGTTGGGCCGAGGTAGGAGACGCACAACTTCTGGTCCGAAATGGTACGGGAAACCACGGAAAAGATTGTTCAAATTCGTGATAGACTCAGAACCGCAAGGAGTCGACAGAAAAGTTATGCGGATGTTAGACGCAAGGATTTGGAATTTCAAGTAGGTGACAAAGTTATGTTGAAAGTATCGCCTTGGAAGGGCGTGGTACGATTTGGAAAGCGTGGAAGTTAAACCCGAGATACATTGGACCATTCAAGATTTTGAGCAGAGTTGGTCCTGTAGCTTACCGACTTGATCTTCACGCCGAACTCGGCCATGTGCACAACACGTTTAACGCGTTTCAAACTTGAAGAAGTGTCTTTCGGACGAATCGCTTGTTATTCCATTGGGCCGGTTCGCTTGATGATAAACTCAACTTTGTGGAGGAACCTGGAGAAATCATGGACCGCGAGGTCAAGCAGTTGAAACAGAGTCGTATTCCTATTGTGAAAGTTCGTTGGAATTCTCGACGAGGTCCTGAGTTTACTTGGGAACGGGAAGACCGGATGCGACGCAAGTATCCTCATCTTTTCACCGACACGTTAGACCTAATAACGATTGAATTCAGGGATGAATTCCTTTTGGATGGGCTTAATGTGACAATCCGTACTTTCAGGTCATTTCTCGACACGATTCATGTCTCATTATTTCAACATTTTTAGTGAACTTGGTTTACTTGTTTCAAATTCGCGTAACCTTGGAGGTTTAGCGGCGAATTCATGATCATGACATCACGTACATTTCATATGGACTATGATTAGTCTACATTTCATTGACATCGTTTGCATCACGATAATTCATTCATGACATTTCATTTCACTTTATACGCGTAATTTTTATATTTAATAATCGTTATCGCGTGGGTTATTATTTTAAATATTTAATCCGTTACTTTCAAAAATGATCCCGATGTATTTTTAAACTTACATTTAGTTTATAAAAACTATATTTTTAGTTTTCCTAGTGTTTCAAATTTATTTGGTATATTAATCGTTAAAGTTTAATTATTACGTCGCTTTTCTTAAAAATTATACGGTAATTATTTTATCACTCAATTTTCACAAGGAATAGATTTTTACAATTTTTATTATCTCAATACATTCTATTTTGACTTAATAAAAACTTACTTGCACCAAAATTTCCATTTATCCTACAAGTTACAAATTTCTACAAATCTCTTACACTTTTCTTTACAAGTTTATACATTTTAGAAAAAAAAAAAAAAAAAAAATATCTACTCATTCCCCCCCCCTTGGCCGACCAAGGGGGAAGGGAGTCATTAAAATTGTGTATGGCCTCTTGATTGTAATAAATTTTCACCTTTACTTAAAGTCATACTTAGACTTTTTCTCATTCATTTACCTCAATTATTTTACCAAGTGTTAGAAACATTTTCTCTCTTCTTTTGCTTCTTCAAGAACCGGCCATACATCAAGGTTCAAAGGGGATCAAGATTTTTGCAAAATCAAGTGTTTATCAACCTAGTTTATACTCTTTTTATGGTTTTGAAATAAAAACCAAGAGTATTTAGGATAATCCTTGTTACTTTCACCTCATCATAATCACTAGTAAGCTTGTTTTTATCATTTTCATGTTTCCTTTTCATTTTCATTTGTATCTTTTCATTTTTGGAGAAAGTATGCATGTTATGTGATTTATACCATTTTTCATGATTTTAAGAAGTTATATATATATTTGGTCATCCTATAATTATCCCCATGGTATTGGTTGGTCTTGATGATGTCTAGGAACCCATGACACCCTAAGAAGGTGTATGGTAGGATTAGATTAGTTTTGGAGTTGATTTGAAGGGATTAGAATAAGTTTTGTCCGAGAAAAACTATTTTCGATAAGTATATATTGTGTTCTGTCCTTGTTTTGATTTTCTGGAAAATCCGACAGTAGGCACGACTTTTGGCCTTGATTTTTAGAAAATATACTTTAAAACGAATCCGTGGCCGCTTGAACGGATAAAACGGACTTATAACGAAGAAGTTATGGATTTTACAAGTTTGACGACGAAATATATTATTTTCAGAAATTTCAGCATGCAGTTTTTAGTTTGTTCGGGTCAAAACGAGCCTTAAGCTTCACAAATTATTTCGACTTCTCAAAAATATATTAGTTTACTTCAATACGTAGCTAAGGACATATTATAACGTGAGAAAACGGATTTGAAACGACAAAGATATGCACTTTTTCATAAACTTGCCGTAACTAATTTTCTGCACACAATTAGCCAAAAACCACCATCTTTAACCCTTATTATCTTTATGATCGAGACCTTTTGGACGAAAACTCCTGAACTGAAACTTTTAGATATCGATACAAACTTTCCAAAACAGTCGAGTTCGTTCTCTAACGATCGACGTACACTGTTTTACGACTAGTTTTCCAAAGCCATTTTGTTAATTTCATGATTTTTCCGACGACATTGTTTTGCGACGAACAGTGGTAATTTCTCTAAAATCATTATAAAACCATTGTAGGATGACATTTTGACGTAAAAACATGTAAAGTCATTTTTGAAGGGTCAAGACGTCAAAAGAGTATTTTTCGACGTCGAGTAATATTTTCAAAACTCGTAAATGGTATAAATAACATACGAAATGCATGCATAACATTACATTGCAACTCATGACATATCATATCATTCGTAATAGGTCCCGGTTAACGCATCACATTAAACCTCGGTGTACTCACTTTTGCCATTATTCCAGTTTATCCAAGTGAGTTTTCATAGCCCCGTTTTACATGCTTTCGATTATTTTCAAACCCACGGGGGAGAATACATTGCACTACATTTTTTTTTGTACGATACCAAGTATGTTAAATTCAATTACATTGCTTAAGTTACCGCATTTGCCAATTTGAAAGTCCCCATTACTTGAACATGAACCGTTAATCTTTGAAGCGAGGATGAGTGGATAGATCTATCGAGGGTGACGCTTCCATCCGGGTTGGTGAATCCCAACTGATAAACGGATGCATTTCATTTGATAACATTACGGAGTTGTCTGGCAAACACTCTGCAGGGGCATACATGATTGAACAGTCTAGTTTCGGGGTCATGGGCTTAAGGCAATTGTAACATTATTTTTACGTGACTTGATGGTCATGCATGATAGATACTTGTGTAGTCGTATAAAACATTTACATAAACCTATGATTCTCACCAACATTATTGTTGACCGTTTTTAGCAATGTATTTTCAATGGTAAATCGAGGCATTATCATCATGACATGGTTTAGGGACCTACATTTTGAGTCATGGCCGACTTACATTATGTACATTATGGCATTTTATTTCAAAACATCGTTTGGATTTGTATTATATTTGTATTTCCGCAAACTTTGTAAACCTTTTGGGACCGATGTTGTACTCTCAATGTTTTTATGAAATATCCAACGATGTGTTTTTTTTAAAACGGCACTTTAAGTCGCTCAATATAAGCTGTGATGTGGTGCTATGACATCAATCCCCAGAATTCCATTCCACCAAAAACAGTAAATTGGGGTGTGACACACTAACAGCCTATGCAGATGCTGATCATGCAGGATGTCAAGATACTTGTCTAAGCACGTCTGAGGTGCTCATTTGGGTGATAAGCTTGTGAGCTGGTCTTCAAAGAAGCAAATGAGTACTTCTATTTCCTCTACAGAGGAGGAATACATAGCCATGTCATCTTGTTGTGCTCAAATCCTTTGGATGAGATCCCAATTATCTATGGCTTTGAATTCAACAAAATCCCTCTGTACCGCGGATAATAAAAGTGATATTGCTCTCTCATGCAACAACGTACAACACTCAAGAGCAAAGCACATTGACATCCGACATCATTTCATCATGGAGCAAGTGGAAAACGGTGTGGTGGAACTCTATTTTGTGAAGTCAGAATACCGTTAAGACATCTTCACCAAAGCTCTTCCGAGAGAACGTTTTGAGTTTATTCTTCCTCGACTTGGCTTGAAAAGCCTTCAACCAGAAACACTCAAACGTCTTCAGGAGAAAGACGAGGAGTAAAGTTCTTTCTTTCATATATATCTTGTAAATATCTATTCGAAAAACAAAATACAAATTACAAAACCTTCAAAAATCAAATAGAAAAATATAAAACTTTCAAAATCCATAAAAATTTGAAAAATTCGAAAAATCCTCAAAAAATATTGTCACTTTGTCATGCTTTTCTCGATTCGATAATATCTACGGTCTTAATGCTGTCATTCAAAGAATGATACGGGACTTTAGATGTTGTTCGAATGTGTTCGAATTTAAAAAAAAATCAAAAAAAAATCAAAAAATATTTTTGGGAGAAAGAGAAAAAAATGGTTTATTGTCATTTCATGCAATAACCCGCTTTTCATAGATAGAATAGAGCCATACTTTATCTTGGTTTTCAAATCTCATGCTCTGATTCTATAAAAACAATTTCTTACTATCTAATGAAAACTAGTTGTTTTGAAAAATAACTCGGACTCTATTTTTGATAATCATCTGGACTTAAAAGTTTGTCAAAACATCTATCTCTCAATCAACAACTTATGTCATTGATTGATGGGGAAAATGATTTTTCAATTAAATCAAAAAGTGTATTTTTCAAACAATGGTACCAGACCTTGGTTACTACTATGTTTTCAAAAGATAATCATGCATGTTTATTCAATGGAGTTTAAAGTCTAAAAATCCGATCCTTATCAGTTAAAACTCTTTCATAATCAAGTCACAATTCTCCTTAAAAGCTTTCAAAATCAATTTAAATCTACAGAGATTACAAATCTCAAATGATTTGATAATTGTGATCGGGGGAGAATTTGTGATTTAAATTGAATTAATCTGATAAGTCGGTAAATGGTTTTATAAGAATGTACAAGCTCTCCATCCCACATGTGCCAAACGATTTCAAATTTTCCATGCACATGTTGAGGGGGAGCATCTATCTTAAACCACAAAGATCTGAAACATGATCAATTTATATCATTGTGCAGGTTGCCTCTTGTATGTGCAAAACTCTTTCATACCTCAAGGCACATATTGAGGGGGAGCAAACTTATGAAAACCTCATCCTTCCCTAAAATGCTTTATCTACTTGTTTTGATCAGGGAAGTGATGTTGATATCTTTTAGAAAATGGTAATCTTTTCTTGCCTCCGTTTGCAAAACGATTTCAAACACTTGATGCACATGTTGAGGGGGAGCTCTTGTTCTAAAAATATCAAAAACAATTCAGGTACAAAATGCTTTGATAATATATCATAAGTATCTGGATTGATTTTCAAATGGTTTTCAATTGGGTCCAATGGCAGATGAATAATACCAAATAGACCGACCAACTTTACTTTATGTATGGTGATATAAGGATGATAAGGTTAGGTATTTGTTCCCATGATCCGCCAGAACCGGAGGGATCTACCCAGGGACAATCCACTAAATAGTGTAGAAGTCCTTAGGTATATTGAAAAAAGGAGAAAAATGAGACATGGGAAGAGTGTGGACTGAGACTGAGCTAGTACTGGAATAAACCCAACAAGGTTCTAGTAATGAAGTCTCGGTAAGCACTGAAGGGGTTGAAGAATGAAAAAGAATTGAATGTGAAAAAGGGTGAAAAGAAATAGCTCTCCATTTATTCAACCTTAGGGCAGAAACCGGGTTCAATTCATATACTACTGGTGGTTACCAAGGTAACATCGGTATTGAAGACAAGTCGTTATGGACCCAGTGACGCACTGCACTTCAACTTTCCAAACCACTCAAGTTCCTCTTAAAAGGGCTTGTTTCATTCTCATGGGAAACCAACATTATCTATCGACTTTCTCTTAGAGATTGTTGATATTGAAGAAGGAGACCCTCTCCCTAGTCTCCGATATAGGATCCAAATATGCACAAATTGAGTCTAGAGCCACGAGATCATCAATAAATCTCATTAGGACACTTTCAATGAAGACTCTCTGTTTCACACAATGTGGAAAGAGAGATTATATCTTATGAGTCCTACGCATTATCCTTGTGGTATTGCCAGAACATCTAAGTGATATGCATTCATATTCACGATGAAGATGGAAAGCCTTCTGGAGCCAACATCAAACAAGCTCCTGGTAGGTGGCATGTGAGATCTATTCAATAGATCAACCATGTGACAACTGGACATAAACAATGGAGAGATTCAATCTTTTGAATCAATCCTGGTTCAGGTTATGGATTGACGGATACCTTTTGAAAAACCGGTCATTGTGCTTAAAAACTCTTTTCTTTAGCACATCGACTGTGTACTTATTTCTCTATATAAAAGGTGTTTATGATTGATAATTAATTTTCTTTAAAACCTTCGTTGTATTGCAAAAACAATTTCTATTGAGATATACACGATTTTTTTTCAAATCTCTTTTTCATCAATCAGTGAATCTCGTTTCGCTGGTTCACTCACTCCGTGTTGTCTTCTTTGAGACGTTCCGGTTTGAGAACAGCTAGAGCAGCTGCGAAACCCTGTCAAGGAAATTCTTCAGAATTATACCTGATCACAGGCAGTACTTGTACTGATCAACGGGGAACCGTGGGCCGTGTACCTCAATTCATCGAAAGTGACCAAAGACACTTTCGTGTGCTTTATTGCTAACTGTTTTATGCAGGTACACCCCGACGTTTGTAGCTGATCAGAATGGAGCGGTCAATTCATAGCCGCATGCTCACACTACACATTCATATCTAAAGAAATCATGATTAGTGCATCAATGACTCTGATATTATCACTCCATGCTTCTGCTACGCTGCTGCCAATATCATGAATCAACGAAAGCTTCCGCTACTCTGATAAGAATAAATCATGATCCAGAATGTGAGCATGTCGGTCCAAAAGTCACAACATCACATAATACCAACACCACAATGGATGAGTCAGAGATTTAATGTTGCTGATGATCTCAAAGCTGGCTCAAATCTCAGTATCACGTGGATCAGTTAAAGACCTCCACTTGGATTAACCAAACATGCAATAAGAAGAATCAATGATACGAGCTTCGGAGCAAAGTACTACATCAAGAATGCAAGAACAATTTTTTTAATATCTGTTTGTATTCAATGTAATTTCAATATATGTTTGAGGTGACCTCCCTTAGGGGGAGATTGTCAGGATTTAGAAAATCCTGGTATTAAAGTGTCAGTCACCTCAATTATATGTAATCGTTAGAAAGCTCGTAGTCGTAGTTATTTTATGTTAAGTAGTAGTCAGTTAAGTAACACAGTGGAGGACGGACGGGTCTTTACCCACTATATGCCTGATCCACAGCCTGTTGTGTGGCGTTTTATTGTAAGACTATAAATACTCTCTACCTTCCAAGATAGAGAGTTGGAGCTCATAATAAGATTTTTTTTTCTCTCACTAAAGTTCTCTAAACCTCTAACTTTCTCTCTCTAGAACTCATAATACGCCTATTTGATCTTAAGGTTTAGTGTGTTTGTGAAATCCAATATGTTACACAATATATATAGTAATATAAATCATTTTCTGTTGAACGATTGGTTTCTGATTTAAGACCATAAGAGTTTCTAATGAACAATGAGTTGTTCATGTATTATATTTCTGACAGGTTCAAGATGATACATGTAGATATTATTATCCTAAGAATGGGTTAAATTTAATTTTTTAAAAATCACATAAGTTTATTTAGATGGAAAAGTGTCACATTCAAATTTTAAAAAGATATATACCATAAAAATTTAGAACTTATCACGTAACACATAGAAAAGATATCGACAAAGATAACTATAATTTATAAAACATTCTAGAACATGCATCTTATATTTGGAAACGATTCTAATAGGGCAAAATTCTTTTTACAATAAATTGGTTTTTTTTTTATTATTATTTTTTTTGGCTTATAAAATAATTTTATTAGTTAAATACACCATCAAAAAGCAAATTTAACATAAATAAAAAGATGGTTTCTGATTTAAGACCATACTGGTTTCTGATGAACAATGAGTTGTTCATGTGTTATATTTCGGATGGGTTCAAGATGATACATAGGCATGATGATGTTTGTTTAGAAAGTAGGTACAAATACAATTTTGTAGGCTTAACCTTTAATTTATGTTTGTATACCAAGTTTTTTTATAATATCTACACAATTATAGATATTATTATCCAAAGAATGGGTTAAATTTAATTTTTAAAAATTACATAAGTTTCTTTACATGGAAAAGTGTCAGATTCAAATTTTGAAAAGATATGCATGTAACATATTTTAAATATAGAAAAAATATCGACGAAGAAAAATATTGTTTTTAAAACACTCTAGAACATGCATCTTATATTACGAAACGATTAGGATGAGGTGAATTACTTTTTTATTATATTTCATGACGAGTTAATGTTATCAATAAATTAGTTTCTTTGTTTCTGATGGCTTTGCTTTGCTAACAAAATAATTTTATTAGTTTAATACACCATCAATAAAGCAAATATAGCATAAAGGCAAAAATTCAATATGTTTAACCATTTCTCAATCATTTTCTGTTGAATGATTGATTTTTGATTTAAAACCACAACGGTTTTTATGAACAATGAATTGTTCATGTATTATAAATATCGTGTTGGTGGAACTTCTGATTAGTTATATTTAAATTTGTATATTTCTGATAGAAAATGTGTATATTTCATATTGTTTAGGTTTGTTTAGAAAATAGGTACAAATCCAATTTTGTAGGTTTAACCTTTAATTTATGTCCGTATACCAAAATTTATATAATATCTACGTAATTATAGATATTATTATCTTAAGAATGAGTTACATTTAATATTTTAAAAATTATATAAGTTTCTTTAGATGGAAAATTGTCACATTTAAATTTTGAAAAAATATATACTATACAAATTTAGAACTTATCACGTAACATAATTAAATATAGAAAATATATCGACGAAGATAAGTATGGTTTAAAACATTCTAGAATATGCATCTTATATTTGAAAAGGATTCTGATGGAGCAAATTTCTTTTTATTATATTTCTAACGGGTTAATATTATGTTTTGTTTTAAGGAATGATTATGTTTTATTTATATATGTTATCACAATGAAATATAATTTATATAAAATATAGAATTTAAAATAGATACAATTTAAATAACAAAAATCAGAATGGACAACCCCATGTTCATGTATAGTGAATAATTAATCTAACATAAATCGGACCAAATGTCACATCTGTGGACGGGGATCTAAAACTTTAAATAATTACGTCATTAAATACGTGTCATATATGCATAAAATCAATTAAGATATCATCGCATCAAATGACAGTACAAATACTAAAAAGAAATAATAAAATATGTTTTTATGAAAAGAATGTACAAATTAGGGTTTTACAGTGTATATCGGACTAAAAAGAAGCCCCAAAAAAGAGTCTTTTTACAAGTTAGTTGATAGCTTTCTAGTCTGGCCTCTGATCTTCCTTGCTCCTCAAGGAGGAAATCGATAGCCTTTAAGATAAGAGGCTAGCTCCTGTCTTGGTTGGGACAACTAGCTTATTGGTCCACTGCCTCTCCTTTGAAATAAGCTAAGCAAGAACCAAGAAAGCCTTATCGCAAGCAAGCAAGAAGGAAGGCTTTTAAGATGGAAAGCCCCTATTGAGTAACATTGCTAGCTAGTTGCCATCAGTTCAATCACTTCAGTTATTTGTTTTCGATGCGGTTTCATAATGTTGAACAATTGGTTTCTGACTGAAGACCACCACTGTTTTTGATAAACAATAAGTTGTACATATATTATGTTTTTGTCTGGTTAATGTTATTACTAATATTTTCACATATATTTCTATAGCTCAAAACATAAAAAATAAGTAAATTATACATAATTATAAGTTTTTTTTTTTGATGATTTATATATAATATATATCATGGGGATATTCATCTATTAGTTAAAGTCGTAAAATTATACATAGTTAATTTAAGTATTATTATAAAAGGTAGCAATATTGATCTTTTATTTATTATACATGATCAAAATACAAGTATCTGTTCCATATCATACGGGTGTAGGATGATGTTTATTTAAATTTTATGCGTAAAGTTGTAACATTAATTGGTTTTTGCTGACGATGTTGTATTACATCCAAATAATGTAATGGTTTATGATGACACGATTTATGTAAATGATGAAGATGTTTATTTTGCTCATAAAATGCAATGGATTTTGATAGATATAATCATTTTCTTTTATCATAATGATTGGGAGTTCAACAATATATGAGTTAATGATTGATGGTTTATGATGTGAAGAATCGTTTCTTAGTATTATGATTACCATGTTTTCAATACAAATATCTTCTTTCTCGTTACTTGAATTTTGTAGATACTTAATTAATATCATTGAAAAAGAAGTTTAATCTAACAAAGATTAAACATAAATTTAAGCCTTGTGCATATACGAGGATCTAAAAGTGGTTAGTTAGTATAACATACAAAATCACAACAAACCTATAAAACTTCTTTATACTTAATATATAACATCCTTATACAAAGATCTGGAAAATGAAAATAGTGTCGGTGAGTGTTGTCGTGGTGGATCTAGACCGTCGATCCGGCCAGCGGCCCAGCTGGCTAGCAGAGTGTTGGAAGGAGGCAACATCAAGGACTGGTTTAGGTCATAACGGGAGACGGGAATAACTACAAATAAGGGAAACCTAAAGGACATTACATTTGACTACTGGATATATCTGAAAGATAATCAACAATCTTATATTTCAAGGTAATCAGAAGTCAATGGATTAAACATGTGACTCGCATTTGCCTCAATGTAATTCAAATGCTTCTTGGGAAAATGCATGTAGACAATCCAATCTTCATCCTTTATCGGACTCCCCATACTCATGACATAACAGTCCCTCCTAGTGGCTGGAACATGGCATGATCCGAAAACTAGTTTCCCCCACCCAAAATCCATTTTGTCCATGATCGAAAACCTTTGTCCTGATGACACCAAGATCGACACTGCCTTCTCCCTTCCAGCAAACGCTCGAGATATCAGTGGTTTTGGCCTTTGATCCTCGACCCAATCTATCAAGTCAATGAAGTGTTCCTTGGTGGCTGCACTCTTCAAGAAGTCATGAACCTCGTTTGCCACTGAAGCCAATGGCATGTCCTTCAAATCCTGTAATAAATTTTAGGAATCACACTGAGATAAATTGTAATTGGTAAACTGGCTTTGTGACAATACTTTTGTTTTAGATCGATTAATTGTTTTATTTGTGGAAGAAACTAGAGTTAAAGATAAGAGGACAAGAAAACATGAAGCTTCAATAAAAAAATATATTGCGTGCTAATGGAAGAAAAACAACTAGCTAAAGAAAACGGGTATACAACTGTCATCTAAATTGTAATACGATCTTCTTGATTGTATTACTCAAATCAATTAAAAAGACCTTTTGTCTGACAGTATGTGGGAAACCTATCAACTATAAGGTTGCGGCCTTGTGTGTTTATGTATACACGTACTTTTGAAACATTGATGTGGTATTAGGTGTATAATAAGGGTATATTTCGCCTTTCATAACAGAAAAGGGTATATATAACTCAAATTATTATATTTTTAACACTGAAATGTTAATATTTTGTTCATGATCTATAACTATTTCTCTAGGTATTTTCACTAGCATGCATGGAATGGACGTTTATACCTTTGATCCCATCCTTCCAAAGGGGATAGATAAAACGTTACCAAAATGTGTAGCCATTAAGTTTCCTTTCTCATCTCCATCTCCCTCACACAACCTTCTCCTTCCATCAACCGCAACAGCGATATTGCACATGTGACCAGATTGGTCTGAATCCTCCAAGAACGAAGAAGTAATCTTCCATAAGAAAGATGTAAATGACTCTAATTTAGATCTCCGGCATCCATTTTCACTAGCCAACAATTGTAGCTTCTTAAGTTGTTCACCTTCTATATAGTAGATTCTACTTACAAGTGAGTCTTGATCTGGATCACTTTTGGGCTCGAGTTGAAGTGATGGGGGAATTAAAAGAGGACAAAACACACTAGCTGCATAACGTGTGTAGTGGGGTGGGCGCCTAGCATTGAGGACAGAACGGCGAAAAGAGGGTAAAAGATATGGTGGTTGGGATCGTGTCATATTGGCCCACGATGATATGAACATGTTGGCTGAGTAGCCATCTGCTACTCGATGGTCAAACATGCATGCTATCACCATTCCCCCACATTTTAACATCGTGACCTGCATGCAATATTATGCTCAAACTAAGATTAGACAACGTAAAAACCCTAATTTCTATAGGAACTGTTTATGTAAGCCTTTCAAGTTTCAACTCAAAAGAATCCACCAACCATTATATCGTTCCTGTATGTCTACAGTTTAGAGCTTAAAACTTGAAAGTTTATGTTTTGACCACCAAGCAACCATAAAGCTAGAGGATTGTTTTATATATATTTTTTCATTTTAATTATTTTGGTATATCTAATTGTTGTCTTGTAAACCTTTTAAACTTGAGTTATCTTACTTAAACTTTAAAAGAAAGTTTTGTAACCCATATATATGTTCTTTTTCGAACAACATTTGTATTAACACACCCTAGCAGTAGCACGATACCAGGGGGCAAGAGGTGTATATATATTGTTATCTCTTGTTAAGCCTTATGATTGCGATACTATTTTAAATTTACACATAATTAACCTGGATAGCAAGCACTCCATGGAGCCTCTTGGGCATTAGTTTCCCTTCGACACTCTCATCAGGATTGTAAAAATTAAGTTCCCTGAGCTCGACATCAGCAGTCACTTCAATAAAGTCCACACCTTTATTGTTGCAATGGATCTCAGGCTCACCGGCGGAGTTATGGACAATCTCTCCGGCTAGTGGATAGAACAAGACAAGTGCTTGAGATAAAGAAGTCTTGAGGGCATCAACCATAGTGGTGAAATCCACAGGCTCATGGGGTTTCTTGTAACAAAAGAAAGATCCCACCTCAAAGGGTGGAACTAACAAGTCAAGGTTCGTAAAAGGTAGCCAGTGGTCATGCCATGGCTGCTTAGATGCCACTACTTCAGTCCTTTTTACCTTGACCCAAAAATCTTCACTTATAACACCCATTATATTTGGGAGATAGAGTATGAGGTATACATATGTGTGTGTATATATATAGTGATCAAGTGTGGCAAAGATGCATGCATGTGGTAGTTTGTTGAACTAAAATCTAGAAGCAAGTGCCCGTGTGACACCAGGATGATTTATTCACAGGAATTCAACTCATTCACATTTATAAAGATTTAAAGAATGTTCGTTTTTGTAAGCGTGTTAAATTGATTAATGTCACAAAGATTTCAATACTTACAGTGTTGGAGGAAGATAAAATTTGTCTACTCATGTAAATTGTTTTGTTACGATTAATTAATATCTTTTGCAAAATGAAGTGTGAGTTCACAGTATGAAGGCGCATGTTTAACAAAATACCTACAAGAATCGAGGCTTTTAGCACATTTGTTTGACCAAAAATCTTGTGTTTAAAGTCAGAGTCAGAGTTAGGAATATCTTTAGCGACGGCTTTGTCGTCGGTAAAAGTGCTTATGAGAGTCGAAGGTTGAACATCGCTTATTTTGTCATTAAGCAGACCTTTAGAGCATGGAGTGTGGTAACGAGGAGGGCTCGCCACTCCAACGTGGATGGCTCGCCACTCCAAGCCGGCCCTCGCCACCACACCATGTGGCTTCGCCACTTGCATGTTCGCCGTTCCAACGACGAGCAAAAAGACAAAACGAAAAATTAAAAACTATCCGTTTTAATAACAACGGTTCATTTTAATTTTATTTTTATTTTTATTTTATTTTTTTTTCAAATTCAAATATTACCCACTCACTCTATATATAACCCACTCTATATTACACACACAACTCACACAACTCACAAAATTCACACACAAAAATGTCTCGCAAAGATTTTTCTCAGCAATTCCCAAGTCCACCAAAGTTGCCGGAAACAAGCTTTTCAACTTCACCACAGTTTCCTCCAACTAGCTTTTCAACTTCAGAAGAAGTTGAAGTTTACTCAACACCACCTGAAAATGTATTTCCGGTTTTCCAACCGGAAAACGTATTTTTAAACACTCCACCTGTGAACAATCCAATTGTTCCAACTTCACCTGTGAACAGTCCACAGATGGATCTTGAAAACAACCCATTCAGGTTAAGTGAGGCTTCCCTTCGTCAACTTGAACAGGACGAAGAAAACTATAGGGAGATTATGGAAGAGCAGACACGCGAGGAAGCCGCTCGTCGTGACCAAGAAGCAAGGGAAGCTCAGTATCTTCAAGATAAATATTTTGACATAATGGAGACTCGGCTCGTTAATGGCGAGTTTAATTCCCTTTCAAGTTCTGAGGGTTGGGTCTCAGATGATTCGTTTTTTTAAGTTTTAGTAGTTTCATTTTCATCGTATGTTTTTTTTATTTATCGTATATATATATTTTTTTTATTTTCCGTATTGTAGTTGTATTTTTATTTAAATGAATTAAATGAATTTTATTGTGTTTGAAAAATATGGAAAAGAAATAAAATGAGGGTGGGTGGGGCTCAAATGAAGAAGTTTGAGTTAGTTGTGATTGAGAGGTATTTTTAAGTGAGTGTGTTGAAGTGATGTGAAAGTGATGTGGCACAAATGGGACCCAAATAAAAAGAATTTTTGAGCCATGACACTCCATGCTCTTAGCCACAACTATTATCGTGGATAAAAGGTCCCTCGTAGCTAAAGCCCCGTTTCTTGAGGGGATACTGTACATTAACTTGTAGACTTGTAGTATCTAAAAGTGCCAACAAAATGTTGCACACCTTTAACTTAATTGCCGTAGTTAGTTCATGTATAATATGCTTTATGTATTTGCATTATCGTAGAGTGGCAGAACTAGGACTTAATCAAGCAAAGCGCAAAAAACAAATTGAAACGTTATTGGAAAGAATGTATAAATCAATTAACATTGTAAGGAGTCAACTTTTTTTTAAATTTTGTAAAATTTGAAAATGGACATACGGAATATAATTTGGGATGGAAAGAGTACAAACATTGATTACTTTGTAATACACATGTTATGGGCCAATAGATAACAGGGATACACAACATGTTAGTATCTATCATGTACGCTCAGTTCTTCTCGAATTTTGTGTGAAGGAAAATGGAAAAGAATATGAAAGAGAAAAGAAAAGGAAAATGAAAGAAATTATTAGTTGATATGTTTTTGAGATAGAAGAAAGATAAAAGGAAAATAAAAGTAATCATGTTCTTGAGTGAGAGGAAAAAGAAATTAACTTGTTTAAATTACATATATGCCCTTTAGTAGTTAATGTAAAATCTTTTAAAAAAGGTATATTAATCTTTACACAACATAACTTTCCATTTTCTCTCATTTTTGGCCGGAAGATTTTATAAACAAAAGTTCCTCCTTTTTTTTCCTTTCTTTTTCCCTTTTCTTTCTTTAAAAATACTCAAGAACACAATTTTTTATTTATTTATTTTCTTTTCTTTTCTATCAAATTTTAATTCGAGAACTGAGCGGTATATATGTTATGGAGCAATGGATAATAAGGACATGCTAAAGGTTATTACCCAACAGCACACTCATGCTCGGGATGATGTGGAACCGCTTAATCTATCATCATGACAAACCCAATGGATTTATGCTTCAACAGTTGTGTTTGAGCTAGCTAGTGATTAAGGCACACACTTCTTTGAAGCCGTCTCAATAAGCTAAAGAATCAAGCGGATTCGAATAGTACTATTGTTGTTGCTATTATTGGATTACAATGCCACCCCAAATCTGTCCTATCCGATTAGGCACTGTTTGCAACTTGTGTAATTATAAGTTTAACGATTGTGTATCTAGGTTTGTTCCCTGTTTATTGTTTATTTCACATCTTAAACTACTCTTAATTTGTTAGGGACTTCGTCATTAGAGATGGTTCTTTTTTGCCGTATATGAATCATAATTGACATTCCTTTGGAAGCATCATAGACATATTACCTTTATGTATATACTATCATTCTTCTTTTTGAAAACATTTACAATATAAAATTAGAGATATTTTGATATGAATTAGGAAATTAGTTAAGCTAAGGAACATGTTTTTTAAATTTTCAAAAAGCGAAGTGATTTGCACATTTTCACAATTGATTGGTACACTCAAATTATAAGTGTTTTGACATTTATACCCTCATATCATTTTTACTTATTTTCACCCTGTAAAGATATATATGTCAAAACACTCATAATTTGAGTGTGTCAATCAATTGTGAAAGTCTGCAAAGCACTTCCCCTTCAAAAATGACTAATCCTATCATATACTTTAGGAAACACTGTTTTGTTTTATTAACTACTAGGTATACACTGGAATAACAAAAAATTCAGACTATACAAAATTATTCTCCAATTATATAGATGTCTACTATATATGGTGACAACGTACGTACGTCACTATTCACGAAAGTTAACGTTGATGCATGATCCTCTCGATGATTGAGATTTGAAACATTATCATCATATAATAATACAGCCTTTAGTAGACCCTATTTATATATATATTCTTTCTGTTTTTAAAAATACGCGTGACTTATATTATATTGATTTTTGTAGCATGTGTTCATTCTTTTAACTCGAGTGCATGATTTTATTCCAACTTTTTTGTTTGTTGTAATGAAGGAAAATGGGTTTGCATCTTGCAAATCAATTCAGCCCGATACGAGTCGTTTTCTCCCGTACTAAATATGTCTCAATTTTATTGGAGCCCATCTTATTCTGTTACCGAACCCACTCGACGTGTAATGTTGCCACCTCTATTGATTAGCTTTAAAAGACTTTTTTTTTTTTTTATCTTTTTTTAAACGACAGCTTTAGTAATATTTCCGTGATCAATTTAGACATCTAAAGTGATCAAGCTACATCAAAGCAAAAAATCGTAGGAGAACTAGCTTCAATGATATCACTTAAGAAGCTTCGATCAACTAACTTATCAAACGCAAGCTACCACCCATGATCTGCATTACATCACATGAAAATAAGTACCATAGCAACAAAAAGAAACTTACCTAAATAGACCCTTAGGGGACGTTTGATACGACTGAATCACAAAGAATGGAAATGCATTGAAGAATGGAAAGACATAGAAAGAAAATGAGTCTGATATAAGAGAATAGATTCTAGTGTTTGGCAAAAATAGAGAATAGAGTGTCAGAATCGATTAAAGAATCAATTCTTTTGTTTGGTACATAAAAGAATAAATATATATATTTTCAGGTTTTTTAGTTAAGTTGATTATTTGACACTATCAGATCACATAATTACAATTATGCAAACATAATTCAAGATTTTTGTCATATAAAAATATATTATATAAAAATGACAAAAAAAACACATATTTCTACAACTTACACATTGCACTAAACACAACTAATAACAAAGATGGATATTGTATAATATTCATGATCGAACTAGTATATACAAGTAGAGGATAAGCAATTAAAACCTGATTTACAAACACTAGTATATACACATCAATATTTGTATAATTTTCTGCTATAGAGTTTTTTACATGTTACGAAGTAGAGAAAAATTTAAAAGCTTACTCTTATTTTGATGTTTACCAAAGGACAAATCCTCACCATCCATCTAGTTTGATCTAATGGTGGGAATTAATCTAAAATTTAATAGATAAACCTAAGTCCATGTTTTTTTTTTGTCTTTTTGTCTTTCTTTTTTATTCACATTTTTTTTATGAAAGCGTAAAAACACGTCTGAAAACGGACGAAAACGTATGAAAATGGACGGAAATGAAAGAAAACTGATGAAAATGTATGAAAACGGACGAAAACATATGAAAACAGACGAGAATGTATGAAAACGGGCGAAGACGTATGAAAACGGACGAAAACGAACGAAGACAGATGAAAACGTATAAAAACAGACGAAAACAAATGAAGCGAAGAAAAAACGCGAATTAAATAAAAACGTGAATTAAAAAAACACGAATTAAAAAAAATAATAATAATAAAAAAAATAATAATAATAATAAAACGTGAATAAAATAAAAAACGTGAATTTTCGTCCGTGATTTTTTCATTCAATAGAGAATTGATAGAGAGAAAGAGCCCTTCTAAAATTCTCATTCTCCACCTTTCTCCTCTTTTTTTAAAGAAACAGGGGGAATGAGAATGGTAATTTAATTCCCTGTTTCCATTCTTATGTCAAGCAAACATGAGAATCAACGTCTTTTCTCTTTTCTCAGCTTTCCATTCATGTGTACCAAACATCCCCTTAGAACCTCTATCGTTGCACATATTTTGAATCTTTGAAAGCTTGAGGTTTAAACCTTATTAGTTATACTACCTCCGTCCCACATTAAGTGTCCACTATGACTTTTTTAAGTCTTTTTCCTTCAACTTTGACCGTACATATATTTATTTGTGTTATATAATATTTAATGAAAATTATATAAATGAAAATACATTTAAAATCTTAATTCATTCATATATCTTGCATCAAATATTATATAACACGAACAAAAATATTTAAAGTCAAAGTTTAAGAAAAAAGACTTAAAAAAGTCATAGTGGACACTTAATGTGAGACGGAGGGAGTATCATATTAGGACTAGTATTACGGAACTAGTATTCTGCCAGGATTATAGTTTTTCTATTATAAACAAGGGTCGAAAGTTAGGAAAGCCTTGTTTTGTTTTTCCAGATTATCTACAATCAATAAAAAGAGAGTGAGAATCAGGTTTCTCAACCCTCTTGTCCAGTAAACGTTATTACTTCCTCCCAAAGTCTGACATCTTGATTGTCTTAAACCTGCAGTATCACGCTATATTAGTTGGCAATCAGAGCCTAACACGATTCGATTGAAGGACCTCTTCAACTTCTAAAAGAGTTTGTATTCAGTTACAATTTTAATCATTATTGGTGATTTTGAGGGACATGGTAATTAAAAATTCTAGTTGATTTCAAAATCGCAATTTTTCCAGGTTACTGTTTACATATGGAACGTGTTGAGTGTTTAAGCTGGTTGATCGTTTAATTTCACACGTCCGGTAGGGACCACAAGGTGTGATCGGAATCACGAGTTGGGGTAACGCTCACGAGTTAACTCAAGTCGTTTGTGTCAATTACCCAAGAGGATAATTAACTTGGATGTAGAGTTGTCAGGGCTGGCCTAGCATGAATTACTTGAGTTTAGTCTTGGACCTTTTTGAGTAAATGGTCAAGTATTTATAGGCGGTCCTTTAGGGTTGCGAGAACCCGTAAAGGCAATCTGATGGTCCACGTGGTGATCATCGAGAGAACAAAAGTGGAGAGCACGTGGTGTTTGTCCTAACGGCCCTATCGAGATTGCCAAGCGTATTGTTCGCATGGACAAATTTTTCAGGCAAGCTTTGTCTTGGTGTTGCCTGAGGAAGTATTTTCCAATCCTTTTGTTAGATTACGGTCTTGTTGGGCTCATGTTTGGGCTGATTCTGGAGTGTATGGGCCTTAGCCGAGTGGGCTGAAGGTCTTATACGCTATCAACTCCCCCAGTCCATTAGTGTATTAGACTGATTTCAGGGAAATACGATGATTGACTCATGCTAAAGAGACGAGGTCATCTGGGATTCTCCTGATGTGTCTTCCTGGATTCAGGGAGGCTGACTTGTTTTTTGCCAAGCCTGGATATGTGAGACATAAAGGCCTTTCGATGTGATGTTTGGAGAATTTTTTCATTTCTAAGACTGATGCATATTGAATGCATGTACAGTTCTTAGGAATTATTGTGAAGATTGAGTGGTTGTAAAGCCTCTTTATCCCAGGCCTGATTTGCTTTAAATTTTTGCATGGCCTAGGATTTTTGTTCTTAACTGTAAAACCATCTTTTTCTTAATTATTCCAGAGTCTAAAGATTTTGAGATCTTCCTCAATTTGTGTTGTAGGGTGTCGATTAGCCGTTTTAGTATCTTAAAGTCTGACACGTTGAAATACGTCAATTTCCATATGAGGTTCATGGTTTTATTGCCGTTTTGACTCCGAAGGGTTTTTGGACACGTGTCCATTGGGCCCCATTTATTTTTCCTGTAAAAGGGGAGTACCCTTAACCATTTTGAGATTCATCCCAAAGTTTACTATAGGTACCCTTAAACTGACATATTTGACACTTCAACATGGCTTATAATTAGTAGAAAGAAAGAGACGTGAGGAGTTAGGGTTGAAGAGAGAGAGATGGTGAGGTTTTAGAGAGAGAGAGAGAGAAAGACGTAGTGAAAACATATAATTTATAAAACACACTTAATACTTTCTCACTTGTCACACGCACCACAAAAATGAGAGCATTTGTATGGTTCTATACTCTTAATGCCATCACTTTTATGATCCTAACAATCTCCCCCTAAGGGGTGGTCATTTATAAATGATTCCTCTTAGTGTCATGTTCTTGATACCAATTGTCAACATGATCTTGAACCTTGTGAGATGTAATAGGATAGTATTTATTCTTTGTTCCTTCATGCTTTGTGATATTCATTTGAGATTTCTTTTTCTTTCTTGCCTTTAATCAACATCTTCTCATGATTGTTGTTATGTCTTTTCCAACATACTCATACGACTTGAAAGTCTTTGATCTTCATACTTGTGTTTCCTCACTTTATGTTTGAACCTTTTCAATTTTGACTAGCTCTTGACTTTTATTTGACTCTTTGTCTTTAACATGTTATATTTGTCTTGAATGTTCTTTGTTTGAGCTTGTTGAGGACGAGGCTCGTAATTATGAGTATGTGGAGGTGAAGATGTTGAGATACATGGTAGTGCACAGTCTTCTTACAAGGTGAATTTCATTAGTACTTGCACAAATTAAGGTAAATAAGAATCATGTTAGGCCAATTGATCATTGTGGACATTTTCTTAGAGAATCGTTCCACTACGATTGTTTTACTATGAATGTCTTGATTCCATTCACCTTCGTCAGGCAAATCAACCGTTCAAATCCCGTTAAGGACAATTATCGATAGATTGGATGAATCCAAGTATAGACCTACGTCATCAGGAATCGATTCATGAAAAGAATCTCCTTGGCAGGGTTTCCAGCACTTACGTGTTTGGATATCGAGAACATTTGCAGCATAATGTGCTAATGTATTTCGAATATTTGCACTTGCCATTCCTGAATTGGATGCCACAAGCACGCTTACAACAATCTAGTTGAGCCGCTAGAGTCACCGAAGTATCAGTCCACGACTTTAGAACGTTTGAGAAAAAAGTAACCACCTTTAACACTAAGCTTATTCCATAAAGAATTAACGAACTGATCTACTTTCAATGTTGTTTGATGTAGACACTGAAAGGGTTTCCATTTAGTCATCGAGGATCACAAGTGTGATATCCACTACGAATGTTCTAGCAAGGTTACGAGGATCTGCGAGGGACTTTTAAGTATAACTTGTGTTCTTATTAGTGAACAAAAAGTGTAGATTGGCATGTGTCCTACGAGATTTTATTTGTGAATCTCTTTTGGATCTAGAAATAATAAAGAGTGTTTTGGTTTAGTCAGTAGAGGCTAGAGCAAACTACCACCTTTTCAATATTAACACATCTCGAAACTAGAGGTCAAAAGATTACGTGTTTAATTTATGTGAGAAATGAAAGAATCTGTTGCGAGAAACATGAGTGGCTAGGGATGGGTTGTGGATTGTAGCACTAGGTCCAAGATTTCTGTCTTCAATATCAATATCATCTTAATGATAACCGATAGCATATGTATTGACCCGGTTCCTACCCTAAATTTATGGAGAGTTCATTTCTTTTCACCCTTTCACTAACTTTTCTTTTTCATTCTCCAACCCGTTCAATGCGTATCATGGCGTCCTGGCTATTACCTTGTTGTGATTGTTCCAGTAATAGCTCTTACATTGGCAACATTATTTCCTTTTACTCAATCATCTTCTTTTAACCTACGGACTTCTACTCTAACTATTGGAATGTCTCTAGGTAGGTCCCTCCGGCTCTGGCTCGACCATGGGATAAAACCTATAATCCTAACCGCCTTATTTTTTCACGAACATAAGTGTTGGTTTAGTTGGTTTGTTGCTGTATCATAGCCATTAAACCAGTTTGTAAAATAAATCAAAGTGTTATAAGAAAACTTGTTTTGTTAAACCTTTAAATTTTTTGTTTTGAAGAACTACTCCCCTTATACACATGTGATTATGAAGATTCATAAAAAGATTTTGCACATGGAGGAATAAGTATGCACTGTGAGTCGAGTATAGCATTGGTGAAACAAATTTGATCACAATTTAATCACAAAGCTTTTTGTGGAAAACTAGAAGGGGGGTTGAATAGTTTTACCAATTAAAACTTGTTTTAAACTATTTATATCGACCGATGTCAATCTATTTGGATGTGTGTTGGATGTTGATAAACAAACATATAGAAATAAAAATATGTAATGAAAAGATAAAGAGTAAGAAGCACAAAACCACAACGCGATTATTTATAGTGGTTCGGCTACAAGGACACCTTCCTTGCCCTACTCCACTCCCCTAGTCACCTACTCGAGAGTTCGTAATCACTACACAACACCGAATCCTTATGGTGGAGAAACCTTCAGAACGTTGCCGACACTTTATCCGGTACAAGGCTAGATACCGGGTCCTTTTCACCAAGGAGAACCAATCCTATCACAATGTCGCCTACCCTTTATCCGGTACTAGGCTAGATACCGAGTTCCATTACAATGGAGGAACTACTACCCAACACTACACCAATCACCTAACCCTAAAGGAGATCTACTCCTTATAATATCAACAAGGATAACAATATCCTTTGACCCAATACTAATCTATCTTGTACATCGAATCACACCATATCGAATGTACATCGTAGGCACCTTTCACTAATGCCTTTGACTAGATCTTCAAGACACCCTTCACTAATGTCTTGTGACTTGATTTCTAGGCACCCTTCACTAATGCCTACAATACGGACGATCGACACCCTTCACTACTGTCTTCGTCTTGACACTTGAGACATCTTTCACTGATGTCTTCAACACTACAATTCTTAGAGAAAGAACCATCAACAAGATAACTTCAGTAGTCTTGATGATGAGGAAGCATGGCAACTCATGGACTTGAGCTTGCTTGACTTCAAAGGTGGTGATCTCGCCTTTAAGAGGAACCTAGAGAATCACAAAAAAACAAAACTACATACATAGATCACTTGGATCTGGGGTTAGAGAGTTTTTAACTCAAGGAGAAAGTATGTGAGAAAGGGGTGAGAAACAATGAAGAAATGGCTCACTATTTATAGGCAAAACTTGCCACTGTTCCCCGGATCCCTCCCTTAAGGGATCCGTCTAGTGTAAAGCTAGGGATCCGTGGGACGCTCCTCTTTGCCCATGGGTATTTTGGTTGTGGGTCATGGGTCATGGGTTATGGGTTGATCCATGGGTATTTCATTAGTTACAATTTACCTAATGGGTGCAATGCATCTAGTCAAATGGGTATGGGTCAATACCATGGTTTATGGATATGTTCCATGGGTTGTAGTTTTTACCCATTATAATACATACTAGTTATGTATATATTTTGCCCAATATGTAAACACTAGTTGTTGTACATATGTATTACTAGATCATAAAATCACTTATCCTTGTTTTAGTGTTTTATCTGAAAACGTAAGTGTGTTAGAAAACTATTGGCTCAAACTATTTACGTATTTTATTTGTTTCGTTAAAATGATTTTACATTTGTTATTGACAAAACATTAGAAGATCGTAAAATATAAATAAACGTTTTTACGGCTTATTTGTATTAACAATCTCCCCCTTTTTGTTGATGACAAAACATAAAATTATTTTAAGGAAAAGCTAAAATTCATAAAAGTTTGAATTTGTAGTTTTTACTTTCTTCTCCCTCTTTTTGTCGAAACAAAAAGAGCTTCGAAAGTAAACTAACACATTGTCTAAGGAAAAACATGTGAGAAAAACAAAATAAAAAATTAATATAGAGAGCAAGTAACAGAAAAAGATCTCGTCTTAACTCCCCCTTGACGAGTCTATCCCTATGTGAGGGCGTCAAGAAAAAATAATACTAAGCAAGTTCATTTGCAACTAAGTTAAAAAAAGATTTCGTCTATGCGACGAATATGCTACCCATTGATGATTGCAACTTTGCAAAGGGACGTCATGAAATGTAATCATAATATTGCAAGTGATTTTGCAATGTATTGCTTTGACACAAAGCTCCCCTAGCTTTAGGGTGTCAAGTCTTCATGTGTAAATTGAATAACTACAAAACAAAGGTTAGAATGAAAGTATAATGCATAATTTCCTGCAAATATGATTCAAGTTAGTAGAAAAATAGTTTTCTATTGCACGGATCCCACGGTTCCCTCCCTGGGGGGATCCGTCTAGGCAAATATCAAGGATCCATCTGGCTGATGACTAAATTCAGCAATGGTGATATAACAAATAATGTTAACATCAAAGTGAGATATGTATTATACAACATAATCATATACTCAGAAATATAGAAAGTATCATGTAATTTCATTTAATAAAACTAGAGATATGATATACATGACTCTAAGAACTAAGAAAATAAACGATACATGACTTGGAATTACTAGAATTATCTAAGTAACGCTTGATACTAGGACACCACTAAAATTCTCTAGCTCAAGTTTGTTTAGGTTTAATCTCGTCGAAACGTTCGAGGAGGTGATAGAACATGAAACGTTGATCTTCCCGTACTTCATGTATTAAACTTTCAACATGTTGACAATGATAACAATCTTTGTCATGGCTAGGTAGTGGTGGTGGAAGAAAGGAAATTGCTTGATGCGAAGGATCAATTGAAGCGGGTTGGGGAGCCTCAAACGACGGAGGGATTGGTGGAGGCACATTTAAAGATGGCTCGACCAAGAATGATGATGGTGGTAAAGAAGTGTCAACTTCCATATGGTCGGGTGGTTGACTTTGATAATTTCTCATAATCCAAATGGGATTATTTGATAGTGACGGCGAAAAGGAAGCCGGAGCTAGTGTTGACTCAACACCTTGATTTTGTACTATTATTCCTCCTAATGAGGAGAATGTTGTCGGTGGAGGAGGATGAGACGGCCTAGGAGGCAAATCCTCTAAATTGTAGAGGTGTGGTGATGATAGTGGAGTTGTGAATGAGATAGCTCTAGGTACCAATGGTGATGATTTAGTGGAGATGGGATTGTTTTGCTTAGGAGATATGGTGGTGTTTGGCATAGGTAGTTTTATGGGTACTATCCTTTTAGGGATTGGTTTGATTGGTGGAGGAGAAATCCTTGCATTTGTGGACTTGACCGGAGATGAATCGGTTGAAGAGATTTCGTGTACAATACGAGCAATTTTCTTGGGTGGTTCTTTGGTGGATGAGTTACCACTTGGAGCTTTCCTCATGATGAGATGATTTCAAGAGGTTTGTAAAGATTTCTAAGTGCTGAAAATGAGGATGAAGATGATGACTTTAGGAGTCCTAACAATGTGGTTTATAAAGCAAGGGATTTGGCAAGTGCATTCAAGACTTAAGCCACTAATATTCACTGGAATGTGATGTTTAACATGCACAAGAGTCTGTCATACGGATCCCACGGTTCCCTCTATTGAGGGATCCGCCTAGGCTAATCCTAGGGATCCGTCTCTCAGCAGCTAAGAAAGGATAGCAATGATGTTTTGTAAGGTCTAATGCCTATTTCTTCTTGAGTGTTTCAGTCCATCTAAATGTCTTGAATGAAGAGGTGTGTGAAAACGTAGAGGGGGGGGGTGAATACGTTTCTGTTTAAAACTTAAAACTTTTGTATAAAATATATTATAAACCATTGCATTTGCTAATCTCGACGCGAGGATGCATTTAACGCATTACGGCATGTAAGGCCAACCCCTTAATATCACATAAGATTCCGCAAGATTAATGGTTCATTATAAATCAAGTTTCACCATTATTAGTCCGGTTGCTTTTTCTTGATCAAGCGTGTCATAATATGCAAAGTGTTAAATATAGTTTATGACTATATGAAAGACCAAGTATGTATCACAAACTTAGACATCAACCACATAGGAAATAAACAATGTAATGCAAGAATAAGAGTAAAGAGATAAGTAAAAGGATAGACAAACCAACACGAGGATTTATAGTGGTTCGGCTACAAGGACACCTTCCTTGCCCTACTCCACTCCCTGAGTCACCTACTCGAGAGTTCGTAAACACTACACGACACCAACTACTTATGGCGGAGAAACCTTCACAACATCACCTACTCTTTTTCCAGTACTAGGCTAACCACCGGGTTCTTTCACACCAAGGTGAACCACACCTACCACAACGTCGCCTACCCTTTATCCGGTACTAGGCTAAGTACCGAGTTCCATTACAATGGAGGAACTACTACCCAACACTACACTACACCTATACCCCTAAGGAGACCAACTCTTTATTACAACACCATCAAGGATATCAATATCCTTGGATCCACTACTACTCTATCTTGTACATCGAAACACACCATATCGAATGTACACCTTAGGCACCTTTCACTAATGCCCTTGGTTAGATTACTTAGCACCCTTCACTAATGCCTTCATCTTGACTCTTTTAGCATTCTTCACTAAATGCCTTTGACACATCTATGGCACCCGTTATGTTTTGTGGCCCAACATAACAAACCTTGTGTTTTATGGCACAAACACATAAACGATCTAGTCTAGTCATAGATATATAACACATCTATGATACCCGTTATGTTTTGTGTCCCAACATAACAAACCTTGTATTTTATGGCACAAACACATAAACCATCTAGTCTAGTCATAGATACAAGAATATGATACTAGACAATATCCAAGACAATGTGTCTAATGGATATGAAATCCTAAACTAAACATCAAGAACACAAAGCATGATGTAGTTAGTCTTCTATGAATGAAGATGACAAGTTTCCCATGCTTGTTGTAGAAGATCTTCATGTGCTTGTATCTTGTGATGGGTGATCACTTCAGTAGGTAAGGAAGCAAGATCTCTAAGCTTGCTTTAGAGGATCACTTCGGGAGTATGCTTACAACAAATGAGAGTTTGAAGCATTATGATCATATGAGATGAGGTTGGTTTACATGTTTCCTAATGATCTAAATATCCTAGAAATGGTGGAGAGAAACTATGTGTGAAGGTGTGAAGAAATGGTAAGAAGTGGCTTGCTATTTATAGGCAAAAAGGCCAAACCATGTTTCTGCCCCAAGGATCCCTTCTGGAGGGATCTGGCCCTTGTAATTCCAAGGATCCGTGGGCACTTTGAGGGATCCGTAGGACGCTCTCTTTTGCCCATGGGTTTTGGGTCATGGGTCATGGGTCATGGGTTATGGGTTGGTCCATGGGTATTTCATTAGATACAATGTATCTAATAGATGCAATGCATCTAGTCAAATGGGTATGGGTCTTGGGTCATGGGTTTTACCCAACACATTTACTTTTGTTTACTTAAGTATTTTATAAACTATTTAACTAAACATGTTTAATGGTTTTTTAGGGGATTGATCATAACGCAACATAACAAACATGTACGAACCTGTGTTGTAGCATACAAGGACTTGAGTCGTCGAGAGGTGTTGAGAGTATGTTGAGACAAAATATAATTACAAGTGACTTATACATTTTACGTTATGTATTACAAGTTACAGGTTTGTCATCAACAAAACAAATGAGAATGTATAGATTAAATATCGTAATGTTTGCACTAACAATCTCCCCCTTTTTGATGATGATAAAATATATGTAAACGTAATAGATAGGTAAAATGTCAAAGTTACTTGTGTCCATACTTCCTATACATTACCTTCTTCGTTTACACTCTTCTCCCCCTTTTGTCGAAACCAAAAGGGTGTGTCCGTTAAACTTAATTTCTCCCAAGAATGGCAAGTTTGCATCATCTCTAGTGAAGTTAAAATAAAACCACCTTATTGCTCCAATTGGCTCACCACACCAATACCTTCAACACGAAACACTAATGACGAAGCTTAGAAACTCATGACCTTGAGCTTGCACGTCTTCAAAGGTTGTGATCTCGCCTTTAAGAGGAACCTAGATAATCATACAAAAAAATAGAAAGATTCTTTGAATTATAACCATTATTGCCAACGGCTCAATGGATCAAATTTTTGAGGCTTAACCTACATCAAGGTTAGTGTTAAGAAGAAAAGAAAAAGGAAAAATATATGATGAGAAATAAATCTCCCTTTTGTTGAAACATAAAGGAATTTTGAAGAATGAATGTGTGCATGCTCCCCCTTGACGGTTGCTCCCCTTGTTAAAGGCATCAAGTATTTTAGGAAGGCTAAGACGAAATTATTGCAAAATTTGCAATGTTTTTGCTTTGACGAAAAACTCCCCTTTATTGAGAGCGTCAAGTTCTCCTAGTGTGTTTTGAAAATCTACAAAACAAAAATTTAGTGCAAAATTATATTCATCCTTGGACGAGTAAGTCATATGATGCACTTTATAAATGCTCGACGGAAGCTCCCCCTAGCTCGAGGGCGTCAAGAAGAACCTACAAAAAAAATTAGTGTAAAACTTCATCCATAAATAGACGAGAATCCCATACACATCAAAGTGTATATATATGAACCTACAAAGAAAGGATTAGTGTCAAAAAGAGAATAATCCTACTACTTGCATCATCATGGTTGGTTTAGAGGTTGTAAGGTTTGTTCAAGGTAAAAAATGTGCTTAGGGATGAGATGCATTTCATTACGAAATTCACTTGGCTATTGACAACATAGATGTTTGTGAAGGATGGTTGAGCGATCATGAATTGTAGTGGTAGTGAGACACTTGTAGGATGTGGTTGACAGAAATAGAATGTGGTAGAACATGAGACATACTTCATCACGTAGTTCATGAACTAGACCTTTGAACACGGTGATAATGATAGAAATCATCATTATGACTTAGAGGTATGGAAGTTGTGGTAGAGGTGATGAAAGGTATCAAGGTGAATCTTTGACTTGGTTGATGACTCAATAGAGGTGGTAGACATGATGACTTTGTGGGTAGTGATAAAAGTGGAGTAAGATGGTTAGGATGATGCAAGATTAGAAAAAAAAAATGTGCGAATGAGCACAACTTGACTTGATGATGAAATCGGCCATTGTCATCCTACAAGAATCCAAAAGAGTTAGTACAAAAGGAAAACATTTATACAAATGGATAAATTGTTCACATAAAATCATGAAACAAAAAGGAAGAACAGGTAAAGACTTATATAAATGCAGCTCATTTATAAACATATAGGAAACAGATAATCCTAAGTGTTGAACAAGTGCTTGTGTGGGAAAAAGGAAATTTGAAATGATTATCTAAAGAGATAAAGTTCCTACTGTTCCACGGTTCCACCGGTTCCCTCACTAGAAGGATCCGGCTAGCGTAAGTCTAGGGATCCGGCTAACAGATGAGGTGAAAAAGAGGTGATTGGGTTCTAGCAAGGTCTAGCACCTAAATATCCTAAGTTACTCAGTCTATCAAGTGTCTTACATGAAGATGGTCTTAAATGATCAAGAGAAAATGATTGATGGTAGCTAATGATTGCCTTTTATGGAAAGAGATGGGGCTTTATGAGCATCAGTAGATGATCAAAGATGACACTAAGAATTTTGAGAGTGTCAAGTGGTGTTAAATGATCCTAGAGATCAGATGATGACTTAAGAGAGATTTGGAAAATTCTTTAAAAAATCATAAGAAATTAAAAACTAGTTTTTGGCCTATTTTGAGGTAAGGATGACTGAAATCAATTTGCTAAATTTGAGAGAGATATCAAACTAGGTGTTTTGAGATGAGAGGAACAATGTGTAAACATTGGAGTGGAAATACGGTGAGTTTTCAAGTAATGATAAATCAAAAAATACTGCGAATGTGATCCTAAATCATCCATGAGTGAATGTGAGATCAACTGAGCCTAAGGAAAGTTTAAGTGATCCTAACGTAGCATGTTTAACTAGTCCAATAAGGTCTAGAATGTTGGATTAATGCAAGGAGGCTAAAAGGAACCTCTGTCCACCCGGATCCCACGGATCCTTCACTTGAGGGATCCGTCTAGTTACATCTAAGGGATCCGGCGTCTGAGACATATTTTCTTAACAGAATAGTTACAGAATTTTGCTCTAAGTTTCGAATTATGAAACAAATTGTTTCTACAGCAAGCATACATGTATACACGTTAAGCAAAGCAAGGAGAGCATGTAGAGATCACATATAGGCAATCAAATGAGATCGAGCTCACAAATAACACAAAGGTTTAGCAAACTTAACAAGCACTATTCAAGAAGTCCAAAATAGATTTACGTCTAGATTAGTAAATCATTTACACTAACAATGACATGCAAGGTATATGTCTAGAAAGAAAAGAGCACATGATGGTGTTCAAGACAAAAGAGTTGTGAGGTGCTAGTTTAGAACAATCTAGTCATTACAGATGGTGATTAGCATACAATGAGCTTCATCCATGAAGTCATGTAGCTCTTCTCGATCAAAGCAAGATAATCGCTTGATGAGGCAAGTGGTTGTGATTAATTAAAAGAAAAATTAATTTTACAACTTGTTTGATTAGTAATCCCAAGACAATGTAAAGTATTTCCATTGTAAACTTACTTTAGGAAAACATAGGAGTATAAATTTCTCAAGTGAAAGAATGTATATGAGACTATTACTAGCGGTGCTCAATTACGGCTAAACACGACCATTTTTACGGGCGATTCCACATACCCAACTTCAATCAAGGAAGCAAAATTGAGTTTCTAGTGCAATAAGTTCTCCAGTATTCATTCTCAAGTTAGGAAAATTTATATTCCTACAATGGCCTATTGAAGATTAACAATGATGATACTTTGCTTCATTTTTATTAATATTATACTTGAAACAACTAAGGTGATGAAGGTGTCCAAAAAAATTAAAAGTTGTCCATATGGTGAGCAAAAAAATGGTTTGGATGAGCTAGTTCAACATATGTTGTTGGAAAGCTCCAGTTTGGACTTTCGGATATGAACAATTATATTTGCGTTGCAAAATAATTTACTTGAGTATATCGGATGAAATAATCAAGTTGTCAATCCTACTATGAAGCTTGGAGAGCGATCATGAAAAGGAAAACGGTAGACTACATCATCAACACAAGTGTAGGTTATGATCCGATGTACATTCTTATTGTTTTTGGAAAACGATACAAGAAAATATGAAATCAAAAAATCATATAAGCACATAAAACATTTATGTTGCACACATGACAAACTTAATCAAAAAGCCATTTGGTTTGTTATATGTTTTAAACATTTTTCAACTTATAAAACTAACATTTTTGACACAACTAGATGTTATCCCAAACACTCCTTCAAGTAGCACATTGATTAGTAGAAAATTACTAAATCGACAAGCAAGAGAATGAATAGCAAGGTAAGGAAACCACATATGTTATTCAATCAAACAAGCACAAAAACTATTTGAGATAAGCAAATAATCAAGTAATGAGAGGAAGACAATTTATCATTTAGCATAGCATACGAAAGTTCTTTTCATCGCTTTGTGTTAAATATAAACATGTATACCAAGCTTGATTAGTTTCTTTTATAAATATGATCAAAACCTTAATTTCAAAAGAGGATACATTGTTATTCAAAGATGAAAACATCCGTCTCCAATTAGATCAAAAGTTTGTGCAAGGTTATGACAAAAAAATGACTTTCTATTATAAATCAATGAATCTGTAAATCTTTGTTTTGAATAAGTTTATGAAATTATTTTTAAATGAAAGTAGACTCAAATACCTTTAAAACAATAGGTGGCACGACTTCTAACGACTTACGGTTAATTAGTTATGAATTTTTAAAATTCAGACAAAAAATGTCTTTTGTACCACGGATCCCACGGATCCCTTGCTTGAGGGATCCGTCCAGTGTAACCTGAGGGATCCGCGGATCTGACACAGAATTACAAAAACGCATGTTTTGACCCGACGAAAAGGTTTAACCTTTGTAGACTTTTTAGTGAAGTTATATTACCCATTTTTACCTTTATTCAAGCTTGATTAACAAGATATCTAACAACAAAAATTCAAAGAGAAAAAAATCAACAAAACACTTTTCATATTATGCTTGACTTCACCAAAAATTTGATACAAGGACCTTACTCGTTTTGAAAACCATTTGTTTTAAAAACTAGAGCCAACCCGCTCTGATACCAATTCTGAAAACGTAGAGGGGGTGAATATGCTTCCGTTTAAAACTTAAAACTTTTGTATCAAATATAGTATAAACCATTGAATTTGCTAATCTCGACGCGAGGATGCATTTAACGCATTATGGTATGTAAGGCCAACCCCTTAATATCACATAAGATTCCGCAAGATTAATGGTTCATTATAAATCAAGTTTCACCATTATTAGTCCGGTTGCTTTTTCTTGATCGAGCGTGTCATAATATGTAAAGTGTTAAATATAGTTTATGACTATATGAAAGACCAAGTATGTATCACAAACATAGATATCAACCAATTAGAAAATAAACAATGTAATGCAAGAATAAGAGTAAAGCAATAAGTAAAAGGATAGACAAACCAACACCAGGATTTACAGTGGTTCGGCTACAAGGACACCTTCCTTGCCCTACTCCACTCCCCGAGTCACCTACTCGAGAGTTCGTAAACACTACACGACACCAACTCCTTATGGCGGAGAAGCCTTCACAACATCACCTACTCTTTTTCGATACTAGGCTAACCACCGGGTTCTTTCACACCAAGGTGAACCACACCTACCACAACGTCGCCTACCCTTTATCCGGTACTAAGCTAAGTACCGTGTTCCATTACAATGGAGGAACTACTACCCAACACTACACTACACCTATACCCCTAAGGAGACCAACTCTTTATTACAACACCATCAAGGATATCAATATCCTTGGATCCAATACTACTCTATCTTGCACATCGAAACACACCATATCGAATGTACACCTTAGGCACCTTTCACTAATGCCCTTGGTAAGATTACTCGGCACCCTTCACTAATGCCTTCATCTTGACTCTTTTAGCATTCTTCACTAAATGCCTTTGACACATCTATGACACCCGTTATGTTTTGTGGCCCAACATAACAAACCTTGTGTTTTATGGCACAAACACATAAACCATCTAGTCTAGTCATAGATATATAACACATCTATGATACCCGTTATGTTTTGTGGCCCAACATAACAAACCTTGTGTTTTATAGCACAAACACATAAACCATCTAGTCTAGTCATAGATACAAGAATATGATACTAGACAATATCTAAGACAATGTGTCTAATGGATATGAAATCCTAAACTAAACATCAAGAACACAAAGCATGATGTAGTTAGTCTTCTATGAATGAAGATGACAAGTTTCCCAAGCTTGTTGTAGAAGATCTTCATGTGCTTGTTTCTTGTAATGGGTGATCACTTCAGTAGGTAAGGAAGCAAGATCTTTAAGCTTGCTTTGGAGGATCACTTCGGGAATATGCTTACAACAAATGAGAGTTAGACGCATTATGATCATATGAGATGAGGGTGGTTTACATGTTTTCTAATGATCTAAATATCTTAGAAATGGTGGAGAGAAACTATGTGTGAAGGTGTGAAGAAATGGTAAGAAGTGGCTTGCTATTTATAGGCAAAAAGGCCAAACCATGTTTCTGCCCCAAGGATCCCTTCTGGAGGGATTCGGCCCTTGTAATTCTAGGGATCCGTGGGCACTTTGAGGGATATGTAGGACGCTCCCTTTTGCCCATGGGTTTTGGGTCATGGGTCATGGGTTATGGGTTGGTCCATGGGTATTTCATTAGATACAATGTATCTAATAGATGCAATGCATCTAGTCAAATGGGTATGGGTCTTTGGTCATGGGTTTTACCCAACACATTTACTTATGTTTACTTAAGTGTTTTATAAACTATTTAACTAAACATGTTTAATGGTTTGTTAGGGGTTTGATAATAACGCAACATAACAAACATGTACGAACCTGTGTTGTATCATACAAGGACTTGAGTCGTCGAGAGGTGTTGAGAGTATGTTGAGACAAAATATAATTACAAGTAACTTATACATTTTACGTTATGTATTACAAGTTACATGTTTTTCATCAACAAAACAAAGGAGAATGTATCGATTAAATATCGTAATTTTTGCACTAACAAGGTGCTTAAAATACTTAAGGGTAATGAGTGATTTAGCTAATGATTGGCTTTTATGGAAGAGATTGGAACTTTTTAAGAGTACCAATGGGTGACCAAAGATGACACTAAAGATTTGAGAGTGTCAAATGGAGCTAAATGATCCTAGAGATCATATAGTAACTTAGGATAATGTCTTGGAGGATATCATAAAAGCTTAAGATGGAAAAAACTAGAATTTGATCAATTTCGACCAAATTTGAGGTAAGGATGATTATTTTTGAGAGATTTCCAAAGCTAGATGTTTTAACATGTGAGAGATCATGTATGAGTATAAGAGCGGAAGAGTAATGAGTTTTGGTGAGACGATAGATCTACGGGTGTTTCAAGTGTGATCTAAATGAGTTATGTGTAGGTACGGAAAATCTACTCGACTTTGATAAGGACTCAATTTTCCTTATGATACTATGTCTAGCTTAGTGTGAAGTGATCTAAAGACATGTTTGAAATACAATGATTGCAATTGCATTTTCTGTTTGCCGGATCCCGCGGTTCCCTAAGAGTAGGGATCCGTCTAGCACAGACTTTGGGATCCGTCTCTCTGCTAATTAGAACCTTTACAAAAGGTATGCAATGGTTTGCACAATGCATCATATTTCAATTCTAGTGTTTTTCTAAGAGGTTCTAATGTTAATGTAGTAGAGAAATCAAATGTAAGATGTTTTATTCATGAAGGAAATTACATTACATTGATAAATCATCGATATTAAGGATTGATCCTATTTGAAAGACTACTAAGTTCCTTGAGCATTTTCGCTAGAAGGATCATCAAATAGTTGATGAGTGTTTTCCGACTCAGGAAAGAAGAAATTCTTCATGAGAGATGTGTTTAGAGGTTCCATCATCTTGTTCACAAGTACGTACAACGGACTTTGAAATTGAGGGTGGAAGTACATGATGTGATGATAAAGGTGTGTCAAGAACATTCCATAAGGGATTAGTTTGTTCTTTGAGCCTTGAAGATTTACAATTCTCCTTGCGAAGAAATAGGCGAGATTGTATGGTTGTTGTGTTAGCAAACAATACATTATGTGAGCACAACAAGCGGGAAGGATTTCTCGATTTCCCCTAAGACTCCAAACATTTTCCCGTAGGATGAGTGCGAGAGCCTTGTACTCTTCTCGGATATCCTTTGTATAGATAATGTTTGGATCGGAGTAATAGGGTCGAGGTTTGCATATTGTGCGAGTCAAGTCTTGCGGGGAAGGTATGTGTAACCAATATGGACTATTTTCTTCACGAAAGTTGAAGAGATAATCAAGAGACCAATCTTCGGTGAAGGCACATTGTCCATGATTTGGAATTCGGAGAATTTGAGCAAATTGCCCAAGGGTTAGAACAAACTTTTGGTTTTTGATCCAAAACCAAAGAGGTAGAGAACGATCCTCGTTATGAACGAGTTTGACTTGACGGAAGAATTCCAATACAAACCTTGGACATATTTTCTCGTTAATTTTGAGAAGACATTCCAATCCTATGGTTCGGAAGGAGGTATTGATACCTTCTTCGTATTGTAGAGGAGTGTCGACAATACGTCCTTCGTGGAAGTGATGGGTTTCGAGATTATTGAACCCACGGACATGATTGCCGTGTGTGTTGGGCTCAAGGGAGATGTTAGGAGTGTAGACGTAAGTGAGTGAAAAATCAAACTCATATTCATGCGACAGAGCGAAACCTATAGGAAAGAGAAGTTAATAAGATGTGACGTATTACGGGTAAAACAATGATTACCTAACGTTTTTACAAGATGTTTATTAACAATGACATTTAACTCACTTAATGTTTGACATTCTAGTAGAACATTTATTTTAGGAAGAAAGTGGTTTTTATTTTGCATGGTAAATCTGTTATCCAGAAAGACGGTTCCCACGGTTCCCTTCTATCAGGGATCCGGTTAGTATACCTATAGGGATCCGTGGATCTGTAGTAACAGAAGCAGATTTTTGATAAAAACATAGTTTTATAGTTTTATACCAAGATATGTGTATTAGCCTACACTTTCTTTTAGCATGCATTAATGCTTTCTAATGTATCACGAAAAGATACGAAAGATATAAATAAAAAAATGTGAGAAAACACATTAAGATAATAAACTAGATAAACTAGTAATATTTCATTTCAATGCTAAGAATGATACAAAGGATTGGGTATATAACCCCAATGTAGATTAACAACACAAAGTATATGTCTCCGTATGAGAACTTCATCATGGGGAACACAAGAGCGATGAGTGTTAAGGCGATGAGCACGAGGGCGATGTAAACCATGTTGATGATGAACCTTCTTGGTTTTGGTTTGAGATGAGATGAGATGAAGAGGAAGATGAAGTTTTGAATGAAAGGTAATTTTTGAAAGTGAGAGATTTGAAAAAAGTGGGGATTTGATAGAGTTGACGACGGAGGGGTTTTTATGGGAAAGGAGGAATTTTTGAGATTTGTGTTTTGTTTTATTATTCAAAGGATATGATTTTTGGATTAGATGAAATAAAACACAAATTTCATAGACCTTGACTTTAGACGAAAGAATAACACGTATGCGAGGAAGGCATACTTATTTATCAAGATAATGTTATTTAGAGATGAGTGGAAAGTCATACCTCTAATGCACTTAGGAATGTCTTTACAAATGACACAACAAATGTCAGTAGACAATTCCGGCTCCTTTGTGTTTAAGATACCTTCTTAGGGAAGGTATTCTTGTTACCAAGTGATTCCTATGGCTTGGTAGGTATGAGCTTCAACTAAGCAACATGACAAAGAAGATTAGTGCAATTAAATGAATAGTAAATAATAATAAAAATGTTGTCATCTAATCAACATCCAAACAAAAAGTTTTAAAAGACATGGTGTTTGTTTTTATGAAAAACATTTTTTGTAGTTTTCAATTAACCACGGACCGTATCAAGTTTTTAAAGTACAATATACTTTAAGAAACTTGGTAACGAAGCTCTGATGCCAATTGTGGAAAACTAGAAGGGAGGGTTGAATAGTTTTACCAATTAAAACTTGTTTTAAACTATTTATATCGACTTATGTCAATCTATTTGGATGTGTGTTGAATGTTGATAAACAAACATATAGAAATATAAATATGTAATGAAAAGATAAAGAGTAAGAAGCACAAAACCACAAAGCCAGTATTTATAGTGGTTCGGCTACAAGGACACCCTCCTTGCCCTACTCCACTCCCCTAGTCACCTACTCGAGAGTTCGTAATCACTACACAACACCGACTCCTTATGGGTGAGAAACCTTCAAAACAATGCCTACACTTTATCCCGTACAAGGCTAGATACCGGGTCCTTTTCACCAAGGAGAACCAATCCTATCACAACGTCGCCTACCCTTTATCCGGTAGTAGGCTAGATACCGAGTTCAGTTACAATGGAGGAACTACTACCCAACACTATACCAATCACCTAACTCCAAAGGAGATCTAATCCTTATAATATCAACAAGGATAACAATATCCTTTGACCCAATACTAATCTATCTTGTACATCAAATCACACCATATCGAATGTACATCTTAGGCACCTTTCACTAATGCCTTTAACTAGATCTTCAAGAAACCCTTCACTAATGTCTTGTGACTTGACTTCTAGGCACCCTTCACTAATTCCTACAATACGGACGATCGACACCCTTCACTAATGTCTTCGTCTTTACACTTGAGACATCTTTCACTAATGTCTTCAACACTACACTTCTTAGAGAAAGAACCATCAACAAGATAACTTTAGTAGTCTTAATGATGAGGAAGTATGGCAACTCAAGGACTTGAGCTTTCTTGACTTCAAAGGTGGTGATCTTGCCTTTAAGAGGAACCTAGAGAATCACATAAAAACAAAACTACATACATAGATGATAACATCAAATAGTCCTGAATATTAAGTTTCAATTTCCCCCGTTAATGCTCGTTATTTATATCATTTATATGGATTTACGCTTGTTTTCCACTTTCAGGTAAATTACGAGCATTGGAGCTAAAGAGACGCAGAAATGGAAACATTACTAAAGATTTATCACAGTATGCTTATTTTGAAGAAGTTACGGCGTAACTCATCTTTCACATTACGCCGTAACTATTGCGTGACCCATAAGTCCAACTTATCAAATGGTTACGGCGTAACTCTTCCCAAAGGTTACGACGTAACTCCATTAGGCCAAAAGAGGTTCCACGCCGCTGATACTTACGCCGTAACTACTGCATCACTTACGACGTAACCGAGTTTATTGAAGACTACGGCGTAACCACTTATAAGGTTACGCCGTAACTAGCAGATCTAGTGCATTTACGAAGAAATAGAAGGTTACGGCGTAACTCCTCTATTGGTTACGCCGTAACCCAGACCTGGCCTATAAATATCCCACGAATTCCAGCATTTCAAAGCATCCCATTCCACACACAACACTCTGAGAACGTGGGAAAAAGCTCAAGGCAGGTCTAGGGAAGCATACAGAGCTGTTTCCAAGGGAGAAGTCACACCATTACGATAAGCTTTAGCGTTTATTATTTCTTTTACTTTCAATTCATGTATTTCGTACTTTTGAATATTGAATTGATTTGCATGATTAATATGAGCGGCTAAGCACCCTTTGGTGCTAGGCTAGTTATGATTCCTTAATTGTTTTGTTTGCGTTTACCTTTACTTCTGTACAATTATTTCTAAGTGTATGCATGCATAGTTCTTTGGTAGTCACCCCTGGTTCGGTAGTTTTGAATGGCGATAGAGGCCAATTGCCTAGGAGATATGACCAACTGACCCTAGGTGAGCGGACTGAGACGGGAAGGGTAAGATATGACCAACTGACAACCCTTTCTACTTGTGCGATATGACCAACTGATCACCTATCGTTTGGATGAACTTAAGAATTGGGGGGTTTAGTGTCTAAGTTCCTAACGGCCGGGCACTCACTATTTAGAATCTAGCATGTAGCGGTACTTAATGACTCGGCTTAGGGGACCAGGAACAACAGGACTTATGACGGTGCGCCTGATTTCTCCTGTGGTGGCATCTTTGCTGATAGGTTAGGGCGAATTGACCAAATGCTGTCCTCTTGAATTTGCCCCCACCTGAAGTAATTGGAAGTAGGTAGACGTAGACATAACTAGCTAGGAGGATTAACTAGGTTAGCACCACTATTCCTCTATTGATTTCCCTTCACACATTTATTTGCTTTTATTTTATTTTCTGCATTAGTAGTTTTATTAATTAAAACCCCATCAAACCATTAATATTCTGTGATAATTAGACTTAGTAATTATCCGACACACATAGCTCTTGGGACGAACTCGGCTTTACCATTTACTACACTACACACGACCGGGTACACTGCCCGTTAGTGCATTAGGGTAGACCATAGGTATAGCGAGACACTATAAATATTAAGACCTGGTCAGTAAAACCTGCATCAAGTTTTTGGCGCCGCTGCCGGGGAGCTATATTAGGATTGATATTAAGTCTTTCATTTCATTTTTAAACTTTTCTCACGATCATATTTCAAGTTTTCAGGTACCATGGAAGCTATTAACATCGATAACCTCACTCTTGAGGAATATTTGGCATTAACAAGAGAAGAACAAGGGCCAGGGATTGTTAGGCCAGCCATTGCAGAAGATGCTCAATTCGAAATCAACCCTCAATTCATGAGGGAATTGCGTGCAAACCCCTTCTCTGGAAGCATCACCAATGATGCCCATGAACATGTAGACAACGTCGAATACATTGTCAGCCTATTCAAAATCCCCAGAGTCTCACACGATGCTATAATGTTACGAGTATTCCCTATTTCTCTTACGGGAGCTGCAAAAAGATGGTTCGATCGATTACCTGCAGGGACTGTCAACACTTGGCCTATCTTAAAAAAATATTTCATTCAGAGATATTGTCCTCCATCAAAGATGGCCAAGCAAATGGAAGAAATTCATAACTTCAAGAAAGAGGGTGATGAAACATTATACCAAGCTTGGGAAAGATACAATGAATTGTTATACAAGTGCCCTACTCACGATCTTAACAGCCAACAAAAAGTGAACGTCTTTTACAAGGGACTGAACATCTCTTCAAGACAAATGATTGATTCTCAAGGGCCAATTCCTAGTATGACACCCACCATGGCTTTGGAAACTATTCAAAAAATGACAGACCACTCCTCCAAATTTCACAATGGAGGAAGCAACCGTAGTAAAAATAATGATATTGAGGGCCTTGCAGCAATAAACAACAAATTAGAAAGCCTTGGAAGAGAAATGAAGAAGCTCAAGGAAAATGTGCATTCCATTCAAGTGGAGCGAGATGGGGCTCGTCCTTCTAAAGAATGTTCCTCCAATGAAGAAGTTAAAAGGATCGGAGAAGTGAACTATGGGAAAGAATTCCCTTTCAAAAGCTACAATAATTACGGACCTAGGTACCGTGAAAAATCCCCTGGGTTCTACACAAAAGTCAACAATAATCCTCCTAAACCTAGCCTTGAAGAAATAATGCACCGACACATTGAAGAATCGACAAAAAAGGAAGATAGACTCAAGGGATGGATGGTCAAAGTAAAGGAGGACACCAATATCAACCTACGTAACCAAGATGCTGCAATTAAGAACCTTGAAACACAAATTGGGCAATTAGCTAAGAACCTTGAAATAAGTAATGCTAAAGCCACTTCCTGTAAAGCCATATTTGCACAAGATAAAGCAAAAAAGGAGCAATGCACATCCTCTCTCACTAATGATCTCTCCGGGATTAACTACCTAAGAGAGGATGATAAAGCAGATGACGACAAGTTCCTACCAAGCCAACTTCCTGAAAAGCTGCAGTACCAGGAAAGTTTTCTTCTCCCTTGCACTATTGGTAACATTAAGATTCCCGCATTAGCTGATTTAGGGGCTGGGGTTAACCTTATCTCAACTACTTTATTCGAAAAAATCAAACTTACCAATTTAAAAGAAACAACTATTATGATTGAAATGGCGGACTCCTCTAAGGCTGTACCGAGGGGGATTGTGAACAATGTGCTTTTAAAAATTGGAAAATTTTTCTTCCCCACCGATTTTGTAGTCATTGACATGGGAAAGCGGGAGGCTTACAACTTGATTGTTGGAAGACCTTTTCTGGCCACTTGTAGAGCTCAAATTATGGTTTTTGAAAAACAAATTTCCTTAGGGACCGAAAATGAACGAATAACTTTTAGTATGAATGAGCATTTAAAACCAAAAACCGAAATTTCTACTAATGTTCAATCACTGAACCCCATTCTACACTCTAAGCCTATTACTGATAATCGTAAAGAAAGTATTGATCATTGTAAGCAGAAACAGAATGAAATTGTCCAAAGGATTGAGGAAACTCTGAGTCCAAACAAACATTTTTGCAACTCGATGTCAACCAAAGGATGCGAATCAGCATGGCCACCATTTACTCGTCCTCAAAAATGTGAAAGAAAAGCTAATGAATGGATTTACCCTCATAAGGGAGAGAAACATGATGTTGAATTAGCATTGGAAGATTGGTACAAATTAAAGCTTGGAAGCTCGAAATTGATTAAGGAACTGATCAAGCAGTATGGGTGCAACCATATCAATGACATCATAGGCGGAACAAGATCAAACATCAGCATTTCTGATGATATTATTACTAAAGATGATGACCATGGAGAATCATGTGATAAATGGCTTTCACATAAGTTGGGAACAATTGGGCTCAATAATTCTTCAAGAAAAAAAGGGCTTGATAATTGGATGAATGAACACCAACGAATGATGGAAGTGGGGCAAATTCAAAGACCCCCATAGAGCCCCGTGGCTCTGAGTCTAACTTAAAGACTCGTAAATAAAGAAAAGTGCTCTTTCGGGAGACAACCCAAATTATCCCTTTCTTCTGTTTTTATTTCCTTTCTGTTGGGTTTTGTGTTTTCTAACCATTTTTGCAGGAGACAAAGAAGTAATTATTGCTGCAGTTGCTGATCTGAACAGAGTTACGGCGTAACTCATCTTGGTGATTACGCTGTAACCAACATTTTAGCAGTAGAATTCTTGACGCATAACCAATTACGGCGTAATACCATCTCAGTGGTTACGCCGTAAATACTCGCCTTGCAGCTCATACCAGGTTTTGCCAGTTACGACGTAACTCTCTCATAGGAGTTACGAAGTAACTCTCCTATGCTTTAATTCTTTTATTTTAAAAGACAATAACCTTGTATTTGTTTTTAAATGAACTTTGTGAGTGTTATCCCTGTAAACCCTCACGAGACTTCACTCGTCCACTTGGGACACCAAGTGGTTTAAAAGGCTTGTTGGATTCGCTAAATTCAACCGTGATTCCTACGAAAGTGAGTTAGGTTTATTTTTCATTTAATTTTTTCTTTTTAGAATTATGCTTGTCGGTATTGTGATTTCAGGGATTGAAGTTTGTTCATGACGCTTAAACGAAGGCACGATCCTTTCTCGTGGGCCTTCTTATTTTTGGAGCAAATTTCAGGGAAGTGCTCGCTCTAATTCTACCTTTCTCTTCACCTTTATTTTAATGCCTAGTACAAAAGGGACTTTGTACAATTCAAGTGGGGGGACGGGAGTAGAATTATCTCTTGAACTTTATTTTGCCCTCATTTTTCTAGTTTATTTTGAAAAATTATGCCATTTTTAAAATTTTGACATGTTTTTCCGAACCTAACTAGATTAGACCTTAGCCGAGCACATACAGCCCTTGATATTACATGGTGAGATTAGGCTTATCCGTTTCCAATATTTTACCCCAAATCCACCAAATTATGAGTGTGCCGGTAGCTTGTAAACTTTAGAACTTGGCCTTTGCATCATTTCGAGACCATAGACGAGGTATGTTGAGTTAGCTCGATGTATTTGGACTTTTCAGTTTTAGAAGGCAGTATTATAGGATTATCACCCAAACAGCCTACCATTGTGACACTATCGATTAGTCACCTCGACTTTTCGACCCCCATGTGAAACCCTTTTGTTGCACTCCCCTTTAGTGCAAGATACCCCTAGATACACCCTTCTGAGCCATTCCTTTCATTTTGTCAACCCAATATATTGTTTCGTTACACCCTTACACCTTAGCCTACCCTGTAGTATTTATTTGTAATTGGGAAGTCATCATTTGCCTAAGTTCAAGGTTCGAGTGGAAAGGTTTGGAAATCACGCTTCCATCGACAAAAATTATGAAGATCATTGAAGACCCCCCGAATTCCCATTGTTCATCTCAAGTGGGGGGATGTTATGTTATTATGTTAGATTCAAAAAAAAAAAAAGTTGATTGATTTATGTAAAGTGCGATGTTATAAGAACTATAGTATGAGCTTTATTGTTTAGTATCGAGGAGGCAACCTCGGTCACATTAGAAGATTGGAGTTGGAGTTATACCAACTGAAGAAGAAAATGTAGTGTGCCCATAACGACGTCCTCTAATGACACATCTACCTTGCATTTCATGATCCGGTCTCTAGACTTCTAAGCTTGAACTTTGGGTGGACGGTAAGTGGTGATGACTTAGTTATAGATATAGACTACCTGCTTGTTTTTCATTTTACACCAATTATATATCCCATGTATTATCCTACCCTTTAGTCATGAAGCATGTCTAGGTGATGCAGCGAGAAATCTTTGGTGTCTTGGCCATGGATTTGGTCATGTATCATTGATTTTGTCCACTTCGCAGTGACATGTTAGTAGTGATGAGTCACCCCTTAACCTTTGTCGTGTCTACCCATATAGCCTTCGAGAATTTTTTAGCCCTTAACTCTAGTGGTGGAGATTTGTGTAACCGCCAAGCTTATGATAGAATACATGCTATGACTGTGCGATTGAGTGATCACCCCGAAATTGACACTTAGAATAGTTGAGAGATTTGAGTGTTTGTTCCCCTTTCGTGAGGTGTTCGGCTTTGTTTTATTCTAGCATAAGGGATTTGTAAACTCATATTTTCCAGGTTTTGGGAGATATCTTTTTAAGAATCTATCTAATAAGGTCTACTTGAGGGCAAGTAGAGTTCAAATGGGGGGATATTTGATAACATCAAATAGTCCTGTATATTAAGTGTTAATTTCCCCCGTTAATGCTCGTTATTTATATCATTTATATGGATTTACGCTTGTTTTCCATTGTTTTCCACTTTCAGGTAAATTACGAGCATTGGAGCTAAAGACACGCGGAAATGGAAACATTACTAAAGATTTATCACAGTATGCTTATTTTGAATAAGTTACGGCGTAACTCATCTCTCACATTACGCCGTAACTATTGCGTGACCTAAAAGTCCAACTTATCAAGAGGTTACGGCGTAACTCTTCCCAAAGGTTACGACGTAACTCCATTAGGTCAAAAGAGGTTCCACGCCGCTGGTACTTACGTCGTAACTACTGCATCACTTACGACGTAACCGAGTTTATTGAAGACTACGGCGTAACCACTTATAAGGTTACGCCGTAACTAGCAGATCTAGTGCATTTACGAAGAAATAGAAGGTTACGGCGTAACTCCTCTATTGGTTACGCCGTAACCCAGACCTGGCCTATAAATACCCCAGGAATTCCAGCATTTCAAAGCATCCCATTCCATACACAACACTCTGAGAACGTGGGAAAAAGATCAAGGCAGATCTAGGGAAGCATACGGAGCTGTTTCCAAGGGAGAAGTCACACCATTACGATAATCTTTAGCGTTTATTATTTCTTTTACTTTCAATTCATGTATTTCGTACTTTTGAATATTGAATTGATTTGCATGATTAATATGAGCGGCTAAGCACCCTTTGGTGCTAGCCTAGTTATGATTCCTTAATTGTTTTGTTTGCGTTTACCTTTACTTCCGTACATTTATTTCTAAGTGTATGCATGCATAGTTCTTTGGTAGTCACCCCTGGTTCGGTAGTTTTGAATGGCGATAGAGGCCAATTGCCTAGGAGATATGACCAAATGACCCTAGGTGAGCGGACTAAGACGGGAAGGGTAAGATATGACCAACTGACGACCCTTTTTACTTGTGCGATTTGACCAACTGATCACCTATTGTTTGGATGAACTTAAGAATTGGGGGGTGTAGTGTCTAAGTTCCTAATGGCCGGGCACTCACTATTTAGAATCTAGCATGTAGCGGTACTTAATGACTCGGCTTAGGGGACCAGGAACAACAGGACTTATGACGGTGCGCCTGATTTCTCCTGTGGTGGCATCTTTGCTGATAGGTTAGGGCGAATTGACCAAATGCTGTCCTCTCGAATTTGACCCCACCTGAAGTAATTGGAAGTAGGTATACGTAGACATAACTAGCTAGGAGGATTAACTAGGTTAGCACCACTCTTCCTCTATTAATTTCCATTCACACATTTATTTGCTTTTATTTTATTTTCTGCATTAGTAGTTTAATTAATTAAAACCCTATCAAACCATTAATATTCTGTGACAATTAGACTTAATAATTATCCGACATACATAGCTCTTGGGACGACCTCGGCTTTACCATTTACTACACTACACATGACCGGGTACACTGCCCGTTAGTGCATTAGGGTAGACCATAGGTATAGCGCGACACTATAAATATTAAGACCTGGTCAGTAAAACCTGCATCAATAGATCACTTGGATCTGGGGTTAGAGTGTTTTTAACTCAAGGAGAAAGTATGTGAGAAAGGTGTGAGAAACAATGAAGAAATGGCTCACTATTTACAGGCAAAACTTGCCACTGTTCCCCGGATCCCACGGATCCCTCCCTTAAGGGATCCGTCTGGTGTAAAGCTAGGGATCCGTTGGACGCTCCTCTTTGCCCATGGGTATTTTGGTTGTGGGTCATGGGTCATGATTTTACATTTGTTATCAACAAAACATTAGAAGATCATAAAATATAAATAAACGTTTTTACGGCTTATTTGTATTAACACATTTGATATATTATCAAGACGATTTGAGAAGACGTTCTAACTGCCGAGCAAGGTGCCAAATTGCCGAGCAAGGTGTCAAACATATCTTTTAGAAGGGCTTTTATAGATAGATTAGCGAGTTGATAATCAGTCTTCACGAAGTATAATTCAACAATAGCTATTTCTACATGCTCTTTGATGAAATTGTATCTGACGGTGATATGTTTGTGCGGGAATGTTGTATTGGATTGCACGAGATGGCTATGGCACTCTCTGAGTCACAATACATGGGTATTTTATCAAAGATAAATCCATAATTCGTGAGTTGCATATTCATCTAGAGGACTTGCGCACAACATGAAAATAAAGATACACACTCAGCTTCTGCTATTGACATAGCAGTATAGTCTTGCTTCTTTGACGACCAGCTAATAAACTTTTCACCCATAATTTTTGCACCACCTGATGTTATCTTTGTTGTGTCTTGACACCTTGCATGATCTGCATCTAAAAAGGAAATAAGTTCAATTTCAGAATCCTTTGGATACCAGAGTCCAATGTGAATGGTTTTCCTGAGATACCGAAAGACCTATTTGAACTCTTTGAGGTGAGCTTCAGTAGGCTTTGCCTGAAACCATGCTGATAAACAAACTGGATGATAAACAAACAACAAATTGTATATCAGGTTGACTGGATGTTAGATACATAAGAGAACCTATCATGCTTCGATATTTCTTCAGATCGACGCGTTTTTCATGTAAATTCGAATTTGCTCTTCATTATGTCATTCACATAAATCTGAACAATCAAGATGTCATTGGACCACTAATACATTTCACAAACAGGTTTTTGACTTTTGTTGACTTTTTTCTAATTAGTTTTCCGACCAACTTCAAAGAAACCCAGAAACTGCATAAAAAAACTCTTCATTTTACCCACAAGAACTGACCATTTGACAACTTATACATTTCATAGTTTGGTACCAAAAATAGTCACAAAAACATATGTTACCAAGAAACTGAATCTTGGACAAAAAGATACAAGAAACAGAACTGGAAACTGCAAATTAGACGTTTCACTATTTTGATCAATATTGATTCTAGAAACTAACATGAAACTGAGTAACCAAATGATATGATAAAGAAAATGTTTACGCATAAAATGGTTACAAAGTGACAGCTTCAAATATGAACCAAACTAAAAAAAATACGAATTTTTAGACAAGAAACAAAAACCACACAAATTAACCAAAGTAATAAAATGACCTTTCTCTTGATACCACTTGTAGGATCGTTCTAAAGGTTGATATGGTGATTTGGGAGGTTGGGGAAGATGAAAGAACATCATCTTCATGTTAGAGAGAGAAAGTAAAGAGAGAAGGGAAACTAGTGTGTGTTTTATTAATGAAAGGTGAAAGATACATAAAGAGTCTCACCCTCCTAGTGAAGTCTAGGTGGGTATTTATAGCCTAACACAACTTAACTATTTCAATATGACATATCCAGTCCATGTGTTTTGGCTAACTAAGATAGATAATGTAATCCCGTAAATGTCGTTCCATTTACGTGTTAGGAGCGATTCCAAAAGTTTCTTTTTGTGAAAAGATTTGGATCAAACATACCTTTTGTATATTTGTTTTTTATCAGGAAAGAAGAGAGTTCACTATACCACACCCTTGGTGCTTGCTTTAGGCCATAAACAGCCTTCTGTAACCTGTAGACTTTGTCAAGGTGTTCCATATCGACGAAGCCTTCTGGCTCAATCACATACACTTCTTCTTTGAGAGGCCCGTACAAGAAGGCAATCTTGGCATCCATTTGATAAACAATGAATTTCTTGTGAGCTACATGCTAGGAAAATTCTTACTACCTCAAGTCTTGCCACCGGTGCGAATGATACTTCAAAATCGATTCTTTCCTCTTGTTTGTATCCTTTAACCATAATACAAGCTTTATTACAATTCACAGTCTGTTCTTCTTCCAGATTATTCTTCCATATCCATTTGAGTCCAATGACATTTCTATCAAGTGGTATGTCAACTGGTTCCAAATGTCATGGATGTAATACTCGGTAAGTTCTTCTTGCATCGCTTCTATCCAACTATTTTCCCTCCCGAATGTTTTGAATTTTAGTTTGTGCTCATGCTGAGAGCATAGATGCACATTTTGAGATCAGTAGCTAGTGAGCTTCTTGTCTATACTGGTTTTGTTGGATCACCGAGCACTTGTTCCAGTGGATGGCCTTTGTCCATTGGAGTGTAGATGGGTATTGTTGATAGAATGTATGCATGTTGGATGGATTTTGATACTGAGAAAATGATTCAGCAGATTCTTTTGTCGGTGTGGCAAACAGATTTTTAAATACTTCTTCTTCAAGCACTGCATTATTTGTGGTTTGAGTTTCTTCTTGATGTTGTGGTGATTGCTCGTCAACATTTGGTAGAATGATTTCAATGATTGGAGTTGCTGGAGTTGATGTAGATGATTTTGTTGTAGTAGGTATGTCAACTTTGACTGTTATAGATGCATCATGTGGATGTGGTGGTTGATTCTTTTGAGCGGGTGCATCGGATTGACATCTTGATGCATCAGTCGAATTTCCACCGAAATATTCATCATACATTGACTCAAACAAATCTTCCACCTTACGTTGTTTTGGGTTTTAAATGGTTGTTGATTAAGCTTCTTTAGGTACAAGTCCTAAAATGACATGTTTAGAAGTTTGTTGTTTTGGTGCGGGTTCTAATCTGAGTTGATTAGAAACCATGGGGTTAAGAGTGGGTTCTAGAGTGAGTCTCTCAGAAACCATTTGTGAGATGTCATAGAACTTGAAATTCATCACCTCCATTATCTTCTTTGTTCTTCTGTTATAGACCCTGAATGCCCTTGAGTTATCCGCATATCTAATAAAAATCCTAATGTCTCCTTTAGATTTCAGCTTCCCTAGATCTTCTCTGTCATTTGTCGGATTACATAGCAAGACAAATAGGGGAAGGTAAGAGATGTCAGGTTTTTGTTTGTTTACTAGTTCATAAGGGGTTTTGTTATATAGGGTATGGACTAGGGATCTGTTTTGAGTAAAGCACGCAGTGGCTACAACATCTGCCCATAGGAATAATGGTGCACTAGAATAGATAAACATAGTACGAGCAGCTTCCACAAGAGTGCGATTTCTTATTTTCACTACTCCATTATGATGTGGAGTTCTCACAACTGATTTTAGATGTGTAATCCCAACATCTTTGGAATAAGCTCGTAACTCCTGATTGGTGAATTTTGTGCCATTTTCCGTTCTGACAATTCTCACTGTAGCATTCAGAAGGACTTGAATACATTTTAGAAAGCTAATGATGATGCCTGGTGCTTCGTATTTTGATCTCAAAAATTTAACCCAAGTATATTTTAAGTTATCAACGATAACAAGAATATACTTCTTCCCATTTATGCTTTCAACTCTTGTCGGGCCACATAGGTCCATATGCAACATATGTAACCTTTCTTTCAAACTAGGTACGGGTTTTGGTTTATATGATGCCTCTTTACTCTTTCCTTGCTCACAGGAAGGACATAAATGATCCTCGGTGTATTTGAACTTTGGGAGACCGAGGACGATGTTATCTCGAGCAATTTTGTTAATGGTGTTGAAGTTAAGGTGGGATAACCGTATGTGCCACGATGCAGGTTTTACTGACCAGGTTTTAATATTTATAAAGTCTCGTTATACCTATGGTCTACCCTAGTGCACTAACGGGCAGTGTACCCGGTCGTGTGTAGCGTAGTAATCGGTAAAGCCGAGGTCGTCCCAAGAGCTATGTGTGATGGATTATTACTAAGTCTAGGTGTCACAAATTAATAATGGTTTTGAAAGGGATTTAATTAATTAAACTACTAAAACAGAATAAAGCAAATAAAAGCAGATAAATGATAAAGGGAAATCAATAGAGGAGAGTGGTGCTAACTTAGTCAATCCTCCTAGCTAGTTATGTCTACGTCTACTTACTTCCAATTACTTCAGGTGGGGTCAAAGTCGAGAGGACAACATTTGGTCAATTCGCCCTAACCTATCAGTAAAGATTCCACCACAAGAGAAGTCAGGTGTCCGATCCCCTCATAAGTCCTGTTGTTCCTGGTCCCCTAAGCCAAGTCATTAAGTACCGCTACATGCTAGATTTATAATAGTGAATGCCCTGCCGTTAGGAACTTAGACACGCACCCCCTAATTCTTAAGTTCATCCAAACGATAGGTGATCAGTTGGTCAAATCGCACAAGTAGAAAGGGTCGCCAGTTGGTCATATCTTACCCTTCCCGTCTCAGTCCGCTCACCTAGGGTCAGTTGGTCATATCTCCTAGGCAATTGGCCTCTACCACCATTCAAAACTACCGAACCAAGGGTGGCTACCAATAAACTATGCATGCATACACTTAGAAATAATTGTACGGAAGTAAAGTAAACGCAAACAAAACTATTAAGAAATCATAACCAGGCCAGCACCAAGAGGTGCTTAGCCGGTCATATTAATCATGCAAACCAATTCAATATTCAAAGGTACAAAATACATGAATTGAAAGTAAAAGAAATATAAAACGTTAATGCTTATCGTAAGGGAGTGATTTCTCCCTTGGAGACAGCTCCGTATGCTCCTCTAGACCTGCCTTGAGGTTTTTCCCACGTTCTCTGAGTGTTGTGTGTGGAATGGAATGATTAGAAATGCTTGAATTCATGGGGTATTTATAGGCCAGATCTGGGTGACGGCGTAACTAAAATAAGAGTTACGCCGTAACCTTCTATTTCTTCGTATTTTGCACTAGATCTGCTGGTTACGGCGTAACCTTATGAGTGGTTACGCAGTAGTCTTCAATAAAATCGGTTACGTCGTAGTTGATGGAGTAGTTACGGCGTAAGTATCAGCGGCGTGGAACCTCATTTGACCTAATATAGTTACGTCGTAACCTTTGGGAAGAGTTACGCCGTAACCTTCTGATAAGTTGGTTTTCTGAGTCATGCAATAGTTACAGCGTAATGTGAGAGACGAGTTACGCCGTAACTTCTTCAAAGTAGCATATTGTGATAAATCTTTAGATATTTCTCCAGTTCCGTGTCTCTTTAGCTCCAATGCTCGTAATTTACCTGAAAATGGAAAACTGTGGAAAACAAGCGTAAATCCATATAAATGATATAAATTACAAGCATTATCAGGGGAAATTGACACTTAATAATCAGGACTATCTGATGTTATCAAATATCCCCCCACTTGAACTCTACTTCCCTCAAGTAGACCTTATTAGAAATATTTCTAAAAAGATATCTCCCATAACCTAGAAAATATAAGTTTACAAATCCCTTATGCTAGAATAAAACAAAGCCGAACACCTCACGAAAGGGGAACAAAACACTCAAATCTCTCAACTATTCTAAGTGTCAATTTCGGGGTGATCACTCAATCGCACAGTCATAGCATGTATTCTATCATAAGCTTGGCGGTTACACAAATCTCCACCACTAGAGTTAAGGGCTAAACAATTCTCGAAGGCAATATGGGTAGACACGACAAAGGTTAAGGGGTGACTCATCATTACTAACATGTCACGGCGAATTGGACAAAATCAATGATACATGACCAAATCCATGGCCAAGACACCAAAGATTGCTCGCTGCATCACCTAGACATGCTTCATGACTAAAGGGTAGGATAAGACATGGGATATATAAATGGTGTAAAATAAATAAAAAAACAAGCAGGCAGTCTAAATCTATAACCAAGTCATCACCACTTACCATCCGCCCAAAGTTCAAGCTTTGAAGTCAAGAAACCGGATCATGAAATGCAAGGTAGATGTGTCATTAGAGGACGTCGTGATGGGCACACTACCTTTTCTCCAATCGTTGGCATAACTACTAACTCCAATCTTCAAATGTGACCGAGGTGGCCTCCTCGATACTAAATCTATAAAGCTCATAACATAGTGCTTATAACATCGCACTTTATAATAATATAACAACTATTTTTTATTTTTATTTATTTATTTATTTTTTTTCGAATCATTTTTTTTTCAACATAACAATAAATACTAAACATAATATCCCCCCACTTGAGATGAACAATGGAAATTCGGGGGGTCTTAAATGATCTTCAGGATTGTTGTCGATGAAAGCGTGATTTCCGAACCTTTCCACTCGAACCTTGAACTTCGGCAAATGATGACTTCCCAATCACAAATAAAGACTACATGGTAGGCTAAGGTGTATAGGTGTATCGAAACAAAATATCGGGTTACCAAAATGAAAGGAATGGCTCAGAAGGGTGTATCTAGGGGCATATTGCATTAAAGGTGAGTGCAACAAAAGGGTTTCACATGGGGGTCGAAAAGTCGAGGTGACTAGTCGATAGACACACAATGGTAGGCTGTTTGGGTGATAATCCTATAATATTGCCTTCTAAAACTAAAAAGTCCAAATACATCGAGCTAACTCGACATACCTCGTCTATGGTCTCGAAATGATGCAAAGGCCAAGTTCTAAAGTTTACAAGCTACCGGCACACACATAATTTGGTGGATTTGGGGTAAATCATTGGAAACGGATAAGGCTCATCTCACCATAATATATCAAGGGTTGTATGTGCTCGGCTAAGGTGTAATCTAGTTAGGTTAAGAAAAACATGTCAAAATTTTAAAAATGGCATAATTTTTCAAAATAAACTAAAAAAATGAGGGCGAAATAATGTTCAAGATATAATTCTACTCCCGTCCCCCCACTTGAATTGCACAAAGTCCCTTTTGTACTAAGCATTAAATAAAGGTGAAGAGAAAAGTAGAATTAGAGCGAGAACTTCCTTGAAATTTGCTCCATAAAGAAGGAAGGCCCACGAAAAAGAGACGTGCCTTCGTATAAGCATCATGAAAAAACTTCAATCCCTAAAATCACACTACCGACAAGCATAATTCTAAAAAGAAAAAATGAAAAATAAAAAATGAAAAGCACACCTAACACACTTTCACGGTTGCATTTAGCGAATGCAACAGGCCTTTTAAACCACTTGGTGTCCCAAGTGGATGAGTGAAGTCTCGTAAGGGTTTACAGGGAACACACCCACAAAGTTCATTTAAAAATACTAATACAAGGTTATTGTGTTTTAAAATGAAAGAATTAAAGTAGAGGAAGGTTACGTCGTAACTCTTTTGAGGGAGTTACGCCGTAACTGGCAAAACCTGACATAAGCTGCAAAGCGAGTGGTTACGGCGTAACCACTGAGATGGTATTACGCCGTAATTGGTAATGCGTCAAGAATTCTGCTGCTAAAAGGTTGGTTACGGCGTAATCACTAAGATGAGTTACGCCGTAACTCTGGTCAGATCAGCAAACTGCAGCAGCAATTACTTCCTCGTTTCCTGCAAAAATGGTTAGAAAACACAAAACCCTACAGAAATGGAAATAAAACAAAAGAAAGGGATAATTCGGGTTGTCTCCCGAAAGAGCACTTTTCTTTATTTACGAGTCTTTAAGTTAGACTTAGAGCCGCGGGGCTACTATGGGGGCCTTTGGACTTCCCCGACCTCTTCAATATCTTTCATCAAGTTATGCCTCATCCAGGCGAAATTCGTGGCCGTTCGGAGGTATTCATTAGTTTCGATTTTCCAGATTTTACAAAATTTTTCCTCCGGTCCCAAGTGGTAGCGAGTGAATTCGTATTTTTCGACAATAATAGGTGGTGGTCTCTTGTAGGGAATCCCAAGGAGTTTGCACCTCCTTTGCTCATAAGCTTCATCGTCGGGATCAGTAAACTCCTCATTACCTTGCAACTCAAGGTAATCTAGGATCCCTTCAATGTCATCATCATCAGAAGTTGTACCTTTGAACCATTCTTCATCGAGCAGATTCTCCACTAGTACACGCTTGCATTCTTCTTTTTCATCTCTAACCAACTCCTTGTCATCCTCAATTGTTATTTCACTCGTGTTGTTGAGACTTTCGTTGTTTGAATTTTCTCGATCCATGTGCTCCTTCCAAATCTTCTCTTTGGTTAACGTGTCAACATGTCCATACTTAATCTTCACCCAACTATCGAATCCTAGGTTGTCCAGCCAAGGCAAACTCGTTCTCTCCTCATCATTGGTTGAGGACCAAAAGAATTCGTCTTTTCCTATTCTCCCAGAGTTGCTTCCCCCGTTACACATATCGTCATAAGGTTTGCATGACGCCCAGAAAATTTCCCTTGGAGATTTTACTCTTTCGCACCAGTGACTGCGTATTTCCTGGTTGTCAGTTTCACTTAAATGCTCATCCATGCAGTAGATGTCTATATTAGCCACTTCCTTTTTCTGAATGTGCTCCTCGAAATCAATTTTTAGCTTCTTAAGAAGATTTGGGTTAATCTTGGCATCCCCGAATTGTATTGCATACCAGTCATCAAATGCCAAGTCACCGAACTTTATACAATGTCTTTCACGCTCATGAGGGCATGTCCATTCTTCCTCTCTTTCACTATCCCCGTCATTGCAATACTCGCGGAAGGGGTTGCATGTAGGCCATGCTCGTGTGGACTCCTCATCATTTTTGATGACCGGAGTACACCAGTGAGTGATAAGCGGCTCTTCTTCATCTTCTAGGGAGAGTTTCTCGAGTCTTTCATCATCAGTGTAAGCAGGCCACATAAATTTGTTATGGTTGATCCTATCCTTATTGCTTCCTCTATCACAAACCTCATTTCTCGGGTCACACGAGGCCCAAAGATCATACCAATCTCCCTTAGCAACTGGTATCATTTTACACCAGTGATATTTCTTATTAGATCTGGGCAGAGGGCACAAGTCAATGTCGTTGGACCATTCGTTTCCTGATTCGTCCACTTCGGGGAATTTTTCTGCCCACGTATCCCAGTTACACCATAAATGAGATTCTTGGTTACGGCGTAATTCGTTAGAGTCGTTTTCCTCAGTATTCTTCATAACCCCGTTATTGCTGTCAAAAACATAGTTATGCCGTAACTCATTAGGCAGGTTATGGCGTAACTCAGATCTATCGACGAGATCAACCTATGAATCCGTATTATTGGCCTGAACCTTCGAGTTATCATCAGCAAAAATCACTTTACATTCCATAGCTGGTTTTGATCCTTCAGGTTTATTGTTATTTATCCTTACTTTTTCACTGAGCTTTTCCACCATAGATTCTAAGTTTTTTAGGGTTGTGTCGTGCTTGGAAAGGTTTCTGTCAGTGTTTTCCTGAAATTCTTTTAACCACTCATCTTGCTCCTTTTGTCTTTGGGCTGAACTCTCCAAGAACTTGTTGATTGTTTCTTCAAGACTGGGCTTTCTTTCTCCATAAGGCCCACGGTTGTAATTTCCACGATACCCGTTATTATTTCGATTATCTCCATAAAAGGGTCGATTTTCTCCATACTTGGCTTCTTCAATATTTTCTTCGTCGAAATGAGGACAATTCTTCGTGAGATGTCCTCCTCATAGCTTTCACAACTTACTTGGATGGCATGAACGGTTTCTCTGACCTTCAGCATATCTCGACTAAGATTTTCAATTTTACTAGCGATTGCTGCAATTCCGTCAAAACTTCCGCCTTGGTTTATTTTACTTCCTCCGTCGTGCCATTTCTGAGAGTGATCCACCATTTTTTGAATGGGTTCAATTACAAGAGTAGGAGTCATGTTCATGATAGGTCCTTGATAGTCCAGCATTTGCCTTGTAGTTACGTTAATTCCTTTGTAGAAAATGTTGACCTTTTGCTGGTTGTTCAGATCATGTGCAGGACACTTGTAAAGGAGATCGTTGTATCTATCCCAGGATTGATACAACGTTTCTTCGTCTTCTTGTTTGAAATTATGGATCTCCAAAAGCTGGTTAGAAATCTTTGACGGCGGACAATATCTCTAAATAAAGTGTTTCTTAATTAGAGCCCAGGTATTAATTGCCCCGGCTGGCAATCTTTCGATCCATCTTCTGGCAGCTCCAGTAAGAGTCATTGGGAATACCCTTAGCATAACAGCATCATGAGACACGCCCGGAATGTTGAAAAGGCTTGCGGTGTATAGGACATTTTCAACGTGCTCATATGCATCTTCGTACCTGTTTCCTGAAAAAGGGTTAGCACGAAGCTCCCTCAGAAATTGGTTTTGATTTCGAAACGGACATCCGCTCCAATTACCGGTCTTACGAGACCCGGCCCTTGTTCCGCTCTTGTTAACGCCAAATATTCTTCAAGAGTGAGGTCATCGATGTTAACAACTTCCATGGTACCTAAAAACTCGAATAATGATCGTGAGAATAATAAAACGGAATGAAAGACTTAATATTAATCCTAAAATAACTCCCCGGCATTGGCGCCAAAAACTTGATGCAGGTTTTACTGACCAGGTTTTAATATTTATAAAGTCTCGTTATACCTATGGTCTACCCTAGTGCACTAACGGGCAGTGTACCCAGTCGTGTGTAGCGTAGTAATCGGTAAAGCCGAGGTCGTCCCAAGAGCTATGTGTGATGGATTATTACTAAGTCTAGGTGTCATAGATTAATAATGGTTTCGAAAGAGATTTAATTAATTAAACTACTAAAACAAAATAAAGCAAATAAAAGCAGATAAATGATAAAGGGAAATCAATAGAGGAGAGTGGTGCTAACCTAGTCAATCCTCCTAGCTAGTTATGTCTACGTCTACTTACTTCCAATTACTTCAGGTGGGGTCAAAGTCGAGAGGACAACATTTGGTCAATTCACCCTAACCTATCAGCAAAGATGCCACCACAGAAGAATTCAGGTGTCCCCTCATAAGTCCTGTTGTTCCTGGTCCCCTAAGCCAAGTCATTAAGTACCGCTACATGCTAGATTTATAATAGTGAATGCCCGGCCGTTAGGAACTTAGACACGCACCCCCTAATTCTTAAGTTCATGCAAACGATAGGTGATCAGTTGGTCAAATCGCACAAGTAGAAAGGGTCGTCAGTTGGTCATATCTTACCCTTCTCGTCTCAGTCCGCTCACCTAGGGTCAGTTGGTCATATCTCCTAGGAAATTGGCCTCTACTGCCATTCAAAACTACCGAACCAAGGGTGGCTACCAATAAACTATGCATGCATACACTTAGAAATAATTGTACGGAAGTACAGTAAACGCAAACAAAACAATTAAGGAATCATAACCAGGCCAGCACTAAGAGGTTCTTAGCCGCTCATATTAATCGTGCAAACCAATTCAATATTCAAAGATACGAAATACATGAATTGAAAGTAAAAGAAATATAAAACGCTAATGCTTATCATAGGGGAGTGATTTCTCCCTTGGAGACAGCTCCGTATGCTCCTCTAGACCTGCCTTGAGCCTTTTCCCACGTTCTCTGAGTGTTGTGCGTGGAATGTAATGATTAGAAATGCTGGAATTCGTGGGGTATTTATAGGCCAGATCTGGGTTATGGCGTAACTAAAATAAGAGTTACGCCGTAACCTTCTATTTCTTCGTATTTTGCACTAGATCTGTTGGTTATGGCGTAACCTTATGAGTGGTTAAGCCGTAGTCTTCATTAAACTCGGTTACGTCGTAGTTGATGGAGTAGTTACGGCGTAAGTATCAGCGGCATGGAACCTCATTTGACCTAATATAGTTACGTCGTAACCTGTGGGAAGAGTTACGCCGTAACCTTCTGATAAGTTGGTTTTCTGAGTCACGCAATAGTTACGGCGTAATGTGAGAGACGAGTTACGCCGTAACTTCTTCAAAGTAGCATACTGTGATAAATCTTTAGATATTTCTCCAGTTCCGCGTCTCTTTAGCTCCAATGCTCGTAATTTACCTGAAAGTGGAAAAAAATGGAAAATAAGCGTAAATCTATATATATGATATAAATTACAAGTATTATCGGGGGAAATTGACACTTAATAATCAGGACTATTTGATGTTATCATGCCACAACCAGGACTTAGTTTCGGTTGCTCTTGTCATAAGACAAATTGTTGATGAAGAGGCCATTTGGTTGATGTCGATAGCATACAAGTTGGTGTCGTGAGATCTATTCATGAGATCATCGCCCTCCAAACTTTGAATAACGCATGTATTCCTCCAAAATGCAACCTCTAAATCAACATCACAAAATTGTCCAACTGAAAATAGGCTGTGTCCCAACCCTTCAACGTAAGTGGACTCTAGTTATCAAGTAGTTTCTGAATTGAAGATCTCCATAACCCAGAATAGCTGCAACATGATCATTTTCGAAACGTACTGTTGCTATGAACTTCCATAAATTTATCAGCAGCTTCAAATTTTTGGTCATGTGCTTGGAGCAACCAGATTCGACGATCCAAAGACATATTTCGATAACCTGCGAAAACAAAAGTAGAGTATAAAAACCTTTTGAGATTTAGTTTTTGATCGTTAGAGGTTGTATCATCATATTCATAGAAATTTTCCACTAGTTCAATACAAATGGCAATTCTCTTTCCTCTACGTCTTAAGAGTGTAAAGATTCTACCAGTTGGTTTCCTCTTAAGGCAAGTACTAGGCATCTTCTCATTACGGGGTGACCAAGATTGTGCAATTAGACTTCCTTCTCTTTTAGCGCGAGTTCCCTTTGGAACACTCTTCTGTTTGGGCATATCAGTTAGAGATTTTGAAACACAATCATCCTGCACAGTATCAAACAACCATTTTTTACACTTCAAGCAAATAGGTTTAGCACATGCATCCAAAGTAGTAGATTCGATAGATTCATTACATCTCGATGAAATATGTTCTTTGTTAGAAAGCGGTAAATTCCTAGGGTGTTATTCTACTTCATCAATTTTATTCATGCATCTACTCTTAGAAATAGACGAGACTCTATTGTTCCTTGTATTGCTCCTAGGATTTAGTCTACTGTTCTTGGAGGTACTTTCCAGTCCTGTAAAAGGCAATTTACACACATTAGGATTTAAGTTTTTTCGGTAGAAAGATTTGTAGTTCTCCTTAACCTATCAGGATTGTATTTTAAGCTCAAGTCGTTTGTTCCATATGTTTTAGATGTGGAGGCAGACGAAGTATTTGTACTAATCCTATAAATGCGAGGTGCAATAAATTTTGGTTTCTCAACAACCACTTTTTCAAATTCCATTTGTTTTTCAACAACTTTTTGTTTTTCTTTTTGACTGGGCAAGGAATGTGGAGTGATTATTTTTGGTCAAATCCTTTTTTGCATTCACGTTAGGAGAAAACTAAGAAATAGACATTTTTGGTTTTGCAACAGGATTCAAAACATTTGGTTTCTTCGTAGTCAATGGTTTTGTAAACTTAGTTTCCGCACCCTTCCTTTTTTGACTTTTTAATTGAGCTCTCAAAATATGATTTTGCTCTTTCATGTCCTTGTGAGCACGCTTATACGAAAATTTGTCATACTTGCATTCTTCCTTTTTTCAATCAAGTTGTTTAAAATAAGACATATTTTATTTTGCAAGCTTTATAAGAGCATTTTTCTTATTTATTATAACAATCATGGAGTGCTCATATAGGATTCTTTCATAATATTCCACAGAATATGTTCAAACAATTAAAGACATATTATCGGTAATCATAACTACTTCCAAGAGACGATCAGTTTGGTTTTCCAAAAGTTTTACTTTTTCAAGAGATTCACCAGCCTCCTTTTCAGAAGATTTATAGTATCCTACAAAGTCAACTATTTCTTTCAAAAGTGCTTCTCAAAAATAGGTTATTTAAGCATTAACCATCTGAACTTGAGGAGTTATCTCATTCTGCAAAATCTTTTTCAACTCTAAATGAACATTTGAATTCCAATTGTTCTCAGCCACTCTCGTTTTCCTTTAATTAAATGTTGAAGTATTTCAATTTTGGATTTAACTTCATTAAGAAGTCCTCTCTCGACAATCTTGTTAGGAGTATCGTTTGAAGATCGCTCTTCATTACGCAAAATATTTGATTTAGACACAGATTTTGAAATAGACTTTTGAACACTTGGTCTTTTGTAAACTTTTGAGAAGAACAATTGTTCTTTTGGCTTCTCTTTTTGAGGTACAAAGACTTCAAAAAGTTTATTAAGCTTAGAGTAATCAACTGCTTTTATTTCTGAATCCAGATCGACTCTCTTTCGCAAGTTGCAACATTTCCTCAAGAATCAATAACAGTTAGAGGATCATGCTCTTTCAGCAAGGTATTACCATTATACAAACAATTTTGTGCTTTCTGAGCTTTCTTGAGATTACATGGGTTTTCGTAACCAAGAGCCATTTTATGTGTCGTGTGGTAAAACGAATATGGTTTATTAGTTAGCATGTATATTGTTTAAATTGAATGCCCTGTTTTTAACCAGAATGTTTTCCAATTCTTTTATTTTGTTTGTTGACTAAATGATTTCGTCAAGAAGTTTATTTTTGTTTGTTGCAAATTCTCTTTTCAACTTATCCCTTTCCTTTTCAAGATTTGTACAACTCAGTTTTGTTGTGAAAGTTGGTTTTTAAGATCAAAAATTTCTTTTTTTAAAGATTAGATGGTCTTGTTCAAAATGATGTAAAGTTCCTCGAACTTATGATTCATAAATATTGAATCTCTATAACCAATTTCCATTTCTAACTCACATTGTTTATTTAATCGAAAAGCTTTTCATTTTCCCCGTAATTCGCAAGTCCAACGGTCAGTTTCTTATTCGTGTATTAACTCACGATTGATCGTATTGCATTTCTTAATCTCTATACCACATACTAATTAATGATTAAAAGAAAGCACGTGTTTACTCATCAGTGTCAGCATGTTGTTCCACTTCTCCTCCAGTTGGATACATTTCTAGAAGTATCAGTATCGATATTGATATGCTTCTGCTCCTCCATAATTGTGTCATTACAAGGAAGCGATTAATTTATTCAATTTTGTTAAGACAAATAAGCAGTAAAAATGTTTATTTATATTTCTCGATCTCTTTAAGTTTTTTCGATAACAACCATAAATTACCTCAAGTAAAAATCTAAAGATTACATGTTAACACATTTATTTTTATTACTTACTTACATTTGTTTGTTATGTATTTGTTTGTAATAATATAATTGTAAGTAAATGTTTTGGGTAATTATTAACCCGAAACCCATGACCCATGACCCAAAACCCATGGCTCATGTGCATTACTTCATGCATGACATCAAGTTGGGTAAAATCCATGACCCATGACCCAAAGTCCATGACCCATGACCCAAAGTCCATAACCCATAACCCAAAGTATATATTACACATGCATGACATCATGCTGGGTACCCATGACCCATAGTCCATGACCCATAACCCAAAACCCGAAATTGTAACCCAAAATCAGGACTGGACTGACCCAGTTACCGGATCCCTGGGTTTTCACTAGCCAGATCCCTTTTTCAAGGGATCCCGAATCCGTGTGATCAGAGAACTTTTTTCCTACAAATAATGAGTCATTTCTTCTTTGTTTCTCACCTATTCATATACATATCTGATCTCATTCTTATATCTCTCTAACCTCATATCTAAGGGTCATTCTTGTAGTCATCTTCTTGTGTTTCTCAAGGTTCTTCTTAAAAGACGAGATCATGCTTCTTTGTATACGAGTCTTCCAATCTTCAAGAGAAGTATTGATAGGCTTCATCATCACTACAAGATCACTGAGTTGTTTCTTGTATTTGATACATTACATTGTATTCATTAAGTTGGTGTGTTAGTTGTGTTGGATTGGTTCTTCTGTGTAAAGAACCTGGTATTTAGCTTTATAACAAAAAAAGTCTAAGCGACGTTGTGAGGTTTCTCCGCATGTTAAAGGATCTTCTTGACATAGTGCTTAAGAACTCTCGAGTTGGGTACTCGAGGAGTAGGATAGGGCAAGGAAGGTGTCCTTGTAGCAGAACCACTATAAATCATTGTGTCACGGTTCTATCTCTTCTTCTCTTTAATTTATCATACTTATCTCTTTTATTACTTGCATTATATATATTTCATCATCCAAAGGTTTCACATACAATCAATCTAAAACTTTTTGTAAACAAATTTTAAATCGGTAAAAATTATTCAACCCCCTTCTAGTTTTCTACACATTATGTTTGGATAGGAGTGTTAGGAATTGGAAATTCCATGTTAAAATGTCGGTCACCCCAATTAAGGTCTAGCATATGTTAGCTCGTAGATGTGTCGATATTTACGTTATTTAGTAGTTAGTTAGTTAATTATTAGCATAGTTTAGTTTAGTGCAACTCCGTGGAGGAAGGACGGGTCTTTACCTACTGTATCCCTGATCCACAGTCCGATAAGAGGACGTATTCATTGTAACTATAAATACCCCTTCCATCCATGGAAGGGGTGGTGCTTCTCAATCTAACATTTGATAATTTACAAAGCAAGTCTCTAAGTAGAACACCCTCTCATTCTTTCTCTCTCTAAACTATGGCAAACATGTATTTCCATCATCCAAGACCACCCGAATCATCAAACACAATAAATATTACGATCCTACAAATGGTATCAGAGCCATGGTTATTGTGTTTGTGTTGATTCTCGTGGTTTATTTCATGGGTTTAAGCGGTTTTTCATATGATTTTATGGTGCGGTTTGTATGACTTTCGAAACTGTTGTTTTCATGTCATCTCTAAAAAAAACTGTTTTGAAGTGGTTCATGTCTTGGTTAACGTGAGTTTTAAAAAGTTTTTGTTGTTGGGCGTTCTTGGTTTCTGGTCTCTTTAAGTTACTTTTGGTCTGCTGCTTCTTAATCTAATGTTTACTGATTGTGTCTCTGGTTTGTCCTTAAGGTTTTTGGGTCTGTATTTTTTGTCATTTGATCTGCTGCTGTTCTTCATAGCGATTTGTGATAAAACTCTTCTTAGAGACTTGTCAAAAACGTACTGATTCATTGTACCTGTTTCCTTAGCGAGGTGTCATTTGAATATGCATTGACCTGGTCAATGGCGAGTTATATCTTTTAATGAAGTGAGTTGTGGTTTGCTTTTTGTTCTTTTTGACTTTTGAGTCAAAAATATATATAGCGACTTGTTCTTGAAAAAAAAATGATAGCGACTTATGTTTATAAGTCTGCAATTTGTGCTAGCAACTTGTTACTTAACAAGTTGGCGACTTGTTAGTTTTGAAGGCTAGCGACTTGTGTGTTTTGAAAAGAGACAGCGACTTGTAATGGAAAAAAACCTAGCGACTTGTAATGAAAAAAAATTCCTAGTGAAGCAGTTGTGAAACATGGTTTTGAAGGCATAGCGACTTGTGTCAAGAAGTAAGATATGAAGAAGATGAAAAAGACCATGACCAGAACCAAAACAAAAAGACTCATCTTAAAAACAAAATGAAGATATCATATCCGACCAAAACAAATCTCGACTTCAGTTTCAGGATTATGAAAACATAAAGACTCGACTCATGAAACTCAGTACCACTTTCATCAGTCCAAGACCTTTTGCATCAGTCCATTAACCAAAACCAACTCAAGTCGAAACTCATCTCAACCTTAAGACTCCTAGTTCTCTTTGATGAACAATGCTTTCATTCGTTTTGAATAGCATATGAATCAACAGTTACATCATTGATCTTAAATCCGTGATAATGTTCGAAACTTTGAAGATGTCTAACAATGGGTGTTAGAATCTTTTGTGTCTCATAGATTAACTCAACTTACAAACAAAATCAAACAAGATCAAGTAGACATGAGTTCTAATCCTCAGTATCATTTCGTGATAAATCAAGGAGTTCATTTTGACATTCGAAGGTCAATATTCACGAAACTATCATCACAGGATTCGAACTAAAATTAATAAATCAATTGGAACTCGATATTACTCGGATCTCAGTCTTATTTTCGTGGAATTAAATGGTTACACCAACTAATGGCCATCACACGAAAACTATACCATCATCAATCAATTTTTGTTGAAGTCATGCTCCAATTGATATTCGAATCTCTAAGAAAGATTATAACAAGAATGTTATATCTTGTCTTTGATTCGGTTAAGACTCACAAACAGGAAGGGTCAAATTTAAACCTACCTAGAACCGTTGATGGTGTCCTCGTGCCGTGTCAAAACCATCCCTGTGGCTTTAATTACTAGTCCATGATACCATCCCTGTGGTATTGATGTCGTGCTCAAGCCAACCCTATGGCGAGCAAGAAGGTGTCTTGTTCATCTACGTTTCTTGTGAGAGAAATTATGGGGTTGGATGGTTTGTGAAATTATTAGGTATGAGGCGTATTTTTGTGATGGTGGCTGCGTTTTTTAGAGAGATTAGGGTTTGTGGTTTGTGTGTTTTATTAGGGTTGAGATTATGTGAAAGGGGGCGGACATATGAGAAGGTGTTTTAGGGTTAGCACTAATAACCTAATTTTTGGCATGCTTTATATAACCAGCTAGGTGATTCGATCAGGTAAGAAATTATGATGGGCCGAAGGTTATTAATAATGTGATATGTTGAGTGTTTTTTTTGGGCCGAATGTTTTTATGGATTAGGTGGGCCGCGAGTGTTGGGTATGAGATAATGAAATCACAATTATTGAGCAATCACAAATTTTATTACTAAGCGTGTATGACCTATTTGTGTGATTGGTGGGGATAAATGATTTCTTAATAGATCATGTGACAAATGATGCTAATTCTGGAACGGGTTATGTGGTAACTTTTGAGTCTCGATTTCAATTGTTTGAATCAGATATCCGCTGACTCGTAATCTTAACGGAAATTAATGTTGTGAAATGGGCTCTATAATTCGGATATTCTACATGAGTTGGCGCCATGACCTTGTATTTTATGAAAACTTGAACTTTAAGGGTGCTATATTTTTTTACATGGGCCGCAGTTGAATTATGTGATACATGGTTGCGAGTTATAAATTGATCGTTGATGATAAGACTTGTTAATGAGAGTTTTGATGATGATGCTATTTGATGATGAGATTTGATGTGTGATGAGGTTTGATACTTTGGTTTATACATTTTCTCGAAGGTTATTCTGTCACAGCTTGAATTTTATTGGAACAACGTTGGCTGCGGGGTTGTTAGTACGATGTCTCTTGTTTGAACTTGAAGTGAGGTTTTTCTGGGCGCGTTTACTTATTTTCCTCTTCTTTCTTTCTACCCTTCCGCGAAGATGACTTGTTTGGGCGTTTATAGAGGGTGATAAAGACTTGGCTATTTAATTACAGTTGTGATTCTTTCTCGCTTAACCCACAACGTAACTATCACTTCGGTGTCTCACTCAGTTGAGAATATCAAGAGGTTTTGTACATTGGGTACACCGTTTCTTCTTCACAAGGATTAGTACAAGTTTAAGTAACAAATCTGGGGAATTTTACTTCATGATCAAGTTTGGTATATCGGGTTTACTTCACCAGGAGGTCACAACATTAGCCGACAGAAAGCGTAAATGATGTGTTTGCCGATGTGTTTATTGGATGGTGGATGATGTTGTTGGTGTTGGATAATGAACCGCTAATGAACCGCTGCATGTTCCCATAAAACAGATATTTGCCGAAACCAAAGTCGTCATAACACGTTCAAACTGACATTGTTTACGGTTTTGTCTTGATTTTGTAAAATCCCGCGTAAGAACCTATTTCTCGGTTTAAATCATAGACTTGTAAAATTCCGTGATAATGGAAACATCCTGGTAAAAGTAATGTGCATTTCCGGATCTATCTTGCGGTTTATTCTTGGTTTTGTAAAATCCCGCGAGAGAAACTATTTCTCGGTTTAAACCATAGAGTTGTAAAATCCCGTAATGATGGAACCATCTTGGAGAAGGGAAAGTGTAATTTCTGGATTTTATCTGATGTTGGTACTACAGTTTCTACTTCGAAGAATGGATAAAAGGGTGTACTTCATGAATTGGATGTGTGTTTAGATATTCGTCATGGCAGTTTGGTTATTACTTGGTTTTATGGGGTTATGTGCTTTTAACCATGGTCGGGACGAAAACCATTATCAAAGTTCACTTTTAAGATCAAAGGAGGCTAGATTTGAGCTTTTAACAAGATGTGACAATGGAGTTAATTCACTATTATTTATTTGAAGTTGATGTGAAATATCACGGGCAAGTGTACTTAGTATCTGAAGGTATCGGGGATGGATGGATGAAGATTCTTCATGATCCTTGTTCGAGCTTATTATCAAAAACGAAGACTTGGAAATCTAGTTATTGTTGGGTGTCTTTTACCTTTTCTTTTTTCCACTTGGGGGAATTGGGCTTTTATCATCGCAAAATAACTATCACTTTAAGGAGTTACGTTGTAGTGCTCAGTGTCACATTCAATTGTGGATTTTCAAGAGATGATGTATGTCTTATACTTGATGGTTGGTTGGTTGAAGAATATAGAGTACTTACAGATTCAATTGGGCATGAATTCTCGACACCGCTCTTTGTTACACATGTGCAAGTTTAAGTCACGAGTTTGGGTTATTCTACTTCAGGGTCAAATTCATCATATTGGGTTTCCTCCATCAGCTGTCACTACAAAGAGCCTACAGAATGATAATGGGGTTGATTACATGTTTTTCCAAGAGATGATGAAAAGAGAGAGATTATGACGTCTGTTCACATCAGTTCAGGCCTTGTACTTCAACATAATGACGTTTGAACACAACAGCTCAAGCCTCGTTCTCTAAAGAAAAGAAAAGTGTACGCTTCAGTGCGCTTTATCTTCTAAAGAAGAGAAATCTTCATGTTTATGACCATTCTCATCGACATTCTTCATCAACATGCTTCATGCTTTTTCCATGCGCTTCAGTCATCAAGTGATCCGGACTACTGATAATTACTCTTATTCCACTTGCTTAATATAATGAAGATGGCAACATCATTTGCTAATTTTGCGGGGGGAGAAGTGTGAATGGAATACATTTGGATGATAATCACTTGTTTAATCAAGAATGGCATCTCCGTATGGAATTCTTGAGGGGGAGAAGAAGTGTGAATTTTTTTGCATTGTTGATTGAAATTTGAGAATATATGGTCAAACGGCTCCTAACTCATGTAAGAACCGAGATTCTTCTTATCGGATCATCTTCACATGTAGTTTCTTCTAAAAGCCGTTGGTTGACATCTTCACACGGCCGATATGATTAAATGACAAAGTGCTTCTAGTTGCTGGGCTGATTTCTTTGATGAACATCTTTATGTTCTTGTTTGATTGGGAGGGATTTTAATTAAGGGGATTTGCTATTTACAAGTTAACAGGAATGCCTTTGGTGTGAAGAAGATGTAAACTTTCTATTTCCCCATTCGGACAATCTTGAAGAAGGTCGAGTCTACAGTCTGTTCTACAATTTCTGCTACATGTTAGAAGACTAAAGACGAGTTGCATTTAATGATCTAAAGACTTCTTATTACTCAAGGCATTAATCATACAGATTTTCAGTTTAGGGGAGAGCACTAATTGGGGGAGATTGAAAAGTCAGATTCAATCCCCAATTAGATTTGCTTATATTGACTATTGTAATATTGCAGTTGCACCATTGGATAATATTCCGCTCTTTGGTATTTCTTTACCAAATCTTCACGGATTATTGTTCATGAAAAATGATCCGCTCTTTGGTATTCCTTTACCAAATCTTCACGGATTATTGTGCACTCTGTAAATCAACCACATGAACATTAAGGAAAATGACTACCTCATTCGCTTGAAGACATTATTGGTGAATCTTCCAGATCAGTCTCTATATGTATATCTTTAGGAAGATGGAATTGATGTTGAGGAATCATTTGTTCCGGTTCATTAAGTGGGTCAATGTACATCCCGTTGTACATTTATTCACGTGTTGGACATTTGACACAAGTTGATTACTTCTGAGTTAATCATTTATCACTTATTTGAGATTGAAGTTGACTTTCACAAAGGCGTGTTCTTATTTGATAACTTGCTTGGGCTTAAAATTTGAGTTGAAGACTTGGTTTATCTAGTTACCAGCAGTCAAGGTGGATGGTTGAAGACCTGGTTAACTATCACTATTAGGAGTTACTTTGTTTTACTCATTGTCACACGCATATGACGGTGTGGGTAATCGCAAGAGGTGTTAATGTCTCATACTTTGCTTGAGTAGTGAGTATTTAGAGATTTGCTTGAAGCATAAATTCTCGACACCGTTCTTCCATCATTAGGTGCAAGCTTAAGATACAAATGTGGGGAATTTGATTTCAATTTCAAGTATGGTATATCGGGTTTTCATCATCAGTGGTCACTTCAAATTGTCTACATAAGGGTTGATAAAATAGTCAGAGAGAGTTTTCAGCAAGTTGATTCTCACAAGAGTTCAAGTGTTCTTCTCATAAAGATTTCAAGTATTTGGGCTTATACTATGTTGCTGATTCTGAAGTGTCAAAACTAGAATGGGGGAAGGAGACAAGCGTCTAAACGCGAGTAAACTTGATGAACTTAATTCTTATAAGTGATTGAAGATATCCCGGGAAGACAAATGTCATGACCGCAGAGAAACTCAAGGTTTTACTCATCAAGGCTTTTAGTGTTATTATTCCAACTACGTGGGGGAAGTGATGTAAGAGAAAGTTTCTGAAGATAAAAGAGGTACACTAGTATGACATATTCAGGGGAGATAAATGTGTAACATGAGGAAGGTGTTATCAGTTATTCTCTCTTTGGGAATGTGTGTACTTCGGGTTCTTGAGCTTCATACACGATCATTCGGGAAGAAAAATGTGAACATGGGGAGGTGTTTTCATTCCCCTCATGATGTGTATTCGGGAGAGCTCTTAGGTATTGGTGTACTTCGGATTCTTGAGCTTCATACACGATTACCGTGGAAGAAAAATGTGAACATGGGGATGTGTTTTCATTCCCCTCATGATGTGTATTTGGGAGAGTTCTTGAGCATTATACAAAGAGGTAGACTGCATCAATTCAACTACTTGGGGGGGAAGTGTTCTCTTGACACCTTTTGGAATGGATCGCTCAGACTTCAAGTGGAAAAGGAATTTGAGAAGATTATTTAAATGTGGGATGATACGTTGCTGTTGGATGATATAACCTCGAACGAAGAATCACGGTGATTATTCTTAAAAGGAGCAGCAGGATCGATGATAATGGTGTGCTTCTTTGTGCACTTGGCTAATGGAAGCTTGAAAGAAAGCTTTGAATCTGCTCAGCTAAAGGATTTTCGGTTTGGGGGGAAGCTGTCAAAGTCTCTCTTTCTTAAAGGCTCATGTTCTATCTTCTATTCTGGAGCCTCGGAAGCTTTGGTGGTAAATGTTTAAGAGATGACGAATTCTATCTTCTACGACGTGCTGCTCGATATCCTTATCTCGGTACTCGTATTATCATCTTTCTTAAACTATATCATCTTATCTATCTTTGTATATATTTATCTTAAAAACAAAATACAAAAATATAAAACCAACAAAACTAAATAGAAAAATATAAAATCAACAAAAAAAACCCATAAAAATAAGAAAATTTGAAAAAGACCAAAAATATGTTTTCTCAAGACATGTCTTCTGGTATCGATAACATCTGCGGTCTTAGAAATGTCATTCAATAATGGCACGGGACCATAGATGAAGTTCGAGCAGGAGGTGTAAATATTCTTGTCCAAAACATGTCTCTAAATATGGTTTGCAGTTATTTCAGACTGTAACCCGCTCTTAAACTATGGTTTTCTATTATTTCTGATAGCAACCCGCTTTTTAAAGAAGGAAAGTGTTGCGCTATAACAATTTTCATGAATTTCGTGCACTTATCCTAAAATCAAAATGAGGAAAGTATGTCGAAGGATTGCTGTTCCTACACAAATGTTTTTCCGTCTAAAATTCTTCAGAAAAATATTTGTTATATTTCAAAATGGTGGAAATCGAGTTGCTTGAAAATCAATCTGGATCAGAATTTTCTTAATTTGCAAAACCCAATCAATGACTTCAGCGCTTTTAAACTTTTTAAAAAAATAAGTCATTGATTGTGAGGGAGAATATTTTCAAATCTATATCATCTAACGGGCTTTCTTAATTATCTTATATGCTTAATTAAAAATGATGTTAACCTACGTTGAAGGACTAGGTGCCTAGGATATGATTGTTAGGTTTAGATGATTAGAGTTTGATGAACACATTTTTCCCATGCCTTTACATGATCTGACTGAGATGTTGCATTGACTTTTATTAGTCGATTGCTGTTTGGGTGATGTCGACCACCATATATCTGTATGTGTGTTCACTAACGTATGCAGGTATTTTGGTATATAAGAATGTTCCCGATCCAGATCCCACATATGAAGATGATTGGATGCCGAAAGGAAAGGGTAACTATATCTTGAGTTGACAAATGAAGAAACGGAGCTTAATTTGACTTCTATGGAGAGTTGGCATGATAAAATGCAACGTCAGAAGTCTCACTGCATCAGCAGACGGTTTTCCTCCTGCCTTACAGCAACAATAACAAAAGCAGCTTAACCACCTAACGTATCTTTGTGCAGGGATACCATTTTTCTAAAACTTTGAATAAAATTGTTTTGAAAATGGAAAAATATTGTTTTGAAAATAAATTGGACTAAATTTTGAAAATTACCGGACTTCTTTTTATCAAAACATGTCACTCAATTATCGACTTCGGTCATCGATTGAGGGGGAGAGTGATTTAAAATATAATATTTTCATACAATATTTCTTCATAAAAGTTCTGGCTTGTACGTTAAAATGTGGTGATCTAAAGATTTAATGTTATGTCATGGTATGATTTTCTTTAAAACTCAAAGATCTGTCAAAAATGAAATTTTTTCTGTTCTTGTTTGATTGTGAAATTGTTTTATTTTACTAAAAGATCTCTTAAAACAATAATACCTGACACTAATAATCTTTAATGTCTTAAAATGGTCCTTATCTGTCATCTTTCAAAATTAAATCAAGCCACGTCTTTCCCCAAAATCTTTTAAATGATTTAAATCAATTGGGATCACAAATCTCAAAAGGTTTGAAATTTTTTATCGGGGTAGAGATCGTGATTTAAATCTCAAATTTGTTTAAATGGAATTGGTTTTAGTCCTTTAAAGGCACTCCTGCCTCCATGTGCCAAACGATTTCTAATACATAATGCACATGTTGAGGGGGAGCATTTATCCAAAAACAAGATGAGTATTTAAACCTAGCCACATTTTCTCCTATGTTTTTCTAAACCTTATTAAATCACTTGGGATCCAAAATCTCAAAGGGTTTGATATTTTTGATCGGGGGAGAATTTGCGATTTAATAATGAAACTTGATTAAAGATGATCATTTTTTTGGGGTTCAAATGTGCAGGCTGATCTCTTATATGTGCTAAACGCTTTCGAATCTCGAAGCACATATTGAGGGGGAGCATTTCAAATGAAAATAAAACTATCGAGGTACAAAAGCTTTTATGTTTTAACATAAAGTACCTTGATTGATTTTTATATGGTTTCTTAATGGATTTTGTGATCGTGGATCTAATCGTGGATATACTTCGAAATAACTCTTTCCTCTATGTGCTAAAATAATTTTGAAATATCCAACGCACATATTGAGGGGGAGAAGTTACCAAAAAAAATCAAAAGGCTTTTTCTAAGGAAATTGTGATCAAGAAATTATTTCAAAGAACTCTTGCCTCCATGTGCTAAACAATTTCAAATCATATGCACATGTTGAAGGGGAGCATTTCTAAATGATCAAAATAATTAAGGTACAAAATGCTTTGATTTTATATCACAAGTACCTTGATTGATTTTTCCAAATGATTTTTCAATTGGTTTCAAGGAAGAATGAACTATACCAAAAGACCGACCATTTTACTTTATGCATGGAGTTATAAGGATTGTGAGGTTAGGTATTCGTTCCCACGATCCCGCCAGGGCCGGAGGGATCTACCCAGGGACAATCCACTAGATAGTGTAGAGTCCTTAGGTATGATGAAAAAAGGAGAAAAATGAGAAAATGGGAAGAGTGCGGACTGATACAGAGCTAGTACTGGAATAAACCCAACAAGGTTCTAGTAATGAAGTCTCGGTAAGCACTGAAGGGGTTGAAGAATGAAAAAGAATTGAATAAGAAAAAGGGTGGAAAGAAATAGCCCCTCCAATAATTCAACCTTAGGGCAGAAACCGGGTTCCATACATATGCTACTGGTGGTTACTAAGGTAACACTGGTATTGAAGACAAGACGTCATGGACCCAGTGACGCACTGCACTAAACTTCCCAAGCCACTCAAGTTCCTCTTAAAAGGGCTTGTTTCATTCTCACGGGGAACCTACATAATCTATCGACTTTCTCTTAGAGATCGTTGATATTGAAGAAGGAGACCCTCTCCCTAGTCTCCGGTATAGGAACCAAATGTGCACAATTGAGTCTAGAGCCAAAAGATCATCCACAATATCTCATTAGGACACTAAATTAATGAAGACTTGCTGTTTCACACAATGTGCAAAGTAAGAATATTTTAAGAGTCCTACGCATTATCCTTGTGGTATTGCCAGAACATCCGAGTGATATGTTAAAATATTCACGATGAAGATGGAAATCCTTCTAGAGCCAACATCAAACAAGCTCTTGGTGGGTGACATGTGAGATCTTTCCAAAAGATCAAGCTTGTGACAACTGGATAGAAACGATGGGGCGATTCACTCGTGAATCAACCTTGGTCCAGGAAATGAATTGACAAATACTTTTGGAAAAACCGTTCGATGTGCAAATCTTCTTTTCTCTAGTGCATCGAATGTGTATTCATGTTTTCAAACACAAAAAGTATCTCTGATTGAAAAAAATACTTTTGGAAAAAACGTTCGATGTGCGAATCTTATTTTCTCTAGCACATCGAATGTGTACTCTTTACAAATACAATTTGATTGACAATTGATCTTTCTCATAAAACCTTCGTCGTATTGCAAAACTCTTTCTTCTAAGCAATACGCGATTGTTTTTCAAATCAATTTTTCATCTATCAGTGAATCTCAATTGCCGTTCACTCACTCCGTGTTGTCTTCTTTGAGACGTTCGGTTTGAGAACAACTAGAGCAGTAGCGAAACCCTCAAGTAGATTTTTCGGAATTATACGATCACGCGTATTGTACTGATCAACGGGAACCGTGGGCGTGTACCTCAATTCAACGAAAGTGATCAAAGACACTTTCGTGTGTTTTATTGCTAACTGTTGTTTGCAGGTATATTTAGACGGTTGCACTAATCGAATTGAGGAGTCAATCTAAAGCCGCATGCTCACAAAGATCCACACTTAATTTGAAGAAATCATGACAAGTGCTCCTATCTACATAACCTGGCTCGATATTTTTATACTATGCTTCGCTATGCTGCCGCAAATATCTTGAACCAGTAAAAGCTTCCGCTACTCTGATGAAAAGATGTCATGATCTAGAAAGTGTGAGCATGTCGGTCCGAAAGTCACAACATCACATGATGGCAACACAACTATGGATGATCCAGAGAGATTTGCTTTGTGGTGATGATCTCAATGAAAGCTCGAAGATCATCAAAGATGTGGATCAGTTCAAAGACCTCCACTGAAAGTACTAAACTATGCAGACTTTTAAGTATTACTGCTAAAGCACAAGATTGCAGATTTGAAGAATTGAAGTCTACGAGCTCAAGAACGAAGTCAAGAATAGAATGCTAGGATTCAAAATGTAAATCATGGGGTGACCTCCCTTAGGGGGAGATTGTTAGGAATTGGAAATTCCATGTTAAAGTGTCGGTCACCCCAATTAAGGTCTAGCATATGTTAGCTCGTAGACGTGTCGGTATTTACGTTATTTAGTAGTTAGTTAGTTAATTATTAGCATAGTTTAGTTTAGTGCAACTCCGTGGAGGAAGGACGGGTCTTTACCCACTGTATGCCTGATCCACAGTCCGATAGGAGGACGTATTCATTGTAACTATAAATACCCCTTCCATCCATGGAAGGGGTGGTGCTTCTCAATCTAACATTTGATAATTTACAAAGCAAGTCTCTAAGTAGAACACCCTCTCATTCTTTCTCTCTCTAAACTATGGCAAACATGTATTTCCATCATCCAAGACCACCCGAATCATCAAACACAATAAATATTACGATCCTACAAGGAGTTTAATAACATTTTTTAATAATATTTAATGTTAAGATATGTTTTTTAGATTGGTGATTAAGTCATTAAACAACTAAAGACACATTATTACCTAAACACCACTTAAACCCTTACAAAACCCTGTGACCAAACATACAATGGCTTATGTTGATTTAACAAGAAACCTTAAATCCACACATTTGATCACATCCTCCAATTGATTACACACATTTTGTCAATAACACATCATTTCACAACCATGTGTTTTACCATTGACTCAATCAATTTTAAGAAATGAAAACTCATCAACTTCAAATCAATGGCGGAGGTCAATGCCAACGTTGACTCAGGGGTAAGTCTATAAAGAAAAGGGTAAATTTCATTTATGCTTCATGTACTTTTTCTTCAGTCTCTATATGCAGCCTATGCCGATGAAAAACTCATTATACATAACCTTCATACTCATTATGCATTATATACTTTTGCATGTATACTCATTCTGCATAACTAAATTTTTTTAAATATTGTGCATAATGAATCAAAAGTCTAACTATGTTATGCATAATGAGTTTTTCATATGTACAGACTGTATAATGAGACTCGAGAAAAAGTACATGAAGCATAAATGAATTTTACCTTAAAGACGAAAAAAACAACTTGTAGTTTTAAATTAACACTTGGGCATTTGTTTTCACACTTTGTGATTCTGTAAGCATACCAGTGATAAGAGTATTAGCTAATCTTGATTTGTTGGAACTAGGATATTGCTTATGTTAGCATTAGAAGTGATGGTCATTTATACCTCTATGAACCTTGTAGCATTGTAATATTGATTGTAATAGACTGGCTAAATAGCTTATGCACTTACAAGGCACGTTCGGGGTCAAAGGAACTTCTTTTTCATCGAGAAAGTTTTTCAACACGCTAGGCAGTGAACCTAATCGTTGTAGTGTAGTATTGGGTAAGCCTCGGGTATTGATATCGTTCTCTAGGGGAATAGGAATGCTCGTAAGAAGTATACTACGCTAAGGTTGAGGTTGAGGAAGATTATTTTTTATCTTTTATATTTTTTTAGAAAGCTAAGGGTAAAATCTCGGGGTTTGATTTGGGGGGTGGTACTTCTACCGATTACTCTACTATTCTAATTATCTAACTATGGCTAGTCTTATGTCTATTGATGTGTGCTCATATGATGATTAAAAATGTGCTTACCTAGATACTATTATTCCCTAGTTATCTTTTATTGGTGATTGAATTGTCACGTCCTTATTCTTAATGCATTGTGTTTTCTAAGGTCGTAGGGTGTACCTTTTTTCCTAACTCTTTGAGACTACCTTAAGGTTATTGCCTTCGAAATTCTCTATGATTCATAAACTAACTTTAAGGTTATCTATGGATGTTTAGACTACAAATCTGCTAAGTGATTCATAAACTAAGGTTCACAAAGATTACTCAAGCATTTAAACACAACGATGGTCTAATTACACTCCTAAGACAATTAAAATTAAGATAAGAGATAGCCAATCAATAATTAATAACTAGGTTTCATAGATATAAGCAAACACACAAGAAATTTAGCCGGACATGTTAAACACGCAAGCATACACACATTCAATGGAAGACATAATGAAATCAATGAAGTAAAACATTTATCTTGATGTAAAATAGAGTTTGAGAACCCTAAGATACTATCCAAGTCGGACTACAAATGTTTAGGGTTTTTACACCACAAGTCTACCTCCTAAAATTCTGAAAATTTGATTTCTATATACAATTTTACACTTGCGACGGCATCGCCTTATAGGTGGGACGCCGTCAGATCACCGTCATTAGGGTTTTTGTCTTGGCCAAGTAATCGTTGGGATGACGTCACGTTGTAGTTGTGACGCCGTCGGGATTCAGCAGGGACGTCGTCTAATTCTGGATCTAGGGCGTCTGAGATGAAAAGTCTTCGTGACGCCCTTCCTCATCAAAGCTTGACGCCGTCAGGTGTATTTTAGCAAAAAGTCTACTGAGCCGTCAGAGATTTTAATTTGTATAAAGGGACGGTGTCGCCCTTTGATTGGGACGTCGTCAAGTGCAATTCTAGCAGCTTGAGTGTCTTCGATCTTGACTTAGCCATTTTCTTCATATATTCACTCCTTTTCGTCAAAATATGCATCATTCCAGCATTTTGCTTCCAAGAGACCTAAAAAGTGAAAAGGAACGAAATTAAGCAGTAACGGATATAAAAGTGGGCGATTAAGGGCTTAAATGACCCCTTAAAAGTGTACGTTTTAAATTCTTATCAAATATCCCAACACTTGGTATTTGCTTGTCCTCAAGAAAATGTGCTTTTGGCCAATCAATTTATAAGTTAGGGGGCATGAAGCAGTGGTTTAACATAATTCACAAAAAGTGAAGGCACTGTAATAGTTATAACAAGTACGGAAATCATATACTAGCACCTCACAAGGGGTGTTTGGATTCTCTCATCTCTCAGGTGTATATGAAATATAGTAAATGGAAATGGAAGATAAACACTCATTACTTGGTCATAGTACATAGATTACCATAGGCTTGAGACTAGATCAAACCTCCACCGCTTTGGTGTAAGCACCTAGGAACAACTATCTAAGAGGTCTTTAAAAGGGTTGTAATGTTAGGCTTACGGTAGGGAAACAAAGGGTTTGGTTGGATAGGCGATTTAGTGGTGACAAGTCAAATATAAATATAAATATAAAGATAGATGTAGGATTGTAGCCCATATGTTTTTAATCTCCATTTTTTTTGCATACACTTTTACTCTACCATCCTCTAAGATAACATCAAAATATAAGGGATTTATAGGAGCATCCCTACACTTGAGTTTTTATTACTCTAACACTAATTTGACCCGAATTGAAAAGAACAAAACACTTGGAGTATTTAATTATGTAAATAAAGGGAATTTGAATTTAACGTTCTTTCCCGTCACTCCATAAAATATTACTTTACCCATGAGTCCCAAAAATCCCAAAAATATGTACAAAAGATATGACTCGACTTAGCAACCATGCAAGTAACTAGATAATTGAACTAAGGGTTTAGTATGATAACAATAATGCACTAAAGGTGGGTGCATACAAGGTAGGCTAAGGCGAGTTGGGTGTACATTTGGGGGTGAATTGTAAACAATGCTCTTCATTGATATTCCGGAAAACCGAAACATCACGAGAACCGCGAAAAGGATAGGCTCTGAGGGGTTAACTAGGGGTAGTATTATAATACAGGTATCAAACAAGGGTTATCCTAATGCCTCATATCATTTAGTTATTCCTAACTTTACTAGTGTAGTCTCACTAGCGATCTCGGAATGCATCACAAAACAAGTTCTAGAATCTATTATACTACCGGTACACTCTCGAAGCATTAAAGGTGAATGCATTAATTCCTATATATCTAGGGGCGAACCTCACATTTTTGGGGTGGAATTTGAGTGGTAAACGGTTTTTGTGCTAGTCATATAACTTCTATCCATGAGACGCTTTATTAAGACTAAAGTCCCACCCGTACATGTCATCAAATTTTTTAAATTTTGTGCTAAACTTTCCCTAACAAATATTTCTCATAGCTTATTACATAAATGAAATAGGACAAGACAAATATTCAAGGATAATCATAGTTTCAAAGTTCCCGTTTTATTCTCCCTCCCTACACTTAGACTGAACATTGTCCCCAATGTTCCCTGAAAGTATCAAAGTTATGATAACGAAAGGTAATTAAAAGAGAAAGAAACTAGTACTCCCCTGATTAACTCGGTAGGATCCGTGTGAAGTAGTGGTTAAGTTCTTTCCCAAGAAGAATGTATGCGTGACAAGCTCCATCCAATATTATGTTTCTTCTTCTTGACAAATAAAACCTGCACACTTTAAGAAAATGTACGAAACCTTCACGTAAAATCGGCGGTAAAATTATATATGACTCAACTACACTAGGATATAATGCTTGTGGAATGGATGTTTGCAGTTTTTTTGAAAAATTAAGACCTGAGAATTTCCAAAATTTTGTAAATAGCGCAGAAAACGAGAAGAATTTTATAAGCTGTTTCTGCTCCTCCTAACGTCGTCAGGTTCTAATCCTGACGCCGTCAGGTTATCCTGACAGAAACTGGTCTACTGCGTTTTTCTGGAAAAATTACACCTTTAAAATCTGGAAAAATTCCTGCAAAACATCCATTTTGACTCGATACAAGCATTTGACTCTAACAAACACACATGTATATCATTTTCAATAATCGTAGTTCTCATGTTCACGTTCTTTTAAAAATGTGTGTAATCCTCTCTACAATTATGTAAAATACCTTTATTTGTAATTAAGATGATGTTAAAGACATAATAAAGCATTTTCATAAATTCAAACATGAGAACATACAATAATGAAAAGATATATGACACACAAACAAGCAAACAATTAAGCATGGGTTGCCTCCCACGAAGCGCTTTACTTTATTTATAAGTCTTGTAGCTAGACTCGAAGTCGTGCTCCTACGTGACTTCATTGTCGTCACCTTCTTTCTCATGACGGTCTCTATTGGGGTTTTCCATGTTATAGTAATGCCCTATTATGCATCTTTCTAAAAAGTCATTTTCCCCCCAATCGCTCTATATTCCGGTCCTAGTTTCAAACAATCCTTATAGAACCCAAAAATCTTATTCATCACATAATCTACTCCTTTCTCCTTATCCTCCTCATTCCTATAGTAGACCGATAGCTTAAGTTCCTTTTCATCACTGGATAGTGATGAAAATTTCTCAATCTTAAATGGCATTTGGTAAGCTACGTCATCGGTCTCATCTTTGAATCTAACTATTCCTAACGACGGATCATAAGTCATCCCGGTGTTTTCTACGAAAGGCTTTCCTAGAATTACGTGGGACAAGCTATGATCTATGGTCGTACTAATATCCTTCGAAATTATGAAATCCATAGGGTATGTGAAACTACCTACATAGACGGGCAATCCCTTAACTCTACCAAGAAAATTACAACTAACTCTAGGATCATCGGGGTCTTGCCTATTTGGGATAGGTTTCGTCATTACCCAATTATAGTAGGTGCTAGTCATGATGTTCATTGGGGACTTACGATCAATGTGTGCCTTTGCCATGAAAAGATATCCTATGCAACATGGTATGTTGAGATTCCAAGGATTTCCAAATTTGATTCGAGGGCTTCTCCTAACATACATGTGACGAAGGTCGCGTACTAAGTGTGGGTGGCGTGAAAGTTCCTCTTCCGTAGGAAACTTATAAAGTGTATTCATCACCAACTCCGTCTAGTTCGTTGGTCGATTCTTCCTTAGGAGTTTCACTAACCTCAAGCATAGTCTCATGGTTCGCATCGTCATTAGTCCTATTTGGCTTCACTAAGGTGATGGCATTGACGAATTGAACGTGCTTGGATAATTTACTTGGGTCCTTAATTTTCACACTGGAAGCTTCGGGAGAATGAGTCGAGATGGCAATAACCTTTTCGGTGATCTTCCTACCACTATTGCTCATGGCTTTCAAAAGGTTATATATCTTCCTATCCATCTTTGCTTGTTGTTGGTTAAAGAGGTCCGAAAGCTTGGCTATTTGAGCTTCTTGAGATGTAACTAGGTGTTGCAACATTCCTTCTATGTTTTGTTGGCTAGTGCCGTGGGACCATGGGGAATCATTAGAAGTGAATTATTTGGTTTCTCCCTAATTGTAGTCGGGTTTGCCCCTCCATGCTTCTCGGGCATCATTAAAAGTCCTAGGTCCAGGTGTTGTGGGGAATCTCCCTCCCATTCCATTGGTACGCGAGGATGCGTAGTCAACGGAAGCTTGTTCGGGGAGTCTCGTGTAAGTACGAGTGTCATGGGGACCACTACATAGCTCATACAAGAAGAGACTTTGTTCACTTGTCGTGAAGACTTAGGATTCTCGTAGGAGCTCATTAGGATTTTGACTTGATCTTCAAGTTCGAGCATCCTATGATTTGAAGTTTGTGAGTCAATGGGAGGCAAGGAGATTTCCTTGACGGTTTTGGGCAACTCACGGGGGTCATTCCAACTTTCGTTGTCATAGAGGGCAAGGTCCTCTATTGTACCCCACGATTCTTCCGTGGTGAGATCACTAAGTTTGCCACCGGCCGCTTGGTCGATGGATTGCTTAGTTGAGAAGTTGACATGATCGTAAAAGATTTGGACTTGAAGCCAAAGATCTATGCCGTGATGAGGGACTTTATGGAGCAAGTCCTTGAATCGAGTCCATGCCTCGTAGAGAGATTCACCTTGACGTTGTTGGAACATCAAGATTTCATTCCTAAGTTTAGTAGTTCTCCCCGGTGGGAAAAATATGGGCAAGGAAACGAGTGGTGAGATCATCCCAAGTTGAGATGGATCCGGCGGGAACTCGCTCAATCCAATTACTAGCTTGGTCCCGTAGAGAGAATTGGAAGGGACGCAAGCGTGTGGTCTCCCGTGTGGAGCATCAAGGTCGATGGAATCAATGATTTTAAGGAAGTCCTTGAGATGTTGATTAGGATCTTCGGAACGATGTCCATGGAATGCACATCCGTTTTGCACCAACCAGATGGTTTCGGACCGTAGAGCCGTAGTTTGAGCTTCATCGGGGAGCTCAATGGTGTTCCTATAGCAGTGGCGCCAAAAACTTGATGAGCGTACAAGGCGCGTTCGGGGTCAAAGGAACTTCCTTTTCGTCGAGCAAGTTTTTCAACACCCTAGGCAGTGAACCTAATTGTTGTAGTGTAGTATTGGGTAAGCCTCGGGTATTGATATCGTTCTCTAGGGGAATAGGAATTCTAGTAAGAAGTATACTAGGCTAAGGTTGAGGTTGAGGAAGATTATTTTTATCTTTTTATATTTTTTTAGAAAGCTAAGGGTAAAATCTCGAGGTTTGGATTTGGGGGGTGATACTTCTACCGATTACTCTACTATTCTAATTATCTAACTATGGGTAGTCTTATATCTATTGATGTGTGCTCATATGATGATTAAAAATGTGCTTACCTAGATACTATTACTCTCTAGTTATCTTTTATTGGTGATGGAATTGTCACGTCCTTATTCCTAACGCGTTGTGTTTTCTAAGGTCGTAGGGTGTTCCTTTTTCCCTAACTCTTTGAGACTACCTTAAGGTTATTTCCTACGAAATTCTCTATGATTCATAAACTAACTTTAAGGTTATCAATGGATGTTTAGACTATAAATCCGCTAAGTGATTCATAAACTAAGGTTCACAAAGATTACTCAAGCATTTAAACACAACGATAGTCTAATTGCACTCCTAAGCCAATTACAATTAAGATAAGAGACAACCAATCAATAATTAATAACTAGGTTTCATAAATCTAAGCAAAAACACAAGAAATTTAGCTGGGCATGTTAAACACGCAAGCACATACACATTCAATGGAAGACATAATGAAATCAATGAAGTAAAACACTTATCTTGATGTAAAATAGGGTTTGAGAACCCTAAGATACTGTCGAAGTCAGACTACAAACGTTTAGCGTTTTTACTCGACAAGTATACCTCCTAAAATTCTGAAAATTCGATTTCTATATATAATTTTACCCTTGCCACGTTGTCGGACGCCGTAAGGTCGCCGTCATTAGTATTTTCGTCTTGGCCAAGTAATCGTTGGGACGGCGTCATGTTGTAGTTGTTACGTCGTCGGGCTTCAGCAGGGACGTTGTTTGATTTTGGATCTAGGCCGTATGAGATGAAAAGTCTTCGTGACGCCCTTCCTCATCAAAGCCTGACGCCGTCAGGTGTATTTTAGCAAAAAGTCTACTGATCCGTCAGAGATTTTAATTCATATAAAGGGACGGCGTCGCCCTTTGATTGGGACGTCGTCAGGTGAAATTCTAGCAGCTTGAGTGTCTTCGATCTTGACTTAGCCATTTTCTTCACATATTCACTCCTTTTCGTCCAAATATGCATCATTCCAAAGATTTTGCTTCCAAGAGACCTAAAAAGTGAAAAGGAACGAAATTAAGCAGTACCGGATATAAAAGTGGGCGATTAAGGGCTTAAATGACCCCTTAAAAGTGTGTGTTTTAAATCCTTATCAATAGCTTATGGGCTTATGGACTTATAATAGTCTTGCTAAGCTAATATGGACTATGAATTAACTAAGATAGCACATGTATCATCCAAGTCCAAGTCTAATCCATAGTTTAAGCCCATCAAGTCCATACCACTCTTTTGTATACTACTTATAGGCATCACTTGTATCATTTACACATGTGAGACCATTTTTCAAACTTGATGCATGATTTATGACCAGGTTTTAATACTTATAATGTTGCTCGTCTACCTATGGTCTACCTTATGCACTAACATTCAGAGAACCCGATCGTGTGTAGTGTAGTATTCGGTAAACCCGAGATCGTCCCAAGAGCTATGTAAATGGATCCTAATTTAAGTATGTGTCATGTTTTAAAGGGGTTTTGATTTGTTTGATTAATTAAACTAAATAACAGAAATGAAATGCTGAAATTAAATAAAGATGAAATCAATAGGGAGAAAGTGTGCTAGCCTAGTTATTCATCCTATCATGCAATGACTATGTTTTCTAATTAAGCCTTCTATCAGTTCAAGTGGGGCATAAGATTCACTAGCCTCCAATGGTCGATTCACCTAGCCGATCTCCCTAGAATCCTTTCCGGAACCAAAGACTCTTTCTTTGTAGTAAGTGGAAGTACGGTAGACTAGTTTGAGTCATTAAGTGTCGCTACATGATAGATTATTTCTTTGTGTGGCCCGGCCTCTCGGATCTTAGACCACACATCTGACTTCTTAAGTTCTCCAACCCGAAGGATGATCCTATAGTCAATTAGCATAGAAGGAATTAGCATTCCTCGCAACCAATCACACTGGGATCCTATGGTCAAATTTTCTAGTGCAAGAAGTACAACCAGTCTTCAAAACTACCGAAACTAGAGGATCTAACAAAAAACTAAACATGCACACACTAGAAGCAATAATAAGAGCACAAAAACATATTAAGACATAAAAGGAATCATAATTAGGATAGCACCAAAGGTGCTTAGCCAATTATATTATAAAGAACACTAGATTCAATGTTTTGCATGGTAATGAAAGACCTGGAATCGTAAATGTAAATGAAATAAGAATCGCTAAAACTTATTGATGTTGTGATGTGATTTCTCCCTTGGAAAATGTTGCGTATGCTGTTGGAGATCGTCCTTGTGGAACCCTACTTCGTCCTCTGGTGAATTGTAATGAAAAAGATGTCTAAAATGCAGGAAATAAGGTTGGTATTTATAGGCCCGACATAGCTACGGCATAACCTTGCGTTTTGTTTATGCCGTAATTAGTGTAATCATCCATGATCTTATCCATAAATAGATATTTATAGCGTAACCTAGATAGATAGTTACGACGTAACCTCCTAGGGTTTCGTCTACGTCGTAATCTTCATGCTTAGTTACGTCGTAATCTTGTCAATATCTCAAGTCCCCTTATGGTCACTTATTATGCCGTAACCTCATACATTGGTTACGGCGTAACCTTCTTAATCATGAAAATCTCTTAAGTCTTTACAACCTGAAAACAAAAATAAAGATATCAAAGCATATATCCATATAAACGATACAAATAATGAGCATAATAGGGGGAAATTGACACTTAAATATTAGGATTATTTGATGTCATCAAAATTTCACCTACATTCTTATTTCTCTCCATCTTATTTCCTTTCCATCTTTCTCTCCATACACCCTCTCCTCTCTCTCTATCTAAACTTCTTAATCATTATTTGGAACTTATATAATTATGTAAGAGAGACCTTACAAGTGGTATCATGAGCTAGATGATGATCTAGATCTGATTTCGTGTGTCAAAAACTCGTCCTTTAATTTCACTTGTTTCAAAAATTCCGATTTCTTGTACACATAAAGCCCTTGCGCTTTTTATTATTTTACTTCTGTTCTAGCATCTAAAAATCTCTTATACAGACGTATAAAAATTTAGTGGTGTATTAGATCATAATTTGTGCTAAAAAGTTTCATCAAAAACCTCAGAAACATAATCTTTTTGTGGATATTTAGAACTACCGATTTCTGACTTTAAGTTCATATAACTCGAATCTTTTCATTTTCCTTTGTTCAAAACAAATATATACCTTCTTATACAGATGTATTAAGGGTGTGTGATGTGTTCTTGAACATTTGTGGTCCAAAAGTGTGTTTTAAAAGCAACAAATCGCAAGTTATCAAATAAAAAAGTTACTGATTTAGCTTATGTCCAAACAACAACATTTTCACACCCTTTTTGGCTTCATTTTTTCTTATTTCTTGATATATTTGTGTAAAACAACACTAAAGGAGACCATTTACATTGTTTTTGATGTTATAGATTGAGTTTGTGCAAAAATTTCCACAAAAACGCACCTTTATTAAGTTTTTTTAAGTTTTTTTCCGGTTTGGAGTTCTTGTCGAAGATAAATTAAAAGGTGGTCACTTTACGTTTATCTTTTTGAAAGTTCACATTTTTCTACATCTAGACTCATTGTAGAGTGGTTTTGGGCAAAACTCATGGGTTTACATCGTAAAAATAAAACTTTTTGAAGTGTTTTTGTGCTTGTTTTGTTGCGTCAAAGCTGTCAAGAAAGAAAGAGGGGAAATCGTTTATTTTTAGTGGTCCACGCCATATTTATCCCTACATGTAACACCCTCAGTTTTGAATAGCATTGGAAGCTAGACGAGGGTATCACTTCATATTTCACAGTACAAATTACAGAAAAATGACTCTAAATGAGACCTTTTAAAATAATTTATCATTCGATTTATACAAAATATTAGAGTTTATAACATGGTCCCATAAGTTTGTACAAATTAAAAGTACAACATAAACGTTTTAAAGTTTATCGAATGATAAAGATGCATAGTCTTCAGAATTTCTGTCCGCCTTCAGTGCGTGCAAGTTTATACCTTAAGGACCTGAGATAAAACATGCTAAAAAAGTCAACAAAATGATTTAGTGAATTCATAGGTTTATAGTAATGGACAATAAGTTTACAAGTTTAAGTGACAATTGTGTATCTCACAATAGTCATATAGCAATATTATTGCACTAAGCTCATGACACGCAAAACGTTAATTGTATATATCAAAACAATGATATATATCTAATAATAATGGCATCGTGTAGGTACTTGCCGTATACCTAGTATCTCAAATATAGTGCATTTGGTTACCTATTCGGCTAACACAAATGAGATTCGTAAATCCTGATAGGACTGTTGGGTTTTAAGGATACTGCTGCTCTTGGAAGAATCAACTGCTCATGGATTTCCTAAAGAAATGTTTTAAGTCTTAACTACTACTGGTATGATTGAATCTACTGCTAGTGTATTCTAGCTACTGCTAGGTGTTGCTGGAAAAGATCAAAGGAATACGCTAAGTAGTAACTACTACTAGACTAAGAGAAACTACTGTTGGTATAAAGTTTCTACTGCTGAAGATTAAGTACTGCCAGAGTAAAGATAACTACTGCTAATGTATTTCAAACTACTGCTGGAGTCTTAGAGTATGTTTGTATTTATGAAAGGACGTGTACTATAATGTAGGATTAGATAAACATAGAAAAGATACAATAGTGATATAAATTGTATAGGAAGTCATTGTAACTGACTAGGACTCCTTAATCTATAAAAGGGAAACCTAGGTCATTGTTTAGATATATGTTTTAAGGCAGCTTCAAGGTTGTAAACCCTAGTGATAGTAAGATCACTCGTATTATTATTCTAATAATATTGAAGCTTTTGGTTGTTTAATCATTGTGTTCTTCTTATTCATCAAGTATAATATTCTGCGTGATACTTTGTGAATCAAACAGTTTCTTAACAAAAGCTAAACAAGATCTATATTTACAAGGTAAACTTGGATTAACAAGTGGTATCAGAGCCAGTGTGATCAAGAAGTTTTTATACCTAGAAGAATACTATTGAAAACTGTGAAAGATGGACTCTACACACGCTTTGGAACATAAGAGGGTACCCATGCTCAAGCCGAATGAGTATGAATTATGGAAGATGAAAATAGAACAACATATTCAGATGATTGATATTGGTCTCTGGGAGATCATTGAAACTGGTAATACTGTTTTGAGAACTGGAACAGATGGAAATGTTATTCCACTCACTGCCATATAAGACATAGCCAAAAGAAGATTGGAGATCAAGGCCAGAACAATTCTTATGATGGCCATTCCAGATGAAGATCAGTTGTCTTTCAATTCCATCAAGTATGCTAAGTTGTTGATGGATGCTTTGGAGAAAAAGTTAGGAGGGAATGAAGCTACAAAGAAGAACAAGAAGAATCATCTCAAACAACAATATGAAAATTTCTCTGTTTCAAGTGGTGAAACTCTTGATGAGATTCGTAATAGGTTGCAGAAGCTTGTAAGCCAACTAGAGCTTGTGGGAGTGGTGACTGAACAAAAAGACTTGAACCAAAAGTTGCTGGCAAGTCTTCCATCTGAATGGAACAAACATGCTATTGTGTGGAGGAACAAGCCTGAATTGGAGAAGTCAACCTTGGATTATCTTCACAACAATATTAAGGTCTATGAGGCTGAAGTAAAACAAAGGTAGAGTTCTAGCTCAATTTCAACTAACTTGGCATTTGTTTCATCCAATAGCATTAGCAAAGACAATGGTTGAAGTTCGTACTGCTAAGGAAGTATGTGCTGCTAGTACACAAGGAAGTGCTGCTGGAAGTGAAATCCTGAATGATGTTATTGTATGCTTCTTCTTTGCCAGTCAAAGTTCTATTACTCAACTTGAAAATGAGGACATTCAACAGATCCATCCTGATGATGTGGAAGAGATGGTTTTTAGGTGGCAAATGGCTATGCTTACTATGAGGGCAAAAAGGTTTCTTCAAAAGACTGGAAGGAGCTTGCAGATGACTGGCACTGACAAGGTGGGATTTAACAAGTCTAAAGTTGGGTGCTACAACTGCAAAAAGAAGGGTCATTTTGCAAGGGAATGCAGATTCCCAAGGTCACAGGATAACAGGACAAGGGAGGTGGAGAGAATGACTATTCCAGTTGAGGAGACTTCAACTACAATTGCCTTCGTGTCTTGTGATGGATTTGGATGCTATGACTGGAGTGATCATTCTGCTAAACGTCCTACCAACTATGCTCTCATGGCATACTCATCAAGTTCAAGCTCTTCAGGATCATATTCCACCACCTTCACCCTTAGTTGAACCACCTCCAACTTCTTCAAACGTGCCTCTACAAATCCCTTAATCTTTTATGGAACCTCCACCTTCCTCATCAAATCTTCCACCTCAAAACGCTCCATTCCTACCACCACCATTCCCTAGCCATGACAATGATTGCTTTCATTGTCAATATGTCGAAGGACTAGCCCATGAAGTATGTGACGAATTACGGTTCATGTTCTGTCACCTTTTCGAACATTCTGATGAGGTCAACAAATCCAATCATCCCTATAACATAGGAATATAAGCACAAGTGGTGCTCTCCTCTAGTCTTAGGCGCAATTTAGAATTGTTAGATAATTTACTACATGTTTGTATCATTTTCTTAGTTTTAGAGATATGTGTATCATTTCTCTTGTTTTATTAAATGAAACTACATGTTGTATGCTATATAGTTATGAGAATATGTTTGGTTCTACAATACATAACTCATCTGGATGTTTATGTCACTTTTTACATCTACATTGCTGCCAATAGAATGCAGGTACACTGTTCCCACAATTTAGCCTAGACGGATACCTCACAGGAAGGATCCGCCATAACCGTCCAATAGAAGCACATTTTTTAAACTAGTGTGAATCTCATTTGCAAGAAACAATGCACCAAATACTTGTTTTCTAACCTTTGTTTTGTAGATTTTCAAATTACACATGAAGACTTTGACACCCTCAACAAGGGGGAGCTTTTTGTCAAAGCAAAGCATTGCAAAAACGCTTGCAATACATTTACTTAGGTTTTCCAAATTACTTGACGCCCTCCTCAAAAGGGAGCACTGTTGGAATCACTCCTAAACCTTTATTCAAGTATTAGTGATTCATATGTAATAGTTAGCTTAATATGGCCTTTATGTTAGTAATTAAGCCTTAGGCTTATGTAGAAGGCCCATAAGCCTAGGCCCAAGTCCAATAAGGAAAGGAAGGGACTAGGAGTGTTGCCCTAGCTCCCTCTCCTATAAATACTATGTAATAACCCTCACTTGAGGGTTGGTTGTTCAATTTATTCTCTCATTCACTCTCTACGCCTAACCATTCATAGTTCTTACGTGTGTGTGTGTTTGATTATTGTTCAACCGATCTATATCCTTCATCTATTTCTTCTATTGATGCTTGTGTTACTAATATGGGAACCTAACAGTGGTATCAATCGCCAAATAGTTGGGTGAACGTATTGTTTTTGAAGTAGGTTTTGGTCCTACGCGTAAAACATACGAGTGATACTTTGGTTCGCTTAAAAAATTATTTTTTTCACTTTTTAATCCAAGATTCTTGTACTTTCAACGTTTTAAGGTGTTAAAATAACTGTTTTTGTAAAAAGTTTCAACCTTTACGTGTGGATCATTGTTTTTGAGCTTGGTTTTTTACGTGGTAGCTGTTCTACGCGTAACCGTTTTAGACGCTTTGGATCATCAAGCTCCACACTTTTGTGTTATTTTGGTGATATTGAAGCTATTTCATCACAAAAATCTGGTTTAGAAACATCTTTGGGCAAAAGTCATTTTACGAGTAGTTCTACGTGTATCAAAACCCTAAAACTATGCGTAACTTGTTCCTTGGTTTGATCTTCAGTTTTCGTGGTTTATTCCGTGTTTTCTTGCTTGGATAAGCCTGCAAACACATGAACTTTGGATATCTTTTGCACTGTGATAGTGTAAAAGATCATTTGGGCAAAACCCTAAAATTACGCATAAGCATAAGCTTACGCGTAGAACGGTTTACACATAAGATTTATCTTACGCCTAAGCTTTGTCTTACGCATAAGTTAATCCTACGCATAAGTTTTCTACGCCTAACTTCTTGTTTACGCATAACTTTAGTGTTTTCTCCTTACTTACGCGTAAGCTAATCCTACGCGTAACTATTGCTGTTACGCATATCTTTGGTGTTTTTACGCATAAGTGGTACTTGGCTTTTCTGTGATTTCTACGCCTAAGGACTCTTCATCAACAACGGTTCATTCGACTATAAAGATCCATTTAACAACACAAGTTTTCAACATGTCACAACCACCATAATCTAACTATTTTCCCTACACTTATAATCAACAACAACAACAACAACTAAGTCCACAACATCAACAATTTAATCATCAACAACAGATTTATCAACAACAATTTAATCAACAACATACTCCACAACTTGCAGCAATTCCACAACCTCAAATGGTTCAACCACCACCTAGTCTTCAAGTACAACCTTATACAAACTTCTAGAATCAGAGATCCATCCAGGAGTACTATGAAGGAACCAACATGGTTTGGCAAGATCTGTGAAGCCTTGAGTAGCCAACAATCAATTCATGAAGCTGGCTCACTTGATAGACCTCCAATGCTCACTCCCGGGAATTATGATCAATGGGTGATAAGGTTCTTTAGGTTTTGTGATCTAAAGAAGCCACATGGAAAGTTCTTAAAGAAGGTCATTATGGAAGGTCCATTTCAAATGCCTACTGTTATCACACCCGCAGATCCAGCTGCCAATCCACCAAGAGATGCTGTTACCAATATTGCAACTGTCTCGCACCTCACAGGTGATGAACTTCTACATTTTGAAGCCGATGAACTAGCAATGCAATACATCCTTCTGGGATTACCCAATCCAATTCTTCGAAGTGTTGATGCTCAAAAGACAGCTAACGCAATGTGGGAACATATTCATCTTCTAATGCAAGGCACAACACTCAATCAGGAAGACATGGAATCCAAAATCTACTTGGCTTATGAACACTTCATGATTGAACCAGGAGAGACATTAGATTCATATCATCTTCGGTTTTCAGACATCATCAATGATTTGGACAAACACAATATCATCATGCCACGAATTGTTGTCAACACTAAGTTCCTAAGTAGTCTTGGTCCGGAATGGGAGAAGTATGCCATTTTTCTCCGTCAAGCTAAAAATCTTCATCATGCTACATACAGATTGTTGTAAGACTATTTGAAGCCTCACCAAAAAGAAGTTGACAAAGATAGGGATATCCGTGGAATCCCGGCTCCACAGTCACTTCCGGACAATCAAAAACTTGCTTTGTGGGCTCAAACTAGTATTCCTCCTCAACCGGCTCCTCAACCAACTGCAACCATCACACCATATGATCCATCACAACAACAACCTTAACAAACTCAATTGGTTCCATACAGCAACAACAATGCTCAAGCACTTTACAATGAAGCTGATGAGGACTCTGATGCTTTTGATGAATTACAACAAGGATTTGCTATGATTGCTAAAGCCTTCGGCCGGTATACAAAAAGATCCAACAATCGCATTCGTTCCTCATCAAACACTAGAAATCAGGCTGTTATGAACAATGGACGCGTTGAAGTTCAGAATCGTGGTTATGGTCATTAGATGGGAGGTGGTCAAGGATTTAATACTATGGGCAGGAATAACCAGGGTGCTCCACAACAATAGAGGGCTCAAGTGGTTGAACAGGGAAATGCTCAGACTGGGGTTAATGGTCTTCATTGTTATAACTGTAATGAAAAGGGTCATCTGGCTAATTCATGTCCTAAGCCGAGAACAAGAGGCAGTGCTTACTTCAAAGAGGCTATGCTCTTGGCTCTTAAGGATGAAGCTGGTGGAACTCTCTCCAACAAGGAACAAAGCTTTATGACAGATGCAGATTCTGATGATGATATGGAGGACTTGCAGGCTAACGCAGCAGTTATGTTGATGGCACAAATGCAAGCTCTACACATGAGTGACACAGGCCCAGTGTATGACACTAATGGCTTGTCTCAGGTACATGAACAAACAATTATCATAAATAATCTGATATCTCCGCCCACTTCTGCATCTGACACGAATCAGAGTGTTCAACATGAGCCATCTACATCTCATTTCGATGATCATCAACTAGACCCCGTAGTTACATTTGATGATCAAGATGACCTTATGGTTACCTTTGATGATCAAGTTGACTCCGTGGTTATACTTGACGATCTAAATAATGACCATATGAGACTCACGTTGAACAAAATGATTCTATGTTTGATCCAGAATTTGAGCTCCGGACCTTAGTTAAAGACCAACAATCTCGAGTGGAACATTACCATGATGTCAATACCAAATTAAAAGAGAAAAATGCACTGTTAACTAGGGATAATGAATGCTTAATTCGACAAATTAACTTTTTCAAAACTCAAGAAAACCGTGAAAAAGGTTTTGAAGCCGCTTTTGCCAAATCACATCAAAATGAAAAATCTTTGGAACGACAGATTCGTGATCTAGTCGCTTCGAAGAATGCTTTGTTGTCTCAAATAGAACAAATGAAACATGAACATAAACAACAAATTAACGCTCTTACTTTGGAAACTCAAAAAGCCAAAGCTGAGTTGTTAACTTGTCATAAACAGTTCTCTAAGTACAAAAATCATTCAACGAAACGAATAGATGACTATCTTGAGGAAATTGTCGACTTACAAAAAAAATCAAAGAGTTTAAAACTGTTGTTTATAAACATGGTGAATCAATCACAACGATTCAAAAGTTTTCTTTTAAACCAAATCCAAATGGATATGGACCGAATCTTGCTGATTACAAACCTAAGTTTTCACATAGAGTATTCAAACCAAATCCCGAAGTTTACAGTGCGAGAACATAGAATTGATGATTCAATTATGACTGTTGTTGAATATAATCGGATGGAGGAATTAGATGCTGATGACGAGGGTCGGTCAAAAATGGAAAATGTCGTTTATAACAAACCATTTAACTATTCAAAAGGCGTAACTTTTGTCACACAACAAGATACTTCTAACAAACCTTTGGTTATCACACCAGTTTCTGAAGTTAGTCCCCAACACAATGGTGCACAAATTAATGGTCCTTTACCTTCACTTAGTGAAGTAACAGCTAAAGCCGACAGTTGTCGAGTTATCAAATATTTTGACACTTTCTTATCTGGCCTTAAAATTTTGGAACGTGAAATTGAATTTCATTCTGAAATCAAAGTTCAACATTTACAATCGCCAATGGCGCGAGAACATAGAGATATTCTTCAGCAAAGAATTTTACTCCATGTCAAAAATTTGAAAACTTGTGCACTATATTGGGAAAAGGATTTTCACAAGGAACTTGGTCTCATGAAAACAGTTTTCGAGAAAACGGAAACATCGATTTCAAATACTAAACGTAAAAAGAAATTGTTGCGAAAAGATGTTGATCGACTCTTGGAAGATGTTATCTGTGCTAATATCTATAATGTTGTGTTATTGCATTCTTTGCCATATGCATCTGATTCTATATCTGCTGATACTGTTGATTCTGTTGAAATTGTTGAAAATACGGATAATGTGCTTCAGTTCGAGTCTTTTAAAGTTTAAAATGAACGATTGTTAAACGAGCTTTCAAATGCAACACGTCGTCTTATTTGGTGTCAAAAAGATATTCACAATCAACAACTTGCTTTTCAACACAAAATCGCCCAGTTGCGTACAACAACTCCTAATCCAAAACTTGAGCAACTGGATGATCAAAACGTGTCTTTTAAGTTTCAAATCTCAAAAATATGAACAAGAACTTGCAAAAGTTAAACAGGAATATGGTGTCATATTTGATTTACTCAAACAGACTCGTGATGAAGCTTCAAACGAACTTGATCATTATCTTGCACACACTAAAGAAGTCATGAATTTTGCAGGAAATCTTCGTTCTGAAAATCAAGATTTGGTGCACACTATCATTAAGTTAAGGGAAATGTTAGGAAAGTATGAACAAGTTCAGCCTAGCATCATTAAGAGAATTGCACCTGTAACACTTAGTAAACGTGAACCTAGAATGCCTATTGACAAAACACAAGTTACTAATGTGCTTCCCTCTACTGAAACAGGAATAGTTGCCTCTTTTCCAAACGTCCGCACTTCACAGCCTAAGAGCAATACAAGGAAGAATAGGAAGTTGCGACCTAAGAAAAGACAAATAAAGAATGCTGAAGTAGAAGAACACCGTAGGACTTTGAATAAGACTTCAGTTGCACCCACTTTAGATATTGCGTCTAGCAAATGTAATGGAAAAAGAATTGTAATTGATGCTGAACCTTTAAGTACTTTTGATATTCAGATCGATGCTTCTTGTGTTATTTGTCGTAAAATTATGCGTTCGATTGTCATGATAAAGTGTGTTGCTAAGGCTATCTTGTCACGTTTACGGAATCCTAAGATTCGGAATACCTCTAGGCCCATTAATGCTTCTAAGTCTGTGCTTGGTAGACCGCCCTCCTTAGATTCTAAGAAACGCATTGATGTCCCTGTAGTTCCAATATCACCTCCAAGGAATGTAGTACCACCTAGTACTTTCACTAAGACTAAAGCTAAGACTAGTTGGAGATGGCAGAAATGGATACATAATACACTAGGATTTAAATGGATGCCTAAAATCATTGATGTGTGTATTTCAACTATAACTGCTGAGGAACCCTCTAACTCATCGGGTTCCACATCTACTTCTTTTCCATCTGTGTCGTCTTGTGTAATGCAAGGTGACAGATCATCCTTTGGATTGTTGATAGCGGATGTTCCCGACACATGACAAGCAACCTTAAACTGTTATCAAACTTTATTGCAAAGTTCATTGGCACTATCAGATTCGGGAATGATCACTTCGCAGCTATCATGGGCTACGGAGATTACATCAATGGAAACATCGAAATTAGCAGGGTTTATTATATGGAAGGCCTCGGGCACAATCTATTTTCTGTTGGTCAATTTTGTGATGGAGACTTGGAAGTTGCCTTCAGGGAGAAAACTTGTTTCATTCGTGATCTACAAGGAAATGATCTTATGTCTGGCAAACGCTCATCCAGTCTCTACAATATCTCTATGCAAGACATGATTGCTTCATCTCCCATATGTCTACTCTCAAAGGCTACATCTACAAAATCTTGGCTATGGCACCGTCGTCTCTCTCATCTAAACTTTCAAACCATAACCAACCTTGCTCGACACAAACTTGTTGAAGGTATCCCGCGATTCCGGTATTCTAAAGATCACCTATGCTCAGCTTGTGAACAAGGGAAAAGCATTCGTGCTCATTTTCCTTCAAAGGTGGAACACAGCTCTCAGCATGTGCTTCATCTTCTTCATATAGATTTGTGTGGCCGATCTTGGCGTGCAGACGATTAATGGCAAACGCTACATCTTGGTAATTGTTGATGACTACTCAAGATGGACTTGGGTTTATTTTCTTCGAAGTAAAGATCAAGCTCCACAGATGATCATCACCTTTCTCACGAAAATTCAAATTTAGCTCCGGAACACCGTCCGACAAATTCGAACAGACAAAGGAACTGAATTTGTGAATCAAACTCTTCGGGAATATTATGAGAAAGTGGGAATTACGCATCAAACATCTATTGCCCGCACACCAGAACAAAACGGAGTTGTTGAAAGACGAAACCGTACGTTAGTGGAAGCTGCCAGAACGATGTTAATCAATGCTAAACTTCCAGATTACTTGTGGGCTGAAGCTGTCTCAACTGCATGCTACACTCAGAATCACTCTATGATTACAAAATGCCACAACAAAACACCATTTGAGCTTCTCCACAACCGTAAACCGAATCTTAAACACTTTCATGTATTTGGATCCCTTTGATATCCAAGTAATGATCGTGATGACTTTGGAAAGCTCAAAGCCAAAGCTGACATTGGAGTCTTCATTGGATATTGTGAGAATTCTAAAGGTTACCGGATCTGGAATCGTCGTACAAAACAAGTTATGGAAACGATTCATGATAATTTTGATGAACTTAATGAAATGGCTTCTGAGTATAATAGCTTGGAACCCGGTCACAACCACTTAAACTTCCCCCAAACCCCATCATCAGCTGAAACAAGCCCTCAGCTTACTCGTCAACAAATGGAAAGACTATTTGCTCCTCTGTTCAGTGACGATATTGATGATCGTGCTCCAGGTGTATCCGATGTTTCCACTGCTCAACCTGCTAATACTCTTATACCTGATACACCTGCTACCACAACTACTATTGAAGAAGCACCACCAGTTGACTCTACAACAACAATTGAACAAACTGCTTCCAACGACGCAGAACCAGCTGATGATGTTCTGAACGATGTAACCCCACCTGCAGATTTTGATCCAAATGCGTTCTTTAACCCGTTCGCCAATGAAACTATTGCACCTGATGTTGCGGAATCATCTACAAGCCATTTGAATCCTCAAAATCTGCATAATGTATATCAACATCAACCTTCCACACATCGTTGAACAAAAGACCATCCCCTTGAGAATATTATTGGCAACCCGAATCAACCAGTCGTAACAAGACAACGTCTTCACACAGATGGTGAACATTGCATTTATGCACTCACTGTCTGCCAATCTGAGCCTAAAAACATTAAAGACGCAATGACAAAGGACAACTGGATTGAATCCATGCAGGAAGAACTCAACCAATTCAAACGTCTTGAAGTATGGGAACTGGTTGAAAGACCAACAGGGGTATACGTCCTTGGTCTAAAATGGATTTGGAAAAACAAATTGGATGCTGAAGGAACCGTAATTAGAAACAAGTCACGTCTGGTGGCTAAGGGTTATAGACAGGAAGAGGGTATTGACTTTGAAGAAATGGTCTATGTAAGCCAGCCAGAAGGATTCGTTGATCCAGAGTTCCCTAATCATGTCTACAAACTGAAGAAAGCTCTCTATGGTCTCAAACAAGCCCTTCGGGCGTGGTACGATAAGTTATCATCCTTCCTTATTGCTAATAAGTTTACCAAAGGTTCGATCGACCCTACACTCTTTATATAATATCACGGGGCTCACATCTTAATCGTTAAAATTTATGTGGATGACATCATTTTTGGGTCAACACATTTAAAATACTCAAATGCTTTTGCAAAACTTATGACAAAACATTTTGAAATGTCAATGATGGGTGAACTCACATTCTTCCTTGGAATGCAAGTTCATCAATCACCCCGTGGTATTTTCTTGAGTCAGTCCAAATATGCCCTTAAATTGTTACACAAATTTGGAATGCAAAACTGTGACACATATGCCACACCAATGGCTCATACCAAGAAGCTAGGCGCTGATTTACATGGGAAATTGGTGGACCCTACAAAATACCGTAGTATTATTGGGTCTCTCATGTATCTAACAGCTAGCAGACCTGATATTGTCTTTGACGTATATCTTTGCTCCCACTATCAGTCACGACCAACTGAAACCCACCTCTCAGAGGCTAAAAGAATCCTCCGATACATCAAGGGAACCATTAATTTGGGAATATAGTATCCGAAGGATTTCGGTTTTGAACTAATCGCTTTTCAGACGACTGACCACGCAGGATGCTTAGATTCACGGAAAAGTACTTCAGGAGCTTTACAATTTCTTGGTGATAAACTGGTGTCATGGCAATCGAAGAAGCAGGATTGTACATCGATGTCCTCAACCAAAGCAGAATATGTAGCCATGTCGGCGTGTTGTGCTCAAGTCATTTGGATGAGAACACAACTCAAAGACTATGGTTACGTATTTGACAGAATCCCGATGTACTGCGACAATCGGAGTGCTATTGCGATCTCGTGCAATTCAGTTCAACATTCGACATCAAAGCACATCGATCTTCGATATCATTTCATCAAGGACCACGTGGAACAGTGCTACTTGTTGAATTATATTTTGTGGGTACAGAATACCAATTGGCAGATCTTCTCACCAAAGCCTTAGCTCCTGCTAGGTTTAATGAGTTGGTCCACCGGATTGGTATGCGGTGTTTGACTCAAGAGGAACTGGATGAACTCTTAAAACATTCTTAAAAACTAGTCAAACATCAAATCTCTTTTGTAAATAATTTTTTTTCAAAAACAAAATACAAAAATATAAAACCTTATAAAACAACAAAAATATTCTTGTATCTATTTTTTTTAACATGGCAAGTACAAATCTTCCGTCAACACTCAAATCTTTCAAAATTCAGTATTTTTCCGATCAAGTGTTGAGGGGGAGAAAATAAATTATTAATTGTTTCAAAATAACCATGTACTTGCATGTTACCTTATCTCGGTTGATTCTTTAATAATGGTGGTCACATTTCTGGTTTACTGACACTCCTCGGACTAAAATTAATGACCTTTCATTATTTTCTTAAGTTGAGGGGGAGTGTCGTCAAAGTTATTTTCAAAATATCAGTCATTTGATAACCAAAATGGAAGTTAAAAGGCATTGGATGAAAATGGAAAAGGTGGAGGGACTAAAACTTTCAAAATCTGAAAGTTATTTCTAATAAAACATCCCACCTAACATTAAAACTTCACATTTATTACTCACACCAAACCAATCCTACGCCTAGAATTAAAACTGCAAATCCGAGTTCTTGATCATCAATTTGTAAGTGGTTTCATGATCTTTACATATTTACAAACAATGGTTTTGAATCTTTTACAAATACAACGGTCAAAACGTTAGATATGAGTGATTTTGTGTTCTACGCATAAGCGTATGAACACATAATCAAGATTGTGTGTTTGTGGTTAAAGGGATAGTGTTAAAACATTTATTTAACATCATTTAAACTATTTTGATCATCAAAACACACCCAGATACACGAATCGAGTGATTTTGTAAATTAGGGTTTATGCGTGGGTTTGGGTATTTTCATATGTGAATGTTTTTGGTGATAAAGATTGTTGTATGAGGTTGTTTTCAAGTAGAATTGATCATATTTAAGCCCAGAAATTACCCAGAAACACTAATGATTCATAAATTGAAAATTAGGGTTTATGTTCGTATGAATTGGGTATTTGTGATTCACTTAGAGTTTGATGTTAAAACTTGGATAAAACAACTCTATATGCTTCCTTGACTTCCCAGAAAAACTTTGGTGCAATTCCTATGGCTAGATATCTTACGCGTAATCTTTGAACTTTAAGGTTTAGGTCTACGCATAAGTATGTTTTACGCGTCTGTTTGATAAGTATTCATGCCATGATCTGTTATAGAATGAATGTATGTGTTAATATTGATGCTATGATAATTTTATTTCAGGTTTGCAACACGTAAAAATCAGAATCAAGGTTGTTAGACATCTACGCATAAGGATCACCTTACGCGTAGCATGTTATGCGTAAGAGAAATCTTACGCGTAGCGTTTACGCGTAAGGTTCTACATAAGGGACTACGCGTATCCTGTGAAGGATATGCGTAAACAGTGACCTCTACGCATAAGGTTGACTCTTACGAGTAAGCCTTACGCGTAAGGTTTTATATGCGCTTATGCGTAAGCTCTACGCATAAGGTTCCCTTTTTCCTACGCGTAATATTTCTTACGCGTAAGACAAGGTCCTACGCATAAGCTTGCGCCTTTACACGTATAACTCATGTTTACGCATAAGCTACCATTTCTACGCCTAAGCCTTGATTAACCTTCATCATGAATTGTTACGCGTGTAAACTTGTAAATAAATAAATCATAACGTCACGAAACCAACAATGTCACTAATAAGCTTAAACGTTTAATATGTTGTGAAAAATAAGTGATAACATGAACTTTAAAACTTAAAGTTAACTAACTCACGAAACTTATCACGACGTCATTGGACTATTGGACAAACAAGTGACTTTGGACTCGTAACAATCATCAACATTGCACATTCAATAATTAGACAATAAAACCATCTGTTGACTAACATAATGTCTTTCGATATGTTGGTTCTTTTGGCTAAATATATTTCAGATCACAACATGGACACTCAAATGAATGTGGATGCACCAAATGTTCTCACCGTTGCTGATATCTTCCCTAATGGCTATCCGATGAAGATTGGAAAGAACAACCTTCGTGTTGACTTTGAAACTCTCACCTGCTCAGAGTCTTCTTGCTTGATTGCTGTGGATATTCTGAAGAATCATCCTTATCAGAACATGTTCTCCAACTCTGCTACTGTTCCAGAGATCTACATTCATCAGTTCTGGAATACAATGCAAAAGATCAAAGGACAGAATGTTGTGACTGTGACTCTCAACCACAAACAAGTCACCATCACACCTGCAGACTTACGGGTTGTTCTTCTCATTCCAATCATCGAGCCAACCGAACTCAATGCCACACCAACTGAAGAGACTGTTCTACAGTTCCTAATCAATATTGGTTATGACGAAGCTACAGGAGTAATCACTAAGCATTCACATGTGGATCTTAAGAATATTCCTCAACCTTGGAGAACTCTCTACATCATCATCACCAAATCTGTTTCTGGTCGTGACAGTGGCTATGAGCATCCCAAGCTCATGGAACTGCAAATCTTTTGGGCTTTGGTCAATATGAAGCACATTGAAGTCGAAGCTCTGATATGGGACGACATGATGACATTCCTCAAGAAGCTTTGCTCAAAGATACCCTATATCAGATATACAAAACTGTTGATCCAGAGAGCTCTTGGACTCAATCCTGATATCCCCAAGAGACTCAATGACCCTAACAATCACGACATGTTGTCTGAACCTACTCTAACAGTCAGATTTAAGGAATCAACAACAAAGAAACAAGGTGCTGTGTTGCCGGACCACCTTCTGTCTAATGAAATCAAAAAGCTCTACACATACAAAAGGTATCTGGTAGCAGTTGAAGAAAGCAAAGTTGGTTTTCTCGATGACAAGTCTTCTGGCACACCCACATGGAAAACCAGAAGAGGAAGTGCAGGAAGTGCTGCAAGCACTGAAAGTAAAAGGAAGTTCCCTAAGATGAAACCTGGACAGAGACGGAAAGTTCCCTCTAAGGAAGATGCTCCTATTCCCATTCCCAAGCCTGAACCGCCAAGACAGCTAGTGGATGAAAGCTCTAAAGAAACTGAATCAAACGAAGAGGTCTTCTACTCTGAAACTGCAACCGACGTTACTCAATCAGTAGCTAAACCTCCCAGTCTACAAGCTGACAAAGGTAAAGGGAAGACTCCTGTGATTGAACATGAAAAGGAGAGCTCTGAAGAAGAACCAATAGATGAGCAAAAGGAATATGAAAGGAAGTTGAAGGAACTCAGACATAAAAATCTTGCCGAAGCATTCGTAAAAGATCAAACTCGTGGCCCTGGAGGTTCTAGTGGTGGTGCTCATACCACACCAGTTCTTGATGCGGTTAATCAACCCGATAAGGGAACTGGTACTACCATCACCCACGAACAACAACAATGGCAGATTGAGGACTCCATCAACTTTGATATTGAAGAACCGGAAAAAGAAAAGTCTGAGAAGGAAAAGATTGATGAAGAAGCTGCAGCTCATGCCAAAGCAGAGGAAGAGGCCAGGATTCAGGCTGAAGAACAGGCTAAGACTGCGAAGGATGACGAGGTTAAATATGATGACCTTCTTCTACAAAGTCCAGCACGTTCCAAAGAACAAACCTCTGAACCACCAAAGGATCCAGAGTCACCTCACACCTCATCATCGACTCATCTTCTCACTCTTCACTACCACCATCCAAAAGATCAACCAGATCCACATCCAAAATCGATGAAGAAACCAACGAGACTCTTGGTTATCGGGCTAAAACAAGGATTGTTAAAGGCGTCAAGCAAGTACGGAAGAAGGATGTTACCAACAAAAAGTTGAATCAACTCGCTGACAGAATCAACTTTCTTCAAGACGGGATAAGCGAGTTGTTGACAGAAAGGGAACAAATCCAGCAGTTCATCAAAGGAGGATTCCAAAAGGAATTGGAGAAGACGGCAAGAGAATATACTCACAAGTTTCTTCTCGACAGGTCCCGTGTGACTAGAGAAGTATTCTCCAGACAACTTACTCCAAACATCGTCTCATTGGTTAAAAATATAATTCAAAGAATCGACCTTTAGTTAATCGCTAAATTGGTGATGCAAATGTCAAAAAATTTGGAACCTTCACTTCTGATGAAGCTTTTTTGAGACTATTAGACTATCAACTTGGTCTTCATGCAAAGAATCGGCAAGTCAACCAAAAGCGACCAAGAGATGCAATGATAAGGACAAGGATTACGCACCTAAGCCCAAAGAAATCGTGAATATTCAATGCCTCCTCCACCCCAAGGACTTCACCACCAACGATCTCCTCCTGCTCTTCTCTTGAACCTCGGGATTACGGTTACCACCCGACTTGGTGATCACTTTGAGTATACGGTGGTGGCGATCAGAAATCTTAAGCCCCAACAACAACCCATCTCTCCCGGCACAACAAAGGAACCAGATATCCTCCTCTAGGCTAAGAAGAAGAAGAAGAAGAAGAAGAAGAAGAGCGACTAAGGTTGATGTCGTTTCATGGCTAGAGCGATGATGACACGAATCTGAATGGTTTCCACACTTGTTGATGCAACACCTAAGCTGATGACCAAGATATGGTAAGGTAGTACGTTGGAGCATGCTAAGTTACTACAATCAAAGTTCAGTGAAGAAGATGAAGAAATCGAGTTGAAGCGAATCAAGAATGAAGCTTTTCAAATACTCAAAGACAGCTCGGAAAGTTCTATTGAAGTTGAATATCACTTGATAACATAAGCCATGTCCAACAACATTGATTGGCTCACCACAAGCAAACATCGACTTCACCCGCCAAGACAAAGCTCCATACTACGATTGGACCAAACCCTACCTACCATTGGTCAACTAGGACAACCTAAGATTCCATTTGATACTTCTTCAACAACGACTGAATTTCTTCACTACGGTAGCGATAGCTTCAAAGAAATACGCTACATCACGACACTTGTTCCTGCGACCATTTACTCCAACTGCATAGCCATCAAGGAAAAGGCTACCACAGTTCAACAAAAGAGTGGAGAGTATGACCTCAATGCAATGTACGGGGATTCACCATTGGCGGAAGCCGACGAATCTACTACAGAAGGCTGCCAGTTCGCAATCTCAACATGAAGTGTTAGTAATCAAGGGATCGTTCTTTGTTAAGCATGTTGCTCTTTCGTCTAAATGGGATTACACCTTTCTCAAGCATATTGTGGTCAAACGACAAGCGAAAGACTATGCATTCGTGAAGCGGACTTTCAGAATTTGTCTCTCAATGACATTGAAGATCGTATCTTGCCAAAGTACGGGAAGAATGAGACATTCTCGACGAAATTCAAGAATACATCAAGTCCTTGCTCATCTTCATCGGAAGCATCGTGATCAGGAGCGTGTAGAAGATTTGCAAGGCGTTGAGTCGTCAATCACGGACTCGTGTCAACTTCATCAACCATCAACCTCAATTCACTCTCATCAGCAAACCCTTTGGAGTAGTCTACTGCAGTGCACTCCACGCAAGCTGCTGATGGCGTGTAATGAGCTTCATAAGTTTGGGGATTCAACGTTGAAGCATGTGGGAGATGGGCTAGCATATCGGTTAAAGGCGATTCAACAAGGCATTGGGTCACCAAAGAGATGGACTTCTAAGGAAAGACGGGATGTTAAGAGAATCATCAAGATGATTGATGAAAGGTTGTTTCAAGGGACGATTGGTTGGAGAGTTTCGTTGGTGGTCGTTCTCGCATTAATCTCACAGGCTATCAACGCCCAGTTCGCATTCCTGGAGTTCTTGTGGAACTACCTGACATTCCTGGTACCCCTTAAACTGTTTCAATTTCATACTTATTTGGATGTGTGATTTTTTATAATTGACCATGGCTTGTGCACACATAACAGTGTACAACCCGTTCTTGTAATGAAAGGACCCTGTGGTACGCTTCAGTGCCACAATCCTTATAAAAGGAGCGAAAGCTTCTTACTTTTGAGTAAAACTCATCAAACCTTTCATTTTCCAAGGTTTTGCTCAAAAGAACAAGTACTTCCCCTTATGATTTTCAAAACCTCAACCGTTTATATCACTTGTTGAGGGGGAGTATTTGATTTATAAACTTTGATCACAAACTGTTCTTTGTGTAATCTTCCCACAAAACTCAAAATGGTCATATTTATTCTCAACATCTCTTCAAAAATAACATTTATATGCCATTTTTGAGGGGGAGAAAATTATGTGATAAGAAATATGTTGTGTTTTGCTATTGAATCCTTGTGAGAAAAGACTTCAACCCATGAATTGCGGAACTGAACAATCATACATTGAAAAGATTTGTCTTCCAAGACTTATCCAAGTAAATTGTACCCATTCTAGAAGCTCTTGATAGACATGAACTTTGACGGGTTTGACAACCTTTCGGGGTTGTCCAAATCTTCAAGGTAGTTATTAGAGCTAGTTGTCACCTAAAAGCTGACAATGTATCTCTTTAACTGTACAACGTAATCGTGTCCGCAAGGATTGTCTATCTTGAGTCGATCAATTCAAAAGTGCGCGCTCTTTCCTCACTGTGCTGATTTCTGTCAAAACTCTTAAGCACATGTTGAGGGGGAGTATTTCTGAAAATCTAAAACTCTTGAAGTGTTCAAACATGTTTTCATTCACAAACACTTCGAGAGATTTTCATGAAAATGGTTTTATGGCAATGGAGTTATAAGGTGATTAAGGTTAGGAATAACCGTCCTATGATCCGCCAGAGCGGGAGGGATCTACCCAAGGACACTACCAATAGTTAGAATTAGAAGTCCTTAGGTATGATTATAAAAGGAGAAAATGAGAATCGGGGAAAGAAGGAGTTGAAGAATTAAAAAGAAAAGCAAAGAAAAGGGTGAAAAGAAATAGCCCACCAGATTATTCAACTTAGAGGGACACCGGGGTTCAATTCATATGCTACTGGTTGTCACTAGATGACACCGGTATTGAAGACTAAAAGTCGTCATGGACCCAGTGGCGCATGCCCTAAACCTTCTTAGCCACTCAAGTTTCTCTCAACAGAAGCTTGTTTCATTCTCACGGGGAACCCTACGTAAACTATCGGCTTTCTCTTAGAGATTGTTGGTATTGAAGAAGGAGACCCTCTCCCTAGTCTCCTTTCAGGAAAACCAAAACGCACTATTGAGTCTAGAGCCACGAGATTCATCAAAAGATCTCTTAGGTACACTTGACATTTCATCACTTGTTGTTCAACAATAAGAACAACAGTGATACGTTATCGAGTCCTACACGGATCTTAGCAATCAGAGAACATTTATGAGAGGTTCACATCTGTGATCCTAAGTGATTGAATGGAAACTCTTGCCAGGGTCAACTTCAAACACTGACAAGCAGGTCACCGGTAACTCCCCGTGGATTACGCTTAGTGGTCTCAAATGGTCTGATCGTGAGGTGATGCTTAGGTGTACCTCATCGTCTCATCTGAATCGTAGGTGTACTTGTACATCGTGTTATCTCACTTGTGGGACTCGGTTGAGGCGGCCTTTGTGAGAATTAGAGTTGTGTTTTCACACTATCTTGTTAACACTCTCGAAGTTCAAACTTGTAAGTGCCGGATTCCGCTTATTACTAACCTTTCTTATGTTTACTTCTTATGGAAGCTCTGGAGCGGACTGATCATGCAGATTCTCCACATGCTCATACCAACATCATCACTTATGGAAGTTCTCTCATAATCAAAGGCAACACAAAGTCAAAATGATTCTTCATCAATAAAGAATCTACAAAGTTTAAAGACTTAAAGAACTTCATCAGTACTGTAATCCAACGTTAAAGAGCGTGTGAGCATGTTGGAGAAAGACGTGGAGACACTGGAATAGCGAAGCTAACCTGATGCAGTCAACAACAGCATACTATCACTACCATCACAAAGAACAAAGATCAAAGAACAAAGATGACGTCAAAGCAGAATACTTCAAAGAAACAATTTCTCTACACTGGGGAGATTGTTCGAATCAAGACACTTCTTCTTACAAGAAAGAAGAATGTCAGAAGACGTCAAAGCTACTATTACATCAGCACCTACAACGTTATCACTCTTTCACTCATCACTAATACTTAGGGGGAGATTGTTGGAATCACTCCTAAACCGTTATTCAAGTATTAGTGATTCATATGTAATAGTTAGCTTAATATGGCCTTTATGTTAGTAATTAAGCCTTAGGCTTATGTAGAAGGCCCATAAGCCTAGGCCCAAGTCCAATAAGGAAAGGAAGGGACTAGGAGTGTTGCCCTAGCTCCCTCTCCTATAAATACTATGTAATAACCCTCACTTGAGGGTTGGTTGTTCAATTTATTCTCTAATTCACTCTCTACGCCTAACCATTCATAGTTCTTACGTGTGTGTGTGTTTGATTATTGGTCAACCGATCTATATCCTTCATCTATTTCTTCTATTGATGCTTGTGTTACTAATATGGGAACCTAACAAGCACTCGTCAAGGGGGAGTATTTCATCATAGACGAAACCATTGCCAAACTACTTGCAACACACTCATTTAGCCTTCCTAATTACTGACGCCCTCAAAAGGAAGCATCCGTCAAGGGGGAGCTAAGCCGAGAATATTTCCCTCATCTTACTCCTTATTTCTCATTTTGTTACTTTTCACAAGTGTTTCTCAAAATAATGTGTTAGTTTCTTTTCGACGCTCTTTTTGTTTCGACAAAAAAGGGGAGAAGAGAACAAAAACTCCAATTCTAATTTTTACGAATTTTATTTTCTTCTTAAAATAATCTTATGATTTTTCATTGTAACATATTGGTTTTCATAAACACATTACAAATCACAATATGGTTCGAATGAGATAGGTTTTAGAGAGAGAAAGTGGAAGATGGGATCCTTTCTAGAGTGAGAAAGTAAACAAAATAAAGAAGGTTAGATTAAGTGGAAGGTCCAACCCTCTACCTTGGGAGGTAGAGGGAATTTATAGTTACATACTAAACGTCCTCCTTTGGACTGTGGATCAGGCATACAGTGGGTAAAGACCCGTCCGTCCTCCACAGTGTTGCACTAAACTAAATAACTAACTAAAATAACTAGTAAATAATGTAATGTCTACGAGCTAACATATGCTAGACTAGAGTTGGGGTAACCGAATCTTCAACATGGATTTTCTAAATCCTAACAATCTCCCCCTAAGGGAGGTCACCCCATGAAATACATTTTGTATCCTGCATTCTATCTTTATATTCATGCTCGAGCTCGTAGACTTCAATTCTTCAATCCCGTAATCTTTGTACTTTAGTAGTGATACTTCAAAGTCCGACTACTTTGTACTTTCAGTGGAGGTCTTTAACTGATCCACATCTTGATGATCTTCGAGCATTATTGATATCATCAGTCACAGTAAATCTCTGGATCACCCTTTATTGTGTTCTATCGCCATCATGTGAAGTTGTGACTTTTGGATCAACATGCTAACATTTTGGATCATGATATCTTCTCATCAGATTTGCGGAAGCTTTTGTTGATTCATAATATTTCCAGCAGTATAGCAGAAGCATGGATTGAAAATATCAGAGTCAGTTGATGAAGATATGCACTTATCATGATTTCTTTAGATTGTGAAAGCGATGTGTGAGCATGCGGCTATGGATTGGCTCCTCAATTCTGATCAGCTACAACCGTCGGGTGTACCTGCATACAACAATTAGCAATAAAGCGCACGAAAGTGTCTTTGATCACTTTCGTTGAATTAAGGTGCACGGCCCACGGTTCCCTGTTGATCAGTACAAGTACTGCCTGTGATCAGGTATAATTTTGAAGAATCTCCTTGACAGGGTTTCGTAGCTGAGCTAGCCATTCTCAAACCGGAACGTCTCAAAGAAGACAACACGGAGTGAGTGAACCAGCGAATTAAAATTCACTGATTGATGAAAAATTGATTTGAAAAACAAATGCGTATTGCTTGAAGAAAGAGTTTTGCAATACGACGGAGGTTTTATAAGAAAGATCAATTTTCAATCAGAAATACTTTTTGTGTTTGAAAACGAATACACATTCGATGTGCTAGAGAAAAGAAGAGATTAGCACATCGAACAGTTTTTCCAAAAGTATTCGTCAATTCATTTCCTGGACCAAGGTTGATTAAAGAGTGAATCGCCCCATTGTTTCTATCCAGTTGTCACAAGTTTGATCTTTAGAAAAGATCTCACATGTCACCCACCAAGAGCTTGTTTGATGTTGGCTCTAGAAGGATTTTCATCTTCATTGTGAATATTTTTACATATCACTCGGATGTTCTGGCAATACCACAAGGATAATGCGTAGGACTCTCAATTTATACTTACTTTCCACATTGTGTGAAACAACAAGTCTTAATTAATTTTGTGTCCTAATGAGATATTGTTGATGATCTCTTGGCTCTAGACTCAATAACGCATATTTGGTTTCCTATGCCGGAGACTAGGGAGAGGGTCTCCTTCTTCAATATCAACAATCTCTAAGAGAAAGTCGATAGATTATGTAGGTTCCCCGTGAGAATGAAACAAGTCCTTTTAAGAGGAACTTGAGTAGCTAGGGAAGTTTAGTGCAGTGCGTCACTGGGTCCATGACGTCTTGTCTTCAATACCAGTGTTACCTTAGTAACCACCAGTAGCATATGTATTGAACCCGGTTTCTGCCCTAAGGTTGAATTATTGGAGGGCTATTTCTTTTCACCCTTTTCACATTTAATTCTTTTTCATTCTTCACCCCCTTAAGTGCTTACCGAGACTTCATTACTAGAACCTTGTTGGGTTTATTACAGTTCTAGCTCTATCTCAGTCCGCACTCTTCCCATATTCTCATTTTTCTCCTTTTTTCATCATACCTAAGGACTTCTACACTATCTAGTGGATTGTCCCTGGGTAGATCCCTCCGGCTCTGGCGGGATCGTGGGAACGAATATCTAACCTAACCATCCTTATAACACCATGCATAAAGTAAATTGGTCGGTCTTTTGGTATTGTTCTTTCCTTCTTTAAACCAATTGAAAAATCATTTGAATATCAATCAAGGTACTTGTGATCTAATATCAAAGCATTTTGTACCTTAATTGTTTTGATCATTTAGAAATGCTCCCCCTCAACATGTGCATATGATTTTGAAATTGTTTAGCGCATGGAGGCAAGAGTTCTTAGAAATAATTTCTTGATCACAATTTCCGTAGAAAAAGCCATTTGAATTTCTTTGGTAAATTATCCCCCTCAATATGTGCGTAGAATATTTGAAATCATGTTATCACATAGAGGAAAGAGTTCTTTTGAAGTACATCCACGGTCATCAAAAACCCCTTTTTCAACCATTTCATTTGTTTTAAAGATTCTAGACTCAGACTCAACCAAGAAATATTTATCAATATCATGTCCAGAATTAGGATCATTTTGTTTAGGTACATTACCAAATGCATTATGTTGATTAGTTAAAGGTACCTCATCACATGACATCTGTTCATGTGTCGGTATGATATCTGCATTCAAATCATGCATAACAAGAGTCACAGAATTGCAGGCTGTTTCAAGCTTATCTGACTCTGAGCCTCTGTTTCAAGAGTACAGCCGGTTTCATCATCCTTTATTGTATCCGATATTCTGCATTCAGCATCACCCGTCCCTTTCAAGAATCATTACCCGAACTTATCACAACTTTCACTTAATTTCACTTGACACTCATTCAAATTATCATCATCTTGAGCAGCATCCTTAATGTACTTTCCCACATTATCCATAAGTTGAATAAATGTGTTGATGAACTCATGAATTTCCATTCCAGTATGTTTCTTGAAGGAAATTCCAGTCACGTGTTGATCCAAGTCTGCAGAATATTCCCCATTGATAAATGGCTGAAATTGATTGTGGATTACCTGAAGTGCAGCACTAGAATCATCATTTAATACCTTCTTTTTGGTAATTTGAAGCTTCAGTTGTTCTAAGTTTGGCAACAAGGTTCTTGTCAATGTAGGTAAGTCCTGGCGGAAGAGAGCACTACATGTTCGATCCCCAGTTGTGGGTAATAGTTGTATGAGGTGCAAATGAAGTAGTTGATAGGGCTCAATGTTGCATTCCATTTGCTTCGCATCATGTATCATTAACAAGTGTGATTCTTTGATATTTGATTCAGAATGTGAAGTGTTTTTATCATAATTTGCTGAATCAATCATGGTTAACATTTTGAGTAGCAAACAGTTTCTTTGTTCTGTGAGGTATCATAGAGTTCGAGCACTTTGGAGATTAAAGGATCAGTGATGTAAGACATTGTGTTGATGGATATTAGGCACAAGTCGCTAGCATTAATTCACCAAGTCGCTAAATATCTTGAAGACAAGTTGCTTCTCACACAAGTCGCTAGGTACTCAACTCGCTAGAGTACAAGTCGCTATAAGTACAAGTCGCTAGATACAAATAGCCAGATGCACAAGTCGCTAAAGTAATAACTCGCTAAATGAGCAAGTCGCTAAGGAACAACTCGCTAAGTGTGCAAGTCGCTATAGAACAACTCGCTACTAACAACAAAGTCAAGTCGCTAAAATTAGCAAAGACAAGTCGCTACGTTGCCAAGTCGCTAGCCGAAATTGTACAACCACTACTGTGTACTTTTTGTCGCTTTGTCTCAATAGACAAGTCGCTAGAGCTCAAGTCGCTACCACAACAACTACAAGTCGCTGAAAAATATAGAAGCAAGTCGCTACCAAGAATAATAATCTGAGACTCAAGTCGCTAGCAAGAAAATCTCAAACACAACACTTTTAAATCCAAAACAAACCCAACCACAGTGATTCAAGCTTTCCAAATCAAAACCCAAGCACTTACAATGATTCTAAACACAAAAGTACAGTCAAAATTTAAACTTTAACACAAGAAATGATCCAAATGATGCAAAAACCACTAAACTTTTTCAAACCCAAAAACCATACAAAAACCACTGGAAATCCAAGAACATGTAAGAGAGATGATCAAACCATGGCGCTCAGATACCAATTTAAACATATTGGATTTCACAAACACACAAACAATCACAAATATGGGCGTATGAATATATGGTTTTAGAGAGAGAAAGTAGGATATTCTAGTGAGAGAAACTCATGGAAGGTTAGATTCCAAATGAACATCCAACCCTCTCCCTTGTGGGGAGAGGGCTATTTGTACAAAGTATTACGCCTCCTTCGGGCCGTGTAGTCAGTGCATACAATGGGTAAAGACCCGGTCCTTCCTCTCCACGGTGTTGCACTAGACTATACTATGCTAATAACTAAATAACGTAATAAACGATATGTCTACGAGCTAACTTAAGCTAGATTATATATGGGGTGACCGATGCTTAACTATAGAATTTCCAATTCCTAACAATCTCCCCCTAAGGGAGGTCACCCCATGATTTACAATTTTGCATCCTAGCATTATATTTAATCATCAGTCTTGAGCTCGTAGACTTCAATTTCATCATAATATTCAGACTTTGTGATTTCGTGGTGATTTCTTCATGGTCCAACTACATTATACATTAAGTGGAGGTTATAGAGCTGATCCACATTTTGATGAGTGTTGAGCCAGCTTAGAGATCATCACCAAGAAATCTCGCAAGATCACCCCCGTTGTGTTGCCTATATGATGATGTATGGACCGCCATGTCACATCTCCGATCATGAAATCTTCTACATAGAGTAGGAATCTTTAGTTGATTCATGATATTTGCGTACAGCCAGAAAGTGTAATAAGCATGGAGTGAAAATATCGAAGTTGTTGATGCGCTTATCATGATTTCTTTAGAGATGAATGTGATGCGTGAGTGCGCTATGGATTGACCTTTTCCATTCTCGACAGAACGCAGGTGTACCTCGCATACAAAAATTAGCAATAAAGCACGCAGCTGCTCTTGACTTTTGTTGAATTGAGGTACACGGCCCACTCGCTTCGCTGATCGCAAGATAAGTATCGCTTCAGATCAAGTATATATATTCCAAAGAATCTCCTTGATAGGTTTCAATGCTTCTAGTCGTTTCTCAAACCTAACGCTCTCAAAGAAGACAACACGGAGCGAGTGAACCAAATAATTTGAGATTCATCATACACCGATTGATGAAAAGATATTTGAACAACAATCGTACCGCTTAATATATGAAGGGTTTGCAAACCAAGGTTTTATGGAAAATCAATTATCAATCATAAACACTTTTTAATTTTGAAAATGATACACAACGATGCTAGAGAGAAAGAATTTTAGGCAACGACCAGCTTTTCAAACGCATCCGCCAATCCATAACTCAACCACAGATTGATTCATAATTTTGAATCCCCATTGTTTTCGCTCGCTTGTCACATGGTTGATCTATTGGATAGATCTCACATGCCACCTACCAAGAGCTTGTTTAATGTTGGCTCTAGAACGCTTTCCATCCTCATTGTGAATATTTTTGCATATCACTCAGATGTTCAGGCAATACCACAAGGATAATGCGTATGAATCTTAAGATATAATCTCTCTTTCCACATTGTGTGAAAACATCTTCAGCACCTTAATGCTGTATTTATTTGATGATCTCGTGGCTCTAGACTAAATAGTGCACATTTGGTTCCTATGCCGGAGACTAGGGAGAGGGTCTCCTTCTTCAATATCAACAATCTCTAATATAAATTTGATAGATTATGTAGGTTCCCCGTGAGAGTGAAACAAGTCCTTTTAAGAGGAACTTGAGTGGCTTGGGAAGATTGTAGTGTAGTGCATCACTGGGTCCATGACGTCTTGTATTCAACACCGGGTGTTACCTTAGTAATCACCAAGAGTATATGTATTTGGCCTAAGGTTTGAAATAACGGAGGGTATCTTTTCACCTCTTTCATTCAATTTTTCATTCTTCAACCCCTCGCTGCTTATAGACTTCATAACTAGAACCTTGTTGGGTTTATTTCATTTCACTCAAACCGCAGACTCCTTCCCGCTTCTCACTTTTCCTTTTTCATCATATTCCAGGACTTCTACACTATCTAGTGGATTGTCCCCGGTAGATCCCTCCGCCCCGTGGGATCGGGGAACGTAATACCCAACCTAACCATCCTTATAACACCATGCATAAAGCAAATTGGTCGGTCTTTTGGTATTGTTCTTTCCTTCTTGAAACCAATTGAAAAATCATTTGGAAAATCAATCAAGGTACTTGTGATGTAATATCAAAGCATTTTGTACCTTAATTATTTTGATCTTTTAGAAATGCTCCCTGTCAACATGTGCATATGATTTTAAAAAGTTGTTTAGCACATGGAGGCAAGAGATCTTTGAAATATAACCTTGATCACAATTTCCATAGATAAAGCCATTTGAATTTATTTGGTAAATTCTCCCCCTCAATATGTGCAAAGGATATTTGAAATAATTTTTTCACATAGAGGAAAGAGTTCTTTTTAAAGAACTTTCACGATCACTCAACCATTTAGAAACCATTTAAAAAATAAATCAATGTACTTTATGTTAAAACATAGAAATCTTTGTACCTTGAAAGTTTATTTTCATTTTGAAAATGCTCCCTCATGCTTCGAGATTCAAAAAGAGTTTAGCATATTATTAGAGAGCAAGATGCACTTGAGACAACTTTGGTCACCTTTTATCATATTGCATATTTATATCACATTTTCTCCTCAAAAATTTCAAATCCTTTGAGATTTTAGATCTCAAGTGATTTAAATATGTAAGAAACAAAACTTGTTGGAGAAAAATGTGTCCTGCTTTATTTGATCCTAAAAGGATTCCTAAGTCCCGCTTTGACTAAAAGGAACAACAAATTATAACCTATCACTACAATATACATTATAGTTATATTTGTTTATAGTACAATCACCACATTACACAAATCATAATATATAAAACAAAACTACTCCAGAAGTCTTCATCCAGCCATTGAAGTAGCTTGTAATGACCTTCACAAAGTCGCTACCACCCACAAAACTTTTCAAGGTCAAATAAATTCTAGTCTTTAGTCTTCGTCCCATCGCAGAAATGAACTCTTCACATCTTTCAAATCCTCGCTCGCACTGCATTTTGTTTTGTTCCACTGCCTGTGTCAAGTTTGATTTCTTCACTCTCAGTTCAATTTTTCTTCGGCACCATCTTGTGTAAAATACCATCACCAACTTGAAAAGCTCGGCATAGTCTCATTAGC
>OU343224.1:28588694-28616194 GCA_910596185.1 Chrysanthemum makinoi
TGTGACAATCCGTACTTTGAGGTCATTTCTCGACACAATTCATGTCTCATTATTTCAACATTTTTAGTAAACTTGGTTTACTTGTTTCAAATTCGCGTAACCTTGGAGGTTTAGCAGCGAATTCATGATCATGACATCACGTACATTTCATATGGACTATGATTAGTCTACATTCCATGGACATCATGTGCATCTCATAAATTCATTCACGACATTTCATTTCATATTTTACGCGTAATTTTTATGTTTAATAATCTTTATCGCGTGAGTTATTATTTTAAATATTTAATCCGTTACTTTCAAAAATGATCCCGATGTATTTTTAAACTTACATTTAGTTTATAAAAACTATATTTTTAGTTTTCCTAGTGTTTCAAATTTATTTGGTATATTACTCGTTAAAGTTTAATTATTACGTCGTTTTTCTTAAAATTGTACGATAATTATTTTATCACTCAATTTTCACAAGGAAAGTATTTTTACAATTTTTATCATCTCATTACATTATATTTTAACCTATTAAAAACTTACTTGTACCTAAAGTTACCATTTACCTTATAAACACTTTACTTACATTCTTATTTACAAGTTTTACACAAATATATATACAAGTATTTTTAAAAAAAATAAAATATCTATCATATCCCTCCCCCTTGGCCGACCAAGGGGAGGGTTATTCCATAAATGGCATGGTAGCTTTGTGTAATAATTCATTCAATGTATAAGTCTTTCACCTCAAAAAAATTTCTCATACATCTCATTTCTTCAAGTGTTAAGAAAAAATTTCTCTCTTCTTTTTGCTCCATAAAACCGGTCCACACATCAGAAGCCAAGGGATCAAAATTTTCAAGATCAAGTGTTATTTCAACCTAGTATATATCCTTTATATGGTTTTGAAATAAAAACCAAGGATATTTAAGTTAATCCTTGTTACTTTCACCTCTTCATCTTCACTAGTAAGCATATTCTTATCATTTTCATGTTTCCTTTTCATTTTCATATGTTTCTTTTCATTTTGGAGCTTATATGCATGATATGTGATTTATACCATTTATTTCATGATTTTAGAGTTATATATACATATTGGTCATCCTATAATTATTCCCTTGGTATTGGTTGGTCTTGATGGTGATTAGGAACCCATGACACCCTAAGAAGGTGTATGGTAGGATTAGATTAGTTTTGGAGTTGATTTGAAGGGATTAGAATAGGTTTTGTTCGAGAAAAACTATTTTCGATAAGTATATTTTGTGTTCTGTCCTTGTTTTTCTTTTCTGGAAAATCCGACAGTAGGCACGACTTTTTGGCCTTGATTTTTAGAAAATATACTTTAAAACGAATCCGTGGCCGCTTGAGCGGATAAAAGCGGACTTATAACGAAAAGTTATGGATTTTACAAGTTTGACGACGAAAAATATTATTTTCAGAAATTTCAGCAACATGTTTTTATCTTGTTCGGGTCAAAAACGAGCCTTATGCTTCACAAATTATTTCGACTTGTCAAAAATATATTAGTTTACTTCAATATGAAGCTAAGGACATATAAAGCGTAGAAAGCACGGTTTGAAACGACAAAGATATGCACTTTTTCATAAACTTGCCGTAACTAATTTTCTGCACACAATTAGCCAAAACCACCATCTTTAACCCTTATTATCTTTATGTTCGAGACCTTTTGGACGAAAACTCTGAACTGAAACTTTTAGATATCGATACAAACTTTCCAAAACAGTCGAGTTCGTTCTCTAACGATCGGCGTACACCTGTTTTACGACTAGTTTTCCAAAGCCATTTTTGTTAATTTCATGATTTTTCCGGCGACATTGTTTTGCGACGAAAAGTGGTAATTTCTCTAAAAATCATTATAAAACCATTGTAGGATGACATTTTGGCGTAAAAACATGTAAAGTGATTTTTGATTGGTCAAGGCGTCAAAAGAGTATTTTTCGACGTCGAGTAATATTTTCAAAACTCGTAAATGGTATAAATAACATATCAAGTGCATGCATAACATTACATTGCAACTCATGACATATCATATAATTGATAATAGGTCCGGTTGGCGCATCACATTAAACCTCGGTGTACTCACTTTTGCCATTATTCGGTTTATCCAAGTGAGTTTTCATAGCCCCGTTTTACATGCTTTCGATTATTTTCAAACCCACGGGGAGAATACATTGCACTACATTTTTCTTTGTGCGATACCAAGTATGTTAAATTCATTACATTGCTTAAGTTACCGCATTTGCCAATTTGAAAGTCCCCATTTCTTGAACATGAACCGTTAATCTTTGAAGCGAGGATGAGTGGATAGATCTATCGAGGGTGGCGCCTCCATCCGGGTTGGTGAATCCCAACCAGGAAAAGGGATGCATTTCATTTGATCACATTACGGAGTTGTCGGCAAACACTCTGCGAGGGGCATACATGATTGAACAGTCTAGTTTTGGGGTCATGGGCTTAGAGCAATTGTAACATTATTTTTACGTGACTTGATGGTCATGCATGCTAGATACTTGTGTAGTCGTATAAAACATTTACATAAACCTATGATTTCTCACCAACATTATTGTTGACCGTTTTTAGCAATGTATTTTCAGGTAGCTGAGGCATTATCATCATGACATGGTTTAGGGACCTACATTTTGAGTCGCGGCGTCGACTTACATTATGTACATTATGGCACTTTATTTCAAAACATCGTTTGGATTTGTAACATATTTGTATTTCCGCAAACTTTGTAAACCTTTTGGGACCGATGTTGTACTCTGAATGTTTTATTATAATATCCAACGATGTGTTTTTAAAGCGGCACTTTAGGTCGTTCAATATAACTGTGATGTGGTGCTATGACAGTCAATCCCCCGGGAATTCCATTCGCTGCAAAGCAGGTAAATTGGGGGTGTGACAGTTGGTACCGAGCTACGATTATAGAGAACTAGGTTGCATCATTGACCCTAGACTATAGCTACATTATCATAGCATCTCATCATTTCATCATAGTACATATTCATGTTTTCATGCGGATTCACTTACACTTTATTCGAGATTATTTACTTTTATTCCACATCGGTTGTCACGAGACATGTCTTGATTCACATCCCATCACCATATCATCGGACTCTAGCTCGGATGATGTTTCCGCTAACCATCATGGATGATGTTGCATCACATTCCACCGAGATCGTATCTTCCATTGGATCTACTCCAGTCTTTCCACCTATCATGACCGACACGAGACCGAACCCCGAGGAGGCGAGGTTGCACCCTCCTCACGTTAGCCCAACTCACGATCCACCAGCACCACTACTAGCACCATCACCACCATCATCACCATCTTCATCATATTTTCTTAGAGATCCTTTGCCTACGACGGACTTGCCGCCCAAAAAGCGTGCTCGTTTTGATATCCCTACACCACGGCATCTTCGAGCCGAGCCACCCGCTAGATTTGAGTTAGGTGAGAGTTCTAGGGCATTTCGCTGCTGTTCGGCAGCCTTCTACGAGGCATTAGGAGCCGTATTGATAGTCAGCAGATCAGTTGATAGTTTGACACGACGGTTGGAGGAGTTGTCGGTAGATAGGATTGAGCCCATCATTGAGGAGGTCGAGGGTTTGATATTAGGAGGGTTTGTATTGACTTATCTCATCGAGTATTGGCATAGGCAGATAGAGGATAGGGAGAGTATTGTTGCTTTGCAGGGTCAGATTGATGAGTTGAGGAGTTTGGTTGATAGTTTGGTTACTCGGGTTCGCGATCTTGAGGACGAGGGGCGGTGAGCACCATGAGGTGCCTTATGTAGACTTTGTCATTGTATAGTTTTGACCATTATTATCCTAGTCACAAGGTGTGTGGCGTAGTTTAAAGAACTTGTTGTATTTTGGTTGTTGTACAAACAAATGTATCAAGTATTGACTCTACTATGTAGGAATGGTTATTATTATCTATGATATCGGTCCATGTAGGCGAAATTTTCATGTATATTATCCACGTGTGTTGTGATTATATTTGTGATATTTCGTTATTGTTCCGTTGTGATTCCATTTATCTTTATGCATGATGTGGTTGTGGATATATTTGTATGATGGTTGTTTCTACTTACGAGTTCTCATGATTGTTTCATCTTGTGATTTTGAAGAATTATGGCACCTAAGAAAGTTACAGGAAATGACCCAGCGAGAAATTCAAAAGTTGGTGAATGATAGCATTGCTAATGCTCTAAGAGTCGAAAGGGAAACATTAATTTGCTGCTGAAGCCGCTAGGCTAGCTTCTTACTGGTAATCTTGCCGGAGGATCTGGGGTTAAGAAATGTTCGTACAAGGATTTCAAGAGTGGTGATCCCACTAAGTTTCGAGTACCGAGGGAGCTCTGCAATGAATGCGATGGTTTGAGAAATTGGAATCGGTGTTTTGCTTTGTAACTGTCCGGATGATGTAAGGTCAAATTTGCTACAAGCACTTTACTCGATGGAGCGTTGTCATGGTGGAATTCATACGCTCAACCGATTGGAATGGAGAATGCTTTTAAGCTTACTTGGGAGGAATTCAAGGGCTTGGTGACTAAGAAGTTTTGTCCTCGAACTGAAATCAAAAAGTTGGAGACGGAGTTCTATGAATTGGTCACTATTGGTTATGATATCGACACTTACATTCGGAGATTTCAGGAATTAGCCGCGTTATGCCCGTCGATGGTATCGGATAATGAAAAGTTGCTAGAGGCTTTTATCGGAGGACTTCCCGAAGTTGTTCAAGGAGATGTGACTTCGTTTGATCCACAAACAATTGAGGAAGCTATTCGAGTGACTCCGAAGTTGATGGCACAAGTGGTGAAGCGAGGTAAGTACACCACCACCAACCGAAGCAACAACAACAACCCCAACAACCGTTTCAACAACAATAACCGAGGCAACTACAACAACAATAGCAACAATAACAAGCGCAAGTGGGACAACACTAGGGGTAGGAATGCTACTCAACCACCACCCAAAAGGCAAGAGGTTGCTAAGGCTTATGTTGCGGGTTCGAAGGAAGGAAAAGGATATACGGGGGTTTTGCCGAAGTGTAATAAGTGTTTGAGTCATCACAATCCGGGTCGATGTCCCGATCCGTGTGAAAATTGCAAGAAAGTTGGTCACCGTACTAGGGATTGCAAGTGGCCAAAAGTTACATGTTTTGGGGGAACGGACACTACAAGAAGGATTGTAAGAAAGGAAAGAATCAAGCAAATTCGAATCAAGAAGGTTTGGCACGAGGAAGGGTTTACGTCATTGGAGGCGGAGAAGATAGGGAGGACCCGAATGTCATAACGGGTACGTTTCTTCTCAATAATCGTTATGCTTCAGTTTTATTTGATTCGGGTGCCGATAAAAGTTTTGTGTCCAATGCATTTGCACCTTTGCTCAACATTAAGCCAACCACCTTAGATACATCATACATTGTCGAATTAGCTAATGGTAGCGTAGTTAACACCAACACCATTGTTCGCGGTTGCACATTCAATTTTCTTAATCATCCCTTCAACATAGACCTCATGCCCGTAGAGCTTGGTAGTTTTGACGTCGTCATCGGCATGGACTGGTTATCTAAGCATCGCGCAAAGATCATTTGTGATGAGAAAGTTGTTCATCTTCCCTATAACGGCGAAACTTTGATTATTCGTGGGGAACGAAGTGGAACTAGAATTAGTATCATATCGTGCATCAAAGCGGAGAAGTACATTAAGAAAGGTTGTCTTGCTTTCTTAGCCCATGTAACCGAGAAAAAGTCTGAGGAGAAGCGACTTGAAGATGTTCCTATTGTTCGTGAATTTTCTGAAGTATTTCTCGAGGATTTACCGGGACTTCCACCGGCACGTCAAGTAGAATTTCATATTGACTTAGTGCACGGAGCTGCACCGATGCTTGGCGAGCACCGTACCGTCTAGCACCATCCGAAATGCAAGAGTTGTCTAATCAATTGCAAGAGCTTCTAGAAAAAGGATTCATTAGGCGAGTTCTCTCGCTTGGGAGCACCGGTCTTGTTTGTGAAGAAGAAGGATGGATCCTTTCGAATGTGCATAGATTATCGAGAATTGAACAAGTTAACGGTGAAGAATCGTTACCCACTCCCAAGAATTGATGACTTGTTCGATCAGTTGCAAGGTTCTAGTATTTATTCCAAGATTGATCTTCGATCGGGTTATCATCGACCGAGTTCGGGAAGAGGATATTCCGCAGCGTTTAGAACGTTACGGTCATTACGAGTTTCAAGTGATGCCGTTTGGATTGACTAATGCACCGGCGGTATTCATGGATCTCATGAATAGAGTTTGTAAACCGTATTTGGACAAGTTTGTTATAGTGTTCATCGACGACATCTTGATCTACTCCAAGAGCAAAGAAGAGCACGAAGAGCATTTAAGGATGATTTTAAGGCTACTCAAGAATGAGAAGTTGTATGCCAAATTTTCGAAGTGTGATTTTTGGAACCACAAAGTGCAATTTCTTGGTCATGTCATTGATAGTCATGGACTACAAGTTGATCCCGAAAAGATTGAAGCCGTGAAAGATTGGGCTACTCCAACGAATCCTCTGAAATTCGACAATTTCTAGGACTAGCAGGATATTACCGAAGGTTCATCGAAGGTTTTTCGAAGATAGCGAGACCTTTGACCAAGTTTACACAGAAAAACAAGAGTACAGTGGGGAAAGAAACAAGAAGTTGCTTTTCGGTTGTTGAAGCAAAAGCTTTGCGGTCGCCGATTTTGGCACTACCGAAGGCATTGAGAACTTTGTTGTATATTGGGACGCTTCGCATAAAGGACTTGGGGCTGTTTTAATGCAAAACGAGAAGGTGATAGCGTATGCTTCTCGACAACTTAAGACTCATGAGAAGAATTACACAACTCATGATCTCGAGTTAGGAGCCGTAGTTTTTGCGCTCAAGATTTGGAGACACTACCTCTACGGTACAAAGTGTACAGTGTTTACCGACCACAAGAGTTTGCAATATATTCTTGATCAGAAGGAGCTTAATATGAGGCAGCGTCGTTGGTTGGAGTTACTCAGCGACTATGATTGTGAAATCAAGTATCACCCGGGAAAAGCCAATGTTGTGGCTGATGCTCTTAGTCGGGAAGAGAGGCCTAAACCTTTAAGAGTTCGATCATTGGGAATGACGATTATTTCTCCTTTACCATCGAAAATCCACGAAGCACAAGTCGAGGCACTTAAGGAGGAAAATCGACCAAGTGAAAAGCTTTATGGTATGCGAAAGCGCAAATGGTTTTGTAAAGAGAGCAGATGGAGTATTATGTTTCAAGGATAGAATGTGGATACCATTGTATGGCGGAATCGAGAATTGATTATGCATGAGTCGCATAAGTCAAAGTATTCTATTCATCCAGGATCGGATAAGATGTATCAAGATCTTAAGAAGCTTTATTGGTGGCAGAACATGAAAGCGGAATTGCCACGTCGTTAGCAAATGCCTTACCTGCTAAGGTAAAAGTGAATATCGAAGCCTTCAGGTTTACTCCAACAACCGGAAATTCCTCAATGGAAATGGGAGCGCATTACAATGGACTTTGTTCTGAAACTTCCTAAGACATCGGGAGGTTACGACGCTATTTGGGTAATTGTTGATCGCCTTACCAAGTCAGCCCATTTCATACCGATTATAGAGACTTATTCCATGGAGCAACTCACTAGACTTTATGTCAAGGAAATAGTCTCGAGGCACGGGGCACCAATTTCTATCATTTCCGACAGAGATAGTCGATTCACTTCAAACTTTTGGAATTCATTGCAAGATTCATTCGGAACCAGATTAGAGATGAGCACAACATATCACCCACAAACTGACGGTCAAAGTGAAAGGACCATTCAAACGTTAGAAGACATGCTGAGGGCATGTGTGATTGATTTTGGAAATGGTTGGGCTAACCATTTGCCATTGATAGAATTCTCGTACAACAATAGTTATCACACCCGTATCAAGATGGCACCATTTGAGGCACTCTATGGTCGTAAGTGCCGATCACCTGTTTGTTGGGCCGAGGTAGGAGACGCACAACTTACTGGTCCAGAAATGGTGCGGGAAACCACGGAAAAGATTGTTCAAATTCGTGATAGACTCGAAGCTGCAAGGAGTCGACGAGAAAAGTTATGCGGATGTTAGGCGCAAGGATTTGGAATTTCAAGTAGGTGACAAAGTTATGTTGAAAGTATCGCCTTGGAAGGGCGTGGTACGATTTGGCAAGCGTGGGAAGTTAAACCCGAGATACATTGGACCATTCAAGATTTTGAGCGAGAGTTGGTCGGTAGCTTATCGACTTGATCTTCCACGAGAACTTAGTCATGTGCACAGCACGTTTCACGTTTCAAACTTGAAGAAGTGTCTTTCGGACGAATCGCTCGTTATTCCATTGGACGAAGTTCAACTTGACGACAAACTCAATTTTGTGGAAGAACCTGTAGAAATCATGGACCGCGAGGTCAAGCGGTTGAAACAGAGTCGTATTCCTATTGTGAAAGTTCGTTGGAATTCTCGACGAGGTCTTGAGTTTACTTGGGAAGCGGGAAGACCAGATCGACGCAAGTATCCTCATCTTTTCACCGACACCGTTAGACCTAACAACGATTGAATTCAGGGTCTGAATTCCTTTTTGGATGGGCGAATGTGACAATCCGTACTTCAGTCATTTCGACACAATTCATGTCTCATTATTTCAACATTTTAGTAAACTTGGTTTACTTGTTTCAAATTCGCGTAACCTTGGAGGTTTAGCGGCGAATTCATGATCATGACATCCCGTACATTTCATATGGACTATGATTAGTCTACATTTCATGGACATCATGTGCATCTCATAAATTCATTCACGACATTTCATTTCATATTTTACGCGTAATTTTTATGTTTAATAATCGTTATCGCGTGAGTTTTATTTTACATTTAATCCGTTACTTTCAAAAATGATCCCGATGTATTTTTAAACTTACATTTAGTTTATAAAAACTATATTTTTAGTTTTCCTAGTGTTTCAAATTTATTTGGTATATTAATCGTTAAAGTTTAATTATTACGTCGTTTTTCTTAAAAATTATACGATAATTATTTTATCACTCAATTTTCACAAGGAAAGTATTTTTACAATTTTTATTATCTCATTACATCCTATTTTGAGCTATTAAAAACTTACTTGTACCAAAAATTACCTTTTACCTTACAAGTTACAATACATTTACTTACACAAATTATTTACAAGTTTTACACAAATATATATACAAGTAATAGTTTTTAAAAAAAAAATATAATATCTATCAAATCCCTCCCCTTGGCCGACCAAGGGGAGGGGTATTCATAAATGTGGCATGGCTTTGTGTCTTCTAATTATTTCATTCAATGTATAAGTCTTTACTCAAATAATTTCTCATTCATCTCATTTCTTCAAGTGTTAAAAAACTTTCTCTCTTTCTTTTTTGCTCCATAAAACCGGTCACAACATCAAAGCCAAGGGATCAATTTTTCAAAATCAAGTGTTATTACAACCTAGTATATATCCTTTATATGGTTTTGAAATAAAAACCAAGGATATTTAAGTTAATCCTTGTTACTTTCACCTCTTCATCTTCACTAGTAAGCATATTCTTATCATTTTCAAGTTTCCTTTTCATTTTCATATGTTTCTTTTCATTTTGGAGCTTATATGCATGATATGTGATTTATACCATTTATTTCATGATTTTAGAGTTATATATATATATATGGTCATCCTATAATTATCTCCTTGGTATTGGTTGGTCTTGATGGTGATTAGGAACCCATGACACCCTAAGAAGGTGTATGGTAGGATTAGATTAGTTTTGGAGTTGATTTGAAGGGATTAGAATAGGTTTTGTCCGAGAAAAACTATTTTCGATAAGTATATTTTGTGTTCTGTCCTTGTTTTGCTTTTCTGGAAAATCCGACAGTAGGCACGACTTTTGGCCTTGATTTTTAGAAAATATACTTTAAAACGAATCCGTGGCGCTTGACGGATAAACGGACTTATAACGAAGAAGTTATGGATTTTACAAGTTTGGCGACGAAATATATTATTTTCAGAAATTTCAGCAACATGTTTTTATCTTGTATGGGTCAAAAATGAGCCTTAAGCTTCACAAATTATTTCGACTTGTCAAAAATATATTAGTTTACTTCGATACGAAGCTAAGGACATATAAAGCGTAGAAAGCGGTTTGAAACGACGAAGATATGCACTTTTTCATAAACTTGCCGTAACTAATTTTCTGCACACAATTAGCCAAAAACCACCATCTTTAACCCTTATTATCTTTATGTTCGAGACCTTTTGGACGAAAACTCTGAACTGAAACTTTTAGATATCGATACAAACTTTCCAAAACAGTCGAGTTCGTTCTCTAACGATCGACGTACACCATTTTACGACTAGTTTTTCCAAAGCCATTTTTGTTAATTTCATGATTTTTCCGGCGACATTGTTTTGCGACGAAAAGTGGTAATTTCTCTAAAAATCATTATAAAACCATTGTAGGATGACATTTTGGCGTAAAAACATGTAAAGTGATTTTTGATTGGTCAAGGCGTCAAAAGAGTATTTTTCGACGTCGAGTAATATTTTCAAAACTCGTAAATGGTATAAATAACATATCAAGTGCATGCATAACATTACATTGCAACTCATGACATATCATGTCATTGATAATAGGTCGGTTAGCATCACATTAAACCTCGGTGTACTCACTTTTGCCATTATTCCAGTTTATCCAAGTGAGTTTTCATAGCCCGTTTTACATGCTTTCGATTATTTTCAAACCCACGGGGGAGAATACATTGCACTACATTTTTCTTTGTACGATACCAAGTATGTTAAATTCATTTACATTGCTTAAGTTAACGCATTTGCCAATTTGAAAGTCCCCATTTCTTGAACATGAACCGTTAATCTTTGAAGCGAGGATGAGTGGATAGATCTATCGAGGGTGGCGCCTCCATCCGGGTTGGTGAATCCCAACCAGGAAACGGATGCATTTCATTTGATCACATTACGAGGTTGTCGGCAAACACTCTGCGAGGGGCATACATGATTGAACAGTCTAGTTTTGGGGTCATGGGCTTAGAGCAATTGTAACATTATTTTTACGTGACTTGATGGTCATGCATGCTAGATACTTGTGTAGTCGTATAAAACATTTACATAAACCTATGATTTCTCACCAACATTATTGTTGACCGTTTAGTAATGTATTTTCAGGTAGCGAGGCATTATCATCATGACATGGTTTAGGGACCTACATTTTGAGTCGCGGCGTCGACTTACATTATGTACATTATGGCACTTTATTTCAAAACATCGTTTGGATTTGTAACATATTTGTATTTCCGTAAACTTTGTAAACCTTTTGGGACCGATGTTGTACTCTGAATGTTTTTATTATAATATCCAACGATGTGTTTTTAAAACGGCACTTTAGGTCGTTCAATATAACTGTGATGTGGTGCTATGACAGTCAATCCCCCAGGAATTCCATTCCGCTGCAAAACAGGTAAATTGGGGGTGTGACATTTAGTAAGTCGCTAACTTGTCAAGACAAGTCGCTACCAAAAAGTACAAGGATAAGTCTCTACAACAAGTATCACCCAATTACACAACAAGTCGCTATCAATAATGTTTAAAACATTGAAAACTCGCCATTAAGATTATATAGAATTGACTCGCTACCAGAACAACTTTGCTATGTGTCAAAGTAGCTAACAAGAACATGTATGACTATCAACTAACACTTATTACATAAGCACATGAAACAGAGTCATGTATTAAAAGTATACAACGATGAATAACACCTTACACAAGCATATACATACTTGGCGTAATCATCATCCCAACATTCATATAAAGATTTTACAAAAGTGCGCACAAGGGAGACCACGATAACACATATACCAACAATTTCAACATAAGATACCCTAAGAACAACCAATTCAATATAAAGTACTCCCATCAAACATAGCCATTAACAAACCTGATCACGGAATCAATTGTGAAGGAAAAACTCGGTGGAATCTGTTAATAGAGGTCGTTAAGAGGAGAATTAGATATAAAGATTGAATCAAAAACATTAAAATCAACCTACCACACTCAAATAAGCTACACAACGGTCACGTGAGAATCTTTTTTAGATTTTGAAATTTTATTAAGTGACAAATTAAGCTAGGGGTTTTAAGTACTGATTTTCAAGTTTCACAAATTGACACCTTCAGTCCTTGTATTTGGCCTAATTGAGACAACTTCGCTAGCTAGAGTTATGATATGTGAGACAAGTCTCTACCCCCTTAATTGAAACAAATCTCTACACCTGATTGAAACAAGTAAGCTCTGATTTAAGAACCATTCTTAATTTTCAATAAATGACACATTTGGTCCTTGTTATTATGATAAATGGAGACAAGTCGCTACTATCTTGTATCACCATACATTTGTACTATTGACACTTTTCGATCATATACTTAGCAAATTGCATGCAGTCGGTGGATAAGTAATATTCATGTTGAATAAAATGACAAGTACCATATATGACATAACATGGATAAGCTATCTATACGATGAACATAAAGAATCATGACTTGAACATGCAGTGACAAACAAGTAAGCACATTACATATATCGAACAATGATGCAGAGATAAATTGAAAGATTCTCCCCCTCAATCAATGTCACCAATTAAGAGTGAACATTGATTGAATTTCAACCCCCCGTTTTAAAATAAAATGTATCTTTTGTTCGAACTTCATCTATGGACCCGTATCATTATTGAATGACATTTCTAGGACCGTAGATGTTATCGATAACAAGAGATACATCTTTTATCAGATTTTGGGTAAAGATTTAATTAATTACAAAAATTGATTTGATTTGATTTAAAAATTTGAGTTTCTTATATTTATTTATTTATTTATTTTTTAAATACAATAGAAAATTAATTTGTACACGGATTCAGGAGAACGAGTCTTGATTCAAGTCGAACAGGAGTCAAAGTACGAGGTACATCAATTCTGACAAGCTACAATTCCTGAGTGAGCAATCTTCATATTTGTTGGAAACCAGGTCATGATGTTCATGATTTAATTGAGCATTGTACCTGAAAAAGACTGAGGACACTTTGCACTAATAGCACATGTAGTATTGTAAATAGATAAGTTAGTGACATGAGTATCCTTATTATTGGATGTTGCAGCAGTGGTTAGGAGTATCATTAATAGAAATCCCTTTAGGTTCAATATTCTTGAAGATTTTTCCTATGGGCATCCACTTAAGGCAAGATCTAGGTGTTGTAAGTTCGTTTTGGATCTGTAAACAAATAATCTACCGGTAGGAATCCATAAAACACTTTGCTAGTAGATTTGGATGAAGCCACTTCACACTTTTGAACATTGGTCCTTTTGTAATTAGTTTGTTTCTTAGGGGATTGATCAACCATTTGATGCTTCTTATATGAACTAGATGATCTCCACGATATTCTGATCTTAGGGCCTCGAACATTATCTGGGGATTGTTATTCATCATATCGGAAAGAATTAGTGAAGTGACTGGTTTTGACAAAACTATATTCTCATCAACTTGGGAGGCAAGCTTAGATTTTAATGGTTTAAATCTTTCGTTTTAAAGCATTGAGAACGCTAACTACATTTCGTTAGAATTATTGACGTGCAGGTTGGCTTTCCCAAGGTTGATGGTTTTGCAAACTTAGTGTTCACCCTATTACCAATAGATTTCCTATTTCATATGCACGAAAAAAATGGTGAAGCTCTTATCACGAATTTGGGCTTTAAGGGCATCAATATGCGCCAACAAGGAGTTAGTTTGATCTATCTCGCTTGGAATTATTCTCTAATAAGTTCTTTCTCAAGACTCATTTTCCTTAAAAGGTTGGTCACACATAGAGCCAATTCATCATTCCTAGATTCAAGCGGACCACTCACCTTATAGTTAGGATTGTTCATCCACGTATTACATTTTCTTATGCGGTCCGAGAGTTGTAATTTGATTACATATGGTTGAATCTGTCCAGAATCACGGGTTTTAACTGATTAATCTCAAAAAAATCTCGAAATTAAATTCGGATTTATGCAGGTTTTGTAGCAAGAAACCTTTCTTCTCTTTGTTGTATTGCAATTTCTAAGGAAATACAATGTTTTCAAGTGAGTATTTGTTTGAAAGTTCATCAAAACCCCCTTTTCAACATTTCATTTGTTTTAAAGATTCTAGACTCGAACTCACCCAAGAAATATTTATCAATATCATGTTAGAATTAGGATCATTTTGTTAAGGTACATTAGCAGATGCATTATGTTTTGTCAGCTTAAGGGTCCTCATCATGACATCTTTCATTTGTTGGTATGATATCTGCATTCAAATCATGCATAACAAGACTCACTAAATGCCGAGGCTGTTTCAAGCTATCGACGCTCACGAGCCTCGTATTGATACAGCCCGGTTTACATAATCCTTTGATGTATCTGATATTGCGCATTAATCACCGTCCTTTCAAACTGAATCATTACGGAAGCTTATCACAACTTTCACTTAATTTCACTTGACACTCATTCAAATTATCATCCTCTTAGAGAGCTTCCTTAATGTACTTTTCCACATTATCCATAAGTTAAATAAATGTATTGATGAACTCATGAATTTCCATTCTAGTATGTTTCTTGAAGGAAATTCGATCCGCGTGTTGTCGAAGTGCAGCGGAATATTCCCCATTGATAAATGGTTGAAATGGTTGTGGATTACGAAGTGCATCATTGGAATCATCCTTTAATACCTTCTTTTTGGTAATTTGAAGCTTCAGTTGTTCTAAGTTCAACAACAAGGTTCTTGTCAATGTAGGTAAGTCTGGCGAAGAAGAGCACTACATGTTGATCCCAGGTTGTGGATAATAGTTGTATGAGGTGTTGAATGAAGTAGTTGATATGGCTCAATGTTGCATTCCATTTGCTTCGCATCATGTATCATTAACAAGTGTGATTCTTTGATATTTGATTCAGAATGTGAAGTGTTTTTGATCATAATTTCTTTGAATCAATCATGGTTTAAATACGAGTAGCAAACAGTTTCTTTGTTACGTGAGGTATCATAGAGTTCGAGCACTTTGGAATTAAAAGGGTGATGATGTAAGACATTGTGTTGATGGATATTAGGCACAAGTAAACTTGAATACACCTAGTCGCTAAATATCTTGAAGACAAGTTGCTTCTCACACAAATTAAATTTCTGACTTCGCTGAGTACAAATTAAATATAAGTACAAGTCGCTTAGATACAAATAGCCGATCTTGAAGTAAGCTAAAGTAATAACACAAGCTAAAATGAGCAAGTTAAGCTAGGAACAACTCGCTAAGTGTGCAAGTCGCTATAGAACAACTCGCTACTAACAACAAAGTCAAGTCGCTAAATTAGCAAGGTAAGTAAACTACGTTGCTTGATAAGCTAGCCAGAAAATGGTTAACACTCTGTGTACTTTTTGTCGCTTTGTCTCAATAGACAAGTAGCTAGAAACAAGTTGCTACCACAACAACTACAAGTCGCTGAAAAATATAGAAGCAAGTCGTTACCAAGAATAATAATCTGAGACTCAAGTAGCTAGCAAGAAAATCTCAAACACAACACTTTTAAATCCAAAACAAACCTAACCACAGTGATTCAAGCTTTCCAAATCAAAATCCAAGCACTTACAATGATTCTAAACACAAAAGTACAGTCAAAATTCAAACTTTAACACAATATATGGTGGTCGACATCATCAATTGTAGGATCCGGATAGGGAACATTCTTATAACCATCTTATCTGCATACGTTAGTCAACACAAACAGATATATGGTGGTCGACATCACCCAAACAACAATCGACTAATACAAGTCAATCCAACATATCAATCAGATCATACAAAGGCACATGGAATATGTGATGATCAAACTCTAATCATCTAATTCTAACAATCATTTCCTATGCTCCTAGTCCTTCAACTTAGGCAAACATTTTTTTCTTTTAAGTATGTAGGATGATTATATAAGCCCGATAGATGATATAAATTTGAAAACAATCTCCCCCTCAATCTATGACTCATTTTACGAAAGAAAAGTTTAAGCTGAAGTCATTGATTGAGTTTAAATTTTAAAACAACGATTCGATTGGTTTATCAAACAACTTATTTTCCACCATTTTTGAAATACAATAAATATTTATTTGAGAATTTTAGAAGGAAAAATATTTGAGTAGGAACAAGAGTCCTTTTGACATACTCCTCATTTTGTTTTAGGATAAGTGCGAAATATTTGAAAATTGGTTTAGAAGCAGACACTTTCCTTTCTTGAAGAACGGGTTGCTATGAAATAATAGCAAAACATTGGTTTAAGCTGGGTTCTGATGCGAGTAGCGCAAGCCATTTTTGAGACATGTTTTGAAAAAGAATATTTACACCTCCTGCTCGAACTTCATCTATGGTCCCGTGCCATTATTGAATGACTTTTCTAAGACCGTAGATGTTATCGATACCAGAAGACATGTCTTTGAAAAAAAAATCTTTTTTGTTATTTTTCAAATTTTCTGATTTTTATGGGTTTTTGTTGGTTTTATATTTTTCTCTTTTCTTTTTGCTGGTTTTCTAATTTTTTTTTCTTTTTTTTTAAATTATTTACAAAGATAGAGAAATAGTTTAAGAAGATGATGATACGAGTACCGAGAAAATGAAATCGTTCAGCACTTTGTAGAAGATAGAAGTCATCATCTCTTAAACTTTCACCATCAAAGCATTTGAGGCTCTTGAATGTCGTCATCAAGAACTTGAGCTTCTAAAGTGAATCTTTGGTAGCTTCCCCCCAAACCGACAATCCTCGTAAAAAGACCATTTCCCCCAAGAAGAAAAAGTGAAGCAAACAGTCTAATTGTATGAAGCTCAAGAACCCGAAGAAGAAGATAACAACGAAGTAACAAGATAACATGGATCATCTCTGTGGATATCAAAACCGGAATACATGATTAAGCCCGATCACATGATCCTGTTGTGCGTCCTCGATGTACACATTACTCTTCGAGTTTAAGCGATTGTAATCTATTACCGGAGAACAACATATCAACATCTTCATTTCACCAAATGCATTCCAGTTATCTAACATATAACCAATCATCCCATAATGTACACATGTACCCAACAAGAGTAGAGACGATGACATCCATGTAACATGTTGAGTCACTAATCATCTCTGTGAATGTCAACTCGGAATAAGCTGAAAGCACTTCGATCAAGTGAACATGTTGTGCATCCTTGATGTACACATATCTCTCCCCTGATGGTTGCGATCTCATCGGAATCATCATTGCATTGTGTACATGAAGTACTAACCGGAAGCACTTTATCATGAGTCATATAGAAGATGTCGATAAGCAATATCATCTCACTCACCAGGTATTCTTCTCATATTTCTTCCTACTGAAGGCTGAGTTAACACATACCAAAAGTATCCAGAGACCACTTCCCCCAAATGGTTGGAATAATACATCCTTCCCCCAAATAGTTGGAATAATATATCCTTCCCCCAAATAGTTGGAATAACACACCAAAGGCTACGAGTTAAACACTGAGATTCTCTGTGGTTATGACATTTGTCTCCCCGGAATAACTTCAATAGAGAAGAAGTATTAAGTTCATCACGTGTACTCATTGTGTGTTTAAATGTATGTCTCCTTCCCCTTGCAGGGTTTGATACCTCAGAATCAGCAACACATTATACATACCAAATAATCTTGAAATAGAAAAGAACAACAAATTAGCTCAAATGAATCATGTGAGAATCAAATGCTCTGAAACTCTCAACTTGACTATCTTAACGGCCTAGATGTAGACAATTTGAAGTGACCACTGATGAAGCAAACCCGATATACCAAACTTGAAACTGAAGAAGAGTTCCCCGCATTTGTATCTTAATCTTGCACTAATGTTGGAAGAACGGTGTCGAGAATTTATGCTCCAAGAAAATCTCTAAATACTCAATACTTAGACAAAGTATGAGACATTAACACCTGTTGCGATTATCCACAACGTAATCTATGTATGACACTGAGTAAAACAATGTAACTCCTAATAGTGATAGTTAACCAGGTCTTCAACCATCTACCCGGCAAGTTTGTAATGCTTGTCTTCAACTCAAATTCTTAAGCCCGAGCAAGTTATGAAATAAGAACACACCTTTGTGAAAGTCAACTTCAATCTCAAATAAGTGATAAATGATTAACTCCGAAGTAAACAACTTGTGTCAAATGCCCAACACGTGAATAGACATACAATTGGATGTACATCGATCCATTGAATGAACTGGATCGAATGATTCCTCAACATCAATGCCATCTTCCTAAATATATACATATAGAGACTGATCTGGAAGATTCACCAATAATGTCTTCAAGCGGATGAGGTAGTCATTTTCCTTAATGTTCATATGGTTGATTTACAGAGTGCATAATAATCCGTGAAGATTTGGCAAAGGGATACCAAGCGGATCATTATTCATGAACAATAATCCGTGAAGATTTGGCAAAGGAATACCAAAGAGCGGATCATTATTCATTAGTGAAATCTACAATGATAGTCATTAACAACGCCTTGAGGAATAACTGGAGATTAGGATTCTTGAGTATTCTGAGTTGTACTTCTTAGATGGTGCATCTTGATCAATGGAAATTGAAGAAGGTGAACCAGTTGAATCCCCCAATGATCCCAGTTATCCTTAATAAGTAAAGCATTAGGCGTATGACCATTATACAAATATCCATCAACATGTAGATCCACTTCCCCCTTTCAAAAGTTGAATATGATGTTGCCAATGCCATTTTTGATTTGAGCAAGTGAGTAAGAATAAAATCACCGGTAAGTAAATCCATTTGATAACTGTCATTTTATTTACACTTCTCCCCCTCAAAAATTGCATCTGAAGTTGCCATTTTTGATTTGAACAAGTGAATAAGAATATAATCCAATGAACGTAGATCCACTTGATGACTGAATGAGCATGGGAGACACATGAAGCTCGTTGATGGAGAATGTAGATGAGGATAGTCATTCTTGAGAGAATTTCTATTAAACTGAAGATAAAACGCACTGAATTGTACGCCTTTCTTTTCTTTGAGGAACGGGGCCTGAAGTGTTATCTGCAGACGCCATAGTCATAGTGTTGATGAACGAGGCCGAACTGATGTGAACAGACGTCATCGCCAATTGAATATCAAGGTTGAGTTACTTGGACCCGTGAGTTATGAGATATCAATCCATTTGTTATCCATACTTTAAGCCAGTCAATGTAATGAAGGATCAAAGTATCTGCAACTGAGTAAGGACTACCTGCACTAACATTACAAGCTTGATTGCATATATGTTGGTTAGTTACATTCGTATCCAAACCCTTTGGGGTTTCACGGTCAACCTTGATTTTGTCATCAGTAAACAGCTTTCCGGTAGGTATCCACCTAATTCCAACATCCTTAAACATTCTACCAGATGGTATCCACTTATGGCAAGGTCTAGGATTGTTAGGCTTCTTATGCATAGTGGAAGACTTATCCTTATTCCTAATTTCCAAAGATTTAGCAGTTGATATCCATCCAGGCGAAGTTTTCGGTTTGTTTTGCTTCCTATACACAGTAGATGACTTAGTGAAAATCCTAGACTTGACAGGTTGAACCTTTGCATGGGCATTTACTTCCTTAAGGTATTTTGAAAAACAATTATCATGATGTACCTTAAAGATGCATTTTAGAAAATTTGAGCAAACAGCTTGTTTGGATTTAGAAAATGATCTAGAGTTCTTAGAGTAATCTTCTATGGGAATAGCTTTATTCGAAACGCAACTACTCTTAGATCCAAGGCAATCCCTAGTGTTTAGTTGATTGTTCCTAGGTAATGGTTTAAAACTACTAGCAGTGCCTTGAAATCTCGTAGAATTCATCACCCTAGGTCTAGCACCTAAACTTCCATCTTTTTGAATCTGTGCCTTTTTCTTAGCTACTTCTAGATCATAGTTCTTGAAAAATTCATTCATATCATGTGAATTCTTAGGCAAATAAGGTGAAGTGACTGGTTTTGACAAAACTTGTTTCACATCAACTTGGAGGCAAACCGTGTTTTTGAAAATTTTGTTCTTTCAGATATAAATGCGATGTAGAATTTGCGCTAACTAACAGACCCGGTCTCTAATGGAATGAGAAGCTGGCTTCCCCAAGGTTGATGGTTTTGTAAACTTAGTGTTCACACTTTTCCCTACATTTTTTCTAAGCTCATTCTTTAAGGCAGCTATCGCAAAACTCTTATCCTGAATTTGAGCTTTGAGTTCATCAATTTTTTATATCAAAGATTTTGTTTGTTCCACGGACTTAGTTCTAGTTTCATTGATAGAGTTGCTTAGGTCCTTTTGATGCTTTTTCAAAGTCTCATTTTCCTTAAGTAATTTAGCCACATAAATTTCCAATTCGTTATTTCTTATTTTAATAGCATCGATGTCTTGTTTAGTCATGACTGAATTACTTTTCAAATTCAAGACAGAAATATGTTTCTTCATATTGTAAATGGTTGACTCTTTGTCTTGAAGCTGAGTTTTCAAAGTGTTAATTTCAAAAAGTTCCGCGAATTCAGGAAGTTCCGGATTTTTACATGGTTTTTTAAGTTGAAAACTTTCTTCTTTATTCTGTATCGCAATTTCAAGTGAAATGCAATGTTTTCAAGATTTGAGAATTTGTTTGAAAGTTCATCAAAAGCCTTTTTATCAACCATATCTTTTGTATTGAAACACTTAATCTCGAGACTCGGCTCGAGTTTCAGAACATTTATCAAAGTCATGTTCAGCATCATGATCAGTTTGTTTAAGTACTTTAGCAGATGCACTATGTTGAACAGTTAAGGTTACCTCATTACCTGACACCCGTTTAATTTTCGGTCTGATATCTACATCCACATCATGTGTAACAAGAGTCACTGGACCGCTGGATGTGTCAAGCTTATCTATCTCTGAGCCTCTGTATTTAGTGTCAACTGATCCATCATCTGGTGCTTTACCCGACTCAACACTATAATCTTTTGATTGTGCCCCTTTCTGATTACTGCATCTACATCTTGTGTGTTAGGAGTAACTGAACAGCTGGTTACATCATTATTTGTTGTCTTTAACATTATGCATTCAGTAACACCCGATTCTTTAACTGATACATTACCCAACTCATCACAACTTTCTCTCAACTGCACCAGACTCTCATCCACTTTTTCATCTTTCTGAGTAACTTCCTCAATATACTTCTCCACATTATCCATGAGATGGATAAGTGTCTTTATGAACACGTTAATTTTCATTCGGTGTTCTCTTGAAAGACATTTCAGTCATGTCTTGATCATAATCTGATGTAAATTCCCCACTGATGAATGACTGAAATTGGTTGTGGATCACTTGAAGTGCAGCACTGGAACTATCCTTTTGAACCTTTTCTTTATCAAGTTGTTGTTCCAATTGTTCTAAGTTCAATAGTAATGTTCCCGTTAATGTGGATAAGTCTTGACAGAAAAGGGCATTGCATGTTCGTTCCATTCCTATCGGTGTGAGTAACATAAGGTGTGAGTGAAGTTGTTGATAAGGTTCAATGCTACTTTCCTTTTGCATGGCATTCTATAGTCCAAACAGGTGCAATTCTTTCTCATTGGACTCAGAGCATGAAGAACTCAAATCATCATTGATTGATTCCATCATCTGTAACCGTTCAGTATAGCTAATATTCTCATGGTTGTCTACAACATCATACAGTTTGAGTACTTCGAAATCACGATCGAGTGTAAGACATGATGTTGATGTATACACGGGATTTTACAAGTCTGTGATTTAAACCGAGAAATAGAATCTTTCGCGGGATTTTACTAAAATCAAGACCAAACTATAAGAAAGTTAGAAGTAGAATGTAGTAAAGGAACTAGAAGATGATAAGGAAGTTAACATAAATTGGTGTTATGGTTGAGTTTGTGATATTCCCTAATTTTTCGAAAAATTAGGGTTTGAAAACACGGGTTTTGTATGTTAGGTTTAGAGACAAATCGCAGGAATTGACAAATCGCTTAGCAGACAACTCGCTTAGCACACAAATCGCATAGCACACAACTCGCATTCAAGATAAGTCCCTTAGCAGACAAGTCGCTTAGCATAAAACTCGCTTAGCAGACAACTCGATTAGCAGACAACTCGCATAGGCAGACAAGTCGCTTAGCAGACAAATCGCTTAGCAGACAACTCGCATTCAAGACAACTCGCATACGCAGACAACTCGCTTAGCAGACAACTCGCATAGGCAGACAACTCGCATCAAAGAAATACATTCCGTGACCCAACTCGCATCAAACAAACTTTCAAAAAACAGGTCTTTTCGTTCCAAAAACAACCCAACCACGATGATTCAAGCCTTCCAAATCAAAACCGAAACACTTATAATGATTCTAAACACAAAAGTACTATCAAAATCCAAACTTTAACACAAGAAATGATCCAAATGATGCTAACAACTCTAAACTCATTCAAACCCAAAAACCTTATGAAAACCACTAGAAATCCAAGAACATGAAAGATGAGTGATCAAACCATTGCTCTGATACCAATTGTAACATATTGGTTTTCATAAACACATAACAAATCACAATATGGTTCGAATGAGATAGGTTTTAGAGAGAGAAAATGGAAGATGAGATCCTTTCTAGAGAGAGAAAGTAAACAAAAGAAAGAAGGTTAGATTAAGTGCAATGTCCAACCCTCTACATTGGGAGGTAGAGGGTATTTATAGTTACATACTAAACGTCCTCCTTCGGACTATGGATCAGGCATACAGTGGGTAAAGACCCGTCCGTCCTCCACGGTGTTGCACTAAACTAAATAACTAACTAAAATAACTAGTAAATAACGTAATGTCTACGAGCTAACATATGCTAGACTAGAGTTGGGGTGACCGACTCTTTAACTTGGATTTTCTAAATCCTAACATTCATCAACAAAAAATAGGAGATTGTTAATACAAATAAGCCATAAAAAAGTTTATTTATATTTTACGATCTTCTAATGTTTTGTCGATAACAAACATTAAATCATTTTAACGAAACAAATAAAATACGTAAAAGGTTTGAGCCAATAGTTTACTAACACACTTTTACTAAACATATTAAAAATATATCAAAGCATGTTTAGTAAATAAGTTATATAAACCCAAAGACATTTTTATAAAACACTAACAAATAATATTGTTTATATATTATAGAAATGCATATGTACAACAACTAGTGCTTAAATTTTATCTAAATGTGTATGTACTTTGCACATGTTGTAATGGGTAAAGTAATGGGTAAAAACCAAAGTCCATAACCCATGACCCATGACCTATGATCCATTGACTAGGTACAATAAATGTTGTTGGGTAAAAACCATAGTCCATAACCCATACCCATGGAGCATGATCCATAACCCATGACCTATTCCATGACATCATGCATGAAGTCATGTTGGGTATTATCCATGATCCATGACCCAAAGTCCATGATCCATGACCCAAGATCCATGACCCAATGACTAGGTACATTGCATCTTGTTAGGTATCCATAGTCCATGACCCATAACCCATGGTCCATAACCCATAACCCGGTTTGTAACCCGAAATCCGGACTAAACTAACCCAGTAGCCGGATCCCTCTGGGGAGGGATACGTGGGAACCGTGGGACAGTAGACATGTTTTGTGTATAAATAGTGAGCCATTTCTCTCTTGCTCACAACCACTCTTAGATATACTTTCTCTCAGTATTCTAACCTCACTAACCACAGATCCAAAGGATCATTCTATGTAGTTTTATTTTTGTGTGATTCTATAGGTTCCTCTTAAAGGCGATATCACCACCTCTTGAAGACGTGCAAGCTCAAGGTCATGAGTTGCTAAGCTTTGTCATCATCAATACCACTGATGTGTATCTTGTTGATAGTTCTTTCCTCCCTCCATAGAAGTGTTGTATTGAAGACATAAATGAAAGGTGCCGCAGGGCCGTATTGAAGACATTAGTGAATGGTGCCAAAGGTGTACATTCGATATGGTGCATCGATGTACTAGTTGTGTAGCTTGGGTTAGAGGATGTTGATATCCTCTCTAGTGTTGTAACAAGGAGTGTGTCTCCTTTGGGTAGTTGTGTAGTGTTGGGTAGTAGTTCCTCCTTAGTAATGGAACTCGATATCTAGCCTTATACCGGATAAAGTGTAGACGATGTTGTGATAGGTTTGGTTCTACCTCGTGGAAGAACTCGGTGTCTATCCTTGTACCGGATAAAGAGTAGGTGACATTGTGAAGGCTTCTCCGCCACATTAAGGAGCTTGTGTTATGTAGTGCATACAAACTCTCGAGTATGATACTCAGGGAGTGGAGTAGGGCAAGGAAGGTGTCCTTGTAGGTGAACCACTATAAATACTTGTGTCATGGTTTTGTGCTCCTTACTCTTTATCTTTTGCATTACTTACTTATATACTTATCTATCATTATCCAACACACATATTAAATATATTGACATAAGTCGATCTAAATACTTTAAAATGAAGTTTTAATCGGCAAAACTATTCAACCCCCCCCCCCTTCTAGTTTTCCACATAAAGTTCCTTTATGAATTTTCTTTTTAGAAACTTGTTTATCCACAAAAATTTGCACAAATCTTGGATACAGAAAATAGTTACTTGATTCATCCAAGTTCTTAACCATATCATCAAAAATCATTTTAGAAAAATTAAAGTGTTGTCCCTAGTCAGAAATATTATAGCAGAAGCTATAACAGTACTAAACTCATTCCAGCCAGTTGTTTTAGGGCTTAAACAATGTAAGAAGGTATGGATTAAGAATTTCTATTGATGTGAGAAGAGTCTTTTGTAAAATTTTAAAAAGTTATTTGGCTTCTCATAGCCCATTTTTGCAAGAGCATAAAAAATAGCAGAGTTTGAGAGATGCTCAACACCATTATCATCTTCTAGTTCAAGAGAACCTCTAACGGATGACTCAGTGACAAGTACCTCTTGGGCATCTACCATAGCCCGTATCTGTACTTCCCCATTAATAGTTCTGGACTTAGCAGTAGCCCAAAACTGTTTAATGTAGGAAAGATATATTGTAGGATTCATTGATAACGCAAACCTGATAGGGCTAGAATTTAAAAAATAAATTATTGGAGCAAATCCTTCTGACTCAGGTAAGGGTTTATCAAGAATGGCAACCACGTTATGACTATCAGCAAAAACGCGTGAGGACATTGTGAATTAGGTTTTGTGATTTGGGGATTTTGAACTTTGATGATTAAGAGAGTGTTAGGGTTTGTAATCGTGAGAATTTTGTGCACGTGAATCGGACTGAATGAATCAATTTAGGATTTATACGTAAAAGTTACAAAATTGTCCCTGCACTTACAAACCTAGTATCATTTATAAAGTAGTAGTAATTTTAGCTCAGCAACACTAACTTTTGCCTAGCAACAGTAAATCTGTGTTATCAATACAAACACCAAATTTTGATCCCATTTTACACTTGTAAATATAGATTGATTATATAGCTTAGGTTTGTAAAATGTTTGATTCACTAAGTATTATGCGGAATCTAACACTTAATGAGTAAGAAGAACACAGAAATTAACAAACCAAATGCTTCAGTATTATTGATATAATACGAATACTCTTAATAGTATTAGTGTTTACAACCTTGAAGCCTCTAAAACAAATCGTACTCTACACAATGCCCTAGGACCTTCTTTTATAGATTAAGGAGTCCTAGTTGACTTAGAATAACTTTCTATACAATATATATCTTTATAGAATCTTTTCTATGTTTATCTAATACTAAACTTTTGGTACAAGACATTCTATAAACACAAACTGACTCTAATACTCCGGCAGTAGTAAATATACTCAGCAGTAGAAACTATAACTCTAGCAGCATTAAGTCTTCAGCAGCAGTAACTTTGAACTAGCAGCAGAAACTCTTAGTCTAGAAGAAGTAACTACTTAGTGTATTTTCTTGATCATCTTTAGTAACACTAGTAGTAGCTAAATACACTAGCAGTTGTAACATATTACACCAGCAGTAGAACAACTTAGAGCATTTTTTAATGAATTCACCTGCGCAGTTGTAAACATAAGAGCAGCAGTATCTCAAAACCCACCACATTTTTTAATTGGCATTGTTAATAAAATAAAGTCATGAGCCTATTTGGTCAAATCGTCCCTAGTAAATTGTCCAACTCACAACTCATCATTAAAACATACATCTTACTATACAATATTATGTTTTTAGGATCAGACATGCCTAAATCTACCCAGCAAGACCATCACGATACCGTTCATTATATTCCTAGGTACTATCGCAAAAATGATCTATCATCATGTGACCGAAAAAATTGCAAAATGCTTCAAAAACGTCTTATCTATGAAGGACGTGTTGTTGAGGAATCCTTCCTTGAAAACACCGATATCCCTCGAGTCTTCTCCGCAATCAGATTTGATTATCTTCTCAATATCGATGAACAAATATGTCCAGTGTTCATTTTTGAGTTCTACAAAAGTGTTTGGATTATTCGAAACAACGATGGAACCATCTCCATTACTTTCATCATAAACAATCAAAGCATTACTTTACCTCTCACCACATTCGCAGAAATTCTCCGTATACCCAGTAATGGAATCTGTGTGTACTCAAAGGATTGGTCCATTTCTAGTCAACACCTCGCCTTAGATTCTAATCCTACTTATCATACCCATCTCCTGTCATATTTTGTGACATTGTGTTCATTAAAAGAACCAGTCCATCTCGAACAACCAGTAACAAGGAAGTTATTCATGGTGAGCCTTTCAAATGGAACTCTTTAAAATGTTTCCAACTTACAAAAAGTGGGAAGAAATTCTTAGAGAGAATGTCATTTGTCTGGTCGGGAACAAAGACCATCCTAATGCTTGTCTCGTCCAAATGATCTTTTCTCTCATCCACCAAAAACCCTTTAATCTTGCATACTACATCGCCAAAAGAATGGTTGATGTTTTCAAAATTGAAAAAATGGTTCTTCCCTATGGTATGCTCCTCACTCGTCTCTTTAGACATGTCAGTGAAATGTAACCTACTCCAATCAATGATGACCACTTCCTTTCAAACCATGTCATGGTGCCTCTTTCTGAAAGACGAACCAAAAGACTTATGATTGATGGTAAACGACCTCGCCCTCTCTCAGATTCATCAGACGAAGATGATGATGAAAATGAACCCATTTTAAATTATCATCTTGATCCCCTCTCATACATAGAACAACTTCCCAAACCTCCAAAAGAAATATAAGAATTCAAGCAAACAAAGGGAATGATCAAGTGTCTAGCTAACTTCCTCACAAACATGGGAAAGAAGAAAAAGTCAAGAGATTGATG